>JARUPY010000605.1:3600000-4200000 GCA_029817715.1 Melastoma dodecandrum
TTTTTTTTGTTAAAATTTGATTTGTTCTTTTTATGAATTGTTAGTTTTTTTAAACATGAAATTAAATATTTTTATGTGATTTTATTTGATCTCATGGATCTTTTTGTGATTTATTTTATTTTTGAAAAAATTGGGTGATGACACTTTCAAAAGAATCCACCGAGAAATCGAAAAAATACTCGTGGGTTCACGAGACGAAACTACTTTTTCTAGATCAATTCTCCGAAACAACAATTGTTTCGAATGATTTCATTTTATCTGCTGATCAAAAGGTAACTAACAAAGAAAACATTATCTTTTCCTTTTCAGTCAAAGAGGAGACTATATACCTTTAAAAAGAAAGCCCTACTAGGGTTATAATTTCTTTTAATTTAAAATACAATTTATATAAATATTAAGTGTATCAACCATAATAAAATTAAGACCAACTTGTCTAGGATTATTATATGTTATCTCATAACAAAAATTGCTAATAAATTGCAATAAATTGTTGATTAGTTAGTGAATATCATATGATTATCGTAATTAATTATATAATTAATTAGGACATATCATATTTACATACATATGTAGCATATTGATGTAATTTTCAGTACGTGTTCTTATGTGGTGTGACCCCGTGGGATCCCGTCACTTGGGTTATGGAATTAAACATTTTAATTTTGAAATCAAAGATACGGCTAGCCAACATACAATGATCCCCACGAATCGACTTGTAGATCATAATTGCTACAAATCGTGATCCTAAAATAATATAAAATGTTCGTGTCAATTCTTTGTGTAATGTTGTCCGAATAATCGCGTGGTAAGAATATGTCATCCTTGTCGAATTATACATTCTTGACTTTTCGAATTTTGAGATCATATGATTAACCATTAATCATTGCGCACATATAATCTCCATTCATTGAAGGCCCGTGGACATCATCACCCGTTAATAAGAGAGACAAATGATTTCTTGATGCGAACATTCTCCACACACAATCCGTGTATAATGTAGTAGCAACCACCTTTATTAATCCCAGTTACAAAGATTATTTGATGGCACCAACAAAATACATTTTATAAGTTGGAGTAAATCATCTCAACCGTAAAATTCCAGACACACTTGAAATAACAATGACACAAATACAATCCTAATAATATTTCATACCGGGTCAATCCAGTCACAAAAACCCTTTTAGATACTTGTGCGATTAGAGAGATAACTCTTTATCACATGACCTATAAAACATTGTCATAATCTAATCCATGTACTAATCTTATTCGATAATTATTAATATTAGGGATATTTTAGAGAAAATAATAATAAAATAATGAAATTTTAGGTCATCAATCTTCGTGATCCATATATTATGATAACTCAAAAAAATAAAATGATAAAATTATTTAGTAATAAACTAAACATAAGACTGATTGGATATATGACACAATGCTAAAATAAACTTGATAAAATAATTCTCATCGACAAAACAAACATTGATTATACATTTCCATTGAAAATTGAACTAATTTATAATTATAAAAGTAATATTTTTATTGTCCGGGCCGGTTTTATATGTTTGGGCCGGGCTAAGCTGTAATGTCAAGCCCAACCCAATTAGCGTGTGGCGGAGGCTTTCCGGCTAAACGAAACGATCCGAATTTACATGCCCTCGGACAGTTAGAACACACGCCCAGCCGACTTTGTAGCTGAACCCCATGTTTGCGTGTCCCTCTCCCTCTCTCTGTCTCTGGCTGTAGGCAACCCATGATGTCTCCTTGCCTTCTACTACTTACAGATTATGCGGAGTAACTGAAACCTCACCCCTCCCCCCAAAATCATGTCGTGGGCCGGTGAGTGTACCCTCAAGGTTCGTTCTTTACGTTGAATGAGTATTACCTGTTCGTGGGAATTACTCAATGGGTGGAGGCTCATCTCTTCCGGGTTTACTGAGGAGGAGTTGTTCCTCACGGAGGAAGCTTTCTTGGACGAGGTACTACGGTTCCAGGGCCGCCGGATGCGGGAGTTGTGGTGATGCGAGTGGGGAGTTGTTGCCCTTTTCGGATTCAGGTTTGTGCCATGCACGTTTCCGCGGTGCTGCACCTTTTGGGATGTTAGGAAATGTTGTGCGGAGTAGTTTGGGTTGTGGGAGTTCGAGATTCGGGATTTCACGGGGCTCTCTTTGCACCAGAGGGTTTTGTTCAGTGAACGCATCTGGGAATGACGCTACTCGTGGGATGAGTATCAGGAATAGCGATGATCAGGCAGAGAGCACATGTTCACGAGACGAAAGTAGGTGCATCTCGGAGATTATGGGTGATGTTGGCGCTAGAGATACTGATTTAAGGAACAGAAATGCCTTGTTTGCGGAATTGGATGATCCGGATCATGAGAGTGAAGGTGACGGGATGGACAGGAATTTGGGTTCATGTGATCATAGGGAATTGTATGAAGAACTTTGTAATACTGAAGAGAATGCTAGGCTTGCTCACTCTGATCTGTTGAAGCTTCAGGATATATTTCGCTGTTTCGCAAGCTCTGGATGGGCATCTAACCAGGCACTTGGCATCTATATCGGAAAGTCTTTCTTCCCTACAGCCGTCCACAAGTTCCAAGAATTTTTCCTCCAGAAGATTCACGCCGATATCGTGACATACTTGTTGTCGCTTGGGCCGTCTGATGAGGCGGTGAAGTTTTTGTTCCCTATATTTGTCGAGCATTGTTTGGTTATGTTCCCTGACGAGATTAAGAAGTTCCGCAGCATGATTGAATCGGCTGACCTCACGAAGCCTCACACTTGGTTCCCATTTGCCCGAGCGATGAAAAGGAAGATAGTTTACCATTGTGGTCCAACAAATAGTGGCAAAACCTACAATGCGCTGCAGCGGTTTATGGAAGCCAAGAACGGTGTCTATTGCAGTCCCTTAAGGCTGTTGGCGATGGAAGTTTTTGACAAGGTGAATTCTCTGGGTGTTTACTGTAGTCTGCTCACGGGGCAGGAGATGAAGAGTGTTCCTTTCTCGAACCATGTGGCTTGCACTGTGGAAATGGTGTCAACCAATCACTTGTATGAGGTGGCAGTTATCGATGAGATCCAAATGATGGCCGACCCTTATCGAGGGTATGCATGGACCAGGGCTCTGCTTGGACTTAAGGCTGATGAGATACATTTATGCGGGGATCCGAGCGTTTTGAATATGGTGAGGAAAATATGTGCAGAAACTGGGGATGAGCTGCAGGAGTGCCATTATGAAAGGTTCAAGCCTTTGGTTGTTGAAGCCAAGACGCTTTTGGGGGATCTTCACAATGTCCGTTCAGGTGATTGTGTTGTTGCCTTCTCTCGGAGAGAAATATTCGAGGTTAAACTGGCAATCGAGAAGGCTACGAAGCACCGTTGCTGCGTGATTTATGGTGCCTTGCCTCCCGAGACGCGAAGACAGCAAGCTAGCTTGTTTAATGACCCAGACAGCAAATATGATGTGCTGGTGGCTAGCGATGCTGTTGGAATGGGTCTGAATCTCAACATCAGAAGAGTTGTGTTTTACTCGCTTTCTAAATATAATGGGGACAAGGTAGAACCGGTGCCTGCTTCTCAGGTGAAGCAGATCGCGGGGAGAGCTGGTAGAAGGGGAAGTAGGTACCCTGATGGTCTCACAACTACCTTACAGCTTGAGGATCTTGATTATCTTATCGAGTGCTTAAAGGAGCCCTTTGAGGAAGTGAAAAAGGTAGGCCTCTTCCCGTTCTTCGAGCAGGTCGAGCTGTTTGCGGGTCAGTTTGCAAATGTTTCGTTCGCCAAGCTACTAGAACGATTTGGCGAATCATGCCATCTTGACGGATCCTACTTCTTGTGTCGACATGACCACATTAAGAAAGTTGCAAACATGTTGGAGAAGGTTCCAGGCTTGTCCATGGAAGATCGGTTTAACTTTTGTTTTGCCCCTGTCAATGTTAGAGACCCAAAAGCGATGTATCATCTCCTGAGGTTTGCTCAAGCTTATAGCCAGGCTTTACCTGTTAGTATTGCCATGGGCATTCCCAAGGGCTCCGCTAGAAACGACACGGAGCTTATGGATCTCGAGACCAGGCATCAGGTCCTGTCCATGTACATGTGGTTGTCCTACCATTTCAAGAGGGAGAATTTCCCTTACGCGAAGAAAGCCGAGGTCATGGCATCTAGCATCGCCGAATTATTGGGAGAGTCTTTATCGAAAGCAAATTGGAAGCCAGAATCGAGGCAGGGTGGGAGACGGAAGCCAGAGGACAAGCCGCAGGAGAAACAAGATGGTTACAAAAGGCCGCAGTCTCTGACTCGGCTGTTTGAGAAGTGAGTGCTCCTGAATTCCACATCCTTGAGTAGCCATGGTCCTCTATTTTCTGCGTATTTTTTTAGTGTACCGTATGATATTGAGTTCTGGGCAAGTCACGACTTTACTATCCTGATTTGACTTTAACGGTGTTGCATCTGCTTCCCCTGATAGGGGGAAGGTTTCCCAGATGCTCTATACGACTAGTGCTTTCATACACACTTAGTTCTTTTTTGCAAGCCCGAATGACCTTCTCCTTCTTACACAGTAAACGGTCCTGCTGCGCCACACATTTGGTCCTTTTTGGCAAGCCTGAATGACCTTCTCCTTTCTATGCAGTAAACGGCAGTTTAAACCTCCTGCTGCGCCAGAGACGGAGATCTTGTCTGCTTGAGAGCCCACAGGTTCCCCCTCAGGCTTGTCATCTTCTACTTCTGTTCCAAGATAACTGGGCACATTCCTGAGAGGTGCATTGATAATCATCCCGAGACGGTGTTACCAGGTTCTGGTAATCTGAGATGCCATCATTGGTGAATTATCGAGCGGAACACCCCAGGCATCAAGTGACACTAATGGCCACTTAACGGGTTGATGATCTCAGTGGGTTTAGGGTTAAAAAAGACGAATCTGATGTTAGTTTATATGCGTTATAGGAGCCAAAAGGTGGGCGTCTCTGCCTAAGCGCAACAATGGCTCTGGCTACCGTGGACGCCCTGATTAGCTGAAGTCTCAGTTAAATCCTTAGCATCCATCGTGCCTGCCGTTGAAAAACTGAAGCTCAAGGGCCGATTAGTCGAAGCTCCGCAGTATGGACCACCCACCTCCCGTGTCGCCGTGGCTACGTCCTGTCCTGTCCTGCCTGGTTTTTTGGATACTGCTATTGTTTTTGTGGTTAACAGTTTTGAAGCGTTTATCAAGCGGTATAAATCTACTTTTGGAAGGAATACTTGTTTTTACTATTTGTTTTCTTTTTGTCTTGCTTTTTTCAAATTGAGCGTGGCTCTTTACTACAAACATTTAAAACCTAATACGTGTAAGAATTTCCTACTTTCACTCAGTTAGAGAGGGGGGGGGGGGGGGGGGAACGTGTCGTGTCGCCTTGAAATTTTTAAGCTATTATTGATGTTCATCCCAAAATTTCAGGCTAATCTTCAAACTTTTCCGGGTATACAATGTAAAAAGGACATGGATGGGATCACGACAAAGATTAAAAAGATCAAAATAAGGGACTTCCTGATTGTTTTGGTTGGCCACACCACCACATTGACATGGCTCCCCATGTCATATTCCACGTAAAAAGGGTCAAATACACAAACGTTGCTTGGCTTCCTAACGTGGCAGCATTTAGGCCAATGAGATGGCGCCACGTCAACTCGAACTGCCAATCCACTTGTCCCATCCAAAAAATTTAATTAAGGTGGTTGTTATAAAACGATGTATCAAATTCAGGCTCGCCCTCGCACAGGATTTTCGTTTCCACATTAACCGCAGGCGCTCCCCCCATCTCCCCCCCCAATCAGTTTACGCCACGTGTCCAAACACCCCCCCTCCCGGGTATAAAAACCACAAACCATTTCATCCACGAAACGCAATTCTTCCAAATCCTAGCTACGATGAACAAGGTAGACTGCTGGCACGGATCTTCCTCGGACAACGTGTCCGAGAGCTGGGGATCGTCCGAGGACTTCGACTCCCCTAGGTCATTCGTCGCCGGCATTGCTGATCAAGAGCTGCGGACGAAGGGAGCCTGGCTGGTGCATAGCCAGGTGTTGAGGATCAAAGAGGAGGATCTTCACCTAGGCGAGGACGTCAATAAGGTTGTCCAGAGGACCCGTCACGACAGCCTCGGCCGTGCTTGCACGTTCTTGTCGGCGAGGCCGGTCCTCCCTTGCTCGCGTCTCGGCGGCCGGGTTCATTCTAGATAAGGTAATGAATCCACCAAAAAGAAAAAAAAAAAAGAAAGAAATATTGTGTGTAGTAAGATTTTGACTTATTATTTGGTAACTGAATTTTACAGGTGGAGGGATTAGTGAGAGTAGTGCGGAATATTTTGCGGGATTTGTTGCTGAGAAACAAAGGGAGATTAGATTAATCTTTGATCTTTTCTTTTTCCCTTTTGATGGCCAGTGATATATATGTGTACATAGATGAGAAATAAAATAATTTCGGTATGACCACAAAATAATTCAGGCAAGTAAATATAAGTTGAAATGGGTAAATTTTTTTTTTCTCGTTAAAGAAAGCATAAATGTTCAGCCGTAAGATTTATTTATTAGTCTCTCAAGTCCTTAAAAAAGATATAAAAGAAAAAGAGCAGATTGGGCCTCGAGAGTAATACGTAAGTGACTAATGGGCCTAGTCTGAGTCAGGGCAGGCCCGCGTGAATTAGCCCATGAATGAATGAATGCCAAGTAATACGAGAATCAAATTAATGTTTGCTATAATAATCCATATTCTGTACTTTACCCGTTTCTTCAAATCTAACCGATGTTTTATAATGCACGCGCTTATAGTTTTACTTTGTTTCAATTTTATACAAAGTCAGAAAGTCTACTTTTTTATTTTACATTTTAGTTATTAAATTTTTGTTTATTATCCTTATGAACAATAAAATAATCTTTCCTAAGCAATTCTAATTTTTCTAATTTTCTCCAACGTAAACTTTTAAACTAGTCGTAAAGCCATACTAGGATTACGTTGAAAAGATTTACTCAAACTATCGAAAGTCAAATATGCTCATTTCTCAAAATAACTCTCTATTTAGATGGACTTTCCATTCTATCAATCGTGGTACTTAACAATCCTGTATTAGAATTCTTGCCTAAACCGAAATCCCGTAATCTAAATGGAGCAATTTCGAGTTCGAACAATAAGCCACTAAAAAAACTCATGCTTTCACATCACCTTAAATAAAATTTCTTAATTGAAGTCACCTTTCAACACATAAAAACAAGGCATAAATAACTCAAGCTTCGCAAGTAAAAGCTGCTTCTCATACTTAAAAGTGGTAGCTTCTAGGTTCATTAGAGTTTCACGAGTTCCACACTTCCCACATCCGAAAGAAATGTGAGAGGAAGAGATTCTTCTGCGTCGCAATTAATGCCCTTCCTAAGTGTTAGTTCTAACTAAAGACCCTATCTTAGATTAATTCAAACTAACTTACTCTTGACTCTTTGGTATTTGGAGACAAAGAGGATTCAACTTAGAAATGTGTTGGAGAAACTTTTCTTAATTCAGTGTGTCACTGCGGTAGAGGATTGTGAAATATATACACGAAAGTCGGGGTCTATGTTCTATTGTCAGCTCAAACGAAAAAGAAATCTAAGTCATTAAAAACAAACAAAATTTGGTGGTTCTAACAAAGCTAGTGGTCTTAACAACTGACAAAATCAAATTGTTCTAATTTTTCCACAAATTTATTCTCTCGTTTGCGTCACTTGTTATCTTAGAAAATTCCTTCATTATTTGCATAATGTCATGATCGATGTTTTGCCAATCTCTTTCGAGAGGCTCGAGCCTAACTGGGTATGATGCTCTTGGGCTCTCGCTTTTGCTTCCTAAAATTATTACTCCCATGTTTTGTTTAAGTCTTTAGTAATTTCTTTCTTTACTTCAAATGTATTAGCTTGGAAATGTTGTAGAGAGTTTTCTCTTCTCGTAAGCTATCTAGAAGTCTAAAATCCTTCACATCCTCGTTTTTCAGCGATTGTTTCTACATAGTCTAGATACGCTAATCGTTCTGTCATTCATGTAATAATCTTCCCTTTTGGATAACACATGCTCCATTATAGGCTTGAAGAACTCAACCTTCATGGCTCTTCTTACGACTTTATCCTTATATAATACTTCTGCAATAACCCTAATTATCAAGGATTTGTCTTTGGGGTTCCACAAACTGTCTACCTTCACTAGGATTGATTTCTCATAACTGAAGATTAAGAAGAATTACTTCTTCCTCGCTTTCTCCATCAAAATGTCGGTAATCGATTTCGTGGCACACTTGGGTCCTAGCCAAGGTATCCGAGTATGAACTTTTTCAATGAAGAAAAATTGTGAGATTTGATCTGAATCAGAACAATCTATTTCAAGGATATCTACAAATCTTGCATCCAAGTGTGGTAAAGCTACTACTACTAATCTTGAATTAATCCTTAGGGTCAACCACTTCTTCTCTATAGAGTATAGATAGTAGGGGTGTAAACGAGCCGAGCCGAGTCGAGCCGAGCCCGAACAGTAGTGGGCTCGAGCTCGGGCTTGTTTGGGAGCTCGTAGGGTAGAGGTCAAGCTCGAGCTCGAGCTCAATCTCATTTATTTTTTTGGAGCTCGAGCTCGAGCTCGTTTTAGACTCGATGTGAATGTTCCATTGGGCTCGATTGAAGCTCGTGTTCGAGCTCGATTTATGCTCGATACCTATTCCTAACAAACTAAATCTCAAAATTCTCTTATAACATTGTCTCGTATTGAGATCCGGATAAAAACATATTAAAGTGACATCATCAAGAAGCATATAAGATATTAAAACAACGATAAAAGTCCCAAGTAATCTTCAAACATATAAAGTCGGAAGCAACATCAAGCATCAAAGGCAAAGTTAGTGTTTTCCAATATAGTTTCCTAAAAAGTTTGATACGATGAACATCGTTTCTCAGACAAGTGATGTTTGCCCTTCTAGTAAATTTCTACAAGGGCCCGAACACCACCTATTCCTATTATTGCCCGAGATGCTTCTACCAATATGGAGAGAGACTGTAAGGAAATGGCATGCTCTTCCTTTCCCTAAAAGAAAAATCAAGACCCAAATCGCAATGACGGCACGAACGGTGGGACAATGCGCCACTGGGATTTTACTCGACGGCAGCCCAAACGAAGGAAAAAGAAAATCGAAGAAGAAAAATCCTAACCTCAGAGGGAAGAAAGGGGGTGACTAGGGAAGAAATTGTGATTGCAATTGGCCAGACAACAAAGAAGATGTGGTGGCCAACCTCTGAGTGTGCTATGGAAACCCTAAGAAAATGGAACCGATTTGTCTCAGGAAGAAGTTAAAAAAAATTGATTTGTCTGAAAGGAAAAACGAAGAAGGAAATATAAGGGGATGGGGTTCGAACCCCTTACTTTTTGTTGGTATGGTCAAAGCTCTAACCATCTCAGCTACTAAACATCACACGCTCATATAAGCTTGAATAATAATTTTAAGGCTCGAGCTCGAGCTTGGTTATAGTAGTTCGAGCTTTTCTCGAACCGTTCTGATCATTTACACCCCTAGTATATAAAGACAATGTATAGAGTCTTCCTCAAGTGATGATTCTCTCATTGTCACCATTTTTAAGGTTTTTATTTTTTTACCTCACAAGACACCTAGACACAGTGGTGGTGAGAATACATTGTCTAGTTTTCATTTGTTTGGATAACTCTTCTCCATCTGAAGAACAATAATGTAACATGAACTCGAGATCTTTGACATATGTGATAACTTTCTCTATGAACCACCTCCATTGAGTCTTGCATATATAGTCATTTTATCTCACGAAAGGGATTAATCCACAACAATAAAAAAATTTATATCAAAATATCAGGGTTCTTGAGGGATTCTCATGGCTATCTTCTTCGTGGGATTGCTCCCCATTTCTTTAACATAATCATTTTCAAGTCCTCGTCTTCATGCCCCTCAAAGCAGAAATCTTTCGTCTAGCATGGTTATTACATAATTGAAATAATCATCACGTTTCATTTTTATTGTATTATAAATTGTCATTGTTTGGTTAAGCTGGCTAATGCAAGCTTGGAATTTGGCCTTCCTTTAAGCAGATTCAGCCTCAGCTTCTTCTTTGTCTTTATGCCGACTCTTTATAAGTATCTTATATGAGGCGACCGCTTCCTTAAATGAAAGGTTCTCCTCCATAATCAGGTGATCTTGACAATAGTTGAATTGCATCGTGGTCAATGAGTGCCACCAATGTTTTTCAATATTATCCTCTTTTATTGAATCATCTTTCTCAGGATTAGAGGGTTGAGATATTTCTCCATCTTAGCCCTCTTAACCTCTCCTTGAGATTTGTCTTGGACCTCTTCTTTTGGATTGGCTAGCATCCCCTTTCCTTAGAGATTTTTTTCACCACATAATCAATCATCATCTTCTGAGAATTATTTCTCACTTTTCCCTTCGAGTTGGCGGATACGTCTGCTTGGGATCAGCCATTCCCTTTTGAGAACACATATTCGTTGTTCCTTGAGAGTTGGTCGAAACTTTCTCCTTAGGATTGTTCATTCTCTTATGGGAATTAATCTTTTAGCTTATTCAGAAGGTTGAATACCACATGCCCAAGTTGCTTGCACTACTGGCAGAGAATTGTGATCACCTTCTTCTAGAAGAGGAACCAGCACCATCGGCACTCTCATTTTTGTTGGGACACCCTTCTTGAAATGGCCTCCTTCTTGCAGCTATAGCAAAGCATCATTTTTACAGATGGATCCATTTGTAAGTTCTCGAGCTATTATATATTTCTCTTAGAATAAATATACTCATAATAGTTAAACCATCCTTGCAATCTTAAAAGTCTAGTTTGCCTAGCCTCATTAAGATTTAAAACTCGTTAAAAGTATCAATTTCCAAGACTACCTAGTCATATCAAAGGATAAGAAAAGTTGTGGTAAACCCTTAACATTTTTCTTAATCCTTTTAATAACAAAAGTGTCTTCATCTTTCATGACCAGTGATTTTCTAGAAGATGATCTATTACAAATTCTTCCTAAATCTCAAAAATAGATTTTTCGTAATGGGAATCGTTAACAGCTCCAAAAAACTTTGGAATAATTCCCTATCCTAAAGCATATCATGAAAGTAAATAATTTTCTTTCCAATGTGATTTTATAATTTGATTTTTTTTTCCATGTTTACACTAAATGTGGTCAACTCTTGATCAATATTTTCCTTTATATTTGTATGGGCCACCAATTTCTAATATTATTTATTTGTTCCCATGGGAGGTGCTACATATAATCCAATGACTGGTCGAGGTGATAGTATCCCAACATCGGTAGTCCTTCAAATTATTAATAATCACTCATATATCCATTTCGAAACACGTTTTTCACAATCAATGTCCGAAAAACCTAAGCGGGTTAATTATATGCTTAAAAACGTTATTCTTATGAATGAATTTAATTTTTGTCGTATGGGTTAATTTTCTCTTTTATTGCAATTATCAATTCATTAAACGATTAGCTATCCAAATAAATTGGAGTTCTTTTGCCAGTTTTTCGACCTATCACTTTATGAATTTAAATTTGTATCTTATTACTTTATGAAATCAAATTTGTATCTTATTATTGTAGATTAAAAATAAAAGTGGCAATTGATTCTTTATATATTTCATTAACACTACCAGAATTTTCTTTATCTGAGTTTTAATTTTTTTGGTCTGGTTGTCCAGCGGAACTAACAAGTCTAAAGGTTGCTTTAGTCTCCATAGAATTTTTCAAACCTCTTTTTCTTTCCACATAATCTAACATTTTGTTTATGATTTCACGAACTACTTGAGCTAAATATTTTCTACTTTTAAGATTATATGTATTTATTCCCTTGAAAAACTAACCGAGTTAATATGTCATTTAGGTTTTTACTAATTTCAGATGCAATTGTTTAGACTCCGGGACGAATTTCAATTTAAAAGAAGTACCTGAATATTTTCATGTACCGGACATTTATTGAGAAAGAAGTTTAAAAATTCGAATAAACGTTAAGACATATTTAGGACTTCAATTAATGGTTTCTTCACCGAAACGTGGAAAAGGGGTTAGAAAGTCGAGGTTAGCGAGTTGCGGGGAAATCGCCATGGGATAAGGCAAAAAAATTCTCGTCGACAAGTTGTTAGGTCGGCAGCATGATAAAGATGACTGACTTTGCTTCCCCCCGACTTCCCCAGATTAATATTAATATGCTTGAATTATATTAATCAATATTTTCAGGAATAATCCTATTTTTAATCACTTTAATTTACTAATCGCATGCCCTTTTTTTATTGAACTTTAACTGTAAAAGAAAAAAATGGGTATTTGCTTTGAAATTTGGGAAATCTTTTACGTCCATCTCGTGGATTTTCTATTTTGTCAAAAGAGCATGTAGCAGAAAGTGCATGTCTCCCAAAGAGACAGACACAATTTTTGTTTATTAAAAAACTAAAGGATTAATTAAAAGGCATCTGGGGTATTATCTTTCTTTTAGATATTCAATCATGCGCCTAACTCTTTTCGTAGAGTTCGTATCATTCTCTGTGTGTCATTGGGTCGTCGTTGTTCATGATTTCATGGCCCCTGCAGCATGAGTTTGAATATAATTTTATATATAAAAGCGTTTCCTCGGTCGAACCTTCTTTCATCATTACCGAACTTTCCCCATTTCTAGGCTTTGGTCGCAATTTTTTTTTTTTAGTACATTATGTGCTTTTTTTTTGTCCTTCATCAATTTGAAGATATCATGAACCCTAGCGAAATTTGTGACTGTCACATTTTGACCCTCACTAATTGGAGTTAACTGGTCAAAAGAATGGCGTTGGTTCGGTCTCGCTGAATAATCTCGATTTAAATGGTTCCAAATATATACATTTTTTTTTTCTTTTAGAAAAGCTATTGGGTTTTAGGTCGAATATCGGAAGAGATAGCCCTTGTATTTGTAATTTGAATGTATTTAGTTAAGCCTAAAAACATTGATATAATAGTTTTGTTTTTTATATCAACAATGAATGTTTTTTAGAAAAGCTCTCGACTGAATTATGTCCAACTAAAAAACACCCACCTTTTTTGCTTCAAAACCCAAACCCTGGGAAGTCATTTCTTTTTCTGAGGAATAATTTGAGAACTAAGAAATACGAGATGTTTATTCAACTAATCTTGGGCACCATTTAAGGAATTAATAATAGTAGGAAGAGGAGGAGGGGGCAGAAGCATCCCCATCCTGCAAGGAAAACAGAAGAAGACATGAAATGTTGTCGCCCACATGTTGTCCACCGGGAAAATGACCTCACAGAACTTGTTGTTAGCCTCAACCCCAACCCAATCCAAATCATAAATATTTGTGCGGTGGCTATGAGTTTGTTTCGAAATAATATTATGTGAGAAAATATTTCACTAAATAAGAATAAGGATTCGATGTTTTTAATGCCGAATAAGAGACATTATTTGACACGTTTTAAAAATTATCTGTTCTAATTTCACAAAATATTTTTCCGCGACTCTCCCTCTCCGTAACCCCATTGTAAAAAAAAAAAAAATAAAACATTAAATCTCTCATATAGAAGAAATAGACCCAACATGGGAAATAAGGAATTTAATTTATTTTGTTTGGTGGGGCAGTCCATTTCCAATCAAGGAGTGCATGTGAGTCTCAGAAAAAATCTCACTGCCGACGCTTCTTTCTTTCTTTCTGTTTTTTTTTTTAAATATATGTGGGCGATCATTTAGTTTGTGTTTGTGTTTCTAACGTAGAAGAATACATAGTGGAATCAATAATGATATGTTTTCGAGCTGTCGGGGAGGGAAATACTTCATCACGATGATGGCCTGCCCCCCCCCAATTCGGGTTAACCACACGCATATCAAGATTTATAAACCCGATAATCTTGTCTTCAGAATCTATTACGGATCTAGTTAATAATTACTGGTTTGGTTTTTGTTTTTGGATTGTGTTAAAGCATTTTGTTCTATATGCGACACTATCCCAATATTTAATTAGGTAAAAATCATCCCCTCCCCCTTCTCCAACCCAACCCAATATCATTCCCATAAAGTAATAAAATAGTCAATAATAATTCTTTTTTTTTAAAAAATTGTTTCTTGTGGTAAATAATATCGCATGTAAACACTAACCAAAGTGCTTTGAATCCTTAAAAAATTGATTTAACATCAATTTATTACGATGAAAGCACGGATCACTCCACGAGAAGTGGAAAAGGCTAGATAGCAAAAAAAAAGCAAGAGGTGTGGGGGGATTTGGATGGATGCGTAATCACTAGGATCAAACTCCTCTTTTCATAATTAGTGAATGGTCAAATTTGGGGCGTGGTGGTAAATCTTAGCATAGTTTGCAGGCTTTGTCCGGAGGAAGAGAGTGAGGGGACGTGTCCCTCCGCCATGATTTCCATTAGATTTCATGGGGCATGCAAGACAAAACAGTTTACTCGAGTTACAAGAACCCCACTTCTACCGAGGATAAAAGAGTCTCTTAGACTCAAGTGTCCCCTTTCTTTTCCCTCTCCTTTTTTTACTACATACCACAACTTTTCGTAATTTGTGCTGAACCACAGATTGACTTGTCCCGAGTCCATCAGTGTTGACTCATATGACAAAAAGCACAAGAGAAAAAGAGAATGGCCAAGTTTTTCCAAAACATGAAAAAAAAATGTTCCATTGGGAAGTGATTTATCCTTCACTAAAATATTGGGTGGTGATCTAGATCTGGTCATTAGATTTCACTTTATTTTTTCCGATTATAGGTAGGGGTGGAAAATTACTAACACATTCACCACCAACAGGGGTGTTTCTCTTTATTCATCTATTTATTTATGTATTTAATAATGCATTCACTCAATTATTGACCATCGTCAATCGTTTTCAGAAATTTTCCATCAATCCCACAATTCATTATCATGTGACAAATCTGAGTGGACCATATTAGGAAATCAAATAATCAAAAAAAGGGGAAACATGGGAACATCAAGAGGAGGAGAGGGTGATGTGTGCCATGCCGTGTTGATCCCTGGGGATGGTGGATTTTTAATTTGATAGTCATGTGTTGTCGAAAAAGAGAAATGTGGTTGTACTGTGATTTGATAGTCAAGTAATACATAACATGTGATTTGATATTTTAACATCTCCTGGTAAAACATTAAATTTCATTTATAGATTCGTATCGATTCCAATTAGTTGGTGAATAATTCTTATTTTACTTTTCGTATGCACGCCGTGAGTTTTACGGCGATCAAAATTGGGTGTGGTGTGAAAGGTGAAGGAGAGGGGAGTTCCCTAAATCTGTGAAAAGGCCAGTCCAACATTTTTTATTGGGGTCACGTGACCTTGCTTTTTTTTTTGTGCTATTCCAATTTTGTTTCTATTTTCTTTTAAATTTAACATAAAGCATATGGACGTTTCATGACATGTCGACTCCCTCGACGTCATCAAAATTCGGAGTAAGTTTCAAGATAAAGTTATTGGAAAAACTAATAAAGTTCAAAATTTATTAACTAATATTTATCTAATACTTTTAAAAGTTTTTGCTTTATTTTACGAAATATTTTTATTTTCTTAAAATTTGTGAAAATTAATATAAAGAGAAGGAAGGAGAAGACGACAATGAACAGTTGAGCGTGTGTTTGTAATCAGATTTAGATCCAATTGCTTAATCATCGTCATTATCATCATCATCCAAAGAATTAATCCTCTTTGTTTTATAAGTCGCTAAACGTAATGGAGGGGTGATATTTCGTACAATTGCTGACACGACACGTGTCATGTCTCGTGCTCGGGGGGAAGTTGGCATGTGATGTTGGTTTTCGTGCCTAATAAGGTTTTTTTCCTTCTCTTTTGGGCAGACATATTATTCGGGCCCAATGTATCACAAATAATTACATCATTCAAAATAATTAATCGTCCGACTTTATTTTACACCTAACTAAATTACCGTTCATATGTATTCAAGCTCTCGATCATGCTTCAAATAGCTCGAAACTCGTATATTTTTCACACAACATGATCTGTCCGAGAAATGAAAAACGGTCGATGGGAGATCAATATGAATATAAATTTATATTTACCAAAAGAAAAAAAGACATCACATGCAATTGTGTGATTGGGACTCGAACAACGAGGCCCCACCGTGTTGGCAAGTACACAAACATTTCCCCTTCCCCCCACAAACAGTAGTAGTCTTCACTCCCCCACTTTAACAATCTAAGTATCCAGTCATTTGTCAAAAACGTGTCCTAACATTTCTTCTCAATTATTTTATTTTCCTCTTCTTCCACCCTCGATTTTCCAATCCCATAAAATAAATTATTCCAAGGATTTTTGTTAACGAGTGTTAATTAAGTACTCCGTCGAAAATATTAAGTTGTATTTTGTTATTTTATAATATCTTAGAATTATAAAACTACATTTAATGTCATAAATAATTAATTTCTTACTATTTATATCTCCTAACCCGTCTAGAGAATCTCAAACTCATTTTTATTTCATTCTCTCTCGATTCAATTTTATTCCTTTACATAACACTTGCTATCCATGTCTGTCCCGTGTTATTGGATAATTATCGAATCATTAGCGAGCGGATTAGGCTCGACCGTCGCCGCGATGGGTCTAGACGAGTCAAAGACCGACCAACTGTTTTAAGGCTCGACCTATATGGGATACCGGGTCCCAATCCTTTTGTGTCGATGAGAAGAGGGCTGGTCATTTGGATCTCCCTTTATAACTCTTCCATCCTCATTTGATGCTCACCCACTCATCTCCAATCTCATCGCCTTTACTCGTTCTTACAGATAGAAACATCCTTTTCTCTGGAAAAAACTTTTCTCTCCCAAAGTAGACTGTCGGTCCATAATTGCTTTTTTTTCTCATAACATCTCGTTAGAGGAAAATGTCGAGCAGATCAAGGTCTTCTAGGCATCAAGGCTCCTCCAGGATCTCTGACGACCAAATCGTCGACCTCATCTCCAAGCTCCGCAGCCTCCTCCCCGAGATCCGCAACCGGCGTCGCTCTGACAAGGTAACTTTAAATCATCACTGCCCCCGCCCCACCCATTCCCTTTAACTTCCAAGGCCGTACGCGCTGCTCATTCTAGTCCTCCTACATATGTTCGAGAAAATTAAAACATACGACTGCGTTCCGCTAGGCGTAGCAGCACGGTGGGCTGTCCCATTACGGATGTACTTGCTAGTATACTTTAACCGTAACCTGTTCCTTTTCTTTGCGTGAACTAAACACATTCCAAACCTTATCCTAGTATTAAAAATTTTCTATATCTATCCTTTTGTACGAGTTACGTATTTCATTTGGCGAATCAAACAGATGCGCGTGTCCTTGCGCGAATTTAACAATGCTTACATAAGGCCGGGGAGGGTGGAGGTTTTTGAATAATGGCTTATGGGCACATGTGAACTCAGATGCACAGTGCACATGGCTCATATATATATATATATATATATATATAAATATATTGGAAAGTCAAGGGTTCACATGCCTGCACTTGTAAAAGGGTCATGTGGTCTTTCCAAATTGGAACACCTTCCTTCCTTACATCATGTTTGTTTTTAATTTGTATTATATTTGTGTCTGCTTGTAGTTGTTGTTCTTATTAAATAAACGATTTAATATTGTTTATTTTTGTGGGGGTGTAGGTATCAGCATCCAAGGTATTGCAGGAGACATGCAACTACATAAGGAACTTGCACCAAGAAGTGGATGATCTCAGCGAGAGGCTCTCCCAGTTGTTACAGTCCATTGATCCCGACAGTGCTGAGGCCTCCATCATTAGGAGCTTAATCATGTAATTAAGCCAAATGATGCCCCACCTCCCCATGAGAGAAACCCAATGAGAAAGAGAGACGAAAAAAAATATATTTATGTATTAACTAAAAGAGGCCAGGAGCTTTATTTTTACCGTACTATAAAGGAAAAAGCTCCTTGTGTGTTTTTTTTTTTTTTAAGACCATTGCCGTTGCCTATCTTTATATTATCTAAGCAGTCCCTTTTAAGTCCTTTGCCTATGTCTTCCTAATATCACCTCTTTAGTCCCTCCCTCCTCTATGGATATGTGTAAGTATTTCGTGTAGTATATGTATGATATATTATGTCATCTTGCGGTATACGGCCTTCAGCACCCGTTGTTTGTACTCTGATCGAGGAACCCCCGTTATATTGTGGAATATAATGGAAGTCCCCGTTAACGCACTCCGATAATCTCGTTACCCGCATCCCGATTCGCACTTACGAGCTCCGTTCGTGTCGAACTCTCGCCGTGTTTGATGAGTGTGGACGGGAACACGAACAAAAATAATATTAGTGCAGGTTGGAGGAGTGTTGATTGAAGGTGGTACAGATATTATTATCATTCATGTGATTTTTGTCGGTAACGAGGGGGCTCAGGTGGTATCCATGCAATTAATTTAATGACTCTTGCGACAACGCTCGGATTTATTTGCTTTTTTTTTTAATTCCATATTGTATCAGAAGCCTGAGAGATGTCGATGACAGGGGGGACAATCTGATTAAAATTTATAACTTTGACTTCGTTTAGGTTTTACTAGAAGATCACGTGTGCGTGTGTGTGTGTGAGAGAGTACAGTAACTTATACAATAATCAAGGTTTACGAAGTGGTGCCCGACCAGCCAGACAAACAAGATCATTACGCATACGTATTTGATTTTCACGTACCTTACAATACCGAACACCCACGGCTGAACCCGTGGAAGCTAGTTTAGAAAACTTGTGTCTGATTCATGTTTAGGTTGTCATAGTTCGGGGGATGCCTCGATGTTTTGTTACTAATTGTTAAAAGAGAAAATGTCAGAATGCTCAACGTTCTTAGTTCGGCCGTGGTCATTTGAATTGGGCATACGGATTTTTGGGCTCTAAGTGTTCGCGGCTTTCAAGCCCGACATACTTGGGCTTGGGCCGAGGCCCGTAATAGAACGTGAATCGGGCCCGGTGATAGTGAAGGGGAAAGCAAAAATCAGAAAGTCAAGCAAACGGGCCTTTGCTTTCTGGTTCTGGTTTGGGCACATTAAAAACTTATTGATCTAAACTAACCTTTAGTAAATAAATATGAATATTAAAATTTAAAAACTTTTGTCAACTATTTATAATATTTCATTCTAAATTTTATATATTGAATATTATTAATATAATAATGCTTTGAAATATTTATTAATTAAACTTTAACTTCCAATTTTTTTATTCATCAGTGTTTTTCTAAAAAAAAAAAGTACTTCCAAAAGTACTTAAAATGAATGATCGATTTAATAATTTCGGAGGATTTTTAATAAGAGCTAATCTAAAACTTCATCACTACGAAACAGTGCACAGTTCCTTATTTCAAAAATATTCTCTTAGAGTCAAGTAAAAAATGTGATATGCACTCGGGTTTTGATAGATAAATCAATAAATAAATGTTCTAAGAGAATGCAGTGTTGGACTTGGAAGATGGTGTTATATGTCAAGCTCTGGGTTGTGACTAATGCAAACATGTCTGACCGCACTCCTAAGCGACCGATGTCTCAAAATTTTAGAAGGAAGAAAACTTATCATTTCAATCTGTACGCACTTGTCTTGGTACACACTGTGGTACCGATTCCAACTGGATTAAGGTTTTAGGTGTCTCTATCCTCTCATCTTTAAAAATCCACTCAAAATATATACTTCTTTCATGGCGATCTTGAGACAAGAATTAGTTTATAACCGGCGCCAAATTTCACCTAGAAACCATTTTCTTTTCTGTAAAACTAATCAAAAGAATTATCTTGGAATATTTTCAATCTAATTATTATGAATACCGACCACACATATATAAGAATTGATGTTCTAATTGACATTTGTATTAGAAAAACAGAAGGGTTAGTCCTTTTTCCGTCACATGGATTTCGATCCTGAAAATCACCAACAAGGTCGATCCTTACACGAGAGATGCTGTTAACATAAGAGTCAACACCAATGAAAGTTTATTTAAAAGATAAGATAAAATGGGGAAAAGAAAAGAAAAGGGGGAGGTGGGCGGGACATGGAACATGGCACATGGGAACACAGGGGTGTGAAGTCCACCATATTGTGTGTGTGAAGAAGACACCACACCACCACCACCACCACCACCACCAACAACAACAACCCTTGTTTGTTCTTATTATTATTTATTTAATAGAACAAAATAAAATAAAATAATATATCTACATAACATTAGTAAGATGGAGATCATCATGTTCATGGCCAAAGATGAAGAGAACAAAAATAACGTTAGAATTTTACATAAAAGAATGAGCATAATGGATCCACCACTTGCTCCCCACCTCCACCCTCAATTCCCAGGGACAAAAAACAAAAACCCAAATGGACTTTTATGCCTGGGGTGGGGAGCATGTGACAAAACCTTGTTGTAAGTCAGAAATATGATAAAAGAATAATATTTCCTTGTTGGACCCAATACCATCTTACACACTCACAACTAATATACCACACCCCCCTTCCCTCCCTCAAATATATACTACAAATGTGAGTATGTCAAATTTGTACGCACATTAGGTGAACTAAAATTCAATATCCACTTTGCCTTTGATTAACTCGATCAGTTAATGCATCAATAAACTTTAAGAAAAGTGTAATGGTGGTGAATTGGAATAATCTATTTCAGCCCCCAATTTTATTTTTATTTATTACAGGGTTTTACATAGAAAGTTTTATTTAATCTGATTATGATGGTGGTGGCGGTGGTGAATCTTCATTGAATTGCTAAAAAAAAAACAGACATCCCCCCCTGACATCATGACCTTCATCTTCTTCTACTTCCAATTCACATTTTCATGTCTTGCTTTTATTTTCCTAGGATTCCGGGCTTTCTTTAGTAAACAAATTCCCTATTCAGCATCTATTCTTCTTCTCCCCACCACCAGACTCCCACATGGCCCCGATGTTTAAACATGTACACAAAGTTTATCACCCTCTAGGACAGTCCCTGTTGAAATGTTGAGGCGTGCCGACTCGGGCAGATGGCTCATTCCGGTGACCGACTGTCCCTAGCCGGACTTGAGTCGATCGATGGGACATGATCGCAGTTACTGTTTGCCTCACGGGCATGCACTGTTTTCGAAAATTCTGATAAACGTATTATGTGTATAGCTAGAGTAAGATACAAAGATCTTTCTGTCACGATTCTTAAGTAAAGTAATGTACTTTCTTTTTAGTAGGAAATATGATCTTTTGTTAGTCAGCTGCACCTCAAAGCTATACTTCCACACATAATAATAACAATAATAATCTCAATCACGATCAGAATAATAAATATCTATTAAATATCTAATCAATACCACACTTAATAGTTTTCTTATCTAAATGAATGTTCAAGAGGAAAATTTATCATCAAATTCCACCTTTATTGGGGAAATATTTTATGTTTCATCTTTTTTTAATTGTTTAACAGTCGCTGTTACTTTTCTGTTTGTTTGAGTTTTGTTTAATGTTTAGGGTTACTTTAAGACTTCTATTTATCAAATGCAAGGAAACCTCCTCTCTCCCCCTCCAATGACAGTTTTTCTGCCATTCAAACAACCCTCTTAATCCAATCCAAGTCTTCTCTCCGACCCTGTGTCCGAGACCGAGACCGAGGATCCTCGACCGGCCGCCAATGATCTTCTCGAACCACGTCACGGGATTCCCGCCTCCTTCCCCATCCTCTTCAACATCCCCGTTCATCCTTCCGAACGATCACGGCCACCACAATCATTATCGCCATGATATGGCAATGATGATGCGGAGATCGATGTCGTTCGATGGCGGTATGTTGGAGCACAGGGGCCCAGGGTTCGTTGATGAAGGTGGCAATGAGATGAACGTTGGTATCCTGAATGGGGATGGAGACCTATCGGATGACGGGTCGCAGATGATGCTGGGGGAGAAGAAGAAGAGGCTGAGCGTGGACCAGGTTAAGGCGCTCGAGAGGAGCTTCGAGACCGGGAATAAGCTTGATCCTGAGAGGAAGGCGCAGCTGGCGATGTCTCTGGGACTGCAGCCTAGGCAGGTCGCGATCTGGTTCCAGAACAGGCGGGCGAGGTGGAAGACGAAGCAGCTCGAGAGGGATTACGAGGTCCTCAAGCGCCAGCTCGAGATCCTCAAGTCCGACAATGACAACCTCCATTCCCAGAACGAGAAGCTCCATGCCGAGGTAAACTAACTGAACTGTCTCGGTTATACATCTTCACTTAACGACTTAGAACTTTTAATACAATTCAAACTCCCACGCCGTGCGGAAAAGTACCCGATCCGTGTACCTGTCAACAAAAGATTAATGTCCTCACAGCTGATGGCGATCAAAGCAAGGGAGATGAATGGGAAGAGGGCGGAGGGCTCTTCATACTGGAGCAACAATGGAAGCAGTGATGTCAGCTGCGACATCAACTTGGACATCTCTAGGACATCATCAGTGATCGACAACAGCCTCACCCTCAAGCTGGACCCCCGCCATAACATCAACACTAGTGCACAGGATGACACCGGCAACCTTTGCAACATCTTCGGAAATGGAGGCACAGCCGTGGTCAACGAGCACCACACGCTCTGGCAGTGGGCCATCCCTACCGACCAGCACGGCCAATTACACGAATCATAGGGTCGAGACTCACGCGTATGAACCCGGAGTACTGCAAAAGTCGCCACGATCTGGGAGTCAATCTATGAACATTTCTTTTTGGCTTGATGGGCTTTTGGTATTTAAGTAAAACCAATTTTCTTTTTTCAAAAAAGTATTTGCTTCGAGTGTATAGGATATTGTTGGTGTAACAATGACAATAAGAAGGGAGGTGAATTATTACAATCGATTTTTTAAACTTTATATAACTAATAGAACCCAGTAGCGGAAGATTAGGTTTCTGTAAGTTATAGAACATTTGTTCATAGCAGATCCCGAAGTGAACTGATTGAGTAGCGAATGACCAATTGAAGTCTGATCTAAGATATGAACCTGCAGTCCGGAGAAGGTTTTTGCAGTAGCAGAAGGTTGATGCTTCTGCTATCAAGGCTCTACAAATAGCGTGATCATCAAGGTCTACTCTAATATCTGAATGATACTTGTCGTAGTAGAAGGTTGTCACATAACCTTGTAGGTTTCTGCACTACCAAGAGATGACCTGCGAGGAGCTAGATTGTTGGAAATTATTCCAGAACCTGATTGGTTGATGTAACACTAGATGTTTGATGCAGGACCTTTGGAATATCTATTCGGACGTTTGCGTTGTGTATATTAATTTGTTTTTCTATTTGGATTTTCACTGAGTGCTCAGTGAGAACCGCTTGTGCATAAAGTAAATGAGGCACAAAAATGTTTATTGTTGTTCGACAATTATCTACTCCACCTTTATAGGATGAAATTCATTATTGAACACTTATAGCGAATACAATATGTCGCGGGTGGATCCCGTTTCCAGTTCCATTTAAAATGAATATCCTCCCTTGACGATAAGGCTTCAGATTTTGAAAACGTATCGGAGTCGCCACTAACCTATTTTAAGTTCAGGATAGAAAAACTATAGAGATTCGGGTTCGGGAATTTGGGATTACTAAATCGCATATATCACAATGAAAAGGGGAGGCGTTAAATTGTGTATTTCTGATGTCCAAATTTATTTGATCTCAGTTTTAGAAAAGAGATTGTTTAACATTAAAAAAAAGGATCTTGACCTCAATATGCTAACAATGTCTATATGAATCATTTTTATAAAATATTTCTTCTTAAAAATTGATTTTTTGGGCAAAAATGCAAGCAACATAAATTTATTAATACCCTTAACAGTTTCTAGGCCAAAATAAATTCAAGGGAGAACCGGATGTTTGTACCATTCCTCGCTCTTTATAAGACGCCACCGTTAGCGTTTATACCTCACAGTGCCGTTTTAAATAGGTTTACGGTAAATCTGGCGAGCCGTTGATGCCGTATATTGGTGAGTGCGAAGCCATCTTCAGAGGGTGTTGATCTTTGAGAATCAAAATAATCCATCAAATATATATAATTTCGTTGTCTTGAATGCGTTGAATGGGGTGAGTGCCTTGGTTGTCCGCAAGGCACGCCTCCGGAAGGTACGCACCCGAGATACTTGCATAAATATCGAATAAACGAAGTAAACTGTTCGAAAATAGTTTGAAACGGGATTGATTATAACATTGTAGGAGTTATTTTGACGAAAGATATCTTGCAGTAACCCCCATATACATAACAATAATTATCGACTAGTTAACTAATATGAACTCTCAATAGGTAACGATTAAAATCACCATATGTTATAAGGCAAAGAAATAAACTCAAATGGATTAAAAAAACGCTTTGTTTAAATGAATTTTAAAATCTTGTAAAATACTTTAAAACGATTTTTTTAATTTTTTTTGAAAAAATGTCATACCATGAACAACCACTAATGATAAAATTAAAATCCTAGAAAAAACAAGAAAAACATTATTGGGCAAAATGGAATAAGATTAATACGTAAAAACGAGGAATATGTCTTTCAGTTAAAATCTGTGAACGCAATCAAAAGGAAAAAACGAACAAAGCTAAAATATTAAAATATTACCTTTAATAAGGAGGAAGGTCAAGGAACCGTGGGGTCCTCCCTCGCCAAGTGCAGAGGGGTGGAGACGATCATGTTGGAGTTGTCGATTGGGACGGCGATCGCAGTCACCATGTCGGTGTGAGCCCTCATCGTGCCCTTCATGGTGAGTCTTTCCGCCATCTTTTCACGCCGGTTATCTGTTCTCCGACGTCCGTACAGAGATAGGGTTTGGGAGGAGGGAGACGACGGCGGCACGGACGAGCTCGCAGAGGACGGTTTCCGCTGAACAGCGGCGTCGGCAAAGGTCATTTGTGGATGGTTGGTTGCTGAAAGACGAAGCTGGAGACGGTGGAAAAGGCGTCGCCCCACCACTACTGGCCATGGGTTCGCCACTATCGGACTGAGTGTCGCCGGGGAACGGGCTCGGCGAGGACACTATGGTTCCAGGCGAAGGCAGCACGGACGTTGACGCCCCATGAGGAAGAGTCAAGACGGTAGGCGAGGAGGGGGCGGGAGCGGTAGAACGGAACTTCGACACGGGAAGAACGTCTATGGTCGGGAAGCCGGATCTGGAGCGGCAACGGGGACCGGAGGAGGAAGAGGATCCGGCCGTCGTTGAATTGCTTGCCGGCGAAGGTGGGTCTTGGAGGTTGACTCTCTGAATGGCCGAAACCGGGTTTGAGCGACGCCGACGTCGCTGCCGTTCCTCCAAGGCTTGGTGTTAAACTGGCGGTGGTGGACAGGTAGGCTGGCTGCGGTGGCTATGTCCACAAGCCAGTATGGGTTGTAGAATCTGAACCTCGTTAGGAGGTTCTTCGGGAAGTTGTCACCAAAGGCCGCGTAGCCGAAGCAGCCGCAGAGCATGTATAAGAGGGTGGTGACTGCGACGCGTGGCCCACTTCATTGTCTTGGGGCATGAAAGGCCCGGAGGGGGATTCGGCAATGCTGCAGAAGAACTCACAGAAGAAGATGCAGCGGGCTGCGAGGATGCAGCGATGGGCATGGAAGAGACGACCCTCGACGCTAAAGGTAACCTCGCTGAAGGCCAGGCCATTGATGAGTGTCGAGGTCATCGCTGCGGTTGTTGAGGACGTCTGAACGGAAGAGTTATCTTTTGCTCTTTTTCCTCTTGAGTGCTTTGTTTCCTCTACCGTGTGTTAGTGTATCTTCTCTGAGTGTGTCGTTGTATTTTTTTCTCTGTGTGCGTTATTGTATTTTTTTCTCTGCCTTCCTTTCCACAAGAACGATCCCCCTTAGAGACTCATGGAGAATACATTTCTTTTTGATTTTTTTCTTTTTCTAATGGATTGATAGAACTTTAAGAGCAAGTATTAAGGGAGCAAAATATTTTTTATTTTTTTGATTTGATCTTGTGGATTTTTTTGTGATTTTTGATGATTTTAAGTTATTTTAGTTTTTTTAGAAGAAACTGGGTTATGACTCAATACTGACAGAAAACACACTCATGCGTAAGCTATTGTAGATAACCCTTCGACTTTTCCACAAAGGATGTACTAGCAGAAGGTACTGTGACGCTTCTGTAGTATAAAAGATGATGTAGATAGCCCTTCAAATTTTCTACTCATAGAAACCCGATGGGTTGTGATCAGTAACCCTTTGGATCATGCATAGAGATCTGTGACTAACTCCAGAAACTCTTTAGTTGAGGTTCTACACTAAAGACAGTGACTAACTCCACTGTGTGGTAGCTCCACGCAAACATGTAGCGGCCTTACGCAGGCAGACAACCCCTCTATCCAGGGGTTCCACAACCTGCTTCGCTCCTTACCAAGACTTCCCTGATGCTCGGCTCCTCACCAAGACTTCCCCGATGCTCGGCTCCTCACCAAGACAACACCCGCGGGGCTTCTACAAAGCTTTCAGTAGGTACTTCCCTTATGTAGAAATACAAGTGTCACAGCCTCACCCTGAATTTATGAGACGCGGCCCTCCTTCTGCTCACTACCCTGACGCGTACACACCCCGACTTCTCCCTAAGCTTGATGCACGTCCGCCACGCCATAGTGCAGACAGATCCTTGGCGACCTCACTCACGCCCGACAAAGCTTACCCCATGTACATCTACTTTCTACACACACGACCAAACCAGTTACAAAACATTCATTACCAGTACCACACCAGATTCCTCTAGACATGGCCCTTCTTTTGCTCACTACCCTGGCACGTATACACCCCGACTTCTCCCTAAGCCTGACGCACGTCCGCCACACCACAGTGTAGCAAGATCCTTTGCAGCTCACTCACGTCCGGTCTAGCTTATACCCTGAGCACCAGCCTTCTGCAACCGAATGCTCAACCCCAAAGGGAACAAAATCTCACAAGTCTTTTAGGCTACAATATCGTATAAACTCACTATACACGTATAATCTCCTACACTCTTTATCTAACAAATGATCCTATTTTATACAAAATAGAAAAAACATATGTATATAAGGTACAATAACTGACGGAAGTCTCTGCAAAACAAGAAAACAAAATGTCATCCAGATAAAATGTTTCCCTATTGTAAGAGATGGTCCGTATCACTTAAGGATCAATCATGCCATCTGATCATGATTCTTTTCACGATCCTAAGAGATAGAGCTTGGAGAATACGTTTCTTTTTTATTTTTGTGTTAAGATTTTATTTTTATCTTTTTCGAATGGATTGATAGAACTTTTAGAGCAAGTATCAAGGGAACAAAATATTTTTATTTGCTTTTATTTGATCTTGTGGATTTTTTTGTGATTTTAAGTTATTTTTTTTTAAATTGGGTTACGACAGTTGCCCTCTTTGTGAGAATATTTGGTGAAATTTTCAAGCAAAGAATTAATGATAACCCAATTATTAAAAAAATGCTAAAGCACCGCGTTTGTTAAACACTTGACCAAGAGTGGTGTCACGCTTGTTCGTAGGCGCTTGGCCATGATAGAGGTGGCGTGCACTTGTTAGTGAACGCGTAACCATAATGGTGAAATGGAGTGGTGTCACATCTGTTAATTGACGCTTAACCAAAATGAAGGTTCGTGTCACGTTTGTTAATAAACGCTCCATCTATCCAGTTTGAAAATGGCACAACGTTTATCAGTAAATGTTTTACCGGATGGAATTGCGTTTGTTCGTAAACGCTTTGTCGGATGGTGTTGTATTTGTTAGTAAATGCTTAATCAAAGGTGAAAAGAGCGTCGCGTTTGTACGAACGCTTAACCAGAAGGATTGAAAATGGTGTCGCGTTGGTAGGAACGCTCAACCAGAAGAATTAAAAATGGTATCGCACTTGTACGAACGCTCAACCGGATTGAAGGTGGTGTTGCGTTTGTAGGAACGCTCAACTGAATTGAAGGTGATGTCGCGTTTGTACGAACGTTCAAAGGAATTGAAAGTGGTGTCGCATTTGTACGAATGCTCAACCTAATTGAAGGTGGTGTCGCGTTTGTATGAACGCTCAACAAATTGAAGGTGCTGTCGCGTTGGTACGAACGCTCAACCGAATGGAAGGTCGTATCGCGTTTGTACGAACACTCAACTGAATTGAAGGTGGTATCGTGTTTTTAGAACGCTTAACCGAGGTGAAGGTGGTGTCGCGTTTGTATGAACTCTTAACAAAATTGAAGGTGGTGTCGCGTTTGTACGAACGCTTAACCGAATTGGAATGACTTTGCGTTTGATAGTAAATGCTCAGTCGAGAGGCGTCGCGTTTGTTAGTAAACGCTTAGCCGACTTGAAGACGGTATCGTGTTTGTTAGTGAACGCTCAACCGAATTGAAAATGACATCGCATTTGTTAGTAAACGCTCAGTCGAATGGCTTATCATTTATTAGTAAACGCTTATCCAAGTTGGAGACGGTATTGTGTTAGTTATTAAACGTTCAACCGACTTGAAAATGACGTTGGGTTTGTTAGTAAACGCTTAGTCGAGTGTGGAATCACGTTTGTTAGTAAACGCTTAACCAAAACTGAAAAACTGGAAGTGGTGTCATGTCTGTTAGTAGACGCTTAACAAAAAAGAATTGAGAAATGGTGTCAAAAAATGGTTTTGCATTTGTACGAACGCTTAAACGAAAAGAATGAAGAAATTGCTACACTCTTGTTAGTAAACGTTTAACTGGATGAAAATGACGTCGTGTTTGCTAGCAAACACTCAGTCAAGCTGGAAGTGACCTCGGGCTTGTTAGTAAGCGCTCGGCTGAGCTAGAAGTGGCATTGTCCTTGTTAGTAAGGGCCTAGCCAAACAGGAGGTCGTATCGTGTTTGTTAGTAAAAATTTAACCGAATGAAAGGTATCGTGCTTGTTAGTAAGCGCGTAACGTGATTGAATGTGACGTCGCGTTTGTTAGTAAACGCTCATTGAATGGCGCCTCGTTTGTTAGTAAACGCTTAGCCGAACTAGAAGTGGTATCGTGTTTGTTAGAAAACACTTAACCGAATGGAAGGTATCGCGCTTGTTAGTAAGCGCTTAACCGGATTGAATTTGACGTCGTGTTTGTTAGTAAATGCTCAGTCGAATGGCGTCGCGTTTGTTAGTAAACGCTTCGCCGCACTGGAATTGGTATCGTGTTTATTAGTAAACGCTTAGCCGAACTGGAAGTGGTATCGTGTTTGTTAGAAAACACTTAACCGAATGAAAGGTATCGTGCTTGTTAGTAAGCGGTTAAACGGATTGAATGTGACGTCGTGTTTGTTAGTAAATGCTCAGTCGAATGGCGTCGCGTTTGTTAGTAAATGCTTCGCCGCACTGGAAGTGGTATCGTGTTTGTTAGTAAACACTTAACGGAATGAAAGGTATAACGCTTGTTACTATGCGCTTAACCCGATTGAATGTGACGTCGCGTTTGTTAGTAAACGCTCAGTCGAATGGCGTCGCGTTTGTTAGTAAACGCTTAGCCGAACTGGAAGTGGCATCGTGTTTGTTAGTAAACACTTTACGCGTAGCCGAAAGGTGTCACGCATGTTAGTAAGCGCTTAACCAAATTGAATGTGATGTCGCGTTTGTTGATGTCGCGTTTGTTAGTAAATGCTCAGTCGAATGGCATCGCTTTTGTTAGTAAAAGCTTAGCCGAACAAGAACTGGTATTGAAATTGGAAATAGAACTAGAAATAGAACTGGAACTGGGATGGTGTCGCATTTGATGAACGCTTAACCGAGATGGCAAATGGAAAATTGTTTAGCATTTTTGAAGAGGATCATACCTTAGCATGAGGGCCTGGATTTTATTATTGTGGAACTTGCTTGAGATAGTTTGAGTCTCCCATGTGTACTTGCCGAATTTCTGACTGTGGATGATATGAATGCAAGATGTTCTATATGCATGTGTAGAAATTTTGTTTTCTCGAAACGAGAAACCCTTGTGCGGTAGAGAATAAAGAGAGGTCTTTCTTACATCTCTCAAGGCCCATTCAATGTATCTTTCTATGCTATCAGAGTAGGAATTTCAATTCATTTGAAATGAATGCTCAGGGACTAGTCGAAAGATACTTTGATTTTGGTTGTAATGTAGGCCTAGTGTAAGAGTGTATTATATTGAATGCTCAAAGTTTAAGAAAAGTCAAAGAATCTCATCGAAGAAGACTCGAGATGTGTGGGTGTCACCTTTAAGTGCGGTTTTCCCAATGTAGACTCGCTCATCGACACAATACTCAAGGGTATGGGTAGTATGCCATATGAGAGTGTGAGTTTGTGGAGAAATGTTGTAGAAGAATAATTTTCTTTATCTTTTCCCACAGGAAATGAGGCTTTTGAATTTGAAGTGGTTTACCCAGATTGATAAATCAGGATCAGGGTTCTAAAACTTTTGTCCATTTTTCTTTCTGACATTTTACTTTTGCGACCGTTTTGTGACCCTTGTGTCTAAATTTGCTTTTTTCTTTGAATGATGCTAAAGGGCTCTCTTTTCTTTTTTGCTTGTTTGCCCCTGTCTCATTTTTCATTTTTTTGGAATATTCAACGGGCTCATATCTCTGGAATTGTTCATAGATGTACTGGAATGGTTGAAAAATGGTAGAGTATTGTGTCGACTTGCGAGATCTATTAGGGATGTACTTCACACTCAAACTTGAGGAAGTGACACATCTCTATCTCAGTCCTATTCGTATATCTAGACTACAGGAACTCCTTTTGCCTCGTTGTGAGGCAACTCTTTGACTTGAAAGGAGAATTGTATTTTGAAAAAAACTCCACTTTGGCTAGGAATGGCTAGCAACGGTAATGTGTTTGAAGATAATAAATAATGCTCGATGTCATCCTAGCTAGAGCATTTTCTGTCAAATGGATTTCCTTCCCACTCCAACGCTGTCTTGTGTGATTTCCTCACTAGTGTTTTCATTCAACTTTCGAAAGGGGTGTGTTTGGGGATAAATTTGCCTTTCTATCTCTAGCACACAAGTGTTCTGATGGGAAAGGTGTTTCAAATTATTTTTGAAGAAAATTTGTTTACAGAAAATGTATGACTTATGAACATGACAAATGTTTTATTTATCACACGATGATTTTACCTATGATGTTTGCTTTGACTTTATGCCCTGACGATGCGTGCTCGTTGCCGCAGTAAATGCCTCTGCAAAAGAAATGAAGCATTGATTTGTTTTTGATTTTATGATATCTAAACTGGAACGATAATTCCTTTACCGGTTACCCGAGGCGATTGATCGTTGCCCCAGTTAAAGTATCTGCAAAAACAAAATATAACATTGATTAGTTTCTAATTTAAATTAGAACGATACTCGCTTTCACCAATTATTCGACATGGCTTGCAAGCCTTATAGGTTGAGTCCTTTGGGTTGATTTTTCTAGTTCATCCATCATCGACCGGTTGGGATGGAACAGCTTTGTCTATCTTCGTTATGATGAGAGAGCCTCTTGTGCGTATTTGCTTGACAACATATGAGTTGTCGTAGTTGTGGATGGGCTTTCTTCGAGGATCCTTGACTTTTGAAAGAATGCTCTTTAGAATCATGTCACCGAGCTTGTTGGCCACCGGCTTGACATGTTGTTGGCAGCTTAGGACGTGCGTTCTTGATAATCTCTGCTGGTATGGTTATCTTGCCCTAGTTGAAATGTATGTTGTCATTCGATAGATGAGAGCTTTTTCGTGGTTGACTTGTCATGAATGTGCTGCTCCAGCTTAGTAAGTTGATGAGCCTGAACTTTTAATAATTCGAAAACTTGATGATGTGCTTGTTCTGATTTAGGATTCAGAGATTTTCCTTTGCTCTTGCATTCTTGAAGGCATGTCAATGAAACTTGCCCTAGTATATGCTTTGAGATTAATGTTGCCCCAATTTAGGATTGGCGCTGTCATACTCTTCTTTTCTGAGTTCGATCATTGGGATAAAAAGCTTTGTTGTATTTCTTTGACATTGGTGTTGAACAAACTCCACGATGTCATTTTAGTTGCTTGGTGACAATATTTCCTAGTTTGTTCTTCGAATGCTGATGGTGATCGTAGACCTAACATTGGTGTTGTGGATGGTGATAATATGTCAGTTTAATTGAACGTTCATCGTATGCCTCATTGGAAGAGAGGATGTTCGTCTGCCTGCATAAGAAAAACCGAAGTCCAGATGGTAGATGACATCCTTAATTGATTTAAATAATAAGCAAGATTGAAAGGAATACACCTTAACCAATAAACTGAAAATGAAATGCGTGTGACAAAGTCGAGCTGGAATGATGATGTTGCACATTTGGACTCTTCGGGGAAAGAAGACATCCCAAGCTTTCGTGGCTGATGAGTAGTCCAACTTTGATAGATATGGGGTACTTCAAACCAAAAAAAAAAAAAATCATGTATTAGCCTGAATAAAGAAAGTTATGTTTGTGGATGCAAGATATGTGTCAAAGCCCAATGAACACTTATATGCCCTTTTACATTTAAAAAAGGTGATTTAAAAAAAAGAAAAAGAAAAATTGTCGAAGCCAGGTGATGGTAAAATGACGAAAAAAATGAATTCAAAGTCTGTTGAAAATCTATGTGTATCGTCGTAAAGGTATGGAAAGAATGTTTTTTTTAGACATGCATCAAAGTTATGCATATGAGTAGGCACTTTTCTAAAGTATCATGACTCGAAAGCTTTGAATGTATGTAGAATGATCAAGTTCGAAAATATGTAAGCATAAGTGTCAATATGCGAGCACAAAGAAAACTCGATGTAGAAATCACTTACCTTATATTCGCTCGTTGTACAAAAGGAATGTTAGCGAAATTGGAAGTAAGAGAAAATGGCGGTCAATGTATAACAAGAAACATCAATTCAAACCATATGGACAAAAAAATTGCAGATAAGTATAAGATTTTCTATCTACCGTCTTGGATGTGGCTTGAACTCGTTCATTAACCGTAAACGGAGAAATCCGAATCTGGATTCATTTTAAATGAAAGAACTCGGATATTCGTTCGATGGTAAATAGGTGGGTACCCACCTAAAGTTAGAGGCAAACGTCCAATACTCATCGATAAATGGTATACCCGAACTAATCCTACGGTGCTCGGGATGAGGGCTCATGTAATAGGAAAAATCAAATATTGAAAAATATCGATCATGTGACATCAAACAATAGAGTTATAACAGTTTATATGGCTTTCAAACACATGCCTGTCTAGACTGGCTTTTAACTCACCTTCGGACAAAAGAGTGAGTTAGCATATGCTGCAGGTAAAGAGGTAGACAACCTCTCCCATATGACATATATACTCCTAAACTTAGGTGTCCCTGGGTTTTAGGACGACTCAATGTATGCATGGCAGAGACTATCGCAAAAGTAAAGCGCAAACACACTCCATACAAAGCTTAGGTTGCCCCCGAATTTTGAAAATGATTTTTCGACACTAATTCTCGAAAAAATTACTCAACTGTCCCCAGCGGAGTCGCCAAATCTGTCACGGGTGGATCCCGTTTTCAGTTTCATTTAAAATGAATATCCTCCCTTGACGATAAGGCTTCGAATTTTGAAAAGGGGAGGCATTAAAATTGTGTGTTTTCGATGTCCAAATTTATTTGAACTCAGTTTTAGAAAAGAGATTATTTGACATTAAAAAAACGATCTCGAGCTCAATATGCTAACAATGTCTATGTGGATCATTTTTATGAAAGTATTTCTTCTTAAAAATTGATTTTTCTGACAAAAATGCAAGCAACATAAATTTATTAATGCTCATAAAAGTTTCCAGGCCAAAATAAATTCAATGGAGAACCGGGTGTTTGTACCATTTCTCGCTCGCTATAGAACGCCACCGTTAGCGTTTATGCCTCACGGTGCCGTTTTAAATAGGTTTACGGTAAACCTGACGAGCCATTGATGCCGTATGTTGGTGAGTGCGAAGCCGTCTTCAGAGTGTCTTGATCCGAGAATCCAAATAATCCCTCGAATATATATAATTTTGTTGTCTTGAATGCGTTGAATGGAGTGCGTGCCTTGGTTGTCCGCAAGGCACGCCCCCAAGATACCTGCATAAATATCGAATAAACGAAGTAAACTGTTCAAAAATAATTTGAAACGGGATTGATTATAACATTGTAGGAGTTATTTTGACGAAAGATATCTTGTAGTAAACCCCCATATAGGTAACTGTAGTTATCGACCAGTTAACTAATATGAACTTTCAGTGGATAACCATTAAAATCACCATATGTTATAAGGCAAAGAAATAAACTCAAAGGGATTAAAAAAATCTTTTTTTTTAAAATAAATTTTAAAATCTTGTAAAATACTTTGAAAATCTCGAAGAAATAGTTAAAACGATTTTTTTATTATTTTTTTTTGAAAAAATGTTATACCATGAACACCCACTAATGATAAAATTAAAATCCTAGAAAAAATAAGAAAAACATAATTGGACAAAATGGAATAAGATTAATACGTAAAAACGAGGAATATGTCTTTTAATTAAAATCTGCGAACGCAATCAAAAGGAAAAAATGAACAAAGCTAAAATATTAAAACATTACCTTTAATAAGAAGGAAGGTCAAGGAAGCGGGGGTCCTCCTTCCCCAAGCGCAGAGGGGTGGAGACGATCATGTCGGATTTGTCGATTGGGACCGCGATCGTAGTCACCATGTCGGTGTGAGCCCTCATCGTGCCCTACTTCCGCCATCTTGTCACGCCGGTTATCTGTTCTCGGATGGCAGTACAGAGCTGAGTGACGCCAAGGAACGGGCTCGGCGAGGGCGTGTGATTCTGTTCGCGTAGGAAACGGACCACGTCAGAAATATTTGGCAATTGGACTCACAGGGAATTGTATGTGGTCGCCAGAAAGATGAATTTCAATGATAAAAGATACGACTGTTACAAATTCAAAGACTTACAAAAGTAAACAAACGCTTACAGCCATAAAAAATGAAGGAAAATGATGGCATGGATGATGGAGGCACTGTAGACTCGCCGCTGGAGGTGCGACTGGAGCTGACGTCACTGCTGACGCTGTAGACTCGTTGTCGCGAAACGCAGACCTATTGCTGACGTCACTGCTGACGCTATAGACTCGGTACTGTGCGCTGTAGTCTTGCGCCCCGTGAAGCAGAGTCTGGCGAATGTCGGATGTGGATGCTAAGGCCTTGGATGAACACCTTGGTGGTGGAGATGCAGGCGGAGGATGATCGTCGAAACTACGGTTGCTCGTCCCGACGGTGGAGGCGATGGGGGAAGTTGGGTGTCGCGACTACGGCTGCTCGCCTCGACGATGGGAGTGTGGCGGAAGGTTGATCAACGGAGCTACGGTTGCTCACTCCGTTGTTGGAATGATGACCCAATAAACCCAGGCCGAGGTATCTACTAAACTAAGGGTGACGAGCAACACAAAGCTTGTGTTTGGCTGATTGATCGTGAGTTTTCTAAGTAGAATCTACTCTCCCTTTTATACTAAATTCTGTAAGTCTTTGCACGCTCCACACGTCCTCAAAAAATCCCTTAAATCGTGGCTTGATCTTAACCTCTCTCCAGGGATCTCGGAGTTTGTTTTTCTCAGAGATTCTTCTAACCTCCACTTAATGAGATCGTGCGGGGACGTGATCAGATGAGTTGTAGACTTAACTCACACTCGTATTTCTAAAAATGGGGTCGTAGACTTAGGCTGTTGTGGACTGGGAATTCGGCACAGTCGACGGGCTATAAACTTAGCTAAGGCCTTTGTTCCAATGTGGGCTGTAGATTTAACACAGGCCCAGAATATCCTATCGTGTCAACATAAGCCTCCCTCTTTTTGCTTAGGCAACTTTTCGTCGCCTGAGCACAGTTGTCAAATTTTTGGGTTTAAAAGAAGCGTTTTGTTTTCCCTCCTTTCACTTACGTCCTACGCGTCAAACTCCTTTCTCTCCAAGAAACCTCGGTTCCCCTTGAAACCCTAACTTCTTTCCAAAGAAAACTCCGATGTCGACTCTTGGCGTTTTTGAGTGGTATCAACAACGTGCCGGTCCCGCCGGTATCGTTACTACTGAGGACGGCGAGGGTCTAACCCTTGGTCCTGTATTTTTTCCCAGACCTCGTCCCTTACGAGTATCTAAAGATAGCGTTCCAGATTCCCATCTACCGGGTAGGCTTCCTCTGCTTTCCTTCCGTAGAGAAAACCCTGTTCCGACAGTGGTTCACTTGTTGGCTGGAGAAATAGGAGGGCAAACTCAGGACATGCGGTCTTTGGTCCTTCATGAAGATTACCATGCTTGGGAAGCATTGTGACCCAAGGGTATGTGCCAGTCTACTTCCTCTCTGGAATAGCGAGGTAAACTGCTTTTACCTGCCGGAGGGTCCCATGACCATTACTTTAGAGGATATTTACTTTTTGACCGAGAGTAGTGTGGCTGGAACCCCCGTTCGCTTATATTCCTTGGATGGTGACTATCATCCTAAAGATATGCTATAGATTCAGAATATAGCAAAGAAGCATCTTAAGATGATTAAGGATCGGTATACTGCTGTTTAGGGCAAGGATGAGGAGGTTGAGTTCTTCAGCATCTGGTTGAGCAAATATGTTTACTGCTTTGCTGGCAAGAGGATTCCGAAGCTTGTATACAGGATTGCCAATTTCCTGAGCGCGGCGAAGAGCAGGGTGGCTTGGGCACCATTCTTGCTGGGTATTATCTACCAGAGTCTCTATAAGGCCAGCGCGTCCGCCAAGCCCTTCCCAAAATATCCAGCTAGTGGCCTTCTTTGGATGGTGCATGTATGGGCCTGCATATGGCTTCCAGGACTCTCTGGATATCAGATGCCCTCTGGCGTTGCTAAGGATAGCTGTTATGGGATCCATATGCTCAAGTCTTGCTGCCAGTCAAAGGATCAATGGTTGTGGGCCTCTGTTACAGGGCACATGAAACACCTGGTCGACATTGACCGGAGTGAACGCCGTGACTGGCACCCATTCCCAACTGATCATGCCGTCACCAAGCGCCGGAAGAAGCTAGAGTCGAGTGTCTACTGGGACTTTGTTCTTACTAGCAGAGTCTTAGCCTGTGCAACAGAGTCAGGCTTCAGTTTTGAAGTTTATAATCCCTAGCTATGCGCAAGACAGTTGGGTTTTGTCCAAAGCTCTACAGCCCCATTCTTCGACGACTCCAACATGTCTTCTAGGAGCAGCTGTGTCCTTTCTAAGAATTCCTTCTAGGCTGCGATGGATCTCTTATCATGGAAGACAGAGCTTCGGCATATGGAATTCCCTTTTGAGAGCACCATAGTCTACGTCACTGAAGCCTTTTCTTATCAATGGTCGTTGACTTTCAAGGCTCTCCGCAGCAAGATGAGGTTCCTGGATGCCTCCACAGAGCCGGACCTACATCTCGCCACTGAGTTGAAGTTAAAGGCTGGGCAGAAAATACCAGCTGGTAAGATAGCTCTCCTTTTTACTAATCGCTTTTTTTTTTAAATAAATGTTTGTTTTCTACGTTTCAGCAGCAGTGGATGAAGAATCTGGATCTGGAGGAGGTACCCCTTCAGAGACGAGCCTTACTCCTCCAGCTAGTCGCTCGACTCACACGTACCGGCGAGTTCCTGCGCAGAAGGCTAGGGGGTCCAAGGCCGAGGACTCGCCTTCTGCTTCATCAAAGAAGCGTGGGAAGTGAAAGATGCCTTCTCCTCCAGCCTCAGACTCCGATGAAATCCCTATTTCTCAAAGGCAGAAGTAGGCGAGGCTTACTTCCCAGGGGTCTGAATCATCTATGCCCCAGACTCCAAGCTCGGCGGCTGCCCAATCTATCACTCCGCCTCCAGAGTATGTGTCATTCCCTTGTTGTTAATGAATAATTCTCTACCAACTCTTATAATACTTGCTTCTTGCTTTAGGCAATCGTTGGCTTTAATGCCAGTAATCTCCATATCGCCGGAAGCATCACCAGAGCACGAGATGGATGTAAGTCCCTCTTTACCGTTTCCTTTTCTTTTAATGCTTTGATATCTAATCTCTTTTCTGTTCTCAGGATACCTTCCTCCCTACTCCTCAGTTGCTAGTGCTTACAGAGGGTGATGATGTTACCATCGGAGGGGAAGTCGCAGCGTAGGAAAAGACATGCGCTCCTGAAGGCACTCCTCTCAGCGCCGTAGACCCTGTTGTGTCTACAGCCGACGTTGCGACTCAGGAGGAGGCAGTCGCTTCAGAGGCTGATCCTAGTATTGATATACAACCAGCTGCGACGCCTGCCGCTTCTCCTTCTATTCAACCTTTAAAAGCATCTTCCGGCGAAGGAGGCGTCAGCGACTACGACCGTGTCATGGAGAACGTGAACCGTATCGCGAAGCTGCTCTGCCATGAAACCTTATATGAAGCTCTCTTTAAGGAGCTACAGGACTACGTTGCAGAGATACAAAGTTCTCTAACAACCAGTGTGCAGATGCTGGCCGCTTGCGAGGAGTTCAAGTCGCATTTTTGGACAGAGTGGTCAGCCTATCAAGATGATCTCAAGGTTCACCAGGAAGCTAAATACCATATCCAAGAGAAGCTGACTGCTCAGTTACAGGAGGCGGACGATATCCAACTTCTCCGGGACCAGAAAGAGGACATGTCCGGGCAACTCCTCCAAGTCCAAAAACGACTACAGGAGCTCTTGGCTCTTGAGAAAGATCTCAAGGAGCGGATCGCTGTGGTGGACTCTCTACTTGTTGAACGGACTGCACATGCTTCTGCACAGCAGGACCAAGACGACTTGATGTCTTGGTATCGCCGGAAGAACGGGTTCACCCTTAAGCGCAACCGTGCCAAGGTTTTGACTCTTCTGTTCGTGGAGGCAACCGGTTCAATTTCCAGGCCTGGTACAAGATCAAGCCTGCGACTTCCCCCACGCTGAAGTTTTCCTTTACTTTTCATATTTTTTCCTACCAGTTGTAGACAGCAAGTCGCAGGGATGACACCCTATAAACAAACTTAGTCTACGACCGTGTATTCAATTTTTCTATACTATTCTTTTATAATGTAGACAGCATTTAAAGCACAATTACGTCAACATTTTTCTGTGTAATTTCTTTAAGAATAGCTGGGAAACGCTTTTCTAAAACCTTCCTGTGGGATTCCTAAATGGTCTTTTTGTATTGCTTCAAATACTTACCATTAATTTTCAACGGTTGCTTAGCCCCCTCGAGCGTTGACAACCTATAACTATTCGTTGAATAGGCTTCGATTACCCGATATGGTCCCTCCCAATTTGGGGACCATTTCCCTAATACTTGATCCTTGGATTTTAGTGGCAACACCATTTTCCAGACCAAGTTGCCGACATTAAAGTGTTTATGGACTACCTTCTTATTGTAGTGTCGAGCTATTCTTTGCTTGTGTGCTTCTAACTTGTCTACAACTTCTAACCTCTTCTTCTCTAATTCTCTAGAGCTATATACATAGCTTCGTCTTGTAGAATTGACTGTGCAACGCGAAGCGACTTATACCTCATTTCTATGGGTAAAATCGCATCATGCCCGTAGACTAGCGCGAATGGAGTTTCTCCAGTGCCTTCTCGCTTAATGACTCTTAGAGCCCATAAGGTGTCATTTAACACTTCATGCCATTTTCTCGGATTACACCCAATCATCTTTTGGATGTTGTTTTTTATCAGTTTGTTAGATGCTTCAGCCTGCCCATTCGCTTGTGGGTAATACGGGGTAGAGTTCGAAATTGTGAAGCCAAACTCTTCAGCGAATTCCCTCACCTTGGCATTGTTAAAAGCTGTCCCATTGTCTACAACGATGTTTTGAGGAATGCCAAAGAGATAGATGATGTAAGTTCGCAAGAAATCAATCACTTCCCTGTGGTCCATTTTCTTGTAGACTTGAGCTTCTATCCACTTAGTGAAGTAGTCTGTTGCTACCAAGATGAACGCGTCCCCTCGAGTAGAGTGGGGGTGAATCTCTCCTATTATATATAAAACCCAAGTTCTAAAAGGCCAAGGTTTGACTATGGGAATCAGGTCAGTTGTTGGTGCACGAGTCGACGAGCCGTGTCGCTGGCAATCTTGACATCCCTTAGCCATTTCAATACAATTTTTCATCATTGATGGCCAATAAAACCCGTGTCTCCGAATAATCCAACACATTTTAATTCCCGATTGATGCGATCCACAGAGTCCTTCATGGGTTTCTAACATTATTGGGGTAGCTTCTTTTAAGTCAACACACCTCAAGAGTACTCCATTAGTATCTTTCTTATAGAGGACACCAGCTAGAAGAACATACGCTAGTGCCTGGACTTTAATTCGCTGTTTAACCTTTTGACTAGGATCAGAGAGAAAATCTATGATTGGATTTCTCCAATCTTCGTCTTGCTTCATTATGTCTATAGCCATGACATTATTTCTTGGCTACAAATGCGATTCTATTTCTATCGAATCCCCTAAGTTCACTTTCCCTTTATAACCTGAGGCGAGTTGTGCCAAATTATTAGCTACTCTGTTTTCGTCGTGGCTTATGAAATGAAAATTTATATTTTCAAAGCGTGCGACCAATTGCCGAACTATATCAAGGTAAGGTCGCAATTCTCTTGACATGAACACTCCTCATTTACCTGGTTGATAACCAACTGGGAATCACCCTTGATTCGAACTCGCTTTGCTTTTAATGAAAGGAGTTCTTTTAGCACTGTTATCAATGCTTCATATTCAGTAGCATTGTTGGTTGACAATTTGTGTAAACGAAAGGCCAACCTGATGTCTCTGCCCATAGGAGACATTATATGAACTCCTATCCCTGCTCCGTTTCTTGTAGATGAACCACCAAACCACGCCTGCCAGATATCGTCGATTTTTTCCTCTTGATATATCGATAGGTCCGGGTCATGATCCACTAGGAAATCAGTTAATACATGTCCTTTAACCGACTATTGGGATTTGTATCTCAAATCATACGGGGAAAGAATTAGGCTCCATTTGCTGATACGTCCGGCTAATAATGGACTTTCAAAGAAATATTTAATTATGGGCGACTTAGACACTACGTAGACTTCCCTGTTCCCAATGTAGTGTTTAAGTTTCATTACGGCATAGAATACCGACGGGCATAATTTCTCTTTTGGAGTGTATCTAACCTCAGTCGGGGTTAGCTGTCTTGATAGATAGTAGTCTGCCCTTTCGCATCCGTCCTGATCTGTTTGTGCCAACATTGCGCCTATTGTTATTTCAGTAGCCGCTACGTAAAGGATGAAAGGCTTTCCTTGTTGAGGGGGAATCAGAACCGGTGGATGCATTAAGTATCTTTTTAGGGCATTAAAAGCCTCTTCGTGTTTTTCAGTCCATTTATATTCATTCATTCCTCTTAATAGATTAGAGACGGCTTTTGTCTTTCCTGCGACATTCCCTATGTACCTACGCAGGTAATTAACTCTCCCTAAAAAAGCTTGCAATTCTTTCTTATTCCTTTGTGCTGACAGGCTCTGAATGGCTTTCACTTTATTTTGATCAGCCTCAATGCCACGTTGATGCACTAGGAAACCTAGGAAATGCCCTGCCTTGACTCCAAAGGCACACTTAAGAGGATTCAACTTCAGTTGGTGCATCCTCATTTTCAAAAAGGCACTTCTCAAATGTTCAACATGTAACTCTTCCTTCGTCGACTTGACCACTATGTCGTCGATGTAGACTTCTATTGTTTTTCCTAGATAGGCATCGAATATGGTGTTCATTGCTCGGTGATAGGTAGCCCCAGCATTTTTCAAACCGAAAGGCATTTCTACCCATTCAAAAATGCCTAGCGGACACCTAAACGCAGTTTTGTGAACATCTTCTTCTGCGATGAAGATCTGGTTGTAACCCGAAAAGCCGTCCATAAAGGACATGACTTGATGGCCCGTAGTTTTGTCTATAAGGTTGTCTGCGACAGGCATAGGATATTCATCCTTAGGGGTAGCACGATTTAAATCTCTGAAATCTACGCAAACTCTGATCTTTTCATTTTTCTTTAATACAGGAACAATGCTAGAGATCCATTATGTATACCGGGAGGTCCTTATATATCCTGCCCGAAAGAGCTTTTTTACTTCTTCAAACTCCAATTGCGTCACTTCTCTAGACATTCGTCTTGGAGCCTGTTGCACTGGCTTAAAATCTTTCTTGATAGGCAAAGTGTGTTCTACCAGCCTACGGTCTAACCCTTGCATTTCGGTGTAATCCCAAGAGAAGCAATCTTTAAATTCCTCAAGTACATCCTTGATCGCATCAAAGAACCCTTTATTTATTGATGGACTAATAAAAAGATTCCTAGGAGAAGCCTCGCTTCCCAAATTAACACTGACTAAAGGGTCACATGGGATCATCAAAGATTCAAGACCGTTGTTACCACCAAGACTAGTGGACACGGGGTTATTACAAGCATCGGGCGCTCTAAGCCCTGTTAAATTTATTGCTAAAGACGATGTAGACTGGTCCCAGAAACGTCCTTCTTTATAGACTCGGAGTCCTTGGAGGACATCAGCGACCGTCGCATTCCTCTCTTCATTCTGGTCCATAAGTTCCTTTCTTCAGAAGTCTATCGGGCTCCAATTTCGCTCCGGCACTTTGTTGACCCCCTAAAGCTTCTCTCTTGTCTCTTTTGTCTCCGCTATTTCTACTTTTCTCAGCGGGGTTCACGCATGAATTAACCTCTTGCAAGACCTCCTCTATGTCTTTGTCAGTGAACTCGTCTCCCCAACCTGTCGGGATGATTGGGCTACTCTCAGGTTTGGGATGCAACGTCCCGTAGTCTACGATGTAGTCGAATTTTCCGGACGGCTGGCCTAAGGGACCGACTATAGGATCACCCAACTCGTATCGCTGATGCAGAGTAAGGTCTTTCACGGTCTTGCTTGTCTCTGCATGCAAAATATCTCTATCACAACAGGAATAACCATCAGCCTTAATAATTTCAACCTCAGAATCAAGCCACAACATTAATTCCCTATGTAAAGTAGATGGTATAGCGGCGGCCTTATGAAGCCAATCGCGACCAAGCAAAGCGTTGAAGGTAGGAACTATGTCTATGACGAAAAATGCAGTTTCTTTTTCCTGTCGACCCACACCTAGGTGTACCGAGAAGATTCCTAAGCATTCCGATTTCCTGCCATTGAATCCGCTTACGGCTACATCCGTTTTTACCATTTCGCACAGCTTATATCCAAGCATTTTAAACTTGGACAATGGCAGTACGTTTATAGTGGCTCCATTGTCTACTAAAACGCGGTTCACCATAGCATCATCAAAGGTAGCAGTGATGCACAAGGAATGCATGTGTTGTTTCATACTATCCGATGGCTTCTTAAGCCAATGGAGAGGGAAACCCGACGGGTAAATTAAGGGACGAGGAAGAGGTGACTTACTTCTCGAGGCCTCTGTATCTTTCACCCTAGCAAAGTCTACAGGTAAAGTGAGGGCATTACATCCCACGATCACCTCCTTACTAACATTAGCATCACTCGGGATTTTACTCCGAAGAGGAGTATAATCGAAACTTGAGCCAGGCTCTTTTGAATGGTCCGTAGACTCGTTGCATTCGGCTTCCACATTTGGTTTCTTCGCATGAAGTTGGGTATGCGGAGCGACCAATGTCGGGGCAGGTCTAGGCCTTTTGGCGACGTGACTTAGACGTCTGTCTCTCCTTTTCCGGGTCTGTGGTGGTAAAGTTGTTTTACCCAAAGCTTTCTGCCAATATTTCGAAGGATTAGTCACTTTCACCATTCTTGATTTCTTAGAATCAATGGTGGTCTGACATACCTCAACGAAGTCTTCAACGAACGGATCATATCCTAAGACTGTTTGTGACGGTCCCTGTTTCATTTCCGAATTATGTAAGGGGTTCCGAGTACCTGTAGTCGCAGGGTAAGCTGGCTGGACCACGATCTCTCCATTCGCCGATAGGTCTACGAGCTTGAGAAAATAGCTCACACAGCATGCCGTGCAGAGTTACGTAATCAGAATCCTGTTTCGCCCGATCAGTTTGCATTTCTGGCACAACAACCTCTCGTACAAGAACTGAGCGATCGGCGGTCCCATTTGGATTGCTTGGGCGTCAAATTTATGTGAGCCATACCTTGGCTTAGCTCCTTTCCTCTGTGCTTCATCGTATCGCTGCGCTCTTTCAGTCGCACCTGCTAGAGGGTGCATTCATGGGTGTGACAATCATTTTCCTGCTTAGCTTTGTGCTGGATCAGCGAATTGTCGAACTCCAAGTGTCGCCTGGAGCGCTCCACAGCATGAGAGTGGTGTTCGGGCGCCCTTCCTCTACCATGGGGACCACCTCTGCCTCCTCGAATCGCTGCCCTGCGTTCCAAACTCGAAGGGCTTTTGAATCCTCTTTGCGAATTATTTGGGGCAATCCGTGGTCCCGAGGAACCTATTCCCATTGCCACCTCCTAAAGCGGAGTCAGATCATACCAGGCGTCGCCCTGATTAGCTTGCAGATACTTCCGAAAGGTGTTACACCTATCAGTAGTGTGCGTGTCGTCTATGTGCCAACAGCAGAGGTTACTGGCAATTGCCTTGGTTAAGTAGATAATTACCCCTTTATCAGCCAGTCTACGGAACAGGGCATTCGCCACCATGGTCTCTCCAGATGCTTTTGTGTCCTGCGGAGAGGAACCATTGTCAGCTTCTATGAGATTTATGTCTACATCAGAAATCTCAAACATATGAATAGCGATTTCATCATCAAATGGTTTCTCGTCAACCATAGTGACTTCGTCGACTTCAGGAAAACAATACTCTTTTGCCTCTATGAGGTCTTGAATAATGTTCCTAAAGGACAAGCAATACTTGGTCGTGTGTGTAAACAACCCATGCCGCTTGCAAAAATTCCTAGACTTTTCTCTATCTGTCTGGGGGGTCCTATGGCCTGGTTTCAACTTAATTCGTTTTCGCTGGAAAAGCCAGTCGAAAATCGCATCCGCTTTGTCGACGTCAAAAGAGTATTTCATTTCCTCCCCTGTTTTCTGGGATGCTTTTGCTTTGGAATTCCTCCATGCTAATGGCTCACAAACGGTGGCCTCCCCTTTTATGAACTCAGCCATGTCTACCTCAACGGTTTCTAGCCGATAGGTGCGCATAGACTGGACTTCTTCCAACAATAATTGATGGTACTCAGTCGCTCTCCTGGCGAGATCGTAAAGGTCGGTGAACCTCTCCCCCTGTAATTTCTTTTTAAAAGGGATAGATAAAGCATTTAATACCACCATGAGTTGATCTCTTTCCGGGATTGCTGGCCTACAGTGAAGCAGTGCTTTCCGCAGGCGCATCAGAAACTGCCCTGGATGTTCACCGGCGACTTGCTTCAAGCGCATCACCTCAAAGATCGACAAGGGCGAGTCCAAGCGGGCAAATGCCTTCATAAACCTACATTGCATTTCTGTCCATGATGCCACCGATCCAGGGGGTAGACTAGTGTACCATGTAAAGGCATCTCCCGTGAGAGAATTCATAAACAACTTTAGTTTCCAAAAATCATTAGCTGCAGCTTCCCCGAGTTGATGGGTGAATCGCATATATGCTCTAGAGGGGTCATCTCATCCTCTCCTGAGAAGCGGGTGAAATCAGGCACTCTATACCCTCTGGGCAATGGGAATTCCCTGTCAACATATGCCGAATAAGGACTCCTGTAGAAGTTGGGATCATCCTGTCCCACGACTCCAGGTATCATCTGTTCTAGCACTTGGGCTATCGTTTCCCTCAAATTCAATGGGGATGGACGACCAACCGGCTCTCATAGAGGGTCTTGACCCCATCTTTCTCTTGCGTAAGGCGCTCTTTCAACGCCCTTCACTGGCAGCGAGTCTACAAGGACTTTAGTATAAAAACTTTCCACCCGGGATGGACCCCTTGTGCTTGGCAAGTCTCCTGGCGGAATTTCATCTACGAGGGCTTTCCCAGGTCGACGAGCGGGGACAGAAGGTGCATATCTGTTTGTCTCACCTTGAGCCTCGCCGTACTCGTCCTCTAGATTTACCGCATAGACATTTTGCCTCCATTCCGTGGGCGATCGAGAAGAGGCTGACCTAGAAGGGGATGTCCTATCCCTTAATTCTGCAGGGTATTGGTTATCACCATTCCAAGGATCATCATTTTGGAACGAGACACTCCTTTTCTCGGTGCGCCGTGCATCTCCCATAAAGGAGAATTCCCTGACTACGGGGTTATTCGCTCCTGCGACAGCACTGGGCCTATTTAAGGCACTGATTTGCTCTAGAATCCGAGTCATATTGTTTTCCAGTCCAGATATCCGTCTGTCGACCAAATTCTTCATATCGTTAAATTCCTTATGGAACTCGAGCCTCGATATGAATTCTGAAGGCGCGTGTCCCACAAACTCGGTCTGTGTCGCGTTCAACTGACCACTTAGGGCGACATTTTCAGTGATCGCATCCCCTGTTTGAAAAGTACCATCTCCATCTAATGGAGGTGGGGGATCGCGGTTTGCACCACTTCTAGTATTTTTTGCCATCTGCAAATATGAGGTATTTTACTCGAGTCCCACTGTGGTCGCCAAAGACGTGTTCGTGTAGGAAACGGACCACGTCGGAAATATTTGGCAATTGGACTCACGCCGGTTATCTATTCTCGGATAGCAGTACAGAGCTAGGGTTCGGGAGGAGGGAGACAACGGCGGCACGGAAGAGCTCGCAGAGGACGGTTTCCGCTGAACAACGGCTGAGACAGCGACGTCGGCAAAGGTTGTTCGTGGATGGTCGGTTGCTGACAGACGAAGCTGGAGACGGTGGAGAAGGCGTCGCCCCACCACTACTGGTCGTGGGTTCGCCACTGCCGGACTGAGTGACGCCAAGGAACGGGCTCGACGAGGGCGTGTGATTCTGTTCGCGTAGGAAACGGACCACGTCAGAAATATTTGGCAATTGGACTAACAGGGAATTATATGTGGTCGCCAGAAAGATGAATTTCAATGATAAAAGATACGACTGTTACAAATTCAAAGACTTACAAAAGTAAACAAACGCTTACAGCCATAAAAAATGAAGGAAAATGATGGTACGGATGATGGAGGCGCTGTAGACTCGCTGCTGGAGGTGCGACTGGAGCTGACGTCACTGCTGACGCCGTATATTCGTTGTCGCAAAACGCAGACCTGGTGCTGACGTCACTGCTGACGCTGTAGACTCGGTACAGTGTGCTGTAGACTTGTGCCCCGTAAAGCAGAGTCTGGCGAAAGTCGGATGTGGATGCTAAGACCTTTGATGAACACTTAGGTGGTTGAGAAGCAGGCGGAGGATGATCGTCGGAACTATGGTTGCTCGTCCCGACGATGGAGGCGATGGGGGAAGTTGGGTGTCGAGACTACGGCTGCTCGCCTCGACGATGGGAGTGCTGGCGGAAGGTAGATCAACGGAGCTACGGTTGCTCACTCCGTTGTTGGAAGGATGACCCAATTGACCCAGGTCGAGGTATCTATTAAACTAAGGGTGACGGGCAATACAAAGCTTGTGTTTGGCTGATTAATCGTGAGTTTTCTAAGTAGAATCTACTCTCCCTTTTATACTAAATTCTGTAAGTCTTTACACACTCCACACGTCCTCAAAAAATCCCTTAAATCGTGGCTTGATCTTAACATCTCTCCAGGGATCTCGGAGTTTGTTTTTCTCGGAGATTCTTCTAACCTCCACTTAATGAGATTGTGCGTGGGACGTGTTCAGATGAGTTGTAGACGTAGCTCACAGTCGTATTTCTAAAAAAGGGGTCGTAGCTTAGGCTGTTGCGGACTGGGGATTCGGCACAGTCGACGGGCTATAGACTTAGCTAAGGCCTTTGTTCCAATGTGGGCTGTAGACTTAACACAGGCCCAGAATATCCTATCGTGTCAACAGATTCCAGGCGAAGGCGGCACGGACGTTGTCGCCCCATGAGGAAGAGTCAAGACGGTAGGCGTGGAGGGCGCGAGAGCGGCAGAACGGAACTTCGACACAGGAAGAACATCTGGGGTCGGGAGGCTGGATCTGGAGCAGTGAACGGGGGCCAAAGGAGGCAGAGGATGCGGCCGTCCTCGAACTTCTTGCCGGCGAAGGTGGGTCATGGAGCCTGACTCGCTGATGGACGAAACCGGGTCTGAACGACGCCGACGTCGCTGTCGTTCCTCTGAGGCTTGGTGTTGAACTGGCGGTGGTGGCACCGGTAGGCTGGGTGTGTTGGCTATTACAAGCCAGTATGGGTTGTAGAATCCGAACCTGGTTAGGAGGTTCCCCGGGGAGTTTTCACCAAAGGCCGCGTAGCCCAAGCAGCCGCAAAGGATGTAGAAGAGGGTGGCGACTGCGACACTGACCATGGTGGCCCTCTTCATTGTCTCGGGGCTCAGTTTGTACGGGCATGAAAGGCCCAGGAGGGGGATTCGGCAGTGCTGCAGAGGTTGCAGCGGTGGGTATGGACGAGACGACCCTTGACGCTAATGGTAACATCGTTGAAGGCCTGGCCGTTGATGAGTGTTTAGGACATCATTACGATTGTTAAAGACGTCTGAATGGAAGAGTTATCTTTCCAATTCTTTGATCGTGTCTTCTCTGAGTGTGTCATCGTATTTTTTTCTCTGAATGTGTCATTATATTTTTTTATCTGCCTTCCTTTTCACAAGAACGATCCCCCTTAGGCTCATGGAGAATACGTTTCTTTTTTATTTTTTTGTTAAGATTTTATTTTTTGTTTCTTTTTCTAATGGATTGATAGAAGTTTTAGAGCAATTATCAAGGGAACCAAATATTTTTATTTGCTTTTATTTGATCTTGTGGATTTTTTTTATTTTCGGTGATTTTAAGTTATTTTATTTTTTTAGAAAAAATTGGGTTATGACACAATATTGATAGAAGAAATAAAACACTCATGCATAAGGTATTGTACATAGCCCTTCGTCTTTTCCACAATAACGCTTTGAGTCATGCATAGAGATCTGTTACTAACTCCAGAAACTCTTTGGTTGAGGTTCTTCACTAAAGACAGTGACTAACTCCATAATCCCTATGGTTGGGGATCTGTAAAACGTGGCATCTCTACGCAAACACGTAGTGGCCCTACGTAGGCAGACAAACCCTCTGTCCAGGGATGGATTTTACCTCCGACGGTTCCACAACCTGTTTTGCTCCTTACCAAGACTTACCTGATGGTTGGCTCCTCACCAAGAATTCCCCGATGTTTGGCTCCTCACCAAGACAGCACCAGTGGGGCTTCTCCAAAGCTTGCAGTAGGCAAGGTTGTTAAGGCGCTAAGGCGAGAAGGGCTTCCATCGTCCGAGGCGCTAGGCGCTAGGCGAGGCGCTCACCTAGGCGCTAATGAATAAAATAATATATTATAATTGAAATACCAAATAGAAATGTATTTTATAAACCAAAATATTATCTCAAGATCCCCATCCACATTAGTTCTGAATAAAAAGAAAGAAATAATGGTTCAAATCATTCGAGTTATCTGCATCTAACCATCAAATTAGAAACCAAAATGATCATCATCAATCACAACATTCATCATCCCAATCAACTTCAGTTTCAAGCAAGTTATCATTTCCAAGTTGTACTTCAATGTCCTCTGCCGCATCGGAGTGGACTCCTTTCTGTTGAAGAATCCTCTGTGATGTACTCGAACTAGCATGTTGCCTTGTAATTCGAATAGGTTCCTCGACTCCTGATGCTCTCTCAACCGCTCTCCATGTCAAAGTATAGTCATAGAAGACCAGATCATCGCTTTCTTCCTCATCATCTTCCATTTCTCCCACCATCCATTCATTACTATCATCAATGTCATCCAAAGTCAATGGATCGATAACATTTGCTGCATCATATCTATCTTTCAGCTTTTGATTGTACTTGACATAAACCAAGTCAAGTAACTTGCTATGCTCAAGGCGGTTCCTCTTCTTTATATGAATCTATAAAGAAGAAAGCTATCAATATTCTATTTGAGAATAAGAATAATATACGTAATACTTTAATAAGGGATTTACATGCTCAAATGCGCTCCAGTTGCGTTCACTACCACTTGCACTGCAAGTCAAGCTTAGAATTCCATCGGTCGTCAATTATCTTGAACATGTCTGCATACTTATCTTCTTTGCAATGGAAAGACTTTTGGATAGCCTCTTTTGCTCTATCCATCGCTTCATATATATACCCCATCGTCGGTTTCTTCTCGTTATCCACAAGACGTAGAACACATACTAAGGGCCCCATCACCTTCAATGTGTGCAAAACCATGTCCCAAAACGACTGCCTTATCACAATCTCATAAGCCCTCTTTCCTTTCTCCGTGGTTGACAACTTGTTCTCATCCCATTCTCTCCGTCTTGTTGGATTCTCGCACCCCTCAATCGTTGTTAATGCAAACCAAACAAGAGAGTGGTCAGAAAGTCTTAATTTAAATCGAAGTGAATGATTAAAACTTCATTGAGTAAGAGAGATGCTTACGGGGCGTTGTGAGCCCGTTGATATCGATCCTCCGTGACGTCGGAAGATAATGGGGCGTTGTATGGTCCGTTGATGTCGATCCTCCATGACCTCGGAAGATAATGGGGCGTTATGTGGCCCGTTGATGTTAATCCTCCACGATGTCGGAAGATAACATTCCTTGGTAGTGAATTCCTCGTTGTTTAAACAAAGGAAAGGATGGGGGAGAGCCAACGCCTTAGTATCGATTAAATTTGAACGAAATTCAATCGGATTGGATAAGTAAGACATGACTTACCGTTTGAGGATGGGGAATCGAGTCGACTTGTGATCTTTCGAGAATATCTCAAATAAATGGCTAGGGAGGTTCCATGTCCAGTCCATTGATCCATACATGTTATGAATCCTACGAGATTGAAGGAATATTGAAAGTAGAATGTTCGAAATATATGATCAAATAGACAAACATAAGTAGTTATGTCGTCGAAAGGATAAGAATCTAACCATTCATTAGGTTAAAAGTTTAATGACAAGCATGTTTGTTAAATTTTTTAAAAAAGTCTAATGTTGAGATTGTATTCCACAAGGCAAAGAAAAGTTTAGCTAAACTTCGGCCCTTTACTCGGATTGCAGCAAACAAATGATGATTAACAAATTCATAACTTGCCATAAACTTCTCCAAAATTTGTGAAATTTTGCCACAAGCTAGACAACTCAACAAGATTTAGCATGCCAAATCTTAAGAAGAATGGACATGTAATCTGTTGCCAGCGTCGAAAAGAATTGGGACATTCAAACAGAACATATTTCAGTCAAACAACATTACAGCATTGCTGATCAAGTTTGACCACAATTGACCATAGGACATATTTGATTAAAATGAAAAGTACAAAACATAAAAGTTGTAGATAACTAAACTATAAAGCTAACGCAAATGGTTCAGGTTAAACAATGCTATGTAGCCCAAGTTATAACCTGAAAACTGAATCAGCATTTCTGCTCATGGACAGAATGCAGCACGACCTTAAACTCATAAAAGGTCGACCAAAAAGGCTTCAAATAGAAAAGTTCAAAACAAAAAAATTGTAGAATGACTATAGAGGAAAATAACACAATTAGGTTTGAGTCAATTGAAGCTCTATAGCCAGAATTAGGCTTAATTGATCAAAGTAGTATTGCTACTCGGGTGCAGAACGGTTTCGCCCTGCAACTGATCATTCGACTGACGAAAACTCAACTAAAATGACTTCGAATCAAAATGTTAAAAACGTAAAAGTTGTAGAAAACTTGAAGATACATCCAACCAAATTAGTTTCAGGCTTAAATAAATTTTTGTGCTCAAGTTATGTCCAAGAAACAGAAGCCGCAGTTCGGCTCTTGAACAAAAACATGCTGTTCTGCAAAAGTCAACAAAACTCGACCGAAATGGCCTCAAATGGAAAAGTTCAAAACGTGAAAGTTGTAAATAAGTTGAAGACGGTTTCAAGTAATTCCAAGCTACATGTACCAAGTTAAGCCAATTGAATGTAGCTGCTTGCTTCACGGACGCACGAAACAGAGCAGCTTCATTCTTCAACCTTCAATGACCAAAAACTTCATGTAAATGCGTTTATATGGAAAAGTCAACTCATTAAGAAAGGAAGCTGAAGAGCTAAAAATCAACTCATTCCGTGCAATGAGCAAGAAATTATGCATAAAAACATCAAGCAACGACGGCAGCGACGTTTCAGCACGCATATATCCCAAAGAATCAGTCATAACTTGAGCTACACATGCTCGATTTAAACGGATAAGCTATCCACACAACCAGGAATGAGAAAGGAAGAGGATGGACCTGACTAGGCTTGATTCCGTCACTGGACGGAAGAGCAGCGCCCCCTAGAAGTGAACTGCGACATCTTGCTTCACGATTTCCAGCCTCCGACCATCCCGAATACGTGAATAACGGTGTGTTCATGCAAATTAACACCAAAACACGGGTACACAGAATGCGGTTAGTGTAACAGACATCATGGTATTCGTTTAATATGTTAAATAAGTGAGAGGAGGTCTCACCGAGGATACCTCGCCTCGGGATGGCCCGAGGAGGAATGCGGAGACTTTGGCACCACGGTTGGTAGAGGATGTTGGGATTGTCCTCATTGGGCGGGTCTTGTCCAGCTTCTGCAGACGGGAAGGCTGGCCACTAGCGCAGTCGGGATAGCAGATTGTTGTTATGTTGCTACTAAGGCTGCTTTGGAGCCAGGGAGGTGCTGCTGTGGCGAAACAACTAGAGTTGGTCTGATACGGTTAGATAGGTTGCTGCGAGGGAAGAAAGCAGATTGCTGCTGGCTGGAGGTTGTGCGGCTGCCATTGTATGCTGGTGGCCGTTGGCTGCAACTTTGGGAAGCAAAGGTTGTTGGCGCTGTCCGTCGTTGGTGAGGCCGTCTTCTAGGCCCTTTTTTATTATGGAGGGTGCTTCATTGATGGCGAAGGCTTCGGGATGGGGACGGTTGTTCAGGCTTTGGCTGGTCGGAGAAGGAGTTCCCAAAATAGAGGCCGAGCTCCTTGGTGTCGGTGAAAGAATTCATGTTCCTATGGTTGGAGTTTGGCTGGAGCTTGTTCTGCCTGGAGCTTCGAAGGTTGGAGATGAAGAGAATCGGTGATCCAAAGAAAGGTCGAAATCTGGCCCCCTGTCCCTCCGCAAGGTGAAGGGTAAAAGCTTAAGATGTGCCATCCGATCCGATCGCCCTCAGGAACGGGGGTGGCACCATAGAAGGAAAGACAATCAATTTTTTCTATTCCCACTCTCCGTCCGTTTCCCCCTCAAAAAAAAAAAAAACTCGAACTTTCTCCAACCATCCTGGATAAAATCGAATCTGGGGTCGTGAGGTTGCGCCCTTGTACGAGGGTGTTTGTTGCAGCCCCCTTTTTTGCGATTTGGTGGAGCAGAATCCGTTAGGGGATTGAGGGCATCGTCCTTTTTTCTGATGGTGGGATTCTTGTCGCTGCTGTATAGTGGGAGAATGGCAGGGGACGTCGACCTGCAAGAGGAATTTCAACAACGTGGCTGATCTATGCATATTTATTTTTTTAAATTTATTCCTTCACCCCGTATATGAGGAGGAGTGATCAGGTGAAGAGATTTGTTTGTTTCCTCTTTGTTTAAATGATTTTTCCATTTCCCAATCGACTCTTCTAATTTTGCCATCACCTTAAGAATATGAAAGTTGCATATTCCCTTTGAATCTTAGGGCATTCTTCAAAACAGTCCAAGACAAATAAAAGAAGTTAAAAAAAAAATGACCGATTGATCTCTAGGTTTTATTTTACTTTTAAATTCCCCAAGGATAATTTTAAGTAATCGTCATCCTCGTCCAAAATTGTAATTTAAGAAGTTAGTTTCATGTAACTACTTCGAAATCGCTTACCTAATCATGTTTAGGGAAAATAGTTTCTAAATATGAAGTCAATTACCTAAAAGAAATGCTATCGATTAATCTTAAAGTGGTATCGTTAATCGTGTTTAACGATACTAAGAAATGTCATTGAACATGTTTAATAAGATCAATTATCTGTCATGTCTGATTAGTGCTAAAAATTAATTTAAGTTTGATCATATGCGATTAAAACTTAATAAAGGATCGTTATTAACTAAAGCCGGCCGATTTTGTGTAATGGCTCTGTCACAAGCCAATTTTTGCAACTGTATGAACGCGAAGAATCAGCCGAATACCTGTACAATGGTAATCCATAATTTGGGGAATCTACAGTTACCCGTGTGACGAACTTCCTTTGATTGCTACGGTGGAGGCACAGTGGATCCTCCAAGATAGTGGGGAAGCTTCCCTAGCAATGGTGTTGAACCTGAAGGAAGAACTTCCAAGTCTGCAAGACATTTCCGTAGTGCAGGACTTTGAGGTTGTTTTTCCGGACGAACTTCCTAGTTTGCCACTTTCTAGAGAAGTTGACTTTATAGTAGTCGTTTTTTCAGGTATGGAACCAATTTCTAGAGCCCCTTATCGTATGGGATTTGCCGAACTTAAAGAGTTAAAGGTCCAACTCCATAAATTGTTAGACAAGGGTTTATCAGCCCCAGTTTGTCTTTGTGGAGTGCACCTGTATTATTTGTTAAGAAGAAAGATGGGACAATGCGTATGTGTATTGATTATCGATTATTGAATAAAGTAACTATGAAAAACAGGTATCCGTTGCCTCGTACTAAGGATCTCTTCGATCAACTTCAAGGGTCTCTGGTATATTCAAATAACGATTTGAGATCGCGGTATACGTAAAATACAAAATTTTTTAGTTTTAATAAATTTTTCCGTAATGAGCCGAATAATTTTGTAATGAGTTAGTAGAAATATACGGATTTTTTGAAATTTTGTAATGAGCCTCGTAAAAATGTGGGAACTGAAACATTAAATTTTTATAAATTACGAAAAATTCTTATGAACAATTAATAAACAATGATTAGGTTTGTAAAGTATTCGTTATTTACGGTAAAGGGAGCTGCGAAGAAGAGGATTGTGGAGCGCCCACCGAGTTGATTCTCGATTAAAGGACGAAAATTGATTAAAAAAACGCAACTACGCCCTTTTTCGGTTTGGATGTATGATCGAAAATCACCAAAAATTTACAAAATTTATAATTTTTTTCGTAAATTATGAATACTTTATGAACTTAGTAACCGTAAATTAATTGTTCGTAATGACTTTTGTAATTTAAGAAAAAATTAATGTTTCAGTTCTTATATTTTTACAAAGCTCGTTACAAAATTTAGTAAAGTTAGTATATTTTTACGAACCCTTACGAAAATTATTCGAGACATTACGAAAGAATTTAGTTAAACTAAAAAATTTCGTTTTTTACGAAATTGTTATAGATTTCTTACATTTTTATGAAGTCCATTTAAAAATTTCGTAAAAGCTCGTATATTTTTACTAAATTTATAGGCCATCACGGAAATTTTTCATTAAAGAAAGAAGGGGTGTATTGTTTCATAAAAATATCCGTAAACATTTCTCCGACGTCCATCATATTTCTGCGACGTCATCGCAACCTATCCCGGGACACTGGCAGTGAATCAACGAGGCATCAACGGAAGGCCACCGCCCGATCTGAAAAAGAACCTCCTAGTCCGTTGTGGCCGATGCCGACGTGATCAGGAAGCCGTAACAGGCCACCTCTAAGTCCGTCCATATAACAAAATGGCGCCGCCTCTTACTTTTTCCGTAGTTGGAAAATTTCTCCAATAGAGAGACAAGAGGAAAGGCATCAAGATAGGCTCTCAATTCTAAGTCAAAGTCAATGAATGCTTCAAGGAAACATCGATGCAGTGTGAATGAAGCCATCAAACCGATTCATGACTCTCGTTGTGCTTCTCCTCCTCGTGGCGTCCTTTCCCAGGGCGACCGCGTCTTCGGCAGAGGCACTGGCCCTTCTCCAATGGAAGGCCACCCTCGACCCCTCCACGACTTCTGCCATTCGCTCTTGGACCCTCCCAGCGATCAACTCTTCTGTTTCCATGCCTGCCCCCAATCCATGCACCTGGTATGGGATTCAATGCAATGTCGCCGGGGACATCATCGGGGTAAACCTCACCTTGGCTGGCCTTAAAGGTACACTCCATGGGTTGTCCTTCTCGTCATTGCCCAATCTTCAGTACATCGATGCCGGCCTAAACCAGTTCTATGGCACCATCCCACCGGGGATCGGGGAATTGAGTAAGCTCACGTACCTAGACCTCTCCATCAACCGCCTCTCGGGGGAAATACCCCCAGAGATCGGTGGTTTGACTAAGCTCAAGGTCCTCCACCTGGTTAGCAATAATTTGAGCGGCCCGATCCCTGAGGAGCTGGGCCAGCTGAAGCAGATGAACGAGCTCGCGTTGTACCAGAACTTCCTCAACGGATCCCTTCCAGGTTCTTTTGGAAACTTGACGAGCCTCGTGAGGTTGTTCCTTTATGATAACTTTCTTTCGGGTTCCATCCCGCCAGAGATGGGGAACCTTTCGAGCCTGGAGTGGATCTATCTTGACACCAATGAACTCATGGGCTCGATCCCGTGGACTCTCGGGAAACTGAGGAATTTGACGGAGTTGCATCTGTACAACAATCGACTCACAGGTTCTATTCCCCCGGAGCTGGGAAACTTGAATCTGCAAAGGTTCGCCCTCTATGATAACAACTTGACAGGCTCAATCCCTCCATCGCTGGGAAACTTGACTGAGCTGACACTTCTCTATCTTTATGGTAACTTCCTATCTGGTAGTATCCCCGAGGAGATAGGGAGTCTTCAGTCCATCACCGATCTGGAGCTGAGCGCAAATGAGCTGACAGGTCCACTCCCTTCCTCCATTGGTAACTTGAGCAACCTCCAGGTGATGTTCCTCCGTCAGAACCGTCTCAGTGGATCAATCCCTTGGACTCTGGGGGACTTGCAGAATCTGGTGGTCTTAGAATTGGACGCGAACGATTTCACCGGTCTCTTGCCGGAAAATTTGTGCAGTGGTGGTGTTCTCCAAAATTTCACAGCCAGTGGCAACCGACTGGTCGGTCCTGTTCCCATCACTTTAAGGAGTTGCACAAGCCTAGTTAGGGTGCGTCTCGAAAGAAATCAGTTGACAGGTGACTTGTCAGAAGCTTTCGGCGTCTATCCAGACTTGGACTTCGTGGACTTAAGCTACAATCAATTCTACAGTGAGGTCTCGCCGAACTGGGGGAGCTGTTTACGCCTGAGCGACTTACGATTAGCTGGGAACAACATCAGCGGAGGCCTGCCACCGGAGATCGGAAGAGCAAGAGGGCTACGATTGCTCGATCTATCCTCCAATAACATAAGGGGCGAGATTCCCGACGAATATGTGGAATTAGCTTCACTTATGAGGCTAAATTTAAGCAGAAACCAGCTAAATGGAAGCATTCCCTCTGGAATCAGCCAAGCATCGGAGTTGTTTTCCTTGGATTTGAGTAACAACCGGTTGACTGAACGAATCCCACCGGAGATAGGGAGCCTAACTCATTTGTCCGAGCTATACCTAAACTCCAACGAGCTGATCGGCCCGATCCCACCACAATTCTCGGATCTGCAGGGCCTGTTGAATCTCAATATCTCGCACAACAATCTTTCTGGCGACATATACAGTATTTTCGTCGGCCTTCCTGGTCTTTTGGAAGTAGACATCTCCTACAACCAGTTGGAGGGTCAGATCCCAAACACCCCAGCTTTCCAAAATGCTTCAATCAGCGTATTGCAAGGGAACAGAGGACTGTGCGGATCAACCGAGGGGCTTCCACCTTGTAATAGTAGCGATGCAGGGGAACAAAATCTTTTACGTCGCCGCTGGATCTACCTAACAATAATCCTCCTTTTAGCATCGATTCAACTGTCGATGTATCCAGACATTTACCCATGTTTCTACTTCTTCAACAAGCTTTGAACGGAAAGCATGTGCTTGGAGTGGTTCAACGATTCTCTTCGACAATTAAACACGCAAACTTGAGGGCCTCGTTAATAGGTAGTCCTGTACAGTTAATAATTTGAAAAACGGATGTTCCACGATAACATTTGAATTTCCTTCTCTTTTATTGTCCAAACTGTTGGGAAAACTTCTCCACAAACTAATGAGAAATCTTTAAATCTGAACGATGAGAGCGAATACGATCTAGACAAACCAATGTTAGTAAAGACCTTTACCGCACAAGAGCACTCTCTTTAAGGAATTATTCGCCTCCACTATGAAGTTGAAAGTGGGAAAGAAGCACGAATATCCCTCCACGAGTAATGAAGATCACTAATACGCGATTCTGCAAAACCGAGTTTTTCAACAAGAAATCTTAAAAGAAAGATGGTGTTTGGATATTTTTGTAGTGAGATTATGCATTTCTCGACAAGTATTATGTCTTAAATAGATATGGAGACATTAGGAGGAGACATGTCATTTCATGAATATTCATGTCTAAACAAGAGAACATGTTTCTTCATGAAGCAGCTCCTAGAGTCATAGTTGTTTGCCAAAGGGTGTGAACTTCAAAGGTCAAGGGTTGTGTTCCCCCAATGATAACCATCTTCAATTCCCAATTGTTATCTTTGGTTATTTCGTATGAACATACACAATCATTCAAACAACATGTCATTCATTCAACAGTGTGATCTACACAAACCATTTTTATTGTCAATGTGTTTGTTAGTCGATGTAGCCACACTGAAATCTTGTTTGGCCACACTAATGTTTCTGTGAACAAGTGACGCGCTGGTGTGGCCACACTGAAATCTAGTGTGGCCACACCAATGTTTTTGTGAACGACATATACTCTCGTGTGGCCACACCGAAGTCTAGTGTGTCCACATCAATCCTTCTGTTCATAAAGAACTCCTCAGTGTGGCCACACCAACCATTATGTTCACCATTGACATTAAAATGTCCAACAATCCCCCACTTAGATCACAATGTTGAGAACAAATCTAAACTTGAGAACACTCCACATACAAGATGGTGTCATTTTAGATTAAACCACCAATTAGTGCAAACGTCTCAAAGTCCTAACGAAATCTTTGGTGTCCATAGATTAAACCTCGATCTTATATGCTAAGACCGGAGACATCGCACATGAAGCATCGTCCCAAATCCTTAAGAAATTTCCATAGACAGCACGATTCTAGCCTTATACACTTTCCTAGCTTCATGAACATTTACAAAGTGAAAATCCCGAAACACTTTTGCTCAAGGCGGCACCACCTCGTATGTTCATATAGGCACAGTTCCCTTTCTTCCTGCCTCCGTTGTAATAGGCAACGAAATTGAACCTTGTTAAGAGTATATACTCATCCTCTTTTCCACAACTGTATGCACTATAATCTAGAATAGAAGTGACCCAAGCGGTCAGTGTAGTGTCTCTAGTCACGTATCGATAACTTGTTATTACCTATTACACCTCTAGGACAGTGGTATTACTGAGGAGAAGTTAGGTTCCCGTCATCGGTGACTCAACATTGGTTTTAACCCCATTCTTGAGAAGTCGAATTAGCAAGGTCTCTACTTAGACCTTTTGTCAACGGATCCACTAGAGTTTTACACGACTTCATATATGTGATGGTTATTACACCATCATCCAATAGTTGCCTCACATAAGAGTATCACAAATTGATATGTCTAGATTTCCCATTGTATATCTTATTCAATGTTCTAGACATCGTCTCTTCACTATCACAGTACAAAGAGATAGCCGAAACCGGTTGTGGCCACAACACTATTTCTAATAAGAAATTCCCCAGTCATTCCGCATCTTTGCCCGTAGAAGTCAAGGCGACAAACTCCGACTCTATTTGGAGTGAGTTATACAACTTTGTTTCTTTGACGCCCAAGAGACCACACCACCTGCCAATGTAAACACGTAACGAAAGGTCGACTTATTGTCGCATATGCTAGTAATCCAACTTACATACGAGTATCCCTCTAAAATCGATGGATATCCTTCATAATGTAATCATATGTCATTTGTCCTTTTGAGATATCCAAATACATTCCTTATTGCCTTCTAATATGAGGCTCCGGGATTACTCGTATATCTTGATAGTTTGAATACCACAAATGCTATATCTAGTCTCGTACAATGCATAGCGTACATTAGACTTCCAATTGCACTTGCATACTCTAATTTTTCAATGGCCCGGCCGGAGTTTTTTTTGAGTTTAACCGAGGCATCATAAGGACTGTTCGTTTCCTTAAAGTTTAGATAACTAAACTTCAAGATAATTTTGTCAATATAGTGGGCTTGACTAAGAGAATAACCCCCACTAATTTTACGAACCTTGATTCCAAGAATCGTATCGACCTCATTCAAATCTTTCATTTATAAAACTCGAAGTAAGAGACATTTTGGTCATTTATATCCCCTTGATATTAGTCCCAACGATCAACATATCGTCGACATAAAGGTATCTAATCACTTCGTATTCATCTGTGAACTTTGAGTAAATACATTTATTCGCATCATTGTACGTAAAACTATTACTCAATACCACACTATCGAACTTTTCATGTCATTGTTCCGGTGCTTGCTTTAAGCCATATAAAGACTTAATAAGCCGGTAAACTTTCTTTTCATTTCCGGGGGAGTGCGAACCTTTCGGGTTGTTTCATATACACCTCTTCCTCTAAATCTCCATTTAGAAAAGTCACATTTGATGGACATGTAACTTATAAATTGATGCAAGTGCTATAAATTTCTAATTGGTGTTATCCGCGCAACCGGAGCATATGTGTCGAAATAATCGACACCCTCCTTTTGTTTGAAACCTTTCGCAACCAATCTTGCCTTAAAGGTTTATATTGACCCGTCAACATTGTATTTTTTTTCTTAAATATCCATTTGTTCCCTATTGCTTTGAAACCAAGAGGTAAATCCACAAGAACCCAAGTGTTGTTAAACAATAATGAGTCCATTTTTTCATTTATTGCCTCCTTCCAAAACGACACATCTCTTGATGACATGCTTCCACATGCGTCTTCTAATCATCCTCGACATTACATATCATAGACATTTTATTTAGGACTTTCGTCCTACTTCCTTCTACGAGAAAAACATAAACTCTAGGTCTAACCGTTTTTCTATCCGAGGTCTCTTACTTCTTCTTGGTTCAAGAGGAATTTCGACTTCTTTCCTTTTCTCATTAAAGCCCCCTGGCTACCTTCGCATGCTTCATTTTCCATTGAGTCACACACAAATTTATTTTCCATAAACTCAACATCTATTGATTCGACCAAAACTTTCGAATCCAATTCCAAAAGACGATACGCTTTTGAATTTTCTGCATATCCAACAAACACGCTTTTAAGTGCTCTTTCTCTGAGTTTAACTCGTTTCGGATCCGACACTCTATAAAATGTCAAACAACCCCAAACCTTAAGATAACTTAAGCTCGGAATCCGTCCTTTCCATATCTCATATGGGGACTTATTAGTTCTTTTCGACGGAATTCTACTATGGATATGGCATGCCATTAAAAGCGCTTCACCCCATAGATTCATTGGTAGTCTCGCATTTAATAACATAGCATTAACCATATCAACCAATGTCCGGTTCTTTCACTCCGCCAAACCATTTTGTTGTGGCGTATACGACACACTTGATTGGTGTATAATTTCATTTTCTTCGCAAAACAAAGAAAATTCCAAGGAGAAATATTCTCCTCACATCGCTCCTTAGAGCCTTAACCTTTCTTCCTAGTTGATTTTCAACTAAGGCTTTGAATGCCTTGAATTTCTCAAAGGCCTCGTCTTTGTGTTTCAACAAATACACATAAGTATAACGAGAGCAATCATCAATAGAAGTAATAAAATAACGATTACCACCTCTCATAAGAACACCATTCAATTCACAAATATCAGAATGAATGAGATCAATTAATTTCGTAGTTCTTTCAACTTTAGGAAAAACCTTCTTGTTCTTTTTTGCTGGAACACAAACTTCACATTTATCATTATCAAAATTCTTCTAAGAGATGAAACCATTCTTTGCCATAAATTTTAACGAAGTTTTTCCAATATGACCAAGTCCCGCATGCCATAAAGTATAATCAACATCAACAATATAAGTAAAATCACTATTCTTATCCAAACTGAGTTTGTACATCCCATCACTCACATAACTATTTCCCACAAACACACCATTCTTGGAAAGGATTATCTTGTTAGGCTAAATTATGGCCTTAACACCCCTTTTACACAACAAACTTGCCGACACAAGATTCTTCCGAATATCGGGCACGTGAACAACATTAACTAGGAGCACTTTCTTTCCCGAAGTGAAATAAAGTTCAACAATTCCATTACGAAGGACTTTTGCCGGGACATTATTTCCCATGAGAACTTCTTGTCCATCAATCACCTTGTAGTCCTTGAATAATGACTTATCGTGACAAACACGTACCATCGCTCCCGAATCGTACCACCAATCGGCTGATTTGGTTGTGGTTGCCATGTGGACCTCCATGACCATGTCTATCTTCAAGTTGGTCACCATTGTAACAATTTCATCAATGTCGTCCACATGATTCAAGTGCTCATGCTTCTTTATTTTCTTCATGAATCGACAATCCCTTTTGAAGTGACCCTTCTTTCCACAATGAAAGCAAACTTTGTCCTTCTTTGGATTCATGTCATCATGTTTCCTCTTCTTCCTACAAAGACACCCTTTTTCTCAATGTTATTGACATTGGATCCCGAAAAATTATCCTTTCCGTCTCTAGAACAGGACTTCACCTCGATCCGAATATGCTTCTCGATTTCCTCGAGATTGTACGTCTCTGTAGAGTGAAGTAATTTCTTCTTATATCCTCTCCAACTTGGAGGTAATCTGGAGATTATAACTCCCACAACAAACAACTCCAGAAGTTCCAACCTTCAAGTTCTTTAATTTGGAGACCATCAACAATAAGTTGTGTAACTGGCTTATGATGGGAATATTATCACTCATTTTAAACTGATCAAACTTTGAGATGAGAAACTTATCTGATCCTTGCTTTGAAGTTTGATGACGAGACTCAAGAGTTCTCCATATTTCTTGTGGTGATTCTTGTGGGGAGACAAGGTCATAGAGTTGATTCGAGAGAGAATTAAGGATGTGTCCGCGACAAAGAACTTCGTCATCCTCCTGCTTCCTCTTTTCGGCAACAAGCGTGGGGTCTTCATTGTTCAATGATGAGTTGCCCGACGTCATTTCCTTATCAAGCACGTAAGTAATCTTCAGGGTTGTCAACAAAAACATCATCTTGTCCCTCCATCGCGTGTAATTGGTGTCGTCGAACCGGTCCAATTTGGTGTAGTCGGAATGCAACATTTTCATTGTCATCTCGGAGGATGAAGCCATAATAATTCCTAAAACTGTTGGGAAAACTTTTTCACGAACCGACGGGAAAGCTTCAAATCCGAACGATGAAAGCGAACGCGATCTAGACAAACCAGTGTTAGCAACCTTCACCACGTAAGAGCACTCTCTTTAAGGAATTATTAGCCCCCACTATGAAGTTGCAGCCAGGGAAGTAGCACGAATATCCCTCCAGGAGTAATGAAGACCACTAACACGCGATTATGCAAAACCGAGTGTTCTAACAAGAAATCTCAAAAGGAAGATGGCGTTTAGATATTTTTAAAGTGAGATTATGCATTTCTCCATAAGTATTATGTCTTAAATAGATATGGAGACATATCATTTCACGAAGATTCATGACTAAACAAGAGAACATGTTTCTTTATGAATCAACTCCTTGAAAAACAAAGTGTCATAGTTGTTCGCCAAAGTGTGCAAACTTCAAAGATCAAGAGTTATGTGCCCTCAATGATACATATCCCCGATTCCCAATTGTTATCTTTGGTTGTTTCATATGAACATACAAAACCATTCAAACAACACTCCATTCATTCAACAGTGTGATCTACACAAACCATTTTTATTGTCAATGTGATTGTTAGTCGGTGTGGCCACACTGAAATCTTATATGGCCACAATAATGTTTCTATGAATAAGTGACGCCCTTATGTGGCAACACTGAAATCTAGTGTGGCCACACCAACCATTATATTCACCATTAACATTAAATGTCCAACACAAACACAGGTTTCCGGGCGATTGAGAAATATCGCAAATCGGGTGTCAAGTCAATCGATGTGTGCTAAAGAGGAAGATTCAAAGCCGACAATGATGGAATTGCAACCTAAAATGTACGTTATTCAAAAGCTGACAATGATAGGATCCGTCAGTCAGGGTCAAAGATGGAGGAATGTGGAGGATTCCTAAGTCAAACTTGAAAACGACCTGCCTGGACGAGAGCTTTGAAAAGACAGTCCGTTCCAAAAATACAAAAGAGGGTTCGATCCGGAAGTGTTCGACGTGGGACGCACGAAACTGTTGCTCTTCCATATATCGGTCATGCAGCGATCCTACTCCTTCACGTGCATGGTAATGGCTGTATGCTGCTATTTCTGGGCGGTGGCCTTATCAATCGAGACCGAGAAGGATGCTCTGATACGAAGCAGTTGGTGGCCTGCTGAAGTTGCCTCCTCAGATATCTGTCAGTGGACTGGGGTGAGCTGTGACTCAAATGGTAGCGTAGAAGCCATCTTCACCTACTCGGCCAAAGGTAAGCTCGACAAGATGAACTTTACTCTCTTGCCAAATCTCAGACACTTAGGTTTCTCGGGGCTTGAAGGAGGAATTCCCCGAGAAATATGCACCGTCTTGGAGCTCCAGACTTTGGAACTGATTGAGCAGAATATGACGGACGAATCTCCGGCGTGTCTGCAAAGGAGCCTCCTTAAGCTGACGATGGTGTCCATCTCTTATAGCCAGATCACAAGTTCTGTCCTAGACAATCTGGGAGACCTGAAGAGCTTGGTTGACCTGGACTTGTCCCTCAATGAGCTCACAGGACCAATCCCTGCCGCGATTGGCAGGTTGTCCAACTTGAAATCGCTGAGTGTTCGCTCGAACAAGTTGGAAGGACCCATTCCTCTCGAGATCTTCTCCAACCTTACTAAATTGGTGACCATAAACCTTAGCCTCAACAATTTGAGTAGAACAATCCCTTCGACTCTTTTCTCCAAGATTGGTGTGCTCAATACGTTGGATCTGAGCCACAACAGCTTCACTGGAACAATCCCTTCCACCCTTGGCTCTCTATCCGAGTTGAAGTTCCTACATCTTCAGTGGAATCGCTTTGGAGGCAAAGTACCTCAAGAAATGGCGAGCCTCACCAAAGTGATCTCCATCGATATGAGCAACAACGAGCTGACTGGTGTGATCCCTTCGATCCTTTTCAGTTCTATGAAGTCATTGGACTACTTGGATCTCAGTAATAACAATTTCGTCGGACCGATTCCTTCTAGTCTCTGGACTTCAACAACACTCAAGAAGCTATTCTTGCACGGGAACAAGTTCTCGGGTTTTGTCCCCCAAGAAATCAAGAGTATGACCACGTCATTGACGGATCTTGACCTGAGCTCCAACCTCTTGACTTGCCCCATCAATCCATCAATTGAGATCTTGACAGAATTGCAGAGCCTTAAATTGCAGGGAAACAAATTCTTCTGTTCGATTCCCCCGGAACTGGGAAACCTGAAGAAACTCAAATATCTGGACCTGAGCTTGAATCAATTCTTTGGAACCATCCCTCCTCAGTTATGGGACTCACCTACCCTCCGTACTCTCGATCTTCACAATAATTACCTCTCTGGCATCATTTCGGAATTCCCGTTCCCTTCTTTCTCGTTACTGAACTTGTCCTACAATCTATTTACTGGTACTGTCCCAAGAGGTTTCTTGGCGACATACTCTTCCTTGGCATTTCTCGGCAACAAGGGGTTGGTTATTCCTAAAAAACACATGGATCATCAAAGTGGTCTGGCCTTAGGGCCTTCATCCATGTCTCGCTCGAAAAACAGCATTGACTTTATCCTTCAGGCCAAAGTGATTGTGCCCTTGTTGATATGTGTTATCCTGTTATTTGGGTTCTTCTCATTGTTTGGCATTGCGTTCAAGAAGCTTCGTGCTAGTCGTGGTTTTCCAATGCAGAAAGGAAGTGAGAACAGCAACATACTATCACTCTGGAACTACAACGGTACGATCACATATGAAAAATTGGTTGAAGCAACCGAGGAATTCGACCTCAAGTACTGCATCGGTACAGGAGGCTATGGTAGCGTCTACAGAGCGAAACTCCCAAATGGGATGGTGTTTGCACTGAAGAAGCTTCACTGGTACGAAGCCGAGCAACCCGCTTTAGACCAGAGCTTCAGGAATGAAGTGCGGGTATTGACCGAGGTAAGGCACAGGAGCATCATTAGGCTTTATGGTTACTGCTTGCATCGGAAATGCATGTTCCTGGTTTATGAGTTGATGGAAAGGGGGAGCTTGTTCTGCATCCTAAGGGATGACATTGAAGCAGTGGCACTTGACTGGGAGAAGAGACTTGATGTAGTCCGGGAAATGGCACACGCTTTATCTTACTTGCACCATGATTGCCACTGTGGTCCTATCGTCCACCGAGACATCTCAAGTAACAACATTTTGCTCAATGCTGACTACCGTGCCTTTGTGTCTGATTTCGGCACCGCAAGGCTCATCGATCTGGATTCTTCTGCTTTCACGGCACCCGCAGGGACCCCTGGATACATTGCGCCAGGTACATTGTTCCCGAACTCTGTGTTCTACTTTCCCTCCCACACTGTTGAATCATGTTAGCGGTCTGGAAACTCAATGAATGGTTTCAACAGTTTTGTTTTGCCCGCAGAAGTCGCGTACACAACATCTGTGAATGAGAAAATCGATGTTTACAGCTTCGGGGTGGTCACACTAGAGACAATCACGGGATGCCATCCCGCAGATATAATCTCGACCCTGTCAGCTCGACAGGCTGATGAAGTTTGCCTTTTGGAAATACTAGACCCGCGCCTGCTCATCCCTCGAGGCAGATCAATTATACAGGGCATCACTCGTGCAGTTGCCCTGGCTCTTGCCTGCCTGCATACTACACCGAGGTCAAGGCCATCGATGAAGCAAGTCTCCGAGGCATTCATCAGTAGCTGTGCACTGCCTGTCGAACCTCTTGAGGCTGTTTCGCTCCAGAAATTGCAAATGAGTGTGGGATCAATCATAAAACTCAAACAGGAGATCTTATGACGATTAAGTACATGTCGCATAAGCTCTTTGGAGCTTGCATTATCGGTGCCCTTGAGCAATACAGATAACTGATCTGACAAAATCTGTCACTGAAACACCAGTAATCACGTGCAGCCGGTTTTTCATCTATAGCGACGGCGTTTCATCGTTTTATTTAGCGATATTACTATCGTCCTCCTTTGATTATCCTCCCCTGTGGAATCTGCCGTCACAATGCTTCTAATGGGGTCTTCGTCCCCAAGTTTAATGAACGAATCCACATTCATCTGCAGCTGCCTGAATGGGATGGTCTTGATGGCGTCTGCAGCTGCACCATGCAAACAAGCGAACACCGCCATAGTTTCAAGAACCTCGATGTTTTAGGTCAACATTGAGCTCCTTGGACAATGCAGGCGAGGGTCGATTGTAGATGTTATCCTGTTCATCCCCCCATAGTCTTGCTTTTTATTACTTGATATTTAGGTGAGGAATTCATATATAGTTATAGTTACTTGGAATAAAAAAAAATTTAACTAAGCAAATATTGTGACTGGATCGGTCATATGATACTAAAATCTCTTTGCGAGGAAGTTAGCTTGCAATGAAATCAGGGTGATCCTTTCCAGGTTCTTTCTGGTTTTCTTGTGCACTTTTTTTTACTTAGCAAATATCTCAGCCTCTTTCTTCTCTTCAGGGTTCATCTCGCCGATGTTTAAAAAAGGTCATTCTGTCCCTGTTTCAGCTCTATCCGGTGAACTATTAGGCGATCCTGAGAGTAGACTCCAGGCAAGTAGGGGAGAAGATGGCGGCACTATTCGTCCATAGACTGTTAGTTCCAGTGGTAAACGTGGACAACATGCTTTAAAGGCCTCCTCATGGGCATGAGAAAGCTGTGAAATTTCTCTGTTGCTGGGTATGTGTCTGGACTTATTTGTAACATCTAACAAATATTTTTTGGTGTTCATGTTGCAGGGATTCCTTGAGTGCTGAGAAAAGACTAATAATTTTGATGTGAATATAGTGATATAATCATGAAATAGCTTTGATTGTGGTGCTATAACTAGCAACTCCCGCAATATTCATAAAGCTAGCATGTTTTCTTTCTTTGTCTACTCTTAGAAATTAGCAGTTGACATATGTAGGGACGCAGAGTTCTTCCTCTTTTCTGAAAACTTTCACGCATAAACCCTCTCTCCTTGTCTCGAATTCCAGACATTCTAAGGCACTCTACTCTGCCATTACCACTCTCCGGAATGCTTGACCTGTATCATATCGCTCGCTGCTGGTTTCTATCTGCAAAATTCAACTGGTGCCTCCAGTTAAAGTAGCTCCTGAATGTCCAAATGAAACCAGTCTATAGCCTCGCACTAAGAAAAGATATCGAGTTTGATGTAGTTTCCTATCAGTGCAGTCAATGTTGTATATGAGTCAGAAAATTTTTAAGATGTCACGTTTCTGGGATGGCTTTTGAGAAAAAATTACCTCTATTGCAGATAAGAATTTAGGATACGACTGCTTCTTCTGTTGTTCGCTCCTCATGTTGTGTCGAGATGACTTCTTTATCTGGTCCTCCTGTCAATATGAGATTGTAAGAAAACCTCATTCAATCTAGGATCACCATAATCGAATTTAGGATACGAATAAAGCGGAAAACAAAAGTTACGTATCTGGAGTTAACATACCTTCTTTGACGCAATCTCTATTCCAGAACCGGATCTGCAAAACATATGGCGAAATCGGTGATATGGTCTTCGTCTCCCTGACTTACCGACGGCCAATAGAGCACTAGGCTTAAGGAAAGTGGGAGAGCAAGTGGGAGAGGGGACCTAGTACCTATTAATATAAGATATGACGGGTCCTTCCATCACGGGCTTACGTCAACACATTGGGCATACACCGAACGTCTTTCAGCACACATCGGTAACAAACCGAGATATCGTAAAAACTCAAATAAAAGATCACCCAAGCTGAACAAGATATCATGCGTTGTCTTGTATATAGTAACGCAGCCTGGTTTTCGAAAACTTAAATCAATAATTGTTACATCCCAACAGAATTCTTATAAAACAAAATAAAATAATAAAAAGTAAAATAAAATTGCCATGAATATCTGCTGTATGTTGCCTGTGCTTCAAATGTGTAGGCTATGTGTTACTTTGGGTGCTCTGCACTCGTTGAAAGGATGCTCGAGCTGCTACGGCGTCTCTGTGGTGACGGAGAGTTTGGAGTCATGCAAACGTGAGACTTCAATCACGCGAGCGAGGAGTTTCGTACTTGTGTGGATGATGAGCACGAGTGGCCTGTCGAAGTTTTGGGAATCAGGTTCGCTTTCTAACGAGAATATCACTTGCATTTTTTTACATATCAAACCGGAGGAGAAACTTTTTCCTCCCAAATCCTAACAAAGTCGCCTTCGTTGCACTGGAAGTACGGAATGTCTTCCTGCATTTATCTATTTCTCTTTCTCTTTCATCCTATCTTCTCACTACATCCTCAAAAGATGAATTGAAACTCCCTTTCCCCCAGCTGCAGATCATCCTTAAACTCGCGGTCGTCGCTCAGCCCGTCGCAGAAGATCCTCGTGTACTCGTCATCCTCTCCGGACTGCTGCTCCTGGTCCTTGGCCTCTGCCCCATCGTTCTCGTCCTCCGTTGGAACGTTCGAGTTCTTCTCCACGAGTTCCCTGAACACGGATGACCGGAGAAGCAGTCCGAGTGCAGTCGGGGAAGGCGACAATGAAGATGAGCAGGAGGACGGGGATGGTAGGGGCGGCTTGGCAAAAGGGTTGATGGGAGCTTTCGTGTCAAACAAGTCTTCCGACGAGAAGGGACCCGGAGGGAACAGAGACCCGTGGAGTTGGAGCGGGTTCTTCCTCGGGTTGCCAAAGTTGGTACTGACCAGTGGCATCTCGGGTTCGCTGGACAGTAGCGGTTGTTCCTGGGAGATGAAGTGGTTCATTGCTCCTGGCTTCAGCCACCTGATGTATGTGCTTAGGTCGAAGTTTGTGACGGCATTGATTCCTCTGTACTCAATTGCTGCGATGTCGTATGCTCTAGCCGCTTCCTCTTGGGTGCCTGATGTATTTACAGAGCATCATCACTCCTGGCTGTTTCACAGAAACTAAAAGTGGATAATCATTTAAATAGTCGGAGACTTACTGTAAGTGCCCAGATAGAGATACTTGTTTCCGAAAACCCGTCCGATCCTAGCTTCCCATCGGCCATTGTGGTGATGCCTTGCAACTCCTCGGTACTTTGAGACACCTCTTGAGAAGCCGCTGCTCTTTCTATCACGAACCAAAAACTGACCATGTTACCAAGGGTCTTATACCACAAGATGTCGAGATATTGCATTGATGTACCTTCTCAGAGAGGCCAGGTACTCCTCCTTGGTCATGTTATGCATTATTTCCATCTCATTCTCGTACTCAGCAATCTGCAGAAGAATGAAATTGCAGCCTCAACGTCAGTTTCTCTTCGCCAACACTGTTGAGTAGTATTGAAGGTCGCGTAAAGAGTGCCTGCCCATACCGGGAAGTTGGTGAAAGTGGATGCACCCCAATACTTGAGTGCAGCCAAGTCATATGCTCGGGCTGCCGCTTCTTCTTCATCATATGCTCCTGCAGTGTCCAGACCGACACATCAACACAATGGAGGTGAACTGATATAGGATAAAGGAACCACGCAATCTATTCTCCACTTACCAAGATAAACTGTCGACCCAGCAAAGAATCCACAGCACATTCCCCATTGCAATATGCAAGTGAAACAGTAAACTCTTAGAGGTCGAAATTCGAAATGCACTGACAATTGAAGAAACAACATGGAAGGGCCGGAATCGTATACCTTGTTTTCCTTTCTTCTTCTGTGTCGTGTTCCACGACAGCTTGTCCCATAGATGTGCTTCGTACCTTCCTGTCCATCTATGCCTGTTAGTTGTTCAACGTTCAGGTTTGGCTGGAAAAATTAGGCAGACTTAAACTATGAAGGGACGACTCGTTATCTTACCTGCTTACGCCGCGAAATTTCGAGCTCCTCTTCACTGTTGTTGTGCCAGATATCTGATCGCCAGCTTGGTTTTGCATCTGCTGATTCTGATGTTCCCCATTTCCTATCATCAATGGAACCAGATTCCTCCGACGTTTAACACCCCTCATAACTGGGGGTTGTCCAGCTCCTCCACCTTCGTGGGACACTCTGGGAACTCCTCTAGGGACTTGCTCCTCGCGCTTCACAGAAATCATCTCCATCTCGATTTCCTCTTTAGTCCCTTCTCCTTTGCTCAACCTGAAACAGTTCACTTGGTCCGTTGTCATTATATAGAGTCATCCGGTATACCTGCGTTCTCTCGTTTCTACCGTTCACATCCGCTTCTTGTGGAAAGGTACAAGCTCAACGGTGATCTCAAAGGCACGTGCGACAACTTATGTTGTCCCGACTCTGTCCAATTACGCTAAGACCTATGAAGTTATTCTAGCTTGTTGCTAATGGCGTCTCGCGGCTTGTTTGCAAAACGATTCAACTGGGGACAAATCACATTCATAGGGGAAGATGTTGTTAGCTCCAGAACTTACAGCACTGCAGCGGCAAACACAGAAACGTCCGAAAGAGCCAAAGAGCCACCCACGAGCGGAGACACCGAGACATCATGGGGATGACAGGTTTTGTGCTCATCGAAACGGAGCCAGTTTCGCGCACCCCCATCAGCATATGGTGACTCGGGCTTACTGTCGTCGGCTTAGGACATCTGCAAGTTGAACGATTTCTTTTGTCTCGATCCTCCGTCGTGTTCTTTGTGCGGTTGCCTTTCATCGTTGGGATCATGGGGGACGGTTTGGCCCCAGGAATCTCTGAGCGGACAGTTACAAAAGTCTCTCCGAGCAGCGACTCGACAGGGAGCAAGGTTTTCCACCTTGTGTGGCGACTGGATTGCACAGTTGGACGGTGTCTGCGAGGATTGACCCGAAGAAGCTGTCATAGCTTAAACATTAAAGGTATGCAGAACATCTACTAACTATTCATTTGGTTGGTTGGAATTAAAAAAAAAAAAAAGAAAGAAATGGAGTGAAATTTTATTTCTATTTTATTAAAAAATTATTTTGCTCGGATTGTTAATAAATATCAATACATTTTATCTCCAACAAAAACAAAAACTTATTCAAACTCACTAGCTTGTGCATTAATAAGGATTTCAATTAGGCATTTAGCTAGACCCTTCCCAGATTTGCGAACCAAATCTAGTTGGCTCATATCCCGAAATTCTAACTAAGTTCTTAACGATGAAATACCCAATTATATCTACATCAACATCATCAAATCTAATTGTCTTTCCACCAAAGTAGCAGACTTTACTAGTTAAACTCATCCTACCACCACCAATGTGCACAACCAGATTATCCCGCCCATCATCCATTTATAAGCTACAAACAAAAAAATTCATTTAGTTCCTCTAATTAAAACATACATTACACACAATCAACTATAAAGTTAAGACCGTATACCTTAATTTGTTTTTTTTTTTTTTGAGAAAAACAATCACAAGAGTAATCAATCCATCACCGAGTAATTAAAGCATGGCAAGCTCCAAAAATTTTCAGCATTTTTTGCAACCTCTGCAAAATGCTTCACATGTACCAAAGACCATTACCAAGCGTCAATGTGGAAATTGTAGCACAAACTTTAAGCTTAGGAAGTCAATTTTCACAGTCTCACCTGCTTTTCCAATGTGATTCTGGAAAGTGATTGAACATGCAACGCAGATCAAATTCCTTCTTAACAAGGTTTGAGGGACTCCTTGGAACGGATTGAACAGACGTGGAACAGACACAGATCTATATGTTTTACCGCCGTTACTTCGTTCCCATTTGGCGCCACAAACTCCCCCTCCCCCCCCCCCTTTTCCCAGTCGGTTCGGTTTCGCCGCCCTCGTTTCTACGTGTTCTAGCGAGAAGATGGCGGACGGCGGCCGCCAGGTCAACATCTCTCTAGGTAGCCGTGGCAGAACCGTGAGTCTGCCGCGGAACCTCTCCTCTTTTGCTGCTCGATGGTGTTCGGAGGAGCCCTAGTTTCGTTAGGGTCCGCCACTACTTTTTGGCTGTTGAGTGCGGTGAAATCGATCATTAGGGTTTCGGCTAAATCGAGCGGCAAGGGAAGTAGTATTAGCAACAACCATAGGGCTAGGGCCTGTTTGGTTAAGGGAAGCTTTTTTCTGTGTTTCTGAGTAGTGTGAGAGTTGCAGCTTCTCGGGCATTGTCTATTTGGTTTCCTGTCGATGGGATAAGTGAGTTAGTCTGGATGGTCCTGGTTTTATCCATGTGGAGAGTTATGATACCAGCACACGCGGCTATCAATAAATAAGGGTGCAGAGTTTTTCTATTGCTTAACCAGTAACTCCATGGCAATATCACGTAAACTAACTTTTTTTTTTTAAGACAATTAGATTGGGTTGGGTTGGGTTGTGTTGCCCTAAGCATACACGCCATCAAAACTACTCAAATTCCCAAGCTACAGGTATTCGAACGGTCATGAAAATCGGCTAGTGTCGGGACCATTACACAAAGCCGATAAACTTTAGTCGATAATAAGCATCGGTTTAAGTTTTAATCACATGTGATTGAACTTATGTTAGTTTTAGGATTAATTAGACATGACTAATTAGGGGTGAGCATATGTTCCGGGTAAAACCGGGAACCGGTCGAAACCGGTATCATATGGTCGAATAGATCAGGCAGGTTCTAGATTATAAAATTTTGAAGACCGGTGGTACCAAGTACAGTTACAGGTTCTCTCATTGGAACCAACTCGGAGAACCGAGAACCTAACCTAAATTTTACTCAACACTTGCCCGGGTCCCCTGCTACACTTGCCCATAAATTTTGCCCAACACTTGCCCCGGGGTCCCCAGGAACCGACCTTGGGTCCCCTGCAACATAGGAAATTAAGATAGAAAAAGCAAGAGAAAGAGGGACAACGGACACCAAACGCCCCCTTCCCTTCATCGGACTAGGAAGTTAAAAAGAAAAAGAAAAAAAAATCATAATCCTCCTCCTCCTCCTTTCTCTTCGTTCTCCCTGGGAGTCTCGTCTCCTTTCCAACTGGTGAGTTCCCTTGTTTCCTTCTCCTTCCCGTGCTGGTTTTAGGAGCTTGTTAGGGTTTTGGTGTTTTTTTTCGTTTGCGTTACGTGGGTCGAAATTCGATGACCTGCTCCCGTCTGCTTTTGCCGGAAACTTTTCTTGAGTATTTGTTGGTTTACTTTTTTTTTGTTCCCTTATCGTAAAGTTTGGTGCTTTTCTTCGGTTTTCTTGAGTATTTGTTGGTTTACTTTGTTTTTGTTCCCTGATCGTAAAGTTTGGTGCTTTTCTTCGGTTTTCTGGTGTTATTTTAGGGGTTGGGGGTGCTGAGTTTTTAAATGTGTGGATAGACATAGATCTAGTTGTAATTGTTTGGGTGTTTTATTTGCGATCATGTTTCTGGAGTCGTTCAGTGATGGTCGACAGAAGGGGTTGGATAATCTGGAGTCAGGAAAGGTTTTTCTTGCTGACCGTAGAAATTAGGATGATCCGTTAGGTCACTGGCCATCTGATTGGCTGGGGCTGCATCTGATCTGTGGTTTTCAGATTGTTGGCAATGTCGATGATTGATTTGCCGTCATCTCTTATGTGCATCGCCTCTGCTTGGCTTGGTTATTTGGATTTTTGTTTTCCCAATACTGGTTATGTGATATTGGACGGAGGCTGATTATGTGATTTAATGATCTATTGGTTGATTTGTTAGGTTGTCCGAATTAGAAGATGAATCCTATTTCTAACAACAATGAGGCTCGAACAACTGTTATTCAAGGAACTTTGGCTTCAAGAGCAGCCAATCTTCCTACTACTCCTAAGCTTAAGGTAACCGGCAAACAAAATATAAAGTCTAATGTTTGGGATCATTTTGCAAAAATTTTGAATGAGAAGACTCATAAGGCAGAGAATGTGAAGTACATTTACTGTAACAATATGTACAAGTATAATCCTAATTGGGGCACTTCAATGATGTTGAAGCACATTAATAGTTGTCGGAAGTTTACTCATAATATGGATAAATGACAAAAGATGTTTGCTGGCAGCAAGGCAGAAGGGTGCACAAGTAGTAGTGTTCTATCTACTTGGGTGTTTGATCAATAACGTTGCAGAGATATGCTTGCTAGGATGATTATTGTCGACGAACAACCTTTTTCACTTGTCGAACATGAAGGTTTTCGCACGTTTGTTAATGTTCTACAACCTGCTTTCAAGCCTGTTTCTCGATTCACTATTGCTAGAGATTGCATGAAGATTTTCATGAGTGAGAAGATTGTGCTCAAAACTTTTATTGACTCTTTGAACTCTCGAGTTGCACTTACAACTGATACATGAACTTCCAATCATAACTTGAACTATCTATGTCTTACTGCTCATTTTATTGACGATGAATGGAAGTTGCATAAACGCATATTGAGTTTTGTGGTTATGACTAGCAAGGGAAGAAAATTGGCAGAATGATTGAGAAGTGCATTATTGATTGAGGAATACAACATCGCATTTCTACAAAATGATGCGCTCTCTTGCAATAAAATTGTGGAGCATGTTGGATCAAGTAGTGGTTCTGCTTTGGATGATGGTTGTGAGATGCATGAGAATCTTCAGCACGACTACATGAGATACATGGAGGAAGAGTTGAATGCACGAGGTAAATCTGAATTAGAGCGTTACTTGAAAGATAAATGTGAAGAGTGTAAGGCTGATTTTGATGTTTTAGGTTGGTGGAAAAGGAATGTCACAAAGTATTCTATTTTTCCTTGCATTGCGAGAGATATTTTAGCCATCCATGTGTCAACGGTTGCTTCTGAATCTGCTTTTAGTACGTCGGGCCGTGTTGGATTGCTACCGTAGTTCATTAACTCCTAAAGTTGTTGAGGTATTAATATGTGTACAAGATTGGCTAAGCTCCCCTTTATCTCCTATTAATATAGATGAGAACATGAAAAATGCCGAAAGATATGAACAAGGTATCTTAATTATTTCAACTGAGTCATGATGTTTTTTCTACTTACTAAGTTTGTGTATCATCCGCTCACATTTTGTTTACATGACTTGTTTATACAGATTTTGCCAATATTAATTCAGACATTACAGATGTTTGAAGGCTTAAAAGTCTATCATTGAAGATTGCTCTAATTTTTGTATGTTTGAAGGTATTCTCTTTGCTCATGTGCCATAATTTTTACGGTTTTTGGCCTCCGGGATGACATGGACGCCCTTCCCTTGCAGGTTTTTTTGCTCCCTTCTGTGTTCTACTTTCCAGGTCAACGCTGATTCATTCGTCATGTTTTGGTCGATCATATGTTGTGCTTCATTTCTGGACCCTTATCATGTGTGATTAGGAGTTGGTGGATTGGGAGCACAAAAGCAAGGTCAACGGCAAGATGCATGCTTGCTGCCATGATTCCCACGACGCTATGCTGCTCGTAGCGGCCAGGTTGTTACAGGGCAGGAAGAATCAGATCAAGGTTCTCATTGACAGGGAGACTGCTTTTGATTTTCCTAGAAAGTCTACTTCGTTTCCCTCGTGTGGGAATTAACTCATGTTTAAGGCTCAAAAGTCCGTCATTGAGAATTGCTCTAATTTACTTGTATGATTTTGTTTCTTTTCTAGTAAGGATATAGTACAAAGCACATGTATCCAAATGAGTAATGGGATGGATTTTATGTAGAGGTGTGGACATGGTACTGAAATCGGTACCAGAACTGGCGGGTTCATTCTTGGGTGGTTCTTTAAGCAATATGGTAGGTTTTAGGTTCTAAAAATAAGGAATTGGCCATTACAAGATAGGTTCCAGATTCTACGTCTGGAACCTACTCACCCCTATGACTAACGACGCTCCTTAAACTAATTCTCATTTCAGAGGTTTGTTAAACATAACGAACGATATCATCTAAAAGTAGATTTTGGTCTTCATCAAACATAGTCGGTGACATATATATATATATATCTGTCTCCCACAAGGGGGTTCACCTAGTTTGCTGAGCACAAAACAGAAACATAGGGAAATGGTACTTGATCAGAATAAAATAATAATATCTTTATTTTAACCTTTCCTTATTTTTATTTCCCGTCCTTTAACAAACTAACGTTCACTATTCATACGGAAAGCTAAAACGAAACGATAGGTAAAGACGAGATAATTGCTCAACAAGAAACAGATGACAATGGAGGATAGCTTCGATTTACCGTGAGAAAAGAAACTATTTCGGTTTTTACAGTCGAAAGTTTTAATATTCCTCTAGTACCATTCTCAACTTATTTTGTCTTTTCTAATTTTTAGAGAAACCTCAAAATTTTGAAAAAGTTTTAATTATGTCCTTGACAATGGCGGGAGAAGGAAAATCTTTGGGAAATCCTTCTGGAATTCCTTCAAAACTGGAATTCGTTTCAGAGTCTAGAATGGCTCCCTATGGGATAAATAAGAGTATAAATGATATTCTAACGCAATTAACTATTCAAGGGAGTACAAAAAGTCTTGAGAGTCGAAACCATCTTGCTCAGGAAGTAGGTTCTATAGTAAACAAGCCTGAAGCCGAGGCAACTTCTGTACTGGAAAGTACCACGGGAAAACCAGTCGAAAAATTGAATCTGGGAGGAAGAAATTCCAAACAGAATCAAGGCAAAAGTGTGGATGAAATGTGTAAGGAGTCAGTAGCTCCTTACATTTTAGACCCACAAAAGCGAAATGCAAATTTGAACTCCCAAAGCGGGGAGTTGGCAAAGGACTTAAGGAAAGCCTTAGGCCTGGCAGAAGAAATTCCAGTTCATTTAGACAATAGAACATTTAATGAATTAGTTACTGCGAAAAGGGAAATTTATAGGCTAGACTATCTCCCATAAAACCAAACCGGAATTTATTCCAGGGATAACATCTTAAAACCTATAATTACCCCTGGTGCTTTTCTAGATATCGATTGTGAGAAGCACGTATCAGAAAAGATAGATTAGTGGTTATCATTAATTCGAATGACTGCGTCTACCGGGATATTATCCCCTGGATCAGTTTACAAATTATGTGTGGCAGCCCTCATGGGAACAGTGCAAAAATACTGAAAATCTTTGGTGGCTCATACATACATCAAAGAAAAGATAAATCAAGCACTGACCGTTGATGGTGTATTAGCAATCATCGCTGATGCATTAAAACGGGAGTTCTGTGGTTTTTCTTTATCCACTGAGACTGTGGAAAAAGCGCAATCGCTGACTGCTCTTGTTAAACTACAGATCTGCGATATGTGTATGTTTGATAACTACGTATGTAAATTCCAAAAGTATTATTACAATCTGGATGTAGTTTCTCAACAGTTCATATGGGGAACCTTTTTTGCAAAACTTCCAGAACCTTGGCCAGAAGTTGCACAAAAATTCTGGCCTGAGTGAAGAAAAAATTGTTTCGGGACTCGGAGGAAAAATTCAGGCGGTTAAGTATGCGATGAGGAAAGCGTGTACTGCTCCAGGTTAAGGAAGGAGCTAAAAAGCTTCCATACCTGAACAAAAGCTGTTGTTCTCAAATTGAATATGTACCTAGGAGGTATAGATGTGATACTCCAGGAGAATCAATGAGAGCAAGAAACTTTCCGAACAAGAAAAAATTTGTTGGATACAATAAGCGAAAGTTTGTCCAAAAAGAGACCCCCAGAACAAACAAGGGAAAGGTCCTGCTTACAAACCGAGAAGGTTTGTAAGGAGACGGAACAACCTTAAGGATACAGATAGGATCGATGCCTTTAAGCGAAAGCATGGCAGGGAGCCTAAGTGTCCAAAAGGGAAACCGTTGAGCAGTTGTAATTGTTGCTGGTTTTGTGGATCAAAAACCCACAAAGCGGATACTTGTCCTCAGAAGAACCAAAGGAGAGAAAAACTCCGGATGGTGTTTCTAGATGACAGGAGTTATGAGGAAGAAATTCTGGCATATGAACCAATAGATGAGTAAGAAATTTCTGACTTAGACTCGGAAGTAGAATCCATCTACGAGGTTGTATCAAATTATGATACAAACTCCGAAGAAGATTTTGATCTCTGGACAATGCATCTGTTCATGATGAGAGCAGAGCAAAATGGAGATGGTGATGAGTTAGTTTCCTTGGAAACAACGAATCAAGTACTGGAAGAATCTCACCAGTACGAAGATCCATCCCAAGCAATCCTGGAATGGAGGTTTCCTAATGTTAATGTAAGAGAAGTCTGAAATGTTTCAAGGTTTAACTTTAGATCTATAATAGACATCTCACAATCAGAGGCAACGGCTCAAGTTACAAGTACGGAACTTGAGACTTTGGATATCCCATTATTAAACGTACAACGCATTAGGGAAACCATGCAACGTACGAGAGGTGTATATAACTATATACACATTGGGTTAATCCAGGTGGGCTTGATTCCGTTATTTCATCTTCCGGCGGATAGTCCTGTGGTAGCAGCTGTAATCGATAAAAGATGGCGAGAATTTAAAGATCAAGTGATATCAGGTATACAGGCCAACCTTGCACACGGTTCTGTATGGTTTCAGGTCCATCCAAAATTCATGATGGCCCTGAACGATCGTTGTTTGGGGAATTCATTGACTTTAAGGATTAAATCAATGAATATGGATAGAATGAATCCGCAGGCTAATATTTTGGTGTATCACACTAGGGTAATTTATCGACTGGTAAATACCACTAGTCCTGGTGTGAGAAACATCTCAAGACTTACTGAGTTGTTTGAGGAAGGTCATAATCAACCGAGAGATGAATCAATAAGGATGATGAGAGTTACCTATCCAGATAACTCTTTATCCAACATTCCTAAAGTCTGTGAGGTTGTTGAGCAAATAGCCAAGTAGAGGTCTATATCAGTAGACGGAATCTGGAGGATGATATAACCATCCCGAGAAATACCCAGAAACACTGGATTTGGTGTCAGGAAAGTAGAACTGAGCACATATGTAGCTCTAAGTTTCAAATTTCCTAGATACTATGAGTATTCTCTAGATACCTTGATAGACACTGGGTGTAGCATAAGTTGTACTAGACTCAATGCGCTACCAAATGAGTGGTGGGAACCATTGCAAAAACCCATCCATATGGTTAATGTAGATGGAATGGCAACAATTGTTAGCCATCAGGCCACTAATGTGCCTGTCTTTATTGATGGACAAAAATTCATCGTTAAAGAGATCCTGGCACACCCTTTGTTAGAGGCAAATGTCATTCTTGGTATTGCCCTTCTAAAAGGACAAAATGAAAATTTACCTTTTGTGCAGGATATCCATCATGTTTCCATAGGTGGTGTAAGGATCAGTATTCTACAAGAACCTAAATTAAGGTTAAAATTTGGGTTCTATCTGGTAAAACGGACAGAATACTATGGTATGTCACCGTGTGAAAGAACTTTCAGAGTGCGAGCTTAGCGTGGTGATGTAAGGTTGGAAGAAGACGACTTGTGGATACAGACTTTCTTTTCTCCGACGAATACCAGCAGGAATTCTAACTGGTATGACGACTTGTTTCCTAAACAAGAAGTGTGTAGGGCAGTAAGGTTAACAGGGACAAAATGGAATAAGTTCCTTGTAAAACTTGCCGACAATTTTAGTGAAGACCCATTAAAATTGTGGAGTCGGAATAGCCTAAAGGCTAGACTCGAATTGAAAGATCCCGGAACTATTATAAGAGCCAGAAATATTACATACACGGCTGAAATGGTTGAGAAATTTGAAAAACAAATTCATGAGTTGCTTGGAAGAGGTTTGATTAGGGACAGTTACAGTCCGCACTCTAGTCCTGCCTTTATGGTAATAAATCATACCGAGCAGATGCAAGGAAAAGCACGAATTGTTATAGACTATCGTCAGCTTAATAAAACTACCAAAGATGATGGTTATAAGATTCCTACGGCTGGAAACGTAATAGATATGGTGAGTTTGAGCCAACCAAAATTCTTTTCCAAATTTGATTTGAAAAGTGGTTACTGGCAAGTCAAGATGGAAGAAGATTCGGTTCCTCTAACTGCTTTTAATGCTCCACAAGGAATGTTTGAATGGCTGGTAATGTCGTCCGGCCTGAAGAATGGTCCAGGCATCTTTCAGCGAAAAATGGATAATGCTTTCAAGCAGGTCCGCAAGTTTTGTACGGTCTACATAGACGATGTGTTAGTTTACAGTCAGGCTGAAGACGATCACATGAGGTACCCTGATAAGGTCACCGATGTCTTCCGACAGGAGGGCATGATTCTATCAAAAAGAAAGATAGAATGGTTTAAGGAATCAGTTAATTTTCTAGGCATGGAAATTAAACAAGGAAAGATTAAATTACAAAATCATATTTCTGAGAAAATTGTTGATTTTTCTGACAAACTTGAGGACAGAAAACAAGTCCAAAGGTTTTGTGGATTTGTTAACTATGCTCGAAAGTTTGTGAAAGATCTTTCCCAAGATTAAGGGAGGATTTCAAAGAATACATCTTCTGTGAATCCTTGGCTATGGGAAGATGAGGATACGCATGCTATTCAAAGGATTAAGAGAAAGGATAAAAATCTACCTCAACTCTCCTTACCTTCTGATAAAGATGAGTTCGTCCTGGAAATTGATGCTTCTGACGAGTTCTGGGGGGCTGTCCTAAAAATTAAAGAAAGAAAGCCTGAACCTGTTTATAAGTATTGGTCGGGTAGTTTTAAGGGGTACGAACTCCGATACGCGATACATGAAAAAGAAGTATTGGCTTTAAAAAATGGAATAAAAGCCTTTTACATCTTTTTGGCACCAAAGAAATTCTTAGTGCGTTCTGACTCAACCTATGTAAAAAGATTTATGAGTGTGAACCTCAAAGAGGCAGGCAAACTAGACTTTTGAGGTTGCAGGAATTGTTTAGCTATTATAAATTTGATGTCGAATACATCTCTTCGGACAAAAACATAATAGCTGACTCTCTCTCTAGAGAACTTGCAAATGGATCCAGCCGTGAAGAGGAAGATTTGCTGGGTATGTAAGCAGGAGGGACACTCCAAAAAGGTATGTCCTAATAAGAAAGAGGGTGAGTATAGTGATGCTGGTTCTAATTCAGGAACGAAAGCAGCTCTTTGCTGGCAGTGTAAGCGACCTGGACATAGATCCTTCGAATGTCCAAATAAGCCAAAAACTGTGAATTCCCATAAGCGAGTGGCTAGTCTCAAGGAGGAGATAGTTATCAACTCTAAGAGAAAAGCGAAAGTAGATCTCCAAAAGGAGATGGTTAATCCAAAAGAGCAAGCTTCGGCTAACTCTAAAGGAGAAACGAAAATTGATTCCCAAAAGGGAGTGGCTAAACCCAAGGAAAAGGTTCTAACCAATTCCAAGGGGAAGACAAAGAAAAATTCCCAGAAAGGAATGATGGATCCTAAGGAGGAAAATAATATCAACTCCAAAGGAAACAAGAAGAAAAACTCTCAAGAGAGGATAGCTATTCCTGAAGAGGAAAGCTCTAAAGGAAAGACGAAGATGGTAGATCTGAAGGAAGAAGCTCATGCTGATTCCTAAGGAAAAACCAAAAGGAAGAGAAAAGCAAAACAGCTTAAATCATGAGGATCTAGATGGATCCTGGTATTTTGATTTAGACTCTTTTGAAGATGAATCCCTATCTTGGGATGCAACTGTATCAACGCCAAATGGTGGGATTAAAAACAAGTATCAATGCCAAATTGAGTTTTTTGCAGCAAAAGCAATAGAGTACATTAAAGATCTAGAGTCTAAATTGTTATGTAAGACTTCAGATGGAGAAGAACTGTCTAATACCGTAAAAGAAAGACACAGATTCTCACCATAACTATGTCCATAATACCATAGAGATCAAAGACTATGAGACCCCAAAGGTAGTAGTTGATATGAGAGAATCCTCACTCAAGGAGAACTCTGTACTTCGCCCATATCAGCATTGGATATCGGAGAAGCGGCCGTCCCTGAGAATTAATTCAGGAATGGTGGGAGTAGCTTTACCATATTTGTATGCAGGTTTTGTTGACATTCTGGAGATTGATAGATCAGAACCAGAACAGATAAAACCCTTACCTCAGCTGGTAAAGTTTATACTCGGATGCCTGGGATATGGACCAAAGTATGCCACATGGCATTGATTACTAGCACTATGATGGAAGAAGAAGAGCATGAAAAGTTTGGGAAAGTAATTCTTCCCAATATGCAAGTCTGGGATATCCATCTTAGTTAGAGTGGACATCTAATAGAGCCTCAACGACAGGACCTTGATCAGAAAGGTTTATGGCGAAAATTACAAAGACAAAACTATGAGAAAAGCCATAAAAGTTGAGTTCCTAAAGGATGTGTTAGAGCATGTATTCGCCGGCAAGGAATTGTACTACGTGCTCAGTGACGGAATGACAACTGTTACGATCCTCCGTTCTTATTTAAGCTCTACAGATGAACAAGCAGGGGAACGAGGATGGGAAAGAGTTTTAGATCTTCTGGATAGTTTCTAAAAGAGAGAAAACTCTGAATTATGCCTCCGGACAGACACATTTGAAGTCTGGAGAAAAATCACTGATTATACCGACAAATCATTAGCTCAGCGATTTGAACAAGATGAAGAGAGAGCCCGACTGATTCGTGAAGGATATCAACAAGGACTCTCTGAGGAAATTGGCGAAACATCAAACGCCAAAGAAGAAGGAATCTCCTAGGACAAAGCAATAATACATACGGGAGAAGAAAGTTGTATGAAGATAGAGTAGACAATTTTGTTTATCTTTAGCTAACTTTTGTAATTTTTGAAAAGTTAAAGCTGGCAAACAGTTCATAGGCACCAGTTTCTTTGTGTATATAATTCACAACCATCTATCTCATTTGGGGGAGGGCGATCTGAGTAGAGAATTTTTTCTCACATCTCTTTGAGTAAAAATTCTTTGATCATTCTCCAAAAATACCTTAAGGAACCTAGAGTTGTTAGAATTAATCAAGATTGGTTAAGTCTAACTGAAGGTTAGATCTGCGAATCTAAACCTTGAAGGAATAGCCATTGTAGCTAAACCTTGTTCAGGAGGAGGAGTGTCTATATAAGACCCTCAAGATAAGGGCATTCGGAATGACACAGAAGAGCCTCTCTATCTCACGGAATTCTCAAACCTGACAAGTGAGTAACTCTTGAGATTCCAAAGTTGCGGAAGCTTGGTAAACCCTCGGAGTTATCCATTTGAATAAGGTATAATAAGCATCTTCTTAATTTAAGATTGTTTATGTTGTTCTTTCCATCTTGAAAGAAGATTTTAATTAAAGAAAACTTAATTAAAGTTGTGCAAGTGCACGAGTCATTCTTATGACTGATTATCCAAACCCCGAATTATTCCATTTGGATCACGGTGTGGGCAAGGATTCTACTACTGGTCTTCTTAACACTGTAGTAGATCGTATGGAAATTCTATCAGCACAGATAACTCAGTTATCTAAGCTTATAGAAAGTTATTTTAAGAAATTAGAAGAACTGACTCTAACACAGAGTGAATTTGAGGAATTTTTCCTTGAAGGTAAGTCCAACCTTAGATTTACGGCTAATTCAAGATACTCAAACGAGTATTTGAGGTTGGTAGAATGCCGACGACAAAGACAATTAGGAAAATCTTCTTAAGTTCGATTCCTGTTCGATTTATTGGTATCAGAGCCCGCTTAAGGATAATTTTCTTATTGCCTTGAAGGACTAAATTAGAGAAATTTAAGTTTTGGGGGATAAGATTAAAGAAAGACAATCAAAAAAGAAGGAGCAACGATAGAATAGGAATATAAAAACAAGGAACCGTAAATAGGGAAATAGTTTTGGGGACCACGGTAAAAAGGTACAAACCTCGATGACAATGACCGGGATGAACTCTTTCTCTTGCAATCATCTCCCCATCCCCTCCAACGTACACAGCGGTGGCTGGGGGAAAGGATTTGGAAGAATCAGCTTATGCCAGCTACCCACGAACAAATTGATTTTTGCAGTCAAATCAAAATAACAAATGTTCCCCGAGCCCACACTTTTTTCTACTTAAACTAATTTTCAAATTTAATTCGGTCGCGACTCCGTATAGTTTACCTATGTTGGCCCAGTGATTAAGACAAGAGGAGGTGAATTAGTGTTAATACTCAAATGGTCACTTTTAAACTTTTTTCACAGAATCCCCAACAGTGGAAGACTTGACCTCCTATAAGAATAGAACTTTCGTGAGGTTTCTCTTTACTACAGAGGCTATCGAACAGAACCCGAAGTGATTTGTTGTTTACGTCGTCAATCAGACCAATAGAATGATTTTTGACAATTTTCGAGACCTTAGTGGTTCAGGTTTAAACGAACGTAGAGAACAGAAGTAGTGTTGCACCACCTCCTGTAACTCATTTGTCAACCTTTTGTATCTGCACGGTTATCCTTCTATTTGCAGCTTCTGTACTATTAACACTTATGAAATGATTAGCAAACAAATGTAAATGAGACACAAGTTTATAGTGGTTCGGTAGAGACTACCTACGTCCACTCTCACCGAGAAAGTAGGGTGGTTATCACTAATCGGAACGTATCGGTGATGTAGACGGTGATACAGGATCAGCCATCTATAGCACATGCACCCAAAGGTACTGCACTTTTACAAGTTTGCACGGGTTAGTGTGACTAATAATAGTAACGAGGTATTTGGACGTTCTCCTTCTTGGATGGTGTCCTCGCTAATTGCACAGCAACCCACTGCTACTCCCTAATATGCAGTCTCTCTCTAACTCTTTTGATAATAATGTTGAGTTAACCTATTTATAACTAATCAAATGAATCTAAATTAGGCTAATAGTTTACAGGACGTCATGCTGCTGTAGATGGAAAGTATCTTGCTGCAAACAACAGATACGATCTGTTAGCGTAATAATCATATAAATCACATGAGATTACTTCCATATTGTGGCAGCATAATGTCTGTCAGTTACGAGCACTATGTTGGGATCAATAAGTTTGTGGCAAAGTACTCCATCCAGTCATCCCTCCAAGTGATTCTTCCACCAACCCTTATCAAATGAACTTGAGGATCACGCTCATCGATTTAGTGCAGAAGTCGATAGGAATTTTGTGTTGGTAGCCGTAATGAGACTCACTTCTCGTGGGAGGGGGGCTGAAGTGGGTCATTAGTCGCTTTCGACGATGTCAAACACTCTAATCCTGGGAATTCTAGTACTGAATGCCATGTATGGGAATGGAGCGACCTCTGTACTTCTCGAGATAGTGTTCTTGCAAAGCATTGTATGGTACAATCTCTTGTTCTTCTTGTTTGAGCTTAACACAAACGAAAGCAGCCACGATGATGCCAACAAAAGCTTCAGGTGAGACATCGTACTATCAATCAGTAGTAAACTCTTTATTCAATGTTTTCAGAAGATATTATCCATATTAATACTTGAAAAATTAGGAATATGTCGAGGGGAGTCAATGATGTTACAAGAAAACGTACCAAAGGAAGGCGTAAATGAAGTGAAGCCGAGAGGTAGAAGGAAGCTCGAAACTATAACAATCTTCATCAAAGTAGGGAAGAAGCACCTTTTTGTTAAACACCAACACCTCTGGATACAAAGGAACCGCCTTCCACAGCCAGATAAACACCAGGAGCTCTCAAGAAGTTATCCTCGCTAAGGCAGTAGAACTACAAGAACTCCTTGTACACAATAAAAGAAAGAAAGGTCAACAGACCAACCTTGAGAGGACAAAATGCCACACCACACGAAGAGGTCGGATGGGAACCTTCAAGAGAGATCCCATACACCCTGAACATAGATGCCGCCACACATCAAAACTCACTATATGTTGGTCTAGGAGGAGTTATTAGAGACCAAAGCAGACCTTGGCTTGAAGGATTCAACAAGAAACACCCCAACACAAATAGTCTCACCGTAGAAGCTCTAGCCATCCAGGAGGGTATTTACCTTAGCAAAACAACTAGGGTTGCAGTCGCTAGCTATGCAAATAGACGCAGAGACAATACTCCACTACATGACAGGTGAAAAACATTATCCCCACTAAGCTCACCTATTGTGGATCATTGCAGGTCGCAATTAAATGACTTCGAAGCCATCTCCATCAGTCACATCCCTAGGGAAAGGAACTTACTGGTGAATAAGTTAGCTGAAGGGGCAAGACACCGAGAAGAGAGTTTTATCACCTTTTATTATCCACCGAATTTTGTGATAGATGTACTACATAGGGATATCTCGTCTTCTAAAACCAACGGCATACCCAAAGGTTATCTTGGTGTAATCTAGACGCTATTTTGACTAATCTACGAACTCCCTTTTCTACCAAAAAAATTAGGGAAGAAGCGTCCGAGAAGTCCAAATGCTCATACCACTTTGTTAGTTCTTACTTGGACATTCATCCATTTCAAGTAAGCTGTCGGATATCCCCAAAAATTATCTATTGTATATACCTCAATGCACCCCCACCACCTCATGCACTCCTGTATTACGCTGGTGGGGATTCAAATTGCCGATGATTACCGATGACTCGATACAGATACCGTCCTGAGGAGGGCTAGGAATCGCAAAGTGCAGCTTATGTTCATTCACTGTTTGTTTGCCTTCAGCAGTCGTACATATAAGTTTGAAAGCACAGAGATTATTTTCCTCTTGTAATGTTGCATTCAATAGGTTTGTTCATGGTTTCACAACCCAAAATCTTGGCCGCAGGCGCTCGCATGGCTGCAACGTCCACAGTTGTTTGCGGACGAAACACGTCACGATATAACGGGGACTATTGGGTTGAAGAAATGTGATCGCCAATAATGTAAAAGAACAAAAGACAAGCAATAGAATTCACTATGGAAAAGATTGAACACTTATAACCATACTGCAACACTTAATCTGATTTCTTATAGTCAAGTTGACAATCAAGTAGCTCTTCGGGATTATAGAATGACTATATGTCTTTACAATTGACTGAAGATGACTTATTTATAGACGAGAATTTAAGAAACCGTCATCCTGAACAATTAAACACAAGTTTATTATATCGAAACTAACTATTGATCACTATATCTTCGGTGACTCTCTTAGAACAGTCTTCATCTTCTTCGATGTAGCCAGAACACTTCCTTCGACAGGCTTCAGCCAAAGCTTCGATCTTAAATGCTTCGACGATCATCTTCGACCCAATACTCATTTTCGAAGTTCCATCTACTGTTGGGGCGATAATGACTTTCTTCGATCAAACCCACCATTACCGCTCCAACCTTCGAGGCCTAGAATGACGGTTTACCATGTAAGCATTTTGCCCCCTTCCATCGACACGTCGTTCCATCTTCTCTATCATCTACTATATAATTCGTCGTCATCCTCTCATTTGTTACCTTTATCTTCTTTCTCATCAACTGATGCTCTCAGGCTCCCTCTCTCTTTCGTCAGACGAAGCTACTCTACCACATTCCAGCTATAGCGCCCTAGTTATTCTATAACCACACACCGTTAAGTGGAGCCATAGTTTACTTCAAAGGGTTTAGAGGTCAGGCAACAGAGTCTTTAGTCAAACAGACCTACAATTTCGCCGACGAAGAGGCAAGAAGGCATGGGCAGGTCACAAAGGTCCCTTTTTTTAGGAGCGGCGCCAAAGGCTTCTTCGTTGAAGTTTATAATCCGCAATTCGTGGCAAAACAATTGGGGTTTGTCAAAGTTGTCCCTTTCCCTCCATCAATTCTTTCAACACCAACCTAGAGGAGCGCGTTAGCATCGACTTCGCTTACTCTAGCAGGGTAAGTTTATACATAGTGAAATATTTTGACATCTGGCAATCGATAATACCTTCCTGTCTATGTTGTTGTATGTCGTCCTCGATCGATTGATTGCACCAATTGCGTTCCTAGACACTTTAGAAGGATGCAATGCTACGAGGGCCTTTGATTGCTGTTGGAAGAGACTTCTCAACAAAATCATGTTGAAGACTTCATTTCCAAACAAGGCAAATGAAGCAATGCTCCAACTGGGAAATTTTCGAAGTCTTTTATCCGCCAAACAAGAGAAAGCACTAATGTCAGGTATCAACGTCGGCCCTATTTGACTTATTTCTCATCGACTCTTACACATTAATGTTTACAGGGGCGTTAGATTTCGTGGCACCGCCAGCTCCTATGGGAAATGGGCGAATCAAAAGAAAAAGGATATCATAACCTCGTCGAAGAAACTTGCCACTCGGTCAACTTCAACAACTAAAGGCGAGTCATCTTCTGAGGTTGGAGAAGACGAAAGTGCAGGACTTCGACGACGGTCAAGGAAAACTAGGCATGCTCCGATTCCAAAAGGTGACGCCAAAATCGAAGACGACGTATTTGAGGATGAACCTTCAATCGGTACTGGAAAAAGTGTTCCCCCACTGGTAGAAGAAAATGTCCAAGCTTCCGATGAGGTAAACTTGTAATATGTCAATAATACAACATGTTGGAATGTTAACCATATGTTCGTCGACACAAGTTGGATATGACGACCTGTTTACACACCATCTTCGCCAGCATAAAACCTTCTCTCCAATGTTGACATTGTGATCGATGTGCCATCCAATCCTCAAGCGGTCGACGTTTCTAAAGAGGGTTCTATAGGAGGAGGTAATGAGGTCGTCGATGCAGGCTCCACCAAAACAGTCGATCTTGCCGTGAAAAACCAGGTTAATCCCTCAGCCCCACATAGAGTAATACTATCTAATACTGAACTTTTCACCTACTCAGGTCGCTACACTCTCTTCTGAGAGTCTAGCTACTATTCGTGATCCAGCCATTGAGGAATCTATTCGCGAGCATACTAATCAAATCTCGATATCGATCAACATGGTGGTACACCTGCTGACTCTCACCCGAATATACAATCACAGGTATCTGCACAACAGTCAACAGACCTAGTCCCTGAAGCAATGATCGATGCAGGATGCCATACCCCGGAAACGTCTAAGGAACTCGACAATGTTGGCTTTGCAGAAATGTTCGATCAGCTTCGGGTAAGAAACATATATCAAAAAATCTATCAAAAGTGATAAATTAAAACCTCATCTTTTTTTATCACAAAACGTTGTTTTATTCATAGTATGATGAATAACAACACTAGTTGAACCTACACACAACTTCAAACCTTGACTCATCTCTTCAGCATGCTGGTCGGGACTATCTACGTTCAGCGAACTGGATTCCAAATACATTTCTAGAGTAACTCTAAGTTTAGTTAGTATATACACTCGTAGTTGCTCCATGACATCATCGACTATGTTATCATTATCTATGTCAAACATCTTCGACCTCCCGGAAGAGTTTATCGGGCTCCAAGTCCGAGATGACAACATCATCCTTGTGCTCTTCAACTATGGGGGTGTCAGTCAGTCCATCAATCTCCTTAGTGGAATGGAGGATACCAGCAAGCTTCTCTTCTCTCCTTGCTTGAGCATCAGATTCGACTGATAGAGGCACTATGTTAAAGCCCCATCCTGAAGCAGCATCGACAATAGGATGTGGGGGACCCCCATACTTCACCAGGTACTCAAACTTCCCAATTGGTTCACAAAGAGGACCAACATTTAGATCTCCCAGGTCGTACCTTTTCTTCAAGCTCATATCATCAGCAGTACCAATGGCAGTTCCTGTACAAATTTCGACAGGGTTAATATAAGTATTGATAGTTGAATCTACTTTAACAACATCAACTTCAGAATCAAGCCAAAGCATAAGCTTTCGATGAAGAGTAGATGGGATTAATGTTGCCTTATGCAGCCACTCCCTTCCTAGAAGAGCACTAAATGTCGTAACTACATCGACAATGAAGAAAGCGGTGTTCATCTCAAATCTACCAACTTTTAGTCTCAAAGGAAATACTCCCACACACTTCGACATAAGACCATTAAAACTAGTTATGTCGACGTCAGTGTTAGTGACATCTTCTTTGTCATACCCTAAATATCTAAGGGGACATAAGGGAATAACGTTGACCGTCGCACCATTGTTGACTAGTACCCTTTTCAAAAGGATCGCATTGAATTTAGCTTTGATATACAAGGAATACATTTGTGAGTGCATCGATATACTAGGCATAACGAACCAGTTGACTGGAAAGCCTATAGGGCATCGAACAACTCGAGGAGTCGAAGTTTTGAGGATACTTGGAATAGGTCGGTCAATCGCTGGTACTGCGAACTCTGTAGGTAACATTATAACGTTAGACTCAACATTATTCTCAGAAATATCGAACCGCACTGGATTATAATCCAAATCATCAAAGGTATCATCGAAATCATCATCCTCGACTGGATCGTCTTTAGTCTTAGGAGGGCTGACAGGGGGTAGATAATCATCCAAGTAGATCACCGTGGTCCACTTTCTGTGTTTCCATAGTAGCGGAGTCGACATACTTTTGTTGTTTTTCCTCTATCCTCCTGTGACGCCTCTCCTTCCTCTTCTTACTGCTCTTAGATGGCAACAATGTCGAACTTGTTTGCAGAAGACATAAAGATAAGCTTCTGCAAGTAGTTATATGAACAAAGGTGGCATGGTTGCGAGACTAATATCTTATTTCTTAAAACAGGCTTGCATCGATTGCATGTATCTGTTGCTTCGAGAAATTGTGCAATAGGCGGTCCATCCTTAATAGCCTGATCGTCGAGGCAGGGAGGGGGTCGAAGCCTATCCTTGAAATCACCTCTCTTGGTGGTCTCCTTCGACAGGTTACTCGACCTAGCAGAAGAATTTGCATCACTATTAGCACTCACAGGAGCCAGTTGCAGATCGAAGAGATGAGCTACTTTCCCTCGATCCCGGACCACCTTTTCCTTGTCAGGGAAGACCTTGCGGGCATCAGAGGAGGACCCTCTACCTTTCGGGTATCTATTAAACACCTTCGATAACTCCTTGCGAAAAATCCCAATTGCAGTCCTTTCAACTGGAATCAAGTCAAACCAGTCCTCCGTCTGATGAGACTCAAGAAACTTTCTGAAAGTGAAACACTTGTCAGTGGTATGTGTTTCATCTATATGCACCAGCAAACTTCGTTCTTCAGCATCAATGTGGTCAAAGGGCAGGAAATTATTCCATTAGTCAGGAGTCTCCTAAAAAGCTTGTTGACCACATAGGTCTCACCAGAAACTTGAGAGTCCTGAAAAGCATGATGAACGACGTCAACGATGTTAACATCGAATGTATTTACTTCACAGTCATTAATTAAATGTTTTGTATCAACAGAAGAGGATTCCTCATATTCTTTGAAGCACAAAATTTTAGCTTCGATAAGGTCTTCAATAAGATTCCTAAAGGTCAGGCAGTCGCGTGTAGCATGAGTGAAGGATCCATGCCATTTGCAATAACTCTTCTTTTTCTCCATGTCTGTTTGAAGAAGTCGATGCCTAGGTTTCAACTTGATTTGATCTTGTTTGTGCAACCAGTCAAAGATTTCATCGGCTTTTTCGACATCGAATGAGTACTTGTGCTCCTCATTCAATTTTTGAGATGCCTTAGCTTTGAAAATCTTCTTTGACAATGGATCACAAACGGTTGTTTCTCCTTTCACAAACTTAGCCATGAAATCTTGACAATGGATCACAAAAGGTTGTTTCTCCTTTCACAAACTCAGCCATGTCGACCTCGACAACACTAGGTTCAACTTGATATGTTATACCTTCCCTCAACTCCTCTATGAGTAGGTTTCTATACTTAGTAGCTCTTTGAGCAAGCTCATAGAGGTATCTGAATTTCTCCCCTTGAATTTTCTTCCGGATACGGATATCTAGAGTATCTTGGGCTATTGTAACGACTTCGTCTTCGAAGAGGGAGGTCTTGCATCGAAGTCGAGCCTTCCTGAATCTTTGCAAGAATGTCGCTGCAAGTTCCCTAGGCTGTTGTCACATTTTAGTCAACTCAACCAAAGAAACGGTCGAATCTAGAGTAGCGAAGGCCTGCATGAACTGAGTTTGCATTTCTTGCCAATTTTGCACTGAATTAGACGGCAAATGGATATACCAAGTAAACGCAAATCCAGTGAGCGAATTAGGGAAGAGTTGAAGCTTCCACGGGTCATTATTTGACGCATCACCTGTTTAATGAGTGAATCGAGCTATATGCTCCATCGGTGTCATTTCATCTTCACCAGAGAAGCGAGAAAAATCTGGATTCTGTAACATCTGGGTGAGGACAGTCCTAGTCGATGTACTCGGGGTAAGGTGTCCTGTAAAGATTAACCTCTTCCCGTCGCATAGCCCATAGAACCATCTGTTCAACTATTCGGGCAATGACATCCCTATAATCAACACCGTGGGTGTCAAGGGAACTCGAGGGACTTCCCTGTCGAAAGGGTTCCTCTCAGTCTCTGGGTCGAAGGTAAGTCTGTTCCTTGGGACTTCGCTAAAAAGATCCTCCTAGGAAGTTGGTCTTCTGTAGGTAGTCCTCGACTGGGATTTTCAACTGTGGGCCGTGCATAATGACTATCTCTCGGACGATGAGGGCTGCATATGCTTGTGGCCTGTAATTCTCTTGTCCATCACCATCTAGATCGACGAAGTCGTTATAACGATATGATCGATCAGGCGTAATGAAATCGCCTCCATCATCAGGAACAACACGTGGCCTATTTGAATCAGGTCGTCGATAATCCTGAGTGAAATAGACAGCATCTTGGACTGTCTCATGAACGAAACTTACCCTACGCTTCCCATTGCGGATCGTCGCTCTTCTGGTCATAATCTCAGGAGAGTATTCTGTATCGATCCTGGCAGTAAGTCATTGAATTTGTTTCTGCAACTCAAGGAAATTCTCTTGATACTTAGCTTGCATCTTCGGAAACACATCCAAGGGGACAGTTCCGACACGTTTGGCAGGACATTCGTCGCAGGAGGATTCTCTTGCCTTTGCGTCTGGGCATTTTGTTGCCCAAGATTCTAGTCATTCTGTTGCCCATTCCGACGACTTCCGGCATTGTTATTTTGGCCAGGCACTTAATTTGCCTTTGAATCAACCTGAGTATCGGCCATTCTGTTTGCCACACTCCAAGTGGTTGTCATTCTGTATCGTTACACGAAAACTTGTTTCTGACTCTCACTGTGATCACCAAAAACGTGTTTGCGGACGAAACACATCATGATATAACGGGGACTATTGGGTTGAAGAAATGTGATCGCCAATAATGTAAGAGAACAAAAGACAAGCAATATAATTCACTATGGAAAAGATTGAACACTTACAGCCATACTGCAACACTTAATCCGATTTCTTACAGTCAAGTTGATAATCAAACAGCCTTTCGGAGTCATAGAATTATTGTCTGTCTTTACAATTGATGACCTTCGGGATGACTTATTTATAGACAAGAATCTAAGTAACCGTCATCCTGAACATATTAAACACGTGTTTATTCTATTGAAACTAACTATTGATCACTATATCTTCGATGACTCTATTAGAACAGTCTTCATCTTCTTCGATGTAGCCAGAACACCTTCCTTCGAAAAGCTTTGATCTTAAGTGCTGCGACGATCATCTTCGACCCATAACTCATTTTCGAAGTTCCATCTACTGTTGGGGTGATCATGACTTTCTTCGATGCAAACCCACCATTGACGCTCCAACCTTCGAGGTCCAGAATGACGATTTACCATGTAAACAACAGTTCTGAGGTTCGTTGTTGGGCCAACACTCGTGGCAGTTTGTTGTTGGACTCCGGGGAACTCTCGTTCAGGTGCTCAAAATCTATCAAGACCCAGAATTTAATTAACCTTGATCCCTGAAACCTTACTGCCGAGGATTTGCAGGCAGTTGTGCTCCAAGGAATTGTTCCTTTTGTGCTAGCCAAGGAGTGTTCATCTAGAAATCCTCAGTACATGGTATAATTTGCATGCCTGTGTTAAGTTCTGTTCTGCAGTAAGAAGATAGTTCACATAATCCTTTTCCATACATAAATTATTCTTTGTCAGTTAATCTTCGGGATGCTCATTGCAATCCCAATTTCATTGGTTAATATCTCTTGTTAACCCTTTAGAGAGTCGCTTCCTTTCTCAAGAAATTTGCAGAAGATTCTGTCCAAATGATTGTTTAGTGCTGTTAAGCTCATTCATCTCATCCTCAGCTCTATAATGACATTCATGACCATAAACTCAAAAGCTTCGCGAGCTCATGTGAAAACTGAGCAGGTCTGCTGTCACTGAGAGTAGAAACTATACTGTATTTCCTAAAAAAACTGTTGAATACAGCCACATGCACAATCTGTGTATGCAAATAACTTGGAAGCATGAACCTTGAGCATTCTTAAATTCTTACAAATGTTACGCAGCACGCAACTGTCACTAGAGATTGCCATGTACATCATCAATTCCCTTTTCAGATGAGAACATTTGCAAAGGTTAGTCAGAGAGCCTTACCAATGTTACATAAAAACAGGATACTGAATCAAGAATTCAGCTCTCAAGCCAAATCACAACGTAAAGCATTGCTGTAAAGCAGCAATTTCCATTTGACTCAGGCGGCCAATATGGAAAGGTTAAAAACAACGCAAGCACTATTTTCCTATATTCACAAAGATCGAATCTTACAGTGGCGGCATGTAGATGGAACCAGCAGACGCCAGACGTGTGTATAGATATCAAAGACAGCTTGTGGGTAGTTCTTCTGTCATTACTTTTCTTTTTTGTCAGGTTTGGGTGACAACCGATAATGATGGTACGGAGAAACCTGAGGACCATTAGGTATTGACAAGCTCCTGATCTGTTGCCCATTCCTCGTGGTAAATCCTGAAGTGGCTCTAATCCCAATTTTCGCATTTGGACTACTTCTTGCACGCTCGGCTTGAAAGTTTTGGAAATGGTTGGAGGAACTTGCCATATCCTTTAGCTCAAGTAAAGGAATCAAGGCCGCAACCACCTCACTCATGAGGGGTCTTGCTTTTTGGTCACGCCTGAGGCAGAGGGCTGCAAGCTGCGCAGCTTTCTGTGCTCCTTTTATGGAGAAGTGGCCTTCTAGTCGAGGATCAATTAGCCTGAAGAATTTCCGCTGGTCTTCTAGGAAAGGTTTGGCCCATTCAACAAGATTATGTTCCCCATTCGGCCGGTTCTTGTCCACAGATCTCCGACCAGTCAGCATTTCAAGTAACACTACTCCAAAGCTGTACACATCACTCTTAGACGTCAAATGCCCTGAGTCATGCACAAAGAAAAGAGGTCAAATTCCCAAACGAAAAGACCAATCAATTCAGAGTAAAAAACGAAAGCGTAGTCATGAAGATCTTCTATTAAGCATAGTTAACATCCCTTGTCCATTCAAGGTAAGTAGCATGTAAAACATCATAACAAGAATATATTATCAATAAGAAAATTAAACCGGACAGTCAACATTTAGAAGGCAGTAATTCTCGCAGGAAATCTCACAGAACGTCAAGGTAAATAATTGAGTAATGGACTTGTATCTCACCTGTCATAACATATTCTGGGGCCGCATAGCCATATGTTCCCATAACTCGAGTGGATACATGGGTTTTATCACCCTCGGGAGCATCTTTGGCGAGCCCAAAATCAGAAAGTTTGGCATTGTAATCCTGCGAATTCAATTCCTCATATGATGGACGGTTTGCAGAAAGATATCGTTTCAGACAATTTGACAAGCCAGTTCTTACTGCATCCAACAAAATATTGGAAGTCTTGAAGTCGCGATAGATAACTGGTCTTTCTGCCTCCTCGTGTAGAAAGGCGAGGCCTTTCGCAGCTCCAAGGGCAATTTTCATCCTGATTAACCAAGGAAGCGGCAAGGATCCTTCCTCATGCGACAGATGACACATTCAAAAGTCAGTCATGGAATATCTTAAATGTGAAGAAAGAAATGGAACAGTGATATACTTCTGAACAGGTGGTTTTCCAAGCTCCCACGAGGCATAAACTCATAGACAAGCAACCGGTGATCATCTTCAATACAGTAACCAATCAACTTAACTAAGTTCTTGTGTCGAAGGTTGCCAAGGAAGCTAACTTCAGCCTGACATGACATTTTCATCCAGATTACATCATCAAGGCCAGAAACAATCTTATGCGCTCAACGAAGGGGATTTTCATACCAGCCACTCTTTGTGCCCTTGAAGGCCGTCGTGGTTTAGAGTCTTCACAGCAACAGTGAGACCAGTGCCGGGTTTTACTGGAGCAGTTCCATCTTCCTCTATCCAACCTTTGAACACACAACCGAATCCACCCTCTCCGAGAAGAGACTCCGGTCTAAAATTTCTAGTCGCAGTCTTAAGGTCAGCGAAAGTGAACTTGCGAAGGTGGAGAGCAAGCTTCAGTTCTTCACTGACTTTGGGTGTCGAAGAAGCACTTCCAGTGCAGCTTGTCGGGGTAGAGGACCCAACAGGTGCCACAGGAGCATCTTTGCTTTTCTCATGCGTAGATTTGCTTTCCACTGCACTCAAAGATTCGGACAACACGCATCAACTAGCAGCTAACAAGACCTTCGTCAAAACTAATGACTACACAAACACAAGTTAGACAAGTTTCATCGTTCTGACAGCAAGCTACAAAGTTAACTAAGCACGTCAAAAAAGATTATACATAGCCATAACAGAATAATAACAAAACAAAATCAGAAAAGGGCATAAAGGCGGCATCTTCTTGACGAATACTCAGCAGAAAGACAACTCTTCTCCAGAGCATCCAATTTTGTTCAGTATTACACAACCAAAAGAGAAATTTCAGAATTAGTTTGTTGTCCAACTGTGAAACAAGACAAGAGGCAAATCACAAGCATAGCTCTTCTTCCGCCCTTACATTTTGTTGTGACGGACAAAACGGATTCAGTTCCAATTAAAAAAAAGTGCCATTAGAAGGAAGGTCCAAACAAAATAAAGCAAGCAAACAAAACAGCAGGACAAAAGAATTTCACCTACTGACACCAGCAGAAGCCAATCAAAACAATCACAATCATAAAGCCCCGGGGGGAAGGTAACAGAAAAACACAAGGGAACCCCACCAAAACAAAATACTCTTCTGCTCATCACCTGACAACTGAAGCTCACAACCAAGGAAAACACACCAAACAAGAACAGACATATAAGACCACCATTAATATAGTCAAGCCAGAGGCACAGAAAAGGTGGGAAACAAACAAGAGTCGTGATTATGAATGACCGTAGTAAGTACCGGCGGCGGTAGCAGAGCTGCTCATCTTGGATTTGGTAGGGAAGCAAGCACCACAGCTCCCCAGTAACCTGAAGCTAACCCAAAACCCGCTTTGGACCCCCTCCCCATCACCACCACCAACCCCACCCTTCCCCTCACTTCTTCTCGATTCCTTCTGCTTATTATAATATTTATTATTCTCCTTCTCCGCTAAACCCCAACTCTCCACCTTCATGGAATCAGGACCCAAAGCCATCTATCCCACCCAGCTCCAAAACAACTTGAAAGATCAGAGCTTTGCCACAAAAATCCAATACCCAGATTCCCAAAAGGAGGAATAAGGGAGAAAACAAAAAAATGATAAAATCCAAAAAAGAGGAGAAGAAAAAGGATTCAATTCCCAGCAGCTGATGAGAGCAGTTTTGTTTCAGTCAAAAAGGGTCTTATGGAGAGAGAGAGAGAGAGAGAGAGACAGGGCCATGTGCTTGCAAGAGGAAAGAAGAAAATGGGGAAGAGCTGGGGAGAAAGTGTGGGACAACAATTCCATTCCAATCCCACCGTCCTCCTTGCGGGCAGCCACCAGGGCTCCAGAAAAAAGGTGAATAAAAGCAGGAAAGACAAAGGCAATACAGAGATTTAGAGAGAGAAAGATAGCGATAAAAAGCTAAAAAAAATGTTTGTCTGGTTCCGTTAGACAATTATAATATTATATATATATGTATATATATACCACGACAGTTAGTATAAAAATTATACTAAGTAAAAAAATATATATATATAGAAGCACTTAAAAGACTTGGGACATACATATCAGACAGCAACTGTCGTATGGATGATTGAAAGCAAGGTATCACTTTTTAATTCATTGTTGGTTTAATTTAATTTTATAATAAATATATTTTATCTAAGGCATGCACCACAAACTAAAAATTCATCAAAGATTTTCGCAATCAAATATTGAATAAGGGTTTTGGGAGAAGCTTGGACCAAATGATTTTGCATTGATAAGAGATGATATGATTTATCACGGAATTTTGTACAAGAAGTTTAGAAAAAAAGTTGCATTTTAAAAAATCGCTTCTAAATTATTATTTAAAATCGTGACTTTTAATTTATAAAAAAAAAAATTATTTTAACCAACAACTGGAACGAAGAGAAGACTCCGTCCCCCCGGCAACCCTTAGAAATGAACCTTTTATAAGTCTGGGTAAATTTGGCTGAAAAGACAGCTAGGGAAGTACACGAATGGAAATTCGTGAGCAATGTGATCGAATGAAAACCTCGCAGAATATTATTAAAAACGAATTAGCAAGACTTAAGGCTTCTGCAAGACATGTGAAGGGGATGGAAAAATAGGATCCCTAGATGTCGATTTAAGTGTTGGAGATTGAATCCTCGTGTGGAATCCTGGGAGTCTAGGAAGTTCAAACCGCACCTTCTTTTTTTTTTTTTTTTTTGGCAAACTGAACTTACATGCTTACAAACCTGGACGTCATTGGGCAATGACTTGTCACGTGCCTTTAAAAGGACGACAAATGAAATGATACCCTTCTTGATTAATTTTGGATGGATGATTCGGGTTCACCAACACAAACAATTTTAGCAAGGACATGTAATCAATCCCTCACCAAAATAATAATAATAATAATAATAATAATACTTTATGTACATTCTTGCCACTCCAATTCCTTCCTTCAGCTGAACACGTCAAACCGACGGGGGATTTTAATTGGTCAAAAATTATATAATCAAGGAACGCGAACATATTTATGGAATTACATGATGATGGTTAAGATCAGACATATGACTAATTCAAACAAAAAAGTCATCCCGTCCTCAATAATTGCCTCTCATCATCCTTCATATTCTCGCATATATTATCAGGTTTTTACGATTATGACTCAAAGACTCCCGTCGCTGCTACTACTACTACTGCTATTACTCATCCATTTAGCAAACGTAAACTAACTGTAATGTCACCTCCCTGACAAAAGAAATTATCACACTAGTCGCAATCACCACGCACATATTTCCGCAGAAGGGTTTATGTTTCCACTAGTACTGTTCTTACCCCAACTCACCATCTTAAGTTTCGAGCCATGTCAAGGTTCCCATTATCAACAGCTTACTTGGGAGTTCTCCTGGGGAAGGTGCCAGGAATGTAATCTTCTTCCTGCGGCCAAAAGAAATCAAAATCCATCCGTTACAAGTAAGAAGATGGGGGTTCAAGGGGTTATCAACGGGTCGCTGTTACGAGGATCAAACCTTTGCACATCCACATCTGTCACGTACACGAATCCAGCCACGTTACTGTCAGGAAGAAGAGTGGAGGATGGACATCAGCAGATCTTCTAAGCTAAGGGAAACTCATCTTCCACCGAGGTAACACAACACGAGTGATACAGAAGATATTACGATTGTTTCTGTGAAAGGACATCACCTTGAAACGATTTGGTCAGCTTCTTTGGCAAATGAAACAGCCAGAACTACATGGAGCAGGTCGCGGCTTATGTTAACAGGAGCTAATCTCAGCGGGTCAGCGACGGGCTTTGCGCCGATGGGCAGCGCGGAGTGTGGAGCTTGAGGCCCGCCGCCGATCCGATATATGGACAGGTCACTGAAACTGGCAATGCTGGCATGAGGAGACAGTTCATTTCCCAGGCCATAGAAATATTCCTGCAATCATTCACTTACATGACAAGAGGACCCATAAATCCAAAAATCATTGAAATTAATTATTGTTTCAATAGTCTTCTTTGAATTGGCCCATACACCATCTAGCCCACTTCCATTTTTACAGATCTATCCATTTTATTGAAACTTTCTCTCGATAGAACAATAGAAAAATTGGCAAGGCAAGTACATGAATAGAAGTCCACAAAAAGATCTCCTTCAAGAGAAGAGGGTTAAAGATATGCTCCCTAAAAGCCTCTTCCGTTCAAAGCGCATCTTGGTATAGAAGAGACAAAGCTGAAAATGAATCAGGCCACTTTGTTTCAATATTATAGATATTTTTACTTACTCTTATCCTGTAGCTCCTTGCTTTCTGTCGATATTTTACATTCCTTGACACAACCCCTCCAGACTTCTGTAGCTTGACAACATCTATACTTGGATTTATCTTCAGCGCATCTTTCTTAAGCATGCTAAAAAGCTTCTCCTGTAAACAAATGGAAGTATGTGTTATGGGACTTCTTTGCTACGTTATGCAGGCAGTGATGCCAAGATTATCACTAAAGTTTAGCAGACTGAACGCGAAATAAAATACAATATTGAAATCAAAGCAACTCGGAGGAGGAAGCAGTCCATCCCCACAAGAATAAGAACTTACCCTACTTTCCAAAAGAAGGTCCATTGCTACAGGCCTTAACAGAAATTTATACAAGGCATAACTTGCTGAAAATGAAATGCAACCGAAAGCTACAGTCCAGGTGTTGCATCTTAGCACTTGAAGAACATTGGATATAAATTCAGATAGAAGTTACTGGACAAATATATATGAAAACAAAGCTGATAAATGTTACAAACCTGTCCCAGAACCAAGACTACATTGGCTTTAAATGTATTGATGGCATGTTGAAGCAGCTGCACAAAGGCAAAACTTGGTCAGACATAATTATAAAAAGAAAAGGTGATCACACTCAGAACTCAGAAATAACAACAATAACCTAAGCCAGAAAATTTCCACTTTCAATATTAACTCACTTGCCTCATAGCCTACACCTTCTATCCAACCCATGGTATTAATTACCATACCAGCTGCTCTAGATTCAGCATTTCCAGAAAATTGTCTCTCAAGAGTATCAGCAAGTTCCTTAGCAAGCACCTTGTACAAGTCGACATTATTGCTGCGAGAAAACGTTTCAGTATGAACTGCATTATACTTTGAATCATAAAATCATTTTTTGGTGCTAACCCACAAAGAAAACAGTGATGGCTACGATTAGGCAGAGCAAACTAGATACTCCTAACCTTCAGGTGATGGTGTTTATTAAATTGTTAATCGGATGTGGAAACATTTCTTTTCCAGCCTAAAGGGCCATTCGATTCTAATGCAATGGGGTAAATTCTAGAGAAAGGGATAAAAAGAAAACAGTTAACATCACAATGAAGAATCCTGCTTGATTGACAGTACTGAGCATAACTACTTAACACCAACATTTCCACTGCTTTAAACAATAGTTATCCTCTTCAGTCAATCCATAGAAAAAGACAATAGGCTACAAGTTTTGAAATAACACATTATGAATGGCAAAAGAAAAAACAAACATATACCAAGCATAATCAGGGAATATCCTACCTTGGAGTCGTGTGCCCATAATAATAAACGAGAGGCATCTCAAGGGGAACTCCTTCAACCGGATCAATAGGCAATTCAATTGGAGTGGCTGCAATGCTACCAGGTATAGTTATGGATCCTTGTCCAATATCTAAATCCACGAATGTCGGTTTCCAACCCTGTTTAGCAGCCCAACTAAGTAGCATCTTTGATAATGTACTCTTCCCAGAATCGGTTGGTCCTACAACAATAACTCGTGGTCCCTGAATCGTGAATTCACATTTATAGTCAGTTCTTTACAATCATAAAACCGAACCAGAAAACATTACAGAGGAAGGTTCCTTAATAAGTAATAACTATAAACAAGTTTCTTCCCTAAATATGAACCAAATGCTTAGAGTTTGAGAGCTTTGAAGCATGATAAATAGAAAGCAAAAACCGAAGCCAAGCACCAGAAAGCAAAACGCCGATGATTATCAAACTTGCAGAAAAACAACATTTGGGAAACCATTGTTGTGATCCTTGACACAATGGTGAACTTTGGAGGCCTATCAATCATAAGTTCAAAGCAAACTCCAAAAGCTTCCATGCTCCCCCAATCAGGCTCATGCTATTAAGCATAATGACCAAGGCAGTCACTCCAAACCAAACATATCGAAGAACCAAGAAGCATCGAGAAAGAAGACAATATCATCACCCAACAAAAAATCGTAATTAAATTATATTCACAGAGGTACCACAGAGTTTAGAATGAAGACAGTGTGCCCCACAAAGGAAGAACATACATAGAGCAGTAAAAACCCAACCTGAGAAGATTCTGATCCAGCCTGAGATGCTCTCGCTCGGTTTCTACGCGCATCAAGCACAGCATGTACGTTCACATAGCTGACCATCGGAGTCTATCACAACACAATAGCAACAACATCACTATAGTAGGCTCTTCAAATTGCCTCATTCAAATTCGAAAGAACTCCAAACCTAAACATAAAAAACTGGCAACATCAAACAACGAAACTAATAAAAGAAGACCTCGTCGGCCGTATAATCTGTCTCCGTCTCTCCGTCCATCTCAACCGTAGCTCCGTACCAAGTAAAAACCTGTCAAAACCACACTACGCCTCAGCTCCACTACCCAAAAACAAAGCGAGATCATCAAAACAAGTTGTAGGGAACACTAACGGCGAATTTGTGGCGGGGAGGGAAAGAGAACCAGATTTCAGGAGGCAGCTCTGTGCCGAAAATCTCAGCGGTGCCGGCCACAACCCTAAGGCGGAGAGGCGCGTCGGTGCCGACCTCAATCCTCAACTCGCTCTCCCTCTCGAGCTTCACTTGCTTAGTCGCTGACAACGCAGAGCCGGCGCCGGCGGGGGTGGCGGTGGAGGCGCCACCGTAGGCCATGATATTTTTCCCGAAAGACGGAGACTTTTTAGAAAGAGTAAAGCAGGATGCCGGTGCCGGTGCCAGTGAAGGGACTACATTTTAGGCCCGAAATCATTACCCCTAAAGCCCGTACAAGGAGACGGGCCTATGTCGGGCTGGGCTATAATAGGGCGATTTGTTGGGGTTGGGGTTGGGGTCTAGAGGGATCGAAGAGGGATCGAAGAGGGAAGAAAGGCGAAGGATGGGGTCGTTCATCTCGAGCTTCTTCGGCGGAGGAGGAGGAGAAGCTGATCCCGATGAGGAGGGGAGTTCCCACGTGCAGGCCTTCCATTCCTCCGCCAGGTGGCAGCTCCACCTCAATTCCCTCTCCCAAACCCCTCAGCTGGTGATCCCCCCCCCCCTCCTCATCTTCTTACCCTCACCGCCCTAAACCCTCCCCCTGATCCTCTTCTTGTTTCTTTTGTTGGGGATTTCGATCGAACAGATGGTGATCGACTTCGCCGCTTCCTGGTGCGGCCCCTGCAAGTTAATGGAGCCCACCGTCCACTCCCTCGCTTCCAAGTTCCCCGGCGTCTCTTTCGCCAAGATCGACGTCGACGAGCTCTCGGTTTGTTCCCCCTCCTCTCTGTTCCTGGTGTCGTATCCGGCTGATTAATTGGACCCTGTTGTCGTCGGTTGAACCCTCTCCTCTTTGCCGTCATTGACTCCTAGCTGATCCCTAGGAACACGAAAATGTTAGCTGCTCTAATAGTCTGATAGAGATCACTCTTCATGTTAGCTGTAGTGCTGTGAATGGTTTATGAAGACATTCGAGAGTTTTGACTTTTTTCGGTTTTGAATGAATGGTAGGATGTGGCGAGGGAGTTCGGAGTGCAGGCAATGCCGACATTCGTGCTGATTAAGAAAGGGAAGGAAATAGCGAGGGTTGTGGGTGCCAAGAAACAAGAGCTAGAGTCCCTGGTACAGAGGCACCATGCTGCTTCGTAAGTTATCATCACAATCCCAATTCTCATTAGACATTCTCAACGCCATTCTGATTATTAGCCTCTGCTTCTGTACTGAAAAACATTGCCCTGCTATGCTTCCTTGACTTTCTGATTATGTACTATGAGTGCTCACATCCTGGGATGTTTGATATTATTATTCTTATGAACTGTATGCATAGATGTGTACAGAAGACAAGAACCATTCTATGACATTACTCTTCAAGGGGCAATCTTTCAGTTCTTACAACTGTATGTAATGTAGAAAGTATAAATGATTTTGTTCTGAGCTGCAGCAGGGCTGAATTCCTTAGGTTTCTGTCCATAAAGGTATGAAGGCGGCCAAAACTTGAGTGGAGTGTCTAGCTAGACAGTGTAGAAATGCTGAATTGTGTCTAGGGGTGTAAACGAGACAAACTGAGCAAACTCTGACCAACCCGATGATGAAGATAATGACTCAGTGATCATAGGATTTTGCCCACTTTGCGATAATTGTTCTTCACTTTCACTTCTATATTTAGCTACATAATCATCATATAAACCATACAAAGCATCACGGACAAGTTGAATGTTGACATTTGATTCACTGGCTGAATACAATCTTGGAAAACAAAACTCAATCACCCTAAATTTGCATCTTGGATCTAAAATTGCTGCAATAGCCATCAACAAATCGCAATCACTCCAATACTTGTCAAACTTTTCATTTATCTTATTCACCATCGAAAAGAGGAAATGCTTCTCATCTTTGATTTCAGTGAATCTATCCAACATAATCTTCATCCTATAAATTTCATGAAGGAATAAGTTCGAAGTGGGGTATTCACTACCTGAAATAATATTGGTGATGGAATTAAAAACACCCAAAATCTCACAAACTTGTTCAACTTTCGCCCAATCTTCAACCTTTGGGCAACAATAGTAAGATGTTTCCCGCTCCGCATATCGTGGAAAAACCTCTTTGAACTTGATAGCCTTCGACAACATTTCATATGTGGAATCATCTCGTCTTACAATCAATGACAAGTCTTCTGTCAGGTATTTGTAGTTGTTGCACAATCTCAGAGAACATCTTCAATCGTGTTTCATTGTGATTGATAAAAACCACACTATCATGTATATCTTCAATGATCCCTTTAATTTCAGAAAGCCCATCTTGAACCTTAAGATTTAATATGTGTGCACAGCAACGAACATGAAAGAGCTTTCCATCACACAATAGCTTATTCTGTCCGGAGAAAGTATCCTTCAAAGTTCTCAGCGCCACATCATTCTTCGAAGCATTATCGACTGTAATTGAAAGAACCTATCAATAGCATAATATGATTTAATTAGAAAAATTTAAATCAACTATAAAATAAAATATTACATACCTTATTCTCAAGTCCCCATTCCTTTAAACATTTGTAAATCCCGTCAAAAATATGAATCCAACGAAGAGGAGGTGAAAGATGAACAAAATTTAGAACTCTCTTCTGTAGTTGCCAATTAGAATCCACAAAATGGCCTGTTATCACCATATATTCAATTCTCTAGTGAGATGACTTCCACATATCAGTAGTAAGACTAATCATCTTCACATCTTTCAGTAAACACCGTAATTTTTCTTTTTCAATTTCATAAACTCGCACACAATCCTTCTTGATGGTGTTGCGTGAAATCTTCTCCCACTGAGGCATTCCACGCTTTTGCATAAGGTTGAATCCTTCTCTTCAACAATCGAGAATGGATGTTCATGCATTAAAATCCAATGCACGATGACTTCTCTCATTTTTATTATATCAAGCTTTCCATCCATATAATCAGGCCCCATCAAAATCGGATTAGAACTATTAGGCTCGAACGATAACAATTTTTGTTGTTGTCCTTTTCGTGCTCTAAGTTGACACGAATTTAAGTGCCTCCTCAAGTGAGTAGTCGCAGAACCATTGTAAGATAAGTGGGTCTTACAATGGATGCATTCCACTTTCTTAACCCCTTTTGCAGCAGTTACTATTTTCATTTCCACCAAACTAAAGAAGTTTTTGCTTTCTTCTTTACTTGAAATTCACAAGTTTCATCTTCCTTGGTCGTTTCTCCACCATCTACACTAACAACTTCATGACTTTCTATTGTGTCATCAACACTTGGATTACTAGCTTGACCAATCGATTCTTGTGTGTGATGATTTCATCTGATAAAAAAAACAACGGGGGATGTTAACAATTTTACGAGTCTAAAATGAAAAGCTATGAAAATTAATCGAGAACCAATGCTGGGGATGGTGTCTGTAGCAAGGGGCTCATCTAGTCGCTGTAGCAATTGCTTAAGACTAATACCTACGCCGTGCCTCTTCCTAGGCTCCTCATATTTGGCAGACTTGTATTATCTAAATTCGTCGTTCATTAAAAAAGAATTCTTCGTCTTCAGAAGAATGAAGTCGCTCACACATCATGGGGTCCCCCTCCCCAAAATCCAATAGAAACATCACCAATCCCAGGAAAATTCCAACGAACTAAATGATGCTCAAAAGGAAAAAAAAAACAAACCATCGAAACGGGAAACGACGGCACTGATCAAAGCGGCATTTGAAAGAAGGGGAGTATAAAAAAAACATTGGGGGAGAGGCGGGATATGGAGAATACAGATTGGGGGAGGTTGGAATTATGGGTTATGGAGCATACAGACGCTCCAATCAGCCAGACAGAAAACCCTAAAAGATGCGTCACACACACGATCCAACGCAGAAAAAAGAGGCGAATCGTCATAGTGGCGTCAAGTGTTGTACCTTGGAAGAAGAGAGGCCGGATTTCGACTTCACGAGACCGGAGGACGATGGGATCGGGCCGATCGGCGTGCTAGGCGGATGGGGAAAAGAATGCAGGAAAAAGACGGAAAAAAATATAAGGTAATAGGGTTCGAACCCCTTACCTATTAGTTGGGTAATAAAATTTTAAACATCTAGACTATTAAATATTTTTTGTTAATATAGGCTCGCGAATAGTTCTAATAAAAATTTTAAGGCTCGAGCTCGAGCGAGTCGAGCCCGAGCTCGAGCCGTTTGCGAACCGTTCTGATCATTTACACCCCTAATTGTGTCAATGTCCAGCCCTTCAGCCTCACCACCAATTCCACATGTCCCTTTAGAGTATGCAGCTCTCTGATTCTGCAGACAGCATAGACGCTTTCTGCGGTTGTACCAGGTAATGAATTGTGACTAGTGTGATGTTGGAGGGCTCACCTCGCGATCTCAGCTCGCCTCTTTGCTACTTCTTCCATCTGGTTAAGCTCCATGAAACTGGTGCACGCACCAGCTCGAATAGGGTTGTAATCTGTTTAAGCAATAAAAAATCAAGATTGTTAAGTAAAAGTCAGCCAGCCGACTACAAATGCATATGAGCACATTACCACTGACCAGAGCAGACCAGGTCGTCGGATGAATGACCAACTCCTTGCTGGGGTGACAATCATAAGGGCCTGACTGATTTACCCACCTGTAGATATATTAGTGACGGATGCCTCCTAAATGGCGGGCTGGTCCAACATCTGTCCTAACATCTTGACCTTACCCTTGAGAGAGCATGTTAAATTGAAGAAACATAGTTGTTAAGTTATTTTTAGCGATTTTTATTCGAGTCAGGAGGAGACACGTTTTTTTGAGATTTCTAAGATTTACACACCTCATGAAAAAATTGAGGGAAGGCTCTTTCAAGAAAATTTGTATGCGTCCCAGGCGGACCCTGATGAGTGCTGAGTACGAGGTCGGAGAGTACATGTGAATCTCCGGTATGCACGATGGCAGATGAAAATAAGTCACATTATCGTGTATATATATAATGAAGAATTGCCGGGGGTTTTCAGTAGTGCCAGGAGATCCATCGAATCCTAGGGAGATTCCGTGAAGAACAAGATGAAGCGAAATCGCCTAACATGGCGGGCAACTGTGTATGGAGGGAGAGTTTCTCGCCTGTTAATAGTACAAGATCGAGAGCTTCCCGCCATTTTTGCGTGCACGGATAGCGTTGGGCGAGCTTCCCACCATTTCACGTGCTTTTATAAAACTAAAACAAACCGTATTTTCGTACAACCGTTCATTTTGAGTACCTTATCTTCTATTCTCGTATCAACACGAATTAAACATTAATAGGAACAAAACAGACTGCATTCCGTCTTTTACAAGCTTTTCTATCGACCCCACCTAAATAAAGCCCGGCTAGTTTATTTCAAACTTCTACCTGAAAAGGAAAAGGCATTCAATAAACCCTTGCACCAAAAGGTCAAATTAGTGACTTCTCGGAGCGACCGACTAATCAATTGCTACCCACTTGATTTGAAACAAATAAAAGAAAGACAATTGCTAAGCATGCTTACCATATCATTCAAAGAGAAAGGAATAAGTGCAAGTGAAACGACGGGGAGGTCGGGTTGCCTGGAGCTTACTTTTTACCTCCATTGATGGTCCCAGGCTTATGGGAACGCCATAGGGCGACGGGTGTTCGAGAACGGCTTCACTCTTGGAGAAGTAGCTCGAGAACCCTTGGCGGAACCCTTGGCGGAGGGAAAGCCTCCGCTGGCATCGCAAATGGGTGAATCATCCTCTCCATCTTCTCCAACGTTAGGTAGGACCCCACCTCTTGCAGCCTCTCCGGTCCCATTATCGGGAGTGTGTGCTCCTTGTGCAGGGACTCGGCCTCCATAGCATCCTTCTGTAAGAGATAGCGGGGCAGAATGAGGTCGTGGCCGCGGATGATGCTCATGGAAAGACTATTTTTTCACAAGGGCTTAAACTAATATTGATACCTCTAAAGGCGACAAATCTGCGCCACGACTAAATGTTATCTCGATTCGAAATCTCTTCGGATCCTCCAACGCCGCCTGCAAACATCATGGGATGAACGTCGTTAAACAAGCGATTGCGGCAAGTAACTCATGGCACTTTATGCTCCGACATGGAAGACTGCAAACAATAAGACAGGGATAGTTCGTGTTGGAAACGTTGGCGGGCACTCGCCGTAATTTTCCAGAAAAAATCGGTAGACTCACCGGGAGAAAGGTTAGGCTATCTGAGAAAACAATCTGATAATTTGGAGATGACTCACTGCAACTCTCCGTGTTGAAATCAAATTTAAAGGGCAAATCATCGGACTATTCATCTGTCTAAATTAAAATAAATCTACGTTACCAAACCCCACAATAACAATCATTTAATATACCCCATCTTAAATTCAAGATTAAAATGCCCAACATAAATTGTATTAAATTAATTTTATTTTCAACACTCCCTCTTAAAATTGATTGTCTTCGTGACTCCAAGTATGCTTCTCATCTTGCTGAAAACATCCACTCAATAGGCTTCGTAAAAATATCCGCAATTTGATCAATAGATTTTACGTATTCAAGCTTAATCTCCTTCTTCATAATACTCTCTCAGATGAAGTGATAGCGTGTATCGATGTGTTTACTTCGATCATGAAAAACAGGATTACTCGTCAATGCTTGAGCAGATTTGTTATCTACAAAGATCATGGTTGCTTCATTCTCTGCCAAGCCTATCTCCTTCAACATTCTTCTTAGCCAAATTGCGTGACAAGCGCATGCCGTAATCGCGATATATTTAGCTTCGCAAGAAGATAGAGTGACGATCGCCTGTTTCTTCGAACTCCACGAAATCGCATTAGACCCCATAAAAAATACAAATCCAGTTGTACTTTTCCGATCATCTAAGTCTCCGGCAAAATCACTGTCGCAATATCCAACAAGTTGAAATTCATTAGATGACGAATAAAACAGTCCAAAATCGTAGGTACCTTTCAAATACCTCAAAATCCTCTTCACCGCCTTCATGTGTTTCGTCGTGGGCATCTCCATGAATCGACTAACAAGCCCCACACTAAAAAGAATATCCGGCCGAGTACATGTCAAGTACCTTAGACATCCCACAAGACTTTTGAACAGTGTCGGATTCACCTTTTCTCCCTCATCAATTTGCACAATTTAGCACCAACCTCCATTGGGATAGACACTGGTTTGCTATTCGACATATTGAATCTGTCAAGAACCTCCTTCACATATGCTTGTTGACAAACAAAAATTCCATCATATGTTTGATGCACTTCTAATCCAAGGTAAAATGACAATAGGCAAATATCTGTCATCTCGAATTCTCGGGCCATATCATTCTTGAAATCTTCAAAGAGACTCGGATTATTTTCTGTAAAAATAAGATCATCCATGTAGAGGCATACGAACAAATAATCTCCATTTTTATCCATCTTCACATAAAGTGCATACTCATGAGGACATCTCGCAAAATCTTTCTCCCGAAAATAGGCATCAATCCGACTATACCATGCTCGAGGCGGTTGCTTGAGACCGTACAAAGCCCTTTTCAACTTCAAAACCTTTGCTTCTTGTCCTTTCACCACATAACCTTTTGGTTGCTCCACAAAGACATCTTCCTCAAGGAAACCATTAAGAAACGCCGACTTCACATCCAATTGAAAAATTTTCCAGTTTCTTTGTGCCGCAAAAGAAATAAAAAATATGATTGTTTCTAAACGAGTAACCGGAGCAAATACCTCCTCATAGTCTACTCAATGTCGTTGCGCATACCCCTTGGCGACAAGTCTCGCTTTATATTTTTCTACGACACCTTTGGCATTCTTTTTTTCCTTGAATATCCACTTCACACAAATTGATTTTTGACCCGCAGGAAGAGAAGCAAGTTCCCACGTGTCATTCCTTTTAATGGCTCGAATCTCCTTGTCCATGGCATGTCTCCATTTCTTCTCCTTACTAGTTTCTTCAAAACTCAAAGGTGTAGTTTCGGCCAAAAGACAAAACATAGAGACATCATCGATTACCTCCGTGTTTTCGTAAAGATCTTGAATAGTTCTCATCCTTCACGATCCTTCATTAGAGCTTCCATTTGATGAAGATGCACTAGGAGATGTGTTCGACGTCGTCGGAGGAACTACGGGCTGTCGTGTTTCTTCTCCTTGAATTTTCTCATCGAAAAATGGAAAAAATCCGTCGACAACATCTTCTTGTGCTTCCCAATTCCAAGAAGCATCTTCATCAAACTCCACATTATGACTCACAAAAATCTTTCCGTTGATAGGATTGTAGAGCTTGTACCCCTTTGATTTTTCATCATAGCCGATGAACACAAGTTTCTCGCTTTTATCGTGAAGCTTCGTTCTCTCTTGATCCGGCACATGCTTATAAGCAATACTCCCAAAGATCCTTAAGTGAGATATATCTGGCTTCTTTCCGCTCCATGCTTCAATGGGTGTGTGTGTGATCTTTCATGCTTTTGGTCGGACAACGATTGATGAGATACACCGCACAAGCCGCTGCTTCCGCTCAAAACTCCTTGGGCATCTTCTTATTTTTCATGATGCTCCGCGCCATGTTGAGGATGGTCCGATTCTTTCTTTCAGCCACTCCGTTTTGTTGCGGTGATCTTGGAACCATGAGGAAGCGCCTAATACCATGTTCTTCACAAAATACCGTGAGGAAGCACCATAAATAAACTCTCCTCCTCTATCGGTTCTCAACGCTCGAATAACATAATCACTCTCCCTCTCGACCAAAGCCTTAAAATTCTTAAAAACATCAAAACACTCAGATTTTTCTTTCAAGAAATAAACCCAAGTCTTCTGGCTAAAATCGTCGATGAAAAGTAAAAAATAATTACTTTTACCATAAGACGACGGCTTGATTGGTCCACAAACATCGGCATGAATTAATTCGAGCGGCTTTATCGCTCTTGACGTTGCTTCTTTAGGAAATCTTTTCCATGCGTGTTTGCCGAGAAGACACGCTTCACAGAGTTGATCCGGATGATCGATCAAAGGCATCCCCTTCACCATATTCTTTTCGGACATCATTTTCAGGACACTAAAATTGAGATGTCCCATCCTCATATGCCAACACCATGCTGGATCCTTCACACATACTTGCAAGCAATTCGGCTCTCCGATTTGTATAGGGAGCGAAAACGTCCTATTCTTCGACATCGTCACCTTCGCAACCAAGTTAGCGCTCATGTCCCGTAGCCAAATATTACGATCCTTCATCAGAATCTCGTAGCCCCTTTCCATGGGTTGTCCCAAACTCAAAATATTGCTCTTCAATCTAGGGACATAATACACATCGGAAATAAACTTGTGAGTACCATCCTTCAACCGAATCAAAATGGTACATTTGCCTTCAATCTGAATTTTCGAAGCATCTCCAAACGTGACACTCCCGGTCGCCCTTTTTTCCAGCTCCACAAATTTCGATTTGTCGCCACACATGTGGCTACTAACACCGTTGTCGAGATACCATTGGCTTCCTTCTCCATCAACGTCTTGGTTGAGCGCTAGCAACAACGTCGACTCTTTCGCTTCTTTCTCCTTGACCAGATTAACTTCTTCTTTTGCATCCTCGGTGTACCAGCAATTACGGGTATAGTGACCCATTTTGTGATAATTGTAGCACTCAACCCGAGATTTGTCGTACCCCCTCTCTTATCCGTCTCTTCCTCTTCCTCGTCCTCGTCCGCGTTCTCTTCCTCTACCACGACATCTCGGATTTTCTCGAGGCTTTTCATCGTTCGCTTTTTCGACTTCTTGATTTGTGCAGCGACCTCGACCGCCACTATGAGAATAACTGTGACTTCGACCGCAACCTCGACCTCGGTGAAATGCGTTCCCCCTTTCGCCAAACGAATGCTTGACTTGAAGGGCTTCCTCCAATGGCTCTTTCTTGTGTTTGTTCATCCGCTCCTCGTGCACCCGTAATGATCCGTTTAATTTATCAACGGACAGATTCTCCAAATCTCTGTTCTCCTCAATTGCAACCACAACATGATCAAATCTCTGATGTAGAGAGCGTAAAATTTTCTCGATCACTCGAACGTCTTCTATACTTTCACTGTTTTTTTTTTATTTGGTTGACGATGGATAAGACCCGTGTGAAATAGTCTGAAATAGACTCCGACGCTTCCTGACGAAGATCTTCAAATTCTCCCCGTAAAATCTGAAGCCGCACCTTCTTTACCTTATCGACTCATCTGTAAGAATTTTCGAGAATTCCCCACGCCTCCTTCGAAGTTGCAGCATTTGCAACTTTCTCAAAAACGACATCATCTAAACACTGGTGGATGATCGATGGAGCATGCTGGTCCTTCTTTTTGTTCTTCTCGAACCTTTGAATAAGGGCCAACTCCGCATCCTCGTCGGGTTCGGCAAACCCATCGCTGACGATTTCCCACACACCTTGGGAACCGAGTATCGCCTTCACTCGGATAGACCAACTATCGTAGTTGTCCTTCGTAAGACACGGATACTGGAAGCTTAAAGACATCCACGCTCTGATACCACTTTGTTGGAAACGTTAGAGGGCGCTCGCTGCAATTTTTCGAAAAAATCAGTAGACTCACCGGGAGAAAGGTTAGGCTATCTGAGAAAATAATCTGATAATTTGGGGGAAGACTCACTGCAACTCTCTGTGTTGAAATCAACATTACAAAGGAATTTAAAGGGCAAATCATCAGACTATTCATCTGTCTAAATTAAAATAAATCTACGTTACCAAACCCGACAATAATAATAATTTAATATACCCCATCTTAAATTCAAGTGCCTAACATAAATTGTATTAAATTAATTTTATTTTCAACAGTTCGAACCTCAGTGCTCTCGAACATCCTCAAGACGATATAAATCATGTAATCAAGTTCCTCAGTTTTGTACAGAAGTTCCACACCACATTCCGAGAGAAGGCTGCCCTCTCCCTGTTGTGACTCATCCAGGTTACAATAACGCAAAACATTCATTAGCGAATGTATGTGAGATTCCTGTCACACAAACAAAGGAAATATGAAACATGTATAACTCTATCAGAAAACACGGTAGACCGAACAGTGTGGGAATATTAAGTGCCACTCGAGACAACACAGCTTGCGTGGAACACATGTCATTGAAATTTAACACTGCACCGATGAGCAACAACCAGTGATTGATAAATTCTCGGTACATTTTAAAGCTAAGGCTTCAAAGGTCAAACAAACTAAGCAGTTACCCACCACAACTTCATCGGAATCCAGGCTCTCCCATTTACAAGGGAAGCAAGGAAAAGTCAAGGCTGTCTACCTTTCTTTGCTGAACTAATTCGTTTGCCGCTGTCCGAAACAAGTGGCATCCCAAAAGTTGACTTGACTTACCGATGTGAAGTACAAACGTGTCCGGACATCATGACGTTCTGGAGTCCTGACATCCGCATACCTTAAAACATAATGCAAATCAAATGTAAGATTAACAAGTTTTGTTGTAGTAACTGCAGCCTACTAAAATCACTCCACCTACTTTGGGTCCAAACGATATTTGTTTTCTTTATTATTATCATCCTCCGGGACCTTTTCAGATGAGGCAGTATGTTTCATGAACCCTTGATTCCAGGAATCCTGACTTCCATTAGATGTCTCCCTAGATTTTGGAGATTGATCTTGTTTACTCTTCAGTGCAGCAATGCAGATGGCATCTTCACGTGTATTTCTCATATCTATCAAAATTTTCCCCAACAAACATCGTGCAACCTGAAGCAAGAAATGTCAAGGCATTGTCATAACACAACTGAGAAGAGAATATTTTAACATAAAATGACGCACCGTTTACAACAAGATGTCAATTTCTGATTGATGCATATTTGGCTTTAATAATTCCATAAGCTTATTTACTGATTATATTATTTTCAAGAAACCAAGTCTCGAGCTACATGATGGGAGCTTGATGGCCTGGATAAAAAAATGCCAATCTCCAGGAAATTTTTTTCGCAAGAAAAAATTACCTAATACCATCTGCAAAGTATATTTCTAACGACAATTTGAAACCAAAGTACGAAGAATGGTGCAACAATAAGAATCAATGACGAAGCTAAAATAATCAGAAATTCTTCCCTTTAACCCGAGCCAAACCTCACCTTTGAACCAATCTTCAACTTCTGTTTTGGACTAATTCCATACTCATTTGGAATTACACCATCTGCAAGTAACTAAAGTAGACAAGGAATTTATTTTTATGCAGTAAGATAAATTCTGACACACCAACAATAACTGTCTTGGATAGTCCAAAGGGACTCAATCAGAATACAAACTCTCCGATAAACAGGATATGATGGTTACCTCTCACCAACAAAAATGAATTTAGGCTGTTGCTCTTGCATCATGACGATATAATTTTTGTTACTGGTAATGGAATTCCATTACCAGTAACAAAAATTATATCGTGTCATGTGGATATCAAAGGAAGTGAAAAAAAAATCTCGAACTTGGTTAGAATAGTTTGCCGGAAATATTTGTTTGTGCCCTTGCTTTCACTCTTGGCATTATCGTCACTAACTTGAGATACTATTTGGCAGGTATGTGGATTTGATCTATTAAGGTGCGAAGGACGGTCTTACCTTTGTGATGTAAATGGTTGGAGTTTTGTGAAGAACTCACATAAGTAATATTCTCTTTCGCTGAGGCCAATACTTTGTCTCAAGCTATGGTTAATAATCTGTTTTATGATGGAGCATCTTATAATGGCTTTTGTGAACTGCGCAAGTTGTCTTTTATTATATATGTAGTAAAATTTCCACGCTTATAATTTGCTTAATTATCTTATGCATGTGCCAGATTGACTTTCAATATATGGCTGCGTTCAGAGTCCGCATTGATTACTCCATAATTAACCCCCCCCCAACCAACTCCTAGACGTATCGTTTTACCCTGTGCAGTTACTTCAGCCTCCTCAGTTACCAAGTTACACTTTATTATTTTGTTATCTTTCCATTGCTTTTTGTTGATGCAGTTTTACTTCCTTTTCAATGCTAGAGACAGTTTGTCAGACTATGGTTCTTAAAATCAATTTCACATAAAAAAATAGGAAAAAAGAAATTGTCAATGTGGAGGAAGATTGCCATAGTAAGTATCTCAAAACCCAAGCGTCAAGCAACAGAACTGCAAACTTTTTTGTGTACACAGGACTAAGCAAGCTCTGTTCTGGGCACTTTACATCAAATGAATGTATAATGGCTGTGATTTAAATGGCTCACCATCTGTCTAAATGCAACACAGACTTCTCTTGCCATTTGCTTCTCGGCAGGAGTGAGGAGCACAGGATACCTCACCTGTATAAATTATAATTTTAACAATACAAGTATGATGAAAAGGTTTTTCCTGTCTTGCCTGCATCTGTAGTATTCGCGACAGAAAGGCTCATAAATACAATGGCAGGAGAAGACATGCTTCAAGTAATGTTGTCTTATGATAGAGAGGTGGTGTCAAAAAGAAGAAAATAATTCTGGTTAGAAGAACAATATCAGAAAAGTATTACCGAAGGACTAGAGGGGCTAGATTATCTAACAGAAAATGTATAAAATGCAACACATACTTCTTTACCATCAGAATTTCTCATGACTACACCATCCACAACTGGTGACTTCCTTGCCTCTGCATGAGCATATTCAGGGCCAACAGTATACACCTCCATCATGCAACTCAATCAGTTAATTGTTGTTTCCCCTCTCTCCCACTCCATAAGATGTCAAGCTATGTCCAGGAAGAGAAACAAACATTATACTAGAAAATATTATAATTGTAATCTTTTCATCTGTATCAACCATATTCATGTCTTTCAAGTTGCATATCTTGCAATATTTTGTGACATTTGAAGGATATTCGCCAACTAAATACTGCTCGGACAAAATGAGATTTAACTTTTGAAAAACAAATGCACCCGAAGAAACTTCCAAACAATTCTCACATCAAAATTTTCCCAATAAGCATCTAATGCATATTTTAAATGTTCCAAAGCTAGCAATTCATTTCAGAAAAAGAATAATCTATTGAAAATTTTACATTGCATCCTACAGTTTTATAAGCTAAAGCAGTCAAACAACAACATTCTTCTCTCACAATTTTAGAACCATAAAGAAAATTATTACAATCTCTGAAAAAAAAGAGTGACAATGAAAAAAACCATAGATAACCTTCACGTCAGTTCCTCCAGTGGGCATAAACTCTTCATATATATAAGATCCTTCACGCCTTACTCTTCTGACATCCGGATGAAACTCACTTGATCTATTGCGTACCTATGAAAAAACAGAACAAAAAGTACAAAACACGAGTGAAAATTGTGAACTTCGGGAAAATCAAACATTCAGCCACAAAACGATGATTCTTTTAGAAAATATTAATGCCATCAGCAGGAAGACAAAAATCTTAAATCACGTTTTAGATGGGAAACAATTCATCAATACATCAAAAAAGAAGAAAAGGGTCAGCAAACTGTGTTTATTATTCACCAACTAGCTTATTGAGAAATGGATTCATCTAACTAATAGACAATTCATATTATGCAGACTAAGGTATCCTTGGAAGCCTTGGACAATTTTCATGATCGCTAAAAGGAAGAAGCCACATAATCCACCAAAATGATACACCTAAGTGAACCTAAGAATTTAGTTACTTGAACACCATTATAGTTGTGTGCTAATTAAGTCAAGAATGGATTCCGATAATGCTAGTAATTTATTTAAGAAATTTTTTACGAGTTGGAAACTTAAACAGCGATTAAAACTTTGTAAATTGATCATTGTAAGTTACAATGATGCATCTTAATAAAAAAACCTTTTCCAAAAATAGAACCATATAACTTCAAAGGGTTAAGAAAAAGATTTAACTCTAGCAAAAAAGTCCATGTGGTTTCAACAAGACACACCTTCCTGAATAACTCCTTCATCCCACCACCGGCTGAACTTGGATAATAGATCATTATACTATGGTTATCACCTAAGAAGAGAAATTAATGCAAAAGCAAAAAACCACAGTACTCAAATATATGATAGATAGTCGAGTGGCCCCCAGAGTTATGAAATTGTCATGTTCTTCGCAGAACTCTTTAATAAAAGCAACAGCGAATTTGTTATCCCTCAAGGTTTCTTTACAGTAGTTGTTGTAAATTCATCGGCATCCAATACTAGTGGTTTTGTTACACACATATGTAAATATATATATAAAGAAACCTTGAGAGATAACAAATTCATGATTCTTTATGTCAGCTTTCAGAGGGAAAGCACTATTCTCTAGGTTAGTAAACAGCACCAAGGATTAGATAAGCTCATTCTTCTGCAAAAGACAATTCAAAATAAAGTACATGCCTTTTCCTAAAAATGTTATAACAAAGAAAACTAACTCCCCTACAATGTGGTGTCGTCTGCAAAGCCAAACAATTCTATCCTATATGCTAATTGCCTCATGTGCGGCAAATCCTTTTTCTTCAAGTTAGTGCAAATGTAGTTTAAATTTATAAAAATAGGTTGACAATATGAATTCTATTCTTTTTGGAAACTTTTTAATATCAATAGTTAAATTAAATTCCACATATAGTGACACAAGAATTATCATACTAATGGCATAGAAATGTCCACAGACGAGGCTTAACATCCACAGGTTTTTCAACAAACGGCTTCAAAAAACGATTGCCATGAACCTCCACAAAATCTTCTTCTTCAATGAAATAGTCCAATTCTTGATACGGTGATTCCCTATTTACTAGAGCATACCTTGGAACAGGAATTCCAAACATTTCAAGATGCTGTAGCGAAAAAAGCAGCTTGTCAGATGGCACGCAAATAATAAACCTTAAGTTAGATAGGGAAAGCTTACAAGGTGCAATTAGCAATGTTTTTTGAACAATTCCCAAATACTACACCCATCATTTGAATGTTTACCATACATATCCAAATATAACAGACATGTTAATATAAGAGAACACCTGATGAATTTCTACAACACAACCAAATATCATAATCAAAATGTCATGTTTCACAGAAACAATAATATCTTTGACCAATGATTTCTAGAAAGAGTCAAAATCTCTTAAGAATGACGGTATCAGCCAAAAGTATTGGAATCAGATAGTTCTTCAAGGAAGGCCCCAACATACCTCATATACCTTCCTGCGATCATGGAGAAGGTGTTGTTGTTTGAGTCCATTCACCAAGAAAGGCCTACATTATGAAAAAGCAAAAAAGTGAAAGACCACACTATTATTTTGTGCGTTCGGATTCAAACCGAAGGTTCATACTTTAAATTGAATTTTCCATAAAGAATCTAGAATAAAACTACAAATAAACATTGCATTCCCCTACAAGCTACATACGGTGACATATTCACTCTAGTCAAAGAATATCAAGATGAACTACTCGATATTTTGGCTAAAGTTGCTGCACAAATTTAAAAAGGAAGCCCGAAAACTGAAGGGCTGAATTCTAAGGAGAAGAAAGGATGCAGACTGAGTATTTCTGTTTACAACTAGAACTAATAATAAGTAAGCATAACAAAGAGGCAACACTACACGTCAAAGAAAATGTAATATTTTGTTCTGACAAAAAAATGCAGATAAAATAGGACGGACAAGGAAGTTACGAATGAGAGAAAGGGAACTCACTTTCTCAGGGAAACATATATCTCTGCCTTTTTGAGGGGATATCCGGATGAATAGAATGCAATCAAGCAATCACAGATTGGCCAACTGAAGAGTACAGGAAAAGATAGATCAGATGCAGAAAAGACAGGATATGCTTTTTCCTTTCTTTGTCTCCAGCAACTACAAAATTTGCAGATGATTACTGTTTATAATTCCTCAAAGAGAAAATAAGCGGAAAAGTTGGTGGACTGAATTTCAATTTGTAATACGACCAACATACTGAGAAGTCAAGCAGATGAATATTTCTCCTGTTTCAGATGAAACGGATAACGAGAATAACAAAGGAACTAAAATGATATGACGACGTCACCTTTCCACTGGTTCTTCGAGAATGACCTTGTCCCCGAGTATGACAATCTACGAATCGAAGAAAAGAGTACTGAGAGAAAGTAGTGCAATCATAGTTGTCAGCGAACCCAAGTTCTCCAACAAACATCCACACAGTAACAAGCAATAACAGCTCAGTTTCTCTTAGTGTAAAAGTTGAAACAGTGAAAATGTCTCATAGACAAGCACTGACAATTGCTGGATGTTATAAAGTTCACTAAAACCATCACTTATCAGCATGAACTCCATTTAGTTGTCAGTATCAGCCATGAATAGGCCAATATTTTAACCAGCTTGGCAGTGATAATGAAAGAAAGGATAATGATAGAACCGAAGCGAATTGCACACAAGAAAGCGACAAAATGTCTATCCATAACACTTATCCTGAGAAAAGGAAAATGCTCCAGGGGAGACATTAATTATTCCAGAATCTGAAGAGGTCAGGCAAAATGTACCTCGAATTCTCCGAACAACCGCAGCCTATTCAGTATTTCAGTCATAGGTGCAGATAACACCTAAAAAGCACAAACTCAACATTTCAGCCATGAAACTGAAAGCGCACCGGAAAAGAAGGGTTGGTGAGAAAACACAACAACCGTAAACAAAATATCACGATCGATAGAAAAGCAACCATCGCCATCAGTCACTCTCATCTCCTGTATCCAAATCCACATCTCATCCATCCTCACCTTTTTCTCCAAGACGCAAAGACCGACGCTAATCTTCTCCTCCATTTTAACCGCCGCCGCGACCACCACAACAATCTTCCTAAACGACGATTCCAAGAAAGCCTCACATCCGCCGATCAATCCTCACTGCAAGACATCAAGAGCATCAGAACAAACAACCTGCATTACCCCCTAGCTCCGAAAGTGACAACAGGAAACGAAGAAATGAACCAAAAAAATGAAGAAACGTCGCCGAAAACAAACAAGAAATCCAAAATAAACAAACCAGACGGCACCGACTTCAGCAGCGACGGTGAAGCTGCACGGTTGATACGCATCCACGGCGGCGGGACGGTGAGAAACGGTAAGAAATGCCCGCCAATCGGAGCTTTTCTCTTCCGACGAACCGTTACGAGTGAGTGCGCGCCTCGATGGAACGAGGCTATCTATGATCGGACGACAAAAAAAAACAACAAAAATAAATAAGAGGGAGTGAGTGAGATACCTGAGATTCTAGAATAGGCACATATATATATATATATATGTATTTCGCTAATATACAAACTCAGACGTCAATTTTTTTTTAAATAAACCACAAAAGGTTTAAAGCTCATAAGATAAAAAGTGGCTGCCTAAAAATAAAAATATATAGTATGTTACACTTTCACTTAATCAGCCTTTAGCTCAATTGACGTTTTCTGTTGTACAACAGTGTTAAGTCGTCAGCCTAGTTCAACGTGAGGGAAATATTGAAAATAAAAATATATAGTAAATAACTTTTAGGTCAATTAGCGTCCGCGAATGTATATTCACAAAATCAAACTAGTCATTTTTTAATAGCAGTTTACCCACCCGTGAATTGACAAACATTTGGTCATAGACGACAAATTGGCTTAGAAATTAACAGTACATACGAACAAACCTCACCATAGGTAAATATTCTATTAACACAATTGAATAACACAGTTGGAAAATAAGAAGAATGCGTAATTGTTACTTTGAGAAAAAGAAAAGCATAAAAAAATACAATCTTTTCATTTGAAATAACTTATTAAAAATAATAATATAGGAAGGGTAAGAACAGGTCTACATTTATAAACAGCATGATTTTAAGTTCTTACTCATTTTTAATGGCACTGAATAATCATATGAGGTATCTCCTAAATATTTGTACCTTTTCTTGCTTTAATGATTTTGTCTTAGTAGAACGTACAAGCACAATGACTCGTAGGCATACAATATTTAGCTCAGCGGTTGTCATTAGTCCAAAGATCTAATTCATTTTGCTTTTGTGGGTAAGCGCTCCTTGTTTTCTAAATCCTCATCATTGCTATATATGAAGGAAGTTCTTTCTAAACACGTGAAGGGAAAAAGACAAACAGATGGTCAATGTTGTTGTCTTTGTGGGAAGGGAAGTGATAGAAGAATGAATACGTGACAGAAGTTTATACTTTTAGCTAAAAAGAATTTATATATTTATATCTTCCTTATGTGGCGACTAACTTCATTGAGATTGCCCGAGGTACTATCATCCTTGGTTGATGAGGGATAGAAGAATTTGTGTATGTGATGCTGATACGAAAGCACTACTTCCGTAGTAGAAGTAATAATAATAATAATAGTAATGTTTAGGGTACCAAACAGCCCGCTCATAAGCCTTGGGCTTTCGTTCTTGCATCACGGGCCAACACGTCTATTCTGAGTTCGGACAGTGTTTTCATATTGAGGTTTAAATAAAATCGTGTGGGTTCATCACTTCGCGTTTTGAGTCTTGTTTGTATTCGGATTCGTAGGGTTTCGAGCGATGACGAAAAAAAAATCTTCATGGGGAAGTTAATCCGGAGGTTTGTATCTTCAATGTACATACATATAGATAATTGGGGAAAAATTTTACTATGTTCGAGTTTTTAAAATTAGCTGAATACAGCATCGTTGTTTTAAATGATTTTACAAAAACATTGCGACAACGAGTCCGTCTAAAATGAACAAAGTATACCCAAACAACGATTTTGGGATTTAAAAAAAAATTATAGAATAATATAAACAACGTTGTCCTTCTACAATCAGCGAATACCAAGTTGAATACCATGTCCTTTTACAACGAATTTCAAACAGCAACTTTAACCTGAAATAAAAGAATTTAAAAAAAAAGTTAATAAAAAATAGTGATTCTTTTACAAATTTAAAGTCGTTGTTTAGGACGACGAATTGGTGAAGTTATTCAAGTAATTTTGAAAACTCGAATAATATTTTATAATTTTTTTTTCCCAATAAATCAGACGGGGGTACAATCATAAGTTAATCTGTACGTGTGTGTTTGTTTTGGAAACAAACATGGCCATGTATCGTTACGTGAAAAGCTAGTTCGCCTCGAATGCGGTTTTATGGTATTCGTCATACACGTTTCTAGTGTAAAAAGAAATAGGATGATTTCTTCCTTTGAAAGCTGAGGAAAACGAAGACGACCGAGTGTTTTGGGAGGAATACCTCGTTCTTACTTACCCCATAATCCGAGGGGTTTGTCTGTTATTTGTACAGCACCTATGTACATTGTAACAACCTAACCAACTTCTTCTAGTAATTACAATTGTGTCCTTATTCATTCTTATCCTAAAAAGAAGAAAAGCGGGCCTAACAATCAGAGGGTGTGAGAAAGCCTTTTCAGCCTTAGCCTTTACCCAACTCAACCAGGCTCATGTTGGTTAGAGTAGCTAAGTCCACACTCCCCCTCAAGATGGGAAATGTGAATATCCTGTATTCCCATCTTGTCAAGGAGGAAATTCAACCTCTCAGAGTGCAGCGCCTTGGTAAAAACATCCACAAGCCGGTGTTGTGTCCTCATGTGTAACATCTTGATGGTTCCTTCACCTATCTTCTCTCTTACGAAGTGCAAGTCTATTTTCAAGTGTTTCGTGCGCTCGTGGAACACCGGATTCTTGCTAATATGCATAGCCGATTTATTGTCGCAATATAGAGAGATTGGCAACTTTGTGATAACTCCCAAACAGAGCTTTTAGCTAGATTACCTCTGTTGTTGTAGTTGCGATAACCCTATACTCAGCCTCCGTAGAACTCTTGGACACGGTACTTTGCTTCTTCGATCGCCAACTAATTAGAGAATCTCCTAGAAAAATGCTAAAACCCGTAGTCGACTTGGACTTCTAGCACAACCGCCCCAATCACTGTCAGAGTATGCTTGGAGCCTGGCTTCTGCTTTGCCGGTTAAAAATATATCCTTTCCCGGAGTCCCCTTTAGATATCTCAATACAGAGCAACCTGCATCCCAATGCTTCTTTGCTGGCTTATCCATGAACTGTGCAAGCACATGCACTGCATAGGTCAGATTAGGGCGAGTAATCCCCAAATAAATGAGCCTCCCCACCAGTCTTCTGTAATAACTAACATCTGCTGGTGGTTCATCCTCCTCTTCACGTGTTAATATGTGATTTTGCATGATTGGAACACAGCACGGCTTGACTCCCAACTTCCTCATCTCCTCTAACAGATGTAAAGTATAACTCCTCTGCGATATAAATATTCCTTCCCTCGACCTGGCTATTTCCAACCCTAGAAAAGTACATTAGTTCGCCAAGATCTCTCACCTTAAAGTGATTCTGCAAATGCTATCTCAAGTTGTCTATAAGCTGCAAGTTTGATCCTCCAACCGCGGTCATCAACATAAATAAGTACTCCTATGAATCCATCTGCAGTTTGCCTGATGAATAGCTAGTAGTCCGCTTTGGATTGAACAAAACCATAACTTAACGAGCACGAGGTCAGCTTGCAGTTCCATTGGCATGAAGCTTGTTTCATGCCACATAGCGATTTTCTAAGTCTGCACACTATTGGAGCAGCTGCCACATTCTCCTCCTGAATGTCCAACCCCTATGGAACCTGCATATACACTTCCTCCACAAGGTCGCCGTTTAGAAATGCATTATGTATGTCAAATTGGCGCAGGAACCAACCTCGTACAGCTGCCACAGCAAGGAAATACCTTATGGTGGAGTGTTTGGCAATTGGACTAAAGGTCTCTTCATAATCAATGCCTTCTCTCTGAGTATATCTTTTATCCACCAAGCGTGTTTTGAATCTGTCCACTGTCCCATCTGCCTTCATTTTGGTTTTGTAAACCCACTTGCATCCAATAGCACGTTTATCTGAGGGGAGTGACACTAAATCCCGGGTTTGATTGTCTGTCAAGGCCTTTAGTTCAGAAGACATAGCATCCTGCCATAGCTGCGTGGCTCACCATAGCATGTGGAATGTCATTTGCCTCATCATAGCTGCGTGGCTCATAATGTTGTTCCAGGGACAATATGAAGGCTTTATAAGGGTCGGACAATCGGTCATAACAGATATATGGTTTGAAAGGATAAGGAACAGAACAAGTAGACAGCAAAGAGTATGTTAACTTACTCAAATTGGATGAATCAGAACTCACTTGCTGAGAGGATAGACCATGGTGGTAATCTTGAAGATAACTGGGAAGTTTGCGTGACCTTGTACTCCTTCGCAAGGCAGATACACTGTCCTCTGTAATGGGAAAAGATGAGGATTGTGTTTCATGATCTGAAGTATTTGTGAGTTGTTCTGATAGTTCAGTGGGAGTAGTGTGGAATGAGGGAACTTCCAGGTGAATAGGTTCTATAGTAGGTAGAGGTAAGGAGATAGAAGAAGGTGGAGGTATGCAAATGTCAGACACAAATGAAAAAATGGATTCATAAAATTGAACATCACGAGAGATGAAAACCTTATGTGTCTCTAGATCAAACATGTAGTATCCTTTCACATTGAAAGGGTATCCAATGAAGATGCACTTCCTAACTCGTTTGTCCAGCTTACTTCTTCCATGTGATAAGGTACAAGCATAACATAGTGAGCCAAACACACGCAAATTATGTAAAACATGTTTCTTATGAAACAATATTTCATATGGAGAGACATTATGCAGTATGTTGCTGGGCAAACGGTTGATAATGTGAGTAGCAGTAAGTAGAGCATATCCCCATAACTGAGAGGGCAGGTTAGCCTGAAACAATAATGGCCTGGTCATCTGTAATAGGTGTTGTTGCTTTCACTCAACAACACCATTTTGCTGTCGGGGTACCACACATGAAGTTTGATGAAGTATGCCATGCAACTTATAGAAATCTGGTAAATGAAACTCATTCCCATTATCACTTCTAAGTACCTTAAGAGTTGCATTGAATTGTGTTTTTACAAATTGATGAAACTGATATAGCAAGGCTCGTACTTTAGATTTACTTCGCATGAGAAAAAGCCATGTCACACGAGAGAAATCATCAACGATGGTCAGGAAATATCGATATCCATTCAAATCAACTGCAGAACTTGGTCCCCATATATCACAATGCAGCAAGTCGAATGGTTTGGTTGTTTGGATGGCGCTGAGTGGAAAAACCAATCTTTTCTGTTTAGCTTCATGACAAGTAGTGCATGCATTTGAGTCTAGCATAACCACTGATGGTTCCATTGTCTTTAAAACAACAAGTTTAGATGTTGACACATGTCCTAGTTGCATATGCCAAAGATCAAAATGATCCAAAGTGTGATATAGTTTGACTGAGTTAGAACGAGGCATAGAAAACTTGTCAAGGTTCAGAGGAACTGTGTATCTAACTTGGGAAGCTGTAAGGATGTCTCTCTTCCCAGTTGTCTTCTTGAGAACAAATAGTCCACCCTCTCGTTTAGCAAGTCCAGTCGTCATCCATTTGTGTAAGTCCTGAATGAAACACCAATCATTGAGAAAGATAAAACGGGTATTACCGATATTGGTTACTGACTGAAATAAGGTTAAAGCGAAAGGATGGAACAAACAAAGTGTTTTCTAGAATCATGTTGTCATTGATTATGACTTTAGAGTTAAAATCAATGACAACATCTAGTTGAATCATGTGTGTTGCTAGAACTTTAGAGTCATTTGGAAGTTGAATCTGCAAGGGATTGGTTAATGGATGATAGGTAGCAAACAAATCAAGTGAAGAAGCTATATGGTCAGTTGCTCCTGTATCTATGATCCAAGAGTCATGATTTGTCCACGTGGTTGCAGCACAGAAAGACATAGTACTTGCAAAATTTTGAGATTGAGTGTTTTCAATAAGTGAATATGGGGTCGGGTGTTGTCCCTGGAAACCTACAGCAGTAGTTTGGCTAAGATCTTCCACACTGAGTAATGCCAGCAGCTTCTGCACTTGGTCCCTTGACAAATTGAGTTGAGGGGATACTCCTTCATGTGTTGCCATATTAATCACACTCTTGCCAACAATGCCTTGTGGTCTAAGGGGCATTTGACCCTTTCCTCTATCAAACTTCATATTAGGAGGAAAACCAATAAGATGATAACATCTGCTCTTGAGATGTCCTTTCTTCCCACAGTGCTCACACACCATTTCAGGCCGAAACCTCTTATTTTCTGCATATGCTAATACTCTGTTTGAGTCCTGCGCTACAGTCACTCCTTGGTTCACAGTAGGCATCATGATTGCTGCTATTGGATTTCCAAATAGAAGTTGTACCTCATTTTTCGATTGTTGTTGCATTTCCTCCCTTTGGAGAATGTTATAAGCTTCACCTAAAGTCGGGAAAGGTTTTCCCAACAGGATTTGACTCCGCAAAGCTCCATACTCACGATTCAGTCCATTCAGGAACTTGAATACCATGTCCTTCTGCAATGTCGCTGCATACTCCTTCTCCCAACCACAGTCACATTTCCCACATTTGCAAATTGGATGAGGACGAAACTCCCTCAGGTCCCTTAACAGCGCCAACATCTCACTATAGAAAGTTGAGACAGTTTTATTGCCTTGAACCAAACTGTGGTACTGCAACTGAAGCTGGAAAATCCGTGAATCGTCTGGCTCTCCATACCTTTTATGGAGCTCATCCCAGATCTCCTTCGCAGTATCCAGGTAAAAGATGGTTGAAGCAATTGCTGTGGACACTGATTTCAGCAGCCATGATAGTATCAGGTTGTCGCAGCGCTTCCAGGCTGTAAATAGGTTACTACCTCCCACTGGCTTTGTAACCGTCCCGTCGATGAAGCCTGTCTTCTTCTTAATTGACAGAGACAGCTCGAACGAGCAACGCCATGTGACGTAGTTCCCTTTAGTCAGCTCTGAAGTGACAATAACGTCTACCTGCAAGTTTGCTGCATTTACGAAGTAGGGCAACTGCGGGCTATCAAGACTCTCAATCTCCATCTGTCTCCCTAATCAGCCTCTAGAAGATAGTCTTTCGCTCTTATACCATGAAAGCTGAGGAAGACGAAGACGACGGAGTGTTTTGGGAGGAATACCTCTTTCTTACTTACCCCACAATCCGGGGGATTTGTCTGTTATTTGTACAGCACCTACCCACACTGTAACAACCTAACCAACTTCTTCTAGTGATTACAATTGTGTCCTTATTCCTTCTTATCCTAAAAAGAAGAGAAGCGGGCCTAATAATCAGAGTGTGTGAGAAAGCCTTTTCAGCCTTAGCCTTTGCCCAACTCAACCAGGCTCATGTTGGTTACAGTAGCTAAGTCCACATCCTTTGTCTCACTTTTTTGAATTCATGCGGTATTTTGAAATTTGTACAAGATATTGGGAGAGATAGGTTGGATAAAATGCCTTTAAAAATCAGTCATTGAATTTGATTTCATTTGTTGTTTTCTTAATGTTCATTTATATCGGATGTTATCGAAATTAATACATGATATTTGTTTCGAAATGAATAGCAAGGGCGTGCGAGTTTAGCGTGTCGGCCCCGTAAACACCAGAGGCGGAGGTGTACCCTAGCCTGGACTGCTTGTTCGTCGAATGTTTCCCGGCTGATCAGCCACAGGTCTTTCGAAACGCGCTTCGCCTGTACGGGGTGAGCAATATGTTGAATATAACCAAGGACGTATCTCTACGGTTTAGGGATGAGGCGATCGCTTTAGTTGATGTAGGTGTCCAATATGCAAGTGCTTTTCCTGCCTGCGTTATCCAGCATCAGCTGTATTGTCTGGAGCTGCAACAGCTAGCGGAGGAAGTCATCAAAGTCCGGGACTTAACCGCTGCTCTTAAAGTGCAAGCACCGGAATTTCAGACTACTCATTGTCCTTTGAAAGAAACAGTTTGAGATCAGACATGTTTTGCATATCTCAGTTCAATTTCGATGTGCAACTTCCGCAAATTCTCCAATAACCTTAACTATGAAGTTTATTGAGGGTCATGAATTCATTTTGGCCTGAATCCATCCTACCGTCAATTTCATTCCATAGTACAGTTGAATAAGTGTTTTAGCTTAACAATTTTCAATATTTTTATTATCTAAAAAAAAATTAAATTTGGTCTGCTTTCCAAATTTCAGTTAGTTTTTTTATTAATATGATAAAAATAATGAAGGCGTAGACTTGATGTAAATACTAACCTTGTGATAATCAGAATTTCGGACGTGATAACTTAGAAAGGAAAGCGACGTCATCTTGTCGGAGGAGGAAGACGGCGCATCGCCTTCATGTATGCCCCATCCGTCGTCGCAGACATGCATGCTCTAAACGTTGTGCCGTCTCTCCTGCGACAAGATGGCATCGATCTCCATGAAAAACAAAGAGAATGGGGAGATGTTGGGTTGATGGAACGAACAACAACCTTATATAAAGACAATGAAAATCTTCAAATGATTTTCGTGGAAACTTCTGCAATTTTAAAAAAAAAAAATAGAAAGTGATATAAATATGAGTAGAACTCGTAGTTTGGAATTTTGAAGAGTCTTGACTACGAATTTTTCAAAGACAGGTCATTACAAGGAAAATAATGAGGTGACCAAGAACTTACAATAAAAAGATCTTTAATTCTTTTGTTTTCTTTTTATACAAAAGCAAATTAATCCCATCCCACTGCTTTTTTTTTTTATTTGAGCAAAGATTTTAATCAACTTCATGTCAGGATATGAAATTAAAGCGGGGCAAGTCGTGATGTCTTTGATCTTCCATGTGAATGAAAGTTGGCTGGTCCTCGTGTTGTTTACTTTTGAACTGATTCTGGTTTTTTCAAACTTTTATAATGTTCTCAACTTTTGGACGGATGACTTGACCAGACCCAAACCCATCTACACACACAAAAAAAAAAATTAAAAAAAAAAAAAAATCATGGTGGTTTTTCGCCTTGCAGAATTTGGGGAAGTCATCCCAGAAGCATCTCGGAAACTGATGGGGGGGTACTACACTAAATACAACATAAACATAAATTAATTTTAAAAATACTCCAAATCGTGGAAAATCACTTTATCGAAACAGTAACTTCCCTTAGACACAATGACTTCGTGAATACGTGATTAATGTCATGAATACAAGAAATAGTGAGATAGCGAGAATTATGATTCTCTCTTAATATATTTTTCAATTCGAAAACCGACTCAATGCACTGATTTCTTCTACAACCACTTCCTGGACATGAAAAATTAAAACAAAACAAGCGGACGCAGCCCGAACTTGGCATGCGAGAGCTAACCCCATCGTTGTTTGTTAGTTATTATTTATATGAAACTAGTTCTAAAAATAAAACAAAGTAAAATATGTAGCTGAGATGGTAGAGATGTACCCTTACTTTATTTTAATATTTCAAGTTTATGAACTCACTATACTTTCAAATCCCAGTAAGGAACGACTTCTTGAGATATATACGAAGTCAACAATAACAAGGAAGTAATTCACTATTACAAACAATGACTTCTTTGTAATTCGAAATAATTGATAATGAGTTCTTAGCTATATTTAGAGAAAAAACGGCGACTTCTTTGTAATTCAAAGTCGTTGACAGTGACTTATTGATTGTTTTCTTGATAATTCAATGTAATCCACCCCAGCTTTTTAATTGTATTTGAAAAATTTTAAAATTAGCTATAATAAACAACAAAACTATTTTGTAAACTAAGTAGAAATTACTTATTATTCAATATTTAAATCCTCTTAAAACAAACCCGAAATTGTCATTTCAAAATCCGCCCATAATGAATGTGTTATCAATTTACTTCATGAACAAGGAAGCCAGGAAGTAACATTGAGAATTAATATTGTATAAATATATGACTCAAGAAACAAAATAAAGTCACAAAGCCCTTCCAACTGTCAAAGGCAGCAGAAACAAAACTGTGTATGAAATCCACATGACCATTAAACTTATAGCTTCTTATCACAAATTCTACAGGCAACACTTTATTATGTACAGAAATGTCAAGCTGAATTCAAGGTACAACACGACACCCCCTCCTCGTCTCCCCCCATTAATCTCCAAAAGCAGAGTGCGCCTTTCTGCTCGCAGGAGGGCGGGCACGAGTTGAGCGTTTCCTCCTAGGGGGAGACCTCACGAGCCTTTTCTAGATTTCCCTCGGTTGGTAGATTTAGTACACAACAAAACTGAGTACCTCAGAGAGGAGTTTTGGGAAGAGAAAGGTCATGTGCCTACGTCGTTAACAAGAACCGGTGGAATTTCTCGACCTTTCCTTTGTAGTGGCTCAATCCTTTGTCCTCCGGGAAGCACTTTCTCAACTTCCTTGGCCGGTAAAAGAAGTCCTCGGTGTCCAGAACATAAGAGGTCTGCGATCCAATCAAATCCCACATGTATGAGACATGGACGCAAGGAAAAAAATTGTCTAGCTTGAAGGTTCTATCGGTCTTTCTTCTTCGATAGAATGTATGGATCTATTTACAGTACCTTTGATGAGTTGCAAGCTATCTTGCATTCCAATCCATTAATGATGTGAACGCCCTCCAAGGCAGCCGTGGCGAGTTCATCAAGCGTCCCGAATTTCAGCATATTCCTTCATATTTGAGCTACCTTAGTAATGAAGAATATCGTATTTTACCTAGAAAATGAACAAGTGACAATTTCTGGCTATTGACATTTGAAAATACCTGAACAGAAATATGTCGCTCGGCTCCTTTCTACTAGGAGATGCCACCAGGAAGTCGTTCTGCAGGTAAGCAGTGAAGTTCGGATCTATTGAGACTGCAAAAACCTCGGGTTTCTCACAAACATTATCCATTAGCTGAATGGACAATCGGGGAGAATCAGCAAATGACTGCAAGAAAGGAGATAAAGCAAATCATGGCCACTGTAAACCACAAAAGTCCATAACAAATGGCAACTGACTTACGAATTCCATGCGATATATGTTCTCATCATGTAGAAAGACACGTGCATTTTCAAAGTACACTGAATCGATAAACCTCATGCTGGTCCGAGACTTTTCGTAATCATACAACTGTAGAAGCTTATTGTCCATATCATCAGCAGCGACTAGTTGAAGCTGCAATTAGAAATTGACGTTAACAACAGGACTGGAAGAGATGGCTGTGATGAGAAGAAAAGTGAAAGCAACCGAACCTGCTTCACTAGCTTGTAAATCAACTTGTCCAATGTAAATAGCATGTAAGACTGGTTTCCAATGATAGAGCGACATTCGTCCTCAAACATTGCATTATCAATGGTTCCGTCAAGCAAGTTGTATAGGGCACTGAAAAACCTGCACCTTGTAGGGTTGAGTAAAGTATCCGCATCTGTAACACCCAACTTTCATATGCAGTAGAATACTGGACACACATATACCTGGCATAGGGATCTGAAGAAACCACATCCCCTGAATTCTTCAATTTATCAGAAGTTGTCGAGTTTGTCTTAGCATAAAGGACCCTCAAATAAAGAATCTGATGAACACAGTCAGGTGTAATTTAGTAGGAAATACCATAAGGCCCATATAAGGATTGATCCAAGAAGAAACATCATTTACTTACTTGATGAAGCCTAAAAAGCACGTAAAAATCATCATTGCCATAGAAGACCCTCGTACACTTTCCTCCTTCAGGCATTACACCCTGCAGATGCTTTGACAGGGGCTTCACTGACGCCAAAAAGTGCTCTGACAATGGCATGGTTACTGCATCCACGACACATGGGGCATCAACAATCCCGTCGGCCTCACCTTCACTCTCAGCTTTTCCATCATCATCATTCTCGACAACATCATCATCTTCTTGCTCTTCACGAGAGCATTCATCGCCACTAGACTCACTGCCAGAAACATCACCCTTATTAGAACCATCTTCACTGTCCTCTTCATCACCATCCACATCATTTCCTCCACCATTCTGACTACGTTGTCCTTCACCATAGACAGACTGATCCTCATGGTCATCAAGACTGTTTTTTTCCTTTAGGGGAGCCTTTGGAACAGCGGTCTGTTTCTGTGCAGAGAAAGTCTCTTCTTCCAGGTCGCCGTTCGGAGACAATTCACCTTCCTCTTTTTCAAATTGAGGAGGCTCATGGGAGCTTTTGTTGTTTCTGTCAAGGTTTGAGCCTTCATGAAGCAATTTGATCTCAATTCTTTCACCATATACAACAGCCTAAATTACAAGGAATACGAAAAAGTCAATGAAAACAATAAGGCAACAAACAAATGCAGTTATTTGCTATAGATCCCGGAAAGTCCCCATGAAGTCTTTATTATGATAACACTGCCGGTACCTCTGAACAAGAGCCGTCTTGAATTTTTTTCATTTCATTGACCTCAGAGGAACTTTCAATGGCATTGAATGAACGCCCATCATCCCCTGAATTGCTCGATAATGTCACCATTATATCCAATTGGCATATAAAACTCTGGACTAACTACAAGTTGAAACGAAATGGAAGTTATCAACATCATCTACAATGAATACTAAACCTGATGTTGCTGATGGTCTCGCCTTCCCTTCGAAGTTTCCAGATGAGATTGGCTTGGTGGCCCCATCTGCTAGCTCAGTAGACAAACCATCTATATTTATTCTGTGGGACAACTCTACACTCTTTGTTAATTTCTCTAGGAGATCCGCACAATGACTGGGGTCAATTTTGGAAGCCACTGCAGAGTCAGAGACACAATTTTGCTTGGTAGAAGCGTCTCCATTTGAAAAATTAGCAGTGGAGGCAACTGCTAATCCTGAGCAAGACTTTTCCCCATGTTTCTTTTGACTTACAGAGAATATAGTGGTATCTAGATTCCCATCACATTCCTTACCTGAGACAGATTCTTTCCCTTGCTTGGTTTTATCTTCAAAATCAACGTCTCTTGCACGAGGCTGGCAAGGAACACTTAGCATTGGCTCCAAAAATGTAGTCCAGAGCCTCATTACCTTATTCAACTGTTCTTTGGTCGAGCAAACCTCTTCACAAGAGTACTGAACAAGCTTATGCAAATCCTCATGAATTCCATCATCTGTGTAGGAGTGCTCTATATGTGGAACTATAGCTTGTTTATTTCCAGCTGCAACCGCAAGCAGTATATCTTCATCTTTCTGAAGCTTCTCCTTGAGTTCCTTGATCTCAGCCACCAAGGCTGTCAACCAATTAAGAAAAAATATACATCAGAATTTGGACTGAAATAGCCAGCCAATATGAGAGATGCCGAAATTCGTGTAGGATAGTCAACAAGCCAAACAACATTAACAATCATGACAAGAATGATGGCAAAACTCACCCCGGAAATTTTATACCACTCAAATTACTTAAGAACACAGACTAAAGAAATAAGCATGGAAGCTAACATTAGAAAAACATGTACTTACATTTTGTGCTCAAGTTCTTTGAATCCAGCTGCTTGAAATAGAAGCTCCGGTGATCAAGTGATTTGTAATGGTTTTTAGCGTATATCTCGGCCCAAACCTTGTTAAAGTCCAAACGACACTTTGTCCATTCCTCCTGCTTTTGTTTCAGACGAGTCAGTATGACTGACAATGCAAGTGTTGGGTTCTTACGAAGAATCTCCATCACATCGAGACCATGATCACCATATAGACGTTCGATGCATCTTAGATTAAGGGCTGCAAAAGTTATGAAGCACAAGTTGGCAAAACATTCTTTAACAAACTCTAACGTACACTTATTGCTAAATCAAGAAAGATAATATATTTAATGAAGCATTATCCACAGACCGGTAAAGTAATTCTCTATCTGAATTGGGGTCTCCATATTGTTCGCGTTTTCGTTTATGCCCTGCAATAACTCCTCAGCACGCTTTGCAGTAGAGCTCACAGATTCTAGCAGCATGTCTAGCTCAAATCTGCATCATGGTTTCACAATTATTCACATGAGCAATATATTGTAGAAACTTACACACACACACACACAGACAGAGACAGACAGACATACAGACAAACAAACAACTGTACATACATACATACATACATACATACATACATACATATATAAACCTTAAAAAGAAGGCATTATGGGGAATTGACATTTCAATGATTTCATATGGCATGACAATATGAAAATTTTAAATTCACTAACCTGTCATCTTCACATCTAAACAAGCTTTCCTCATACTGATTCCTACGCATATGCGTAAAAGAGTAATCCTCGCTGCCTGACGTCACAGAAACCCAGTGATCATTCAGAACTTGAGAACCAAGCTCTGATCTCTGGCTAGCTTGAGGTATTGGGTACTGCAAAGGTGACAAACCACAGTGAAAGAGACTAGTGGTTAAATAAAACTGGCAACCAAGCCATTTTCAAAAGTCATGGAAACTCTATCTTTTACATGCTACATTATTATATTTTAATGCACTGTTAGATGAGCAAATAAAAGAACCAATCAGATTCATCAAGGACATACATCTGACAAAGCATGAGGTGAGACTTAAAAAATTATAATCATAAGACTAAGCTAAGAATCGGCTTACATCATCTGGTAACAGACAATAGCTAGGAGTGCATCGTTGGCAATCAGACAAGTCAAGCTCCTGAATGGATTTCCACATGTACTTCTCTTTTGATCTTTCCCTTTCTTTTGGACCTTCAGCTTCACGCTTCAGTTCTTTGTCTCTTTCTTCAAGCTTAACTGATCTATTCACACGTCCCTCAACAGAAAGGGATCCTGAAAGAGTTATCAAGCGATATTGATTTATTGAAAACAGGAGGGATAACAAATTTCCTTCAATTAATAAAAAGACGCTTACTTTTACTCATCACGCCAGCCAAAAAGCCATCTGCGAAATCATCCCCATATCATTGATCAATGCCAGGAAAACGTTCATAACATTAATTTAGTACTCAGAGATCTAATGGTATACCGATATTTTCGCATCGCTCCAAGAAATCATTGAATTCTTCCATGATATCTGGATTCTTTCCCAGTAAATCAGTTACCTGAAGAAAGTTCCAAACCCAAACCAACAAAGGGTCACCTATCGGGTCTATATATAAAATATGAATGACAAAAACACGTCATAACTAAGGTGGACTTACAAATCCTCATCAAGAAAAATTTTAAAATTTTCAGACAAACATAAGCATCCATTGAGAAAATGCAAACAGGAAAAAAACCATAGAAGGTGGCAACTCCATTTTGATGTCATGTGACATTATTTATACAAATAAGTGCACCAATTATTTATTAATTCATTGTCCAGACTAACAACACAAAATTCAAGTAACAAGTGCTTTACCAGGTGTTGTAAATCATTCCGTTTAATAATGCCATTGCTGTAAATGTGAAGGCACTTCAAAAATGCCTGATAATCATCAGAGCTGCCAAGCTTCTCTTTAACTTTTTCACAGAACATGAACCCTTCGTTGTACAGGCCTGCCAAAGAAACGAGAACCGGATTATAAGAACAGACCAAAAATACGTGGACAACGGAAACAGCTTAAGACTTAATATGAATTTTGGGCCAGACTTCATGTAGTCAGAATACAGAAGCTGTTCGTAGCAGCAAGGTAACAAGACTCGCATCATCCCGAAACAACTACATAGAAGGAACTAATAATATCAGGATGCAAATTATAGCTACCCCAATAAAGTTGCAATACTAGTGATAAAAAATTTTCCATGTTATAATTACCAAAATGGCTAGCCGAAGAAAACTGCAAAAACACAAGCACGGTGTGATGAAAAACATAAATAAAGAAGCATTTCGCCACAGAAGGCATATGGTTAAGGATGAGAGGTTAAACAAAGAAACGCATTATGTGCTCTACAAAATTAAAATATTTCTTCAAATATCATAGCAGACATACTCTGCAAGGCATCCTTGTCATCCCCGTACTGTAAATTGGGATTCACACTGGATCCATCACCCTTTCTGGATGGCTTCCTCTTGTCCGAAAATCTCTGAAATTCCCAAATATTATCTTGTTTGGCATCTTTATCGTCAGGTTCACGAGTTCTCCAATCCCTGTTATCTCTGGCCGAAGGCTTCTTCTGGTCCTTGTGAACCTTGGGTACAGGCTTCTCATCTTCTAGATCAGGGCGATCGACACTTATATCACGATCAGCAGGAGATGCAACAATCTGGTCAAGACGGTTGCGTTGCTGACCAATGGCATAATTGTTCATTTATCAGTCTGGCCCCTCCACGTAATTTCAAAAACCTTATGGATACAAACGAATTACCCTGTCCACATGTAATTGACGAATTGATGGAATGCCTGCATTTCGATCATTGCCATGCTGTAATGAACTCCGCCCATAAGGAAAACTTTGTTGGACAGCCGTTGTTGAGTTATCTGGCAAAAATCTTGTGAATTCATCCAGCAAGTCGAGATGGTCTTCAAAGAGGCCAGCAACCTAGTTCATGTGCCCAAAATTCATATTTTCACAGTAAAATGGACCGATTCTCAGTGAAGCACGAAATTGCATGACTGAACTGAAGTATCGTAAATAGAAACAAACCTCACTGTAAACCTCATTGATGTCCTTGTGCTCCTTTCTGTACATATTTAATATGTCCAGAAAAGATTTATAAACATGTTCATCGTTTTGAAAACGTTTCTGTAATTAAAAATGAAATCATTAGCTAACGGGTAAAACACCAGCTGAAATACAGTTCAGTCACAGCATAGCCATATGCCTTAGGACAGGAATTGCTTTAAATAGAAATAAGTCATTTACATCAAGAATCGGGCATGGAAAATCTTCATTTAAACAGTCCAAAATAAAAAGCTGCCTTATACCTTGATTTTGTTAACAAAACTTATTGCTTCCTCAAACTCAACTGTCTTCTTGGCGGGAGTCTCATCGTCCTCAATGGTTATCTCATATCCCTTTGGTAAGAATGTATTGAACCCCAAGATCAAGTTGTTATGGCCTTTAAAGAGCTCCTTCACTCTAGCTATAACACCGGCAGTATCCGTTCTGCAATTAATTCATGATACACTATAGTGTCAAAACCCCAACAACCAAACACTCGCATTGCAGCAAAGTTAAGAGGTTCGCAATCCACCTTTGGGCCTTGAAATCCTTCATGACTTCGAGAAACAGGTCATACTTCTCCCTTTGGTCATGGAACATGTCTTTGACTTCCTTAAGATACGACAAAGCGTCATTTGTCGTCAACTTCTGAGAGGCACCACCACCACCTGCTCCTCCACCGTTTACTCCAGTACCGCCGCCATCCCCACCTCCTGCTCCACTGCTTCCACCCATGCCAGGGGCTTGGGATTGTGCATAGCTTCAGATTTAACAAGAAACCTCAATAAGAACAGTTACTTGCATCAGAAGTAAGAAAACAACCAATAATTTATGCAACCAGAACATTGCCCCCTTTGATAAATTTGATCAAAATGGTCCTTTTCGAATTCATAATCATGAAACCCATAGTTTCTGCGAAGCATGATGGTAAATCATACCAAGAGTCCTCTTTGACACAATGAGTACCAAAGAGATAAAAAGACAACATTGTCCTAAATAATCCCTAAACCAGGATCAACGAAATCGTCCACAACCACGTCACCGGACAAACGAACAACTCCACTCTATCCCACATACAAGCAAGCACTCAAGAAACCAACACGACTTCCACAATAAACCCCAAATCAGCAACACTAAGAGACACGAAAAACGAAAGGACGAAAACACTCACGAATCACCCCTGGAAGAACCAAAAGGGCGCTTGAATTGAGAGCTCGGGTACAGATCATCCCTTATTCTCTTCATTCCTACAACAAGAAGAAACCCCAAATCAATAAACTCAAACTCCCTCCCTCCCTCCCGAACCCGACAAAAAGACCAAAACTTTCGACGAACCCAGAATCACTCTCTCCTCCAGGGATAAACCCAGGTGCCGTTTCACATCGAGCGATCAGCTTTCAACAGATCTTTGAAGGAAAAGGAAATACAAGAAACTCTCCAAGTAAAAAAAAAACTTGGACGGTTAAGGTATTAGCAAAGGGTAAAGCTCCAAACTCTAGACAGGAATCACTACAAGTAAAAGAGGGAGCGTTCGTTCGAAAACGAGAACAATCACACAGGAGAAACAGTAGTTTTGCCCTTGGGTGGGGTATTGGGTAAATGCATGGGAATCGGATGGTGAGATGGATTGTTGTGCTGGTTATGGGATACAACAAGCAAGAAGGGGGGGTAGGGAAGAAAGTACGAGGAAGGGAGAACCAGGATTCGGTAATAAAATAAGGCAGAAGTTAGTGCCGAGCCGACAGGGAGAGGGGGCTTCGGCCATTTGGGGTCTTACCAAAGTCTATCCAACTATAATTCAAAGCATGAATTTAATTCGGTTGGATTCCAATTAATTTTGTATGTATTTAGAATGAGTGTTAAGTTAATTACTTTCACTTTATACAACTTTTCTTAATTAATTGTAAATAAGAGTTTCCCTGAGTCATTAGATTGCAGTGTTTGTCACGAGAGAGTGAACGTTAAATATTTACAATATCGTGACTAGTGGTTGACGGCAACTGGGGCGGTTCAACGGTGGTCTTGACGCAGTGGGTTTGTCGAGTATAGTAACATAGCTAGCTGGCGTGTGCTTCACTACGCGGCAGAAGAATCCGGTTGCCGTTGATGGGAACTCTTAAGGAATGGTCCTCTCGTTTTCCCTCTCTCGGCCGCTGCGAGCCAAAGTCCGCGTTTTGCCTAATGAGTACCATCAAGCATTTTTTTCCAACCGGAAAATTTTTAGAGAAATAGAGAGGAAAATGACGTGAACTTCTTTTTTTTTATTATCCTTGGTCGTAAAAAAACCAAATTAATCTGAAATCTATCTAAGTTTTTATTTCTATAGTCCGAAAATTATTTTACAAAATTAAATACATGCTTTCAAAATTCATTTATTAATATAAAAAATCTTTGTTTGTAACATCCGTGATTACAAATAACGACATAATATGAAGCCATTATTTTTAAGTCCGACGTATAGTTGATGTTACGGACCACATTTTGTAAAGAATGTAGTAATTTGTAACATTGATTTACTTATATATTAAAAACGTACATTAGTTTGAAATTTTTAAAAATAATCACTAAATATCAACGATATTAAAACAAAGCTAAAATCTATCATGCAATACTTGATGTGTATGGAATACAAAAACTTTTGTATTCATACCTTTTTTGAAATTTGATAATATAAAGGTATTGGAAATACATTACATATCCAAATTCTAATAATTATAATTGTGTTAAGTTCTTAAAATGAGAATCAACTTTGTCATTGAATCAAACAAAGTGATGTCGACTCTGAAATTTGAGTACCAAGAGAATGATGGATGATCTTTAGAACAAGCTTCGACATGGTAATTACTCATGCCGTGCTTGTTTTCCGATGAACTGAAAGGAAAATAAAAAATCAAAGTCTGAGCGCTTCCCCTCTTTTCATCTCCTGCGACCATCTAACACCAAATGCTGCCGGAACGCGGCTATAAACCGTTCGACTCTTTCGTTCAATTCCTCATCCGACAACTCACCACCAAACCCTCCCTTTTCGATGCCATCTCCATCTTTAGAACCGGGTCCGGATTCCATGAGCCTGGCTTGAGCCCGCCCACCCACCCTCCGCTTCTTCCCAGTAATTTCACATCGGCCCTCACATCCCGACAAGGTGGCGGGATGATCCCTAGAGGTGAAAACGATGGCTAACAGGACAACATTGAGGACCAGGAAAACCGAGACATGCCACTGCTTCCCAACGAGCGATTCCACAAAAGTAGCTCGACGCGGGAAAGGCGACGTCCCGAGAGCCAACACTGCTGCCATGGAGAAGGCAACGGCAGCTGGGATCGCAAACCGGGCGTATCCATCCTCCACGAGCTTATCAGACATCAACCCAACAAACGACTAAAAAACTCTTTTAGCTGCGAAAAACTCCGGGGTCCTCTCCAAGCTTATATACTGAGAGAAAGAGTGCTTTCCCAGGGCTTAAAATCTAAGTCCTGCCTGCTACAAAGAAGACAAAAAAAAAAAGCAAATGATGGGAGATATGCAAATGGGGACAATGAAATGTGGAAAGTTTGGCAAGCACGCCCTGTCTCATAAAGTTGAGGGAAAATATGAAATGGAATTGTATAAAAAAGTGACCCCAGTACTTTTTTTTCTGTACCATCATCAGATGCCGGTGGCATGTCCACAAGTGAAAGAATATCATAATTATGTCTGATCAGAAATGATGCGAGATTTAACCTTCATTCTGGGAGAACTAAGGAAGTGCTTCAGCTGGAAGCAGGCAATCCAGCAGTTGGGGCTGTTGTAGTTTCCTGTTTCACAGCAGTATGGGGGACACAAAATGATTTAAGAAACACAACACGCCGATTTGCAGCAGCAGTCAGAATGTAATGGGAGAGCTATCATTCATAATGCAGAAGCGAATGTAGAAAGGGGATCCCTAGACCGCATGTGCGATTTGTACATTGAACCTCTGACTGTTACTTCACGTTCATCACATTCCTACATAACAGTTTTTTATCAACAACCAGCACGAGAAGTTCATTCAATGATAACCTTCTTCACTTCTTGTGTATAGGTAGGTCATTCTGATCTCTATTCATCATGAATTGCATTCTATCACATACTTGTGTAATTACATAACATTGCGTCGTCATAAGGATACAGGGGCGCACAAGATAATCAAACAAAGCTGTAGCCAAGCAACCCCCTGTTGTAGCTCGGATTAGAAAGTTTTAACTCCTCTATTTATCACTTTAATGGAATAGCGGGAGATATCACACATTAATACATACAGATACCGGCCTTATTCATCCACTCACACAGGAAGAAATGAGGCACATATCGTGGCTGAAGTAAAAAACTGCAACATTGTTCTGGCCTCATTCACCCACCTACACCATTTTCACTGTGTAAGCTAAGCAACTCACCTTAACACTTGGGGTCCTATCAGTGAATAGTTTCAACAAACTGTTGACCTTCTGAATGAGGAAAAGCATCAAAAGATCATAACCACTTCAAGTATCAACTCGATTTCTTCATTCCCCTTTTCTCTGGAACCACTGAGGTCCATAAATGCCCAAATTTGTCTGGCCAAAACGCCAGTCAGTAACCTGTAGTAATAACCTCAGGTAGGTGTAAGTTCCAAATGAATTTTAAGCAAATTAGACCACACTCACTAAGCTTTTAGTACACCAAGACATGAAGCGATTCCTAAGGACCAGTTCAGGGAGGTGTCTTGACTAGATAACTGCAGATAACTCCCGGAAATAGAATTAGCATGTAGAATTTAAAATAAATGTAAGGTCTCCTCTGATTGAAGAAAACTGGTCCATTTTATATTCTTAGAACATGAAAACGAAAACAATTTTCTGTTGCCAATATCTGATTTTCAGAACAATTAATTTGGCATGACATTTTCCAAAACAAAGTATATATTTACAACAAATCATAAGCATTCAGCCATGTACTATTGGTTCTTTACATAAAGTACCTTTGTAAGGCATCCACACAAATCGAGCATAATAGTTCTCAAAGGATACTCCACCAGCTGCAGTAACAAACAACCAACAACATAAGACAAAGCAGAGGCGAGTCGAAATACACATCCTTAGCACCCATAACAGCTTATGTTAACCTTGATTTTGATGATGAGCTTAAGAAGCTATGTTATAAAATCATAGCATTATGTATTGTAACACTTCACTTGTCTTTAACTAATGAAATTAATTAGTATTTCGAATTGTCCAGATTAATTTGATGCTCAATCATTATCTGGATGTTCTAAATATAATTATAGAAGTTAATCAAAATCTTTTTGATTAATTTCATTCATAAAAGGAAAGCTTATCTTTAGTGATTAGCTTGAGGAAAGTGTTGTTGAGCCACAACTAGTGAGAGCTGTATGTTGCTGCCTAACAGTAAACTGTTACTATAATGATACGCTTACTTAATGAATATATGGAAATAAATATTTCCTATTTACATTATATTTTGATTTAACTCGGAATATATGTCTGAATGCCTAAATTCATTGAATGTGATTTAAATATCTCATTTCATATGTTTAGGTAACTCAATATTATGATATTTGCTATCCAAGTTTATTTTTGGGAACAAAATATATTATTCTGATTTTCTGCAGCAACGTTACGCTGTACAGAGTTAAATCGTTAAATCAGATAACTTTGATTATGATTTAACTTTATTAATTAATGTGATAAGTTTATTATTAGATTATTATCTTATAAGACTTGGAAACAATTAATTTGTTTTCGGATAAGATAATGTATTTGAGGGATGTTACCGTTTGGGGACTTACCTCTCGGGCGCAATGACCGTTGAGCAGAACTTTGCTCAGAACCGATTGTAGTTTTGAAAACAAATCAAAAGATTTGTTCTAACGTATCGGGACGTCTCCCGTGATTTGTTCCCCATAAAAGTCATACTTGGCTATCAGACCTGAGGGCCTTTGTGCGTCTGTATGATTGTCCAAAGTATGGGTGATCTGAGTGAAGCTTTGAGGATCGGCGGAGAACAAAATGTGCTAAGTGATCGCCCGATTCTTACCTCTTGCAATCTGCGTGTAGGAGTGTCAAGGGCTGAGTACGACCTTGATCGTCGTTAGAAGGACTGAGTGTCTTCAGCGCGTTCAACGAGCGGCTGACGAATCGTCTGAGGAAAGCTAAGTGAATACTTGTTCTGATTTTAGTAACCAGTTGCTAACCCATCGGCAAGAAGCCGTTCTTGTCGTGTTTTTTCGTAGGGAAGTCTCGAGCCTACAGAGTTTGAGCAGTTAGACACGCACTTGCAGGTACGCGCCAGAAGTCTCGTGCCTACAGGGTAGACCAGGAGTTAGAAAAGCCGCCGGAATGGAAAGAGGTTCTCCCGAGCACAGGGGTGCAGTGCAGAAGTCTCGACCTCCTGAGGGACAGTAGAGCAGGTTGCGTGGGAGCCGCCGGAGCTGAAAATTCCACCCTAGGCTGTGCAGTGCAGTGAGTCACGGTTGTGGTAACCGTTCATGTTCGAACTGAATGTAGGACGGATACCTCGACTTTGCTGAGTGAGAAGTCAGGTTCCGCTGTGTGAGGAATCGACCTTTTCTTTCGTTTCTTTTCTGATCTAAGTGACTCTGTGTGTTTGTCTCTTGAGTACGTACAGGCTTACAATCATTAATTCACCCCCCTCTTAGTGCACCTGATTGATCCAACAGCTTACAATAAAAGAGTCTTCCCCTATCAGAACTGATTTTGGTATTTGATCCTTGAGCATCCAATAGTCAACTTGGGTATATGGAGGTGTCACACTTACATACTCAAAGGGCCCTCACTTTCTGGTAGGGGCCCTCGCTTTCTGGGGGAGGCCAAGATTCTAATCAACAAAGAACCATGAGAAACAATGTTTATGCTCAAACCCTCAATAACATAAACATATGACCATCAAGAAAAACTTTTAGGCCACAAACTTGTTATTTATCTCAATGTATGACATAACAAACTTTATATCAACTCTGGACTAGCACCTCCCACCATAGAGAATAAAAAAGGAGAGTTCCTTCCGAGGACACCCAAGTGGCGTAAGGTGGGTGGTGGGTGTTTGGAACCTTGTCATGATCCCTGGTTCGAACCCCACCATGCACACTCCATTTGGATTTACGGTTGGTCTCATGGCCGATGGCTAATAAAGTCCAAGAGCCGCCCACCTGCTGGGCTTTTGGGCCTTAACAGAAATTGGACTGACGGGAGAGCAGGCTTCAAGTTGAGCCTAGAAGGGATGTAGTAAGGCCGGGCCTGAGGCTCGTGGGCTTGTCTAAGAGCTTCCGGACCTCATGAGAGGGCTCACAAAAAGTAAGTTCGCCGCGAACCCCGTTGATATATAAAAAAAGAGAGTACCTGCAAGTGCGAAAAAGTCTTCCACACGAACATTATGTATTGTAGCAGCTTCAAGAAATCCAGTGCACTCCAAATTCGGGCGTAATACATCAGAAATAACCCATGGATCCATTTCCACAAAGTGCACCTAGAAATAGTACAATTACATTAAAGATACTGTTTTGACACATTAGAGGTAATTTTCCTGAAATATTGTTTTCATAGTTATACTGTGATTTGTACTAAATATCTGCCAGTATTATTTAGAACATCCCAAGTAGAGCCAAGCTTTAATCGACAGCACGTAAATACTTACTCCTCTGATGATGTGCAAGTGCACACCAATTTATCCTCAGTCATACTTATATTACTAAGAACGACCATGACTAATTGCTTCAATGCCAAATGAACCAGTGTCAATGTACAAATCTAACCAGCAACCTGGTCCTAAAGCCGCAGGAGATCCACCAGCAACCAGACTGAACATATGAGAGAGCACATGTTCGATGAAGGAAACAAAAAAAACCAGCGACCTGGTCTTAAAGCAGCAGGAGATCTACCAACAGACTGTGCATATGAGAGAGCACATGTTCGATGAAGGAAGCAAAAAGATGCTGCACCAGGAATCCGGGGGACACATCACAATTTTATTACATAATGAACCATCTGAATGACACCTGCAATATAGCAAATGCTGCTCCTTAACAACTTCCATCATTGGTCACACGTCCAGCACCTGAGGAGACATCAACTTTTTTGTTTGTGCCTTCCCACCCCACCAAGTACCTGGAACAAAATGGTAAACCTAATGTAGACATTGAAATTTTATTAATGTCGAAATAATGTCATCCGGTCCAAGAATCATATATTATATCAATCGGTATGATATGAAATATTTTGCACTCATATCTTGTGTAAAAATAATACACGGGCTCGGGATTATAAAATATTCAAGCCCAACCTACTTATTATTGGGTTTTAAAATTGTGGCCTAGCCCGTATACTAGCCCAATTAAGCCCAATCCAATAAATGAAATAAACTGGGCTTGACCCATACTTTAGCCCAATCAAACTAAGGCCCAATCCAAAGTCTGGCCTAATATGGCCCTGAAGCCCATGCCTCTTTGTCCCACATCGGCTAGAGAAAGCACTTAGGGGTCCTTCGACTTTTATAAATAAGGGGTCTTGTCCCTCTCATTGGACACAATTTCAAGAGTGAAGAGCTCCCTTGATACCGAAGTTCTCGAGCATCTTTTCTATACCCAATGACGAAGTTCTGCCAGATCAAGCTTCTACAACAGCCCTGGTGTTCTTCGCCCATCTTCAGAAAAGTCTTTAGATCAAGCTTCTACAACAGCCCTGGTGTTCTTCGCCCATCTTCAGAAGAGTCTCCAAATCAAGCTTCTACAACAGCCCTGTTCTTTGCCCATATCCAGAAGACTCTCCAGATTAAGCTTTTACAGCCCTGGTGATCTTCACCACTTTTGAAGACCTGCCGGTTCAAGCTTCCACAGCCCTAACGTCTTCATCAACATATCTCCCTGAAGCTCCAGCGGACATTCACTAAAGCATCGACCCATCCACATTTGGATATCTTGCAAGTATAGAATCAGGGAACTCACGTGCTTAGTCCGTAACTAGATATTAAATCCGCAATATTTTCAATACGAAAATTTGTACACCATTTCTGGTCTATATACAGATCGTGAGATTTTTGCGCTCATAAATTTGTGGCACGCCCAGTGGGACCATCTCTACCTCTCATATCTTTACGTCCAAGTATCCAGATGGCTTCAAAAACGATCATGCTGAAGAACTCCATTGATGTTGTGAATAATCAACTAGTTGGTTTTCCTTCTCAGTCGTTTGAAAGCTCTTCATCGCTTGGTTCCCGAAACTTCACCATGACCAGACTGATGGCTGATATATATAAGGAGACGGAGGAGATTCTAAGATCCATCTCTCCTAAGTCACCTCCATCATACAAGGAGGTTACTAAAAGAAACCTTCTCAGTAAGGGTGCCATATCACCAACTCCTTTGGGTAGCTTCTGCAAGAACTCATTAAGTGTCTATCCTCTTAGGGATTCTATATCAGATTGCACTCCAAAATGGAGCTTTGTTGAATCAAGGGCTAAAACACACAAGCAAATGGAGGAGATAGAAGACATTCTTCGATCTATTTTTTCAAAGTCATCTCCATCCTCCAAGGAGGTCGCTGTAAAGGCTCCAATAAGTAGAGGCATTATATCCCTAGTTCCCCTGCTGAGCTTCCATAATAGCTCATCGGAGGACTCTTCACCAAATCAATCTCGAAGCGCCGGTGAGGTTGATCTTGCTGAGAAGTTAGATGAAATCATGCCAGCTAGATAGCTGATACCCCATCATTGGAAGACCAAGTTGCATTTCTCGCCAAAGCAGTTGAGGTGATGACGAAATTTATGAAGGATAGAGATCAACAACTTGAGTATGTTATAAGCATGCTCGAGAATAAAGAGTCTGAAAGGACATCTGATGAAGGAGGTTCTCATGTACGTAAGGATAAAGGCAAGAATGTGCTGAATGTGGATGATTCACCAAAGCCTATATCTGCCTCTGTTGATGCTCCAGTCTCAACTAGAGCGATGAAAGAACTAATACAAGAGACCCTGAAGGATGAGCTTGAAGGAAAATCTGCAACATCTTTGGCGTACTATAAGCCATACAGCTAAAGAATCGAAAGCTTGAGCATGCCAATGGGTTATTAACCCCCGTACTTTCAACAATTTGACGGGAAGGGGAATCCAAGGCAACATTTGGCTCATGTCGTCGAGACCTGCAACAATGCAGGTACAGATGGAGACCTAATGGTTAAACAGTTCGTCCGCTCCTTAAAGGGGAATGCCTTTGACTGGTACATTGATATCAAACCAGGAAGCATTGACAGTTGGGAGCAGTTGGAAAAGGAATTATTGAACTGCTTTTATAGCCCACGACGTGTGGTGAGCATGATCGAGCTTACTAACACCCGTCAATGTGAAGGCGAGCCTGTCGTTGATTATATACAACGATGGAGAAACCTAAGCCTGAACTGCATAGATCGCTTATCTGAAGCAACGTCGATAGATATGTGCATTCAAGGAATACTCTGGAGGATCCACGATATCCTGCAAGGGATCAAACCTCGGTCTTTTGAGGAATTAGCTACAAGAGCACATTATATGGAGCTAAGTTTTATAGGAGTTGGTGTTGGAGATCTTCCAGTACCTGAGCCATCCAAGGGAACGGAAAGACCAGTTAATAGAACTGGGGGCAAGCCTCCCTTCAAGGATAGCAAGAAACAAGTGCTGGCTACTGATGTTTTTCCGGTTAAGGTCCCGAATGCGAAGGAGAAAGGACAATTGAGCACTTCAACCCCTACTCCAGTAACTCCTCAGACAGAGAAGAGGCGACCAAATTTGGAGGAGAGGCAGAATAAGCAATATCCTTTCCCGGATTCAGATGTTGCAGTTATATTTGATTTTCTCCTGTATGTTAAGATGATAGAATTCCCGCCGTCAAAATGCCCACGATAAGCGAGTCCAGCAGGAGATTCGAATTTTTGCAAATACCACTATGTTTTGGTCCATCCTATCGAGAAGTGTTTTGTTTTCAAGGAAAAGGTTATAGAACTGGCATGAGAGAACAAGATTGACTTAGGCTCGATGGTTTCCTCAAACTTGGTGGACGTAGCAAGTTCTGACCCCTCTAATATTATCTACGGGTCGTTTAGCCCTGATGAGATGGCTGCTTTCCAACATTCGAAAGTGATACCGGATGATAATCATGTCGTTAAGATGTCAAGGTGCGCAATCGGCCAAGAGGTGGTTCATGCTGAAGAAGGTTGAACCTAGGTAACTCATAGAAGGAAACGAAGAAAGACTCTTAAGCCTGAAGAGAGGAAACTTCCTGTCTGGATAAAGTCTATAAAAGAAGTGCAAGTAAAACAAACTTCATGAACAATATAGAGATGCAAACTTCTTATGATGAGATAACTCCTAAGAAGCCATCCCCAATAATGATATGGGATTTCTTCCCCGAAAAATTTCAAAGGCTTGCGACCTTGTCCAGAAGTTGTCACCATATTGACACGGATAAAGAGCAACCCAATTCAAAGGTTGGCATCCCAGAAAGTTCTACTGTGATGTCAGTCGAAAACGTGAAGGAGAATTGTTTGATTATCACATTCTCTGATGAAGATCTTCTTGTGGGCCATAAATCTCACAATCGACCATTATTTGTATCCAGATATATATGTGACACGAAGGTTAATCGCATCCTGATTGACCCAGGTTCTGCCGTCAACATCATTTCATCAAAAGCATTGATGGATATTGGCTTGGGAGTGGATGATCTCTCAAGCAGCCGGCTGATAATCTAAGGATTTAATCAAGGCGGAGAGCGAGCCGTTGGAAAAATTTTATCAAGGTGGAGAGCCATGTACAGTATGGGCGAATGTTAAGCCCTTCACAGAAACGGGGTCATATTTTGCCGATGCCAAGTTTTATTTAAACAAGAGTGTAGGAGGTGTCAAACTTAAGGCCTGTCATGAAGGGTATCACAAAAAAGTCAAGCGCAGATGTACCGGCCATACAATAAGAGAAACCTTTAGCTGATTTTATGCTTGAAAATTCATAGGCAAAAGATGCGACGAGTATACCAATTTTGTGCCACATCCCCAGAGCATTCAGGAAAGCAGGAGAACCGCCTTTCGTAATCGATGATAGTTCAAAAACGATATTGTCGAAAGAACTCAATTGGCCAATGACAAAGCTCTCAAAATTGGTTTCCATGAACGCACCTCTAAAAGGTATTGTTCGACCAAAGCAAGGGGCAATTTTCTATCCGGATTCTTGCCCGATAAGCGCACCAATGGGTTTGATCCAAATGCTTTCAGATTACTTTCTGCAGCCGGCTATAGTGAGGACTTAAAGACGGTCGGTGACGCCTCAAAGAAGTTAATCTAGAAGGTGATGGTCAAAAGTCAAAATTGGGTCTTTGTTATGTTACTCCTAAGCCCGACTGTCACCCAGTGAAAGACGCCTCAAACCAATACATCGAGGCCAAGGATGAAACTACCAAGGTACCTGCGAAAACTTCATTATTTGATCGACTTGGAGCCGTGCCCGAATGAAAATCGATATTTGATAGACTTGGTGCTCTAGAGGAAAAGATTGATGCTCGGAGACCTACACGACTAAGGTTAGGCCAAGCTCCAAGAGGTCGAATGGTGTGGAAGAGAGTGGACCAAGGGAAAGATATTCCAATCATAATTGAAGACACGAATGATCTCCATAGCAAAATTCCTTCTCGGAGAAGCGTCGAACCGTTGTGGAGGTGACTACTAGAGAAGTGTTAAAAATGACCACAAAGACATGGATAACTACAAATGGCAGTGGGGAGTTATCTCAAGATAACTTTGAAGATGATGTCATTTCTTATCATGTCACGATTTCAGAGGCCGATGAAGACGCATCTAACAAAGAAGATGATGCGAAAGATGCTCCTGAAGTATTCAAAGATGGGAAGAAGTCTACGATTGATGAACAGAAGGAAGTTGACCTTGGAGAAGAAGGGGATCATCGTCCTACTTTCCTCAATGCAAGTTTAACGCTTGAAGAAGATGAGTTGTATATCTTATTGTTAAAGGAATACAAGGACGTCTTCGCATGGAGCTATAAAAAAATGCTCGGCCTTGATACAAAGATAGCAGTCTATAAGTTAGCTATAAAGCATGGTGTTCTCCCCGTAAAGCAAGCTCAATGACGTTTTCGCCCGGAGTTGATTCCCCTGATAAAAGCTTAAGACAATAAACTTGGCGAAGTTGGATTCATTCGGGAAGTGAACTACCCAACATGGATCGCAAATATTGTACCCGTCAAGAAAAAGAAAGATCAACTTCGCATTTTTATTGATTTTCACGACCTCAAAAATGCATGTCTCAAGGATGATTTTCCTCTTCCGATCACTGAGATAATGGTAGATGCTACCACCGGCTATGAAGCCCTCAGTTTTATGGATAGATCGTCGGGATATAACCAAATTCGAATGGATCCGAATGATGAAGAAATGATAGCTTTTCATACACCAAAAGGGATATACTGTTATAAGGTAATGCCTTTTGGGTTGAAGAATGCAGGAGCAACTTATCAAAGAGCAATGCAACGCATCTTCGATGATATGCTACATAAAAACGTAGAGTGTTACGTGGATGATTTGGTTGTCAAGTCCAAACAAAGGCATGATCATATTAATGACTTGAGAAAAGTATTTGACAAACTGCGTAAATATCAATTGAAGATGAATCACATGAAGTGAGCATTTGGGGTCGCTTCGGGGAAATTCCTTGGCTTCATCGTCCTGCACCGAGGCATAGAGGTCGACCAGTCAAAGACAGATGCGATTATGAAAAAGCCAGAGCCAAGGAATATACATGAGCTGAAGAGCCTTCAGGGAAAGCTCGCATATATCTGGAGATTTATATCGAATTTGACTGGACGATGCCATCCTTCCATCGGCTACTGAAGAAAGACACTCCTTTTGAATGGAATGAAACATGTAAGAATGCCTTCAATAGCATAAAGGCATATTTATCAAAGCCGCCGGTCTTAAGTGCACCAATCCAAGGTAAACCACTCATATTGTATATAGCAGAACAAGAAGCTTCATTGGGTGTCATGTTAGCCCAAGAGAATGATGACGGAAAGGAGAATGCTTTATATTATTTGAGCAGAACCTTGACTGGTGCAGAACTGAATTATTCTTCAATTGAGAAGACATGCCTCGCATTGATGTTTGCTATACAAAAGTTGCGACATTATTTGCAAGCACACTATGTTCGCCTTATATCACGAGCAAATCCTCGCAAGTACATCATGTCAAAGCCAGTTCTATCTTGTCGTCTAACGAAATTCTTCGTCAGATTTGATGGAGATATCATCCCATATGTATACACTCTTACACAATTATGCTCAAGCAAGATGACTGAATATCAAGCCCTCATATTAAGGTTAGAAATGGCCATGGATAACAAAGTGCATAGCTTAAGGGTATATGGTGACTCCGATCTTGTGATCAATCAACTTCTATCTACATACGAAGTACGCAAGCCAGAGCTTTTGCCATATCATGACTATGCAGTTGAACTCGCAAGATGGTTCCATGATTTAATAATAAGTCATATACCAAGAAGGGAAAATGCGCAAGCAGATGCCTTGGCAAACCTCGCTTTCTGCACTCACTTCGGTGGACAAGCAAGTTAGTATCCGACTATGCCAAGCTTGGGTGGATCCTCCAACATTTGGTGAGGAAGAAGAGGAAGTCAGTATCATCTATGTCTGTAATGTGGAAGACCAAGACTGGAGACAACCACACATTGACTTTCTTAGGCACGGAAAGTTGCTTGATGATCCCTGACAAAAGGTAAATGTTAGGAGACGAGCACCTATGTTCATATATTTCAAGAGTACTCTTTATCAGCGATCATTTGAAGGAGAGTTTTTACGGTGTCTTGGAGAAGAAGAAGCCACCAAAGCAATAGAAGAAGCACATTCTAGAGTATGTGGAGCTCATCAGTCTGGACCTAAACTTCATTTTCAAGTGAAGAGAATGGGTTATTACTGGCCGACGATGGTGAAGGACTGCATGGAGTATGCCAAGAGATGCCAAACTTGTCAGTTTCATGCCAACTTCATCCATCAATCGCCACTTCATCCAACTGTAGCATCTTGGCCAGTTGAAGCATGGGGGCTAGACGTTGTAGTCCCTATCATGCCTAAATCATCAGGGGGCCATTCATATATCTTGGCAGTAACTGACTATTTTTCAAAATGGGTAGAAGCCGCACCTTTTCGGGGGGTGAAGAAAGAATAATATCATTTTTCGTTATGGTGTCCATCGCTACATCATCACAGATAATGGCCGAAACTTTTCTAATAAGGCCATGGATAAATTCTGCGAACAATTTGGCTTCTAACAGTATAACTCTTCCATGTATTATGCGGCTGCAAATGGATTGACAGAAGCGTTCAATAAGACGCTATGTAACCTCCTCAAAAAAGTGGTTGATAAAGCCAGAAAAGGTTGGTACGAACGAGTTGGAGAAGATATATGAGCATATCGAACGACATATAGAACCGCGACCCAAATGACGTCGTACTCATTGGTCTATGGTGTTGAGGCGGTCCTCCTACTTGAACGACAAATACAGTCACTACGAATAGCTATATAGGAGGGACATTGTCAAGAAGATAATGCGCGACTGCGATTGCAAGAATTTGAAGCCCTGGATGAAAAGCGTCTGGAAGCACAACAGCGAATTGAGTGCTACCAAGCAAGGATGTCCAAGTCATTTAATAAGAAAGTCCGTCATCGTTCCTTCTAAGTTGGTGATCTCGTACGTGCGGTGACAAGACCTATAATCATAACACACAAGACTGGAAGCAAGTTCACCTCGAAGTGGGATGACCCACATGTAGTTCAAGAGGCTTACACTGGGGCGCCTAGTTGATCAAGATGGAGTACGCTTCAGACCAATCAACGGGAAGTTCCTAAAGTGATACTATGCTTGAAGAATAATGCTCCATGTCGCATGAGCCTAAAATGCACGAGAAAAAAAAATCAAATAAAAATAAAAAAATATATAAAAAAACATGTAATACTCCTGGCCTGCACGAGTATAAACTATGAACAGCTTAATAAAAAAAACATGTAATACTCCTGCCCGCACTAGTATAAACAGTGAACGGCTTGACAAAAAGATAAAGTCGTGGCTCGTACGATTATAAGTGATGAACGACTTTAAAAAGAAAGTTTTTATTATTCATCTGAAATAATGATAGTCATACAAAAAAATGAAGGAAAGTCCTATTCTAGAGCCTAAACAAGCTAGAAAGGTGAAATCAAGCTTCCCAAGTAAACTGGACAATCTCTTCATGAGTCATCTTCAGTTGCTCGCGAAGTTCATTCAAGGACAAGCGATCTTCATGACGAGCTATCATGGCATTCTTCAATGCAAACATGGCCCCCTTCAAATTTGCAATGTCTTCATCTGCCTCCTTAACGATAACAACGGTCTGCTCCAGAGAATCTTCTAAGGTTGCTTTAGCCTCAATGCAGTCAGACAATTGTCGTCGAAATTCTTTAATCTTGGCTTCAATGGCGGCTAGTTGTTCTTGTAAAGTCGCTTCCTTTGTCACGATAGTCTTCTTTTTGGACTGAGCCTCAACGAGACTACCTCTAACCAAGGCAGCTTCTTTATCACGACGTGCAGCTGTCATCGTCTCTTCAACGGTGGCCAGCAGATCCGAATATTTAGTCGATCCTTACATGTATTCTTCCACCAAGACACGGATAGGAGCCCATTCATAATGCTTACTTTCATCGATGAGATCGAGAATATTCTTGAGCTCCTCAATAATTGTGTGACCCTGACTGAAGGGAGTCTTAAAAATCTTCTCCTTGATGTCTTCCCATATACTTGTCGCAAATCTTTTATAAGCTCGTGAGGACACTGCCGACGCGCTCAAGTCAGGATCGACAGAAGCGTCATCAAGTTCTTTATTCCCTTCAAACTGAAGTATCCTTTCTGGAGTCCGAGCTAGCGTCGATGATCCTTTCTTTCGAGATAGTTGCTTTCTCCGAATTAGTTCTAACTTGTCTGTGGCAACTGGAGTCGAGGTGGGATGATCATCGTTTTCTTCTATTGAGGATGATTGTCCACCAACCAATGATCATACATATTAATGACCTGAAACAAATATGATGAGCAAGCATGAGATACTCGCCGACTCATCCGAGTTTGGCGACATACGAGGAGTAGGAGGCACATCTTCTACGTCATTCTCTAATGCAGGCTCTGGCTGCCATTTTATTTTAAAATCCCGCTCTTCGGTGCTCGATCCTTCAGAGTCCTCAACTGAAAAAAAAATGTGTTACACTTCTCGCTAAAGGATATGAATGAAGTTGTTTTAATCATACTAGGTGATGAGGGTCTCTTCTTCACAGTTATTCTAATCGGTTTCTTTGGCTCATGCTTCTCATAAATATCATCCTTTTTACACGGGGGAGGATGAGATCGAACAATCAAGGTCTCGATACCATGCCTTAGATAGTCGTCATATTTATATGTCCACCATTTATTGTACTTCATGGTTACATAACTGCAAAGCTTGGTCGGGATAGCAGGCACGTACAAGTGAGAGAGCCGGTACCATGTCGTGCAAACAAATGCCATAATTTGAAGCCCTCTTCTAAAGATGTTAGGTGCACGTCATCTTTCAATGCAGGAGGAACATTTTGGCGGAAGCTAAATTGGCGACTGAAGTGTGATGGAGTACAAGGCTCTACAATAAAATAACCATTGCACCTTAAGGTCAGATGGCAGGGGCGGTTACTCATGAAGAAGTGCATAGCCGGGACCTCCATATTATGATCGACCCTCAGATGAAAATCGTCATGTTTGCTGAAAAGGTTAGCATTCCAAAATATGTTGTCCCCATTATGAATATGCCTTCTTGCCGCATGCGCGTCGTAATAAATAGCTCCACCTTATGTTGTCCCCATTATGAATATGCCTTCTTGCCGCATGCGCGTCGTAATAAATAGCTCCACCTTTAGTCATCAAGGGGCTTTCTACTTTAACTGTGACCTGATAATGAGTCTTGAAGTAGTACCCCAGCCATCCATAAATATAGTGAGCAGGAAAACAAGTCTTGGGATTGCCAACAATAGTAGCTTTGGATTGCCCAGCCATCCGTAAATACAGTGAGCAGGAAAACAAGTCTTGGGATTGCCAACAATAGTAGCCATATTATGATTGTCCCTCAGATGAAAATCGCCATGTTTGCTGAAAAGGTTGGCATTCCAAAATATGTTGTCCCCATTATGAATATGCCTTCTTGCCGCATGCGCGTCGTAATAAATAGCTCCACCTTCAGCCATCAAGGGGTCTTCTACTTTAACTGTGACCTGATAATGAGTCTTGAAGTAGTACCCCAACCATCCGTAAATATAGTGAGCAGGAAAACAAGTCTTAGGATTGCCAACAATATTAGCTTTTGATATTTCATTCAAGCCGCGATACAAAGAGGCTAACACTGGTATTGCTAGGCTGAAAGTCTTCCCTGTCACCATTAAACTCGCAACTTTACAAGTCTCGGGGTGCACAAGGCCATCATTGTATGGAAAGACGAAAACCCACAACCAGCAAGCTATAAATGTAGACAAGTAGGTTGGTTGACGAGCATGACTCCCAATACCTAGCTTCTCGAAAGGAGCTTCTTCTTTGGTGCACCATGGATGTTCTGCTGGAATAGGAAGACATGGATTATGAGTGACCTTGGGACGAGTAAGCTTCTTCGACGCTTAGGTGGTTTGCCATACGTTGCTTCACCTTGGAACCATAAGTCGATCCAGCTGGAAATTTGAACTGTCTTCTTACTTCCTCGAAGATGATGGAAGGCTGCAAATAAATATTGACAACTCTTCGGGAGACACCTTCCATTAGTGGATGAACCGGTAGTTCCCTTAAGCAAGGCAACGTCTCTTCATACATGTCGCCGTTAACAGGAAGACCTCCCATATTATATAGATCCCATAGTGAGATTGACATAGCTCCCCCGGACGTCTCGAGCGTGTTGAAGTCTGAACAACATGCTTCGCAAAAGGCACGTAGAATATACTTGTTACGATCATAAGTATAGTGCGAGCAATATACAACATCCAATATATCCGCTTGTTCGAGAATCCCCTTATTGCGAAATGTCACATCATCCAGCCACTCCCAATACTTTGGAATATATACGAATTCATCGTGCATCCGGAAATACCCTTCCCAACGAGATTCGCCTGATATGATTTTCCTTCCTAATGTAAGACGTTGTAGATGATGACACCAGAGACCAGGCCTTGGGACGATGAGAGTCATCTGGAATCTCCTTCGACCAGTGTTGAATGTTATCTTGTTTGAAGTCAACCTTGATTCGAGGAGCATAATGACCGACTTTGGACAAAAGGCATAATAACTTCAGCGAATCTTCTTCTTGTGAGTTCTCGTCCTCCGCAAAGACATAGATACTTTCCTGTAGACGAAGTCGTTTCCTTGAAATAAACAATTACTTCTGAAAAGAGAAGATGTAGAGAATTAATTGGATATGAAAAAAATAATAACATTAAAGAGAGTAAGAAAGAGGTTGGAGACGGAAGTGCACCCATGACAAAGATCAAGGTTGACCCGTTTACCTCAACAATAATTTGAGGCTGAAAACCTCATAAGAAAACGTTGAGAACGTCGGCTACTACGAATCGGTAGCAAAGATAAAAATCAAGATTTAAATAAAAAAAAATAAAAAAAAAACATGGTACGGGAAGCAAGCTTGAGATCCCGCCAAAAGCAAGCATGCGCTTAAGCCGAAAGATTTTGCATCAAAGTCCTTGTCCCGTGAAGAGACTTGATCCTTGCGAGGCTGTTTTTCCCCTGGATAGTAAATCAAAGAAGTTCAAGTACAACCCTCAAGAAAATTGGGATAACAAAAGTCAAAGGAAAATTACTACGTAAGAAGATGAAAATCGAGCGAAGAAGTTTACATGAACCACGTACCTTATCAAAGAATCGTCCAATTCCAAGCTCCTCAGATGATTTTCTCTTTCCGTGGATGGAGAGGGTGAAACGATTCTTCTGGGATTGGTGATCGGAGAAGAACGAGAATGGAAGAAGGGCTGATCGGAAGGAAGTCAGCCGGGTCTTTTCATTCAGTTAAAGCTCGAAGAGCCCAAGCGGTAACAAACAGAGAAGGAAGGAGACGGTTTAACAGAGTTCAACAACCTTCTCTTAGTCTACCTAACTTCCTTTTTATAGCTACACTGAGTAACCAATTGTAACTAGCGTCTACATTCAATGAAACTCTACATTACATCTTCACTTGCACGCTCAATGCCGCTTCTCTGCCTCCAGCCACAGTCCTCCCTCTGTAACACTGCGTAACGGCTTCCCTCTATTTCTTCGCATATCAATCCTTCCCCCTTAAAACAAGCTTGGCCCCAAGCTTCTAAGCATCTCCTCCATTCCTGCATCACAGTTCCTGCAACCTTTCTCCTCTCAATCATACCTCCCTCTCATAACACTCTGCTCCGTGTAATCCGTTCCACCCCCCCTTCAAAAAACAGCTTGTCCTCAAGTTGAACTGAAATCAAACGTGGGATATTTTTTTTCCAAATTAGAGAATAGCTCCCAAGTAGCATCCTGGGGTTCACCATTTGTCCACTGTATTAACAGATAAACCACCCCAACATTGCCTTCCCGAACCAATTTCCTGTCCAGCACTTTAGCTGGTTCAGCTGTTAAAAGTTGCCGACCATCGACCTCTGGAACAGAACACGCAATAGGAGGCGGCCCTTCATGTTTTCGGAGCAAAGAGACATGAAACACAGGATGAACTTTGACATCTGGAGGCAATTGCAGCCGATACGCAACAGGTCCCATTCGTGCAGCCACTGGAAAGGGACCAAAATAGCGAGGAGCTAGCTTGGCAGAGGATCGATAAGCCATTGTTTTCTGCCGATATGGCTGCAGCTTAACATACACGAGATCACCCACAGCAAAAATCTTATCTGACCGGTGTTTATCTGCTTGAATCTTCATACGATCTTGGGCGCGTAATAGATGAAAGCGTAGCATCTGCAAACAATCCTCCCGTGCCTTCAATGTGCGATCTACTGTCTCAACCTGGCAATCTCCCAGAACATACGGTAAGTGCACAGATGGAGGTTGACCATACACAACCTCATAGGGAGTTTTCTGGATTGCGGAATGAAATGTGGTGTTGTACCACCATTCAGCCAAAGGAATCCAATGCGCCCATTCCTTTGGTTTCTCCCCTGTCATGCATCGTAAGTACGTCTCCAAACATTTATTAACTATTTCGGATTGACCATCCGTCTGGGGATGATAACTGGAAGACATCAAAAGATCCACCTGTTGCAACCGGAATAATTCTCTCCAGAAAGTACTGACGAAAATGCGGTCTCTGTCCGAAACAATAGTTCTTGGCATCCCATGGAGTCTGAATATCTGATCCAAGAACAACTGAGCAACAGTGACAGCCGTGAAAGGGTGACTAAGTAATAGAAAGTGAGCGTATTTACTTAGTCTATCGACAATAACCAAAATAGTGTCCTTCCCTTTCGATTTCGGTAAACCTTCGATGAAATCCATCGATATATCTATCCACACGCTATCGGGTATCGGCAAGGGTTGAAGAAGGCCAGATTTCTTTTGCAACACCGGCTTACATTGCTGGCAAACTGAACAATTCCTAACATAATTGCGAATGTCTCGTTTTAACTTCTTCCAATAAAACAGAGCAGAGATTCGCTTAGCCGTAGCCTGCATACCCGAATGTCCCCCGGTAGGTGAATCATGTAAGAGGGAAATGATCTTCTGTCGCAACCCTTCATCACAACCAACTACAAGCTTCCCTTTACGACGCAATTCACCCTGATGCCAAGTATAGTGAGGGCGAGCAAGACCACTCTGCAATTGCTGAATCAAAAATTGCAGCTGCGCATCCTGCTGCCAACTAGCTGCAATCTGCAATTTAAGTCCGTATTCAACTGTGACAATACTAAAGACATAAACTCAGCGCTTTGGACCCGAGATAAAGCGTCCGCAGCTGCATTTTCTTTCCCTCGCTTATAGACTACTTCATAATCCAATCCAAGCAACTTAGGTAAGCATTTACTTTGGAAAGCAGTGGTAATCTTCTGTTCCAACAGATATTTCAGACTGAAATGATCAGTCTTGATCACAAAATGTCTTCCCGTAAGGTATGGCTTCCACTTTTCCACAGCGAAGATTACGGCCATCAACTCTTTCTCATAAGTAGAGCTCCCTTGCATCTTAGCTGAAAATGCTTTGCTAATATAAGCAATCGGGTGACCTTTCTGTGTCAAGACAGCCCCCATACCTGTCCCCGAAGCGTCCGTTTCAATGACAAACTCTTCAGCAAAGTTAGGAAGAGCAAGGACCGGAGCTGTGCTCATAGCAAGTTTTAATTGAGCAAAAGCCGCGGTAGCAGCAGCATCCCAACGAAACGCGTTCTTTTTCAATAAATTGGTTAGTGGCTTACTAATAAGACCATAACCTCGGATAAACTTCCGATAGTAGCCTGTCAAACCCAAGAATCCCCGGAGCTCTTTCACCGTCTTCGGCTCGGGCCAGTCAGCCATTGCTTGGATCTTATGTGGATCTGTCTGTACACCTTTCGCAGAAATTACATGCCCCAAATATTCTACCTCCGATGCGCCAAAAACACACTTGGACATCTTCGCATACAAAGTGTGCTGCCGCAAAACAGTCAAGACAGTCCCAACATGACCAACATGCTCCTGTAATGACTTGCTATATATCAGGATGTCATCGAAAAACACTAGAACAAACCTTCGAAGGTACGGTCGGAAAATAGAGTTCATGAGATGCTGAAACGTTGAAGGCGCATTGGTCAAGCCAAACGGCATCACTAGAAATTCATAGTGGCCCTCATGAGTGCGAAACGCAGTTTTCGGAATGTCATCCAGAGCCATTCTGATTTGCCAGTAGCCGGACCGTAAATCAATCTTGGAAAAGAGAACAGCCCCATGAAGTTCATCCAACAATTCCTCTATAATTGGCATTGGAAATTTATCTTTTACCGTAGCTTTGTTCAGCTCTCTATAATCGATGCACAACCGCCAAGAACCATCTTTTTTCTTTACCATCACAATAGGAGAAGAAAACGCACTCTGACTTGGTCGAATTACCCCTGCCGCTAACATCTCTTTCACCATTGCTTCAATAGCATCCTTCTGTACCACCGGATATCTATAAGGACGAACATTAATAGGAGAAGTCCCTTCCTTTAGATGTATGGGGTGATCGTGTAACCTACGAGGTGGTAAGGTGGTCGGTTCTTGAAAGATATCAGCATACTCCTCCAAAATCGTCTGCAATTCAGAACACACCGGTGAGGAAATTGCAGAAGGGTTGTCTGCGGCTTTAACAGAGACAGCAAACATCTGCACTGGCTGAACATTTTTACAGATAAACGTCTTCAACTCCTTCTCATCCATCCAGTTGATAGAGTCTGGTTTCCCCCCTCGCAACACATGCTTCCGTCCCTTATATTTGAACTCCATTCGTAACTGTGTGAAATCCCACAGTACTGGTCCAAGAGTGGATAACCATTGAACACCTAAAATCATATCACAAGTTCCTAACGAGACCAACATTATATCAGTAGAAAAATTTGTACCCTGCAGCTCCCACTGGAAGGCTTTACACATAAAGCGGCAGTATACCGTCTCTCCATTGGCTACTGAAACTGCAACCGGATAACTTGGTTTAATCCGGCAGCCTAATCTCTTGGCCGTATTCAAGTCCAAAAAATTATGTGTACTACCCGAGTCAATTAAAATGTTAAGTCTGCTGCTCTTTACCTTCCCAGTCACCTTCATTGTTTGATACGCAGTGTTGCCAGTAATAGCGTTCAAAGATATCAACGGTGGGAACTGGTCTTCATTTGTCTCCTCCGAATCATCCTCTACTCCATCTTCTTCTGGGCTTTCCTCAGTAAGGACTTCCACCCGATGCAGCTGAGCTTTACATTTATGTCCCGGAGCAAATTTTTCTGGGCAGAAAAAGCAGAGATTCTTAGCTCGCCGTTCTGCAATAAATTCTGGGGTCAACTGCCGTCTAGTAAATTTGGCCGATTCCGTTGATGGTTTCGGAAAAAGAGCTGGTGTTGATGCAGAAGTATTGTACAGTTTTGTTGTAGATCTCTCAAACAACGGCCTGCTTCGTTTATGGATGGAAGACAGCAAATTTTCCTGTAAACGAGCTAACGTATATGCATCAGTTAAGGACTGAGGTCGAAACATACGCACTGCCGTCTGAACCTCCACGCGTAAGCCACTTAGGAAACAACTTAAGGCTTGTTTCTCTGATAAATCCGTGCGTACTAACAAAGCATCAAACTTTTCCTGGTAAACATCAATTCCTGCAGCCTCTTCATGTCGCAGACTCATCAACTCAGCCACTGGATCATCATATGGTTGGCCTCCGAATCGAGCCACGACCATCGATTTATACTCTTCCCAAGTTGGCCACTGATCATTCGAACGTGCTTTCATAATAGATTGGTGCCATATCAAAGCCTTCCCTTCCAGATGTACCGAAACGATTTTGACTCTAACATCCGCCGGAGTAACATCCACATCGAAAAATTGGTCACATTTATAAAGCCAACTTTGCACCTCTTCACCCCGAAATCTAGGGAAGTCTACCTTCGACACCCGAGTATACGCCGACTGAATACCTCCATGAGATTGTTGACCACCACTTTGAAAACCTCTTTGTTCCCGAGATGGCAGATCCTCCATATCATTCATTCGAATATTCATCTCCTGTAGCTGTGTAGTTACTCGCAGCATTGTGTCTCTTTGCGCTCGCATTTCCTCCCGGAACTCCGCCTGTTGTTGTTGCTGCTGTGCGAGGAATTCCGTCCAAGATTCCTTCATTGTCTTCTGAAATTCATCCATTGCCAGTTGTGTCTTGGTAACAACCATGAGCGTTTTTGGCCAGGACCGGACAACTGATACCAATTGCAACGATTCTTCTGGGATTGGTGATCGGAGAAGAACGAGAATGGAAGAAGGGCTGATCGGAAGGAAGTCAGCCGGATCTTTTCATTCAGTTAAAGCTCGAAGAGCCCAAGCGGTAACAAACAGAGAAGGAAGCAGACGGTTTAACAGAGTTCAACAACCTTCTCTTAGTCTACCTAACTTCCTTTTTATAGCTACACTGAGTAACCAATTGTAACTAGCGTCTACATTCAATGAAACTCTACATTACATCTTCACTTGCACGCTCAACACCGCTTCTCTGCCTCCAGCCACAGTCCTCCCTCTGTAACACTGCGTAACGGCTTCCCTCTATTTCTTCGCATATCAGAGGGACAGTAACTAATCGTGCTTCACCAGAGAAATTTGCCACCATAGTGTTATTACAAAAGAAACAAAAAACGTAAGAGAGGACAATGTTTGAACAAAGGGTGGTTGTCCTATTTATAATGCCAGGGACCAGCCGTGATTTTCTGGATTTTCTAAGATTTTTGTTACCGACGGAGGGTTTGCATCTAATAGCATTCATTTTAAATCAAATCCCGTCGTCGCAATATCAAAAGTTTGAGAGTTGGGTGAGTCCCACCATCGTTCGATAATCTCGGGGAACATATGTGTCAAGATACATATTTGGAATAGATAACGTCGGATTTTTAATCTTCCACGGATGATAAGGTGGAATTGAAAGAAAAAAAAATAAAATAAATAAATTATCATATACCACATTCATTCAGGAATGTGTACATATCTCTTGCTCAATTGGATTCTCAATTTTGTGCACTGCCAAATATTTTCGGTAAGTGATATTACATGCATGGATTTTATAGAGATATGATCTCTCAATGTCTCTAAGAAAAGATATATCTTCCTGGAACCTTTTATAAAGACACTTTAATTCTAATCTCTATGCAATATATATACGCATACGAGATACGAATTAAAGTTGTGATATTTATAAACATTGAAATTTTATTAATGTCGAAATAATGTCATCCGGTCCAATAATCATATATTATATTAATCGGTATGATATAAAATATTTTGTACTCATATCTTAGTGTAAAAACAATACAACGGGCCCGAGATTATAAAATATTCAAGCCCAACCCACTTATTATTGGGTTTTAAAATTATGGCCTAGCCGATATACTCACCCAATTAAGCCTAACCCAATAAAAGAAATAAACTGGGCTTGACCCATACTTCGGCCCAATCCAAAGGCCCTCAAGCTCAGGCCTCTTTGTCCCACATCGGCTAGAGAAAGCACTCAGGGGTCCTTCGACTCTTTTAAATAAGGAGTGGTCCCGTCCCTTTCATTGGACACAACTTCAAGATGAGAAGCTCCTTCGATAGCGAAGTTGTCGAGCATCCTTTCATCACGCACTTCGCCCATCTTCTGAAGAGTCTCCAGATCAAGCTTATACAACAACCTTAGTGTTCTTTGCCCATCTTCAGATGAGTCTCCAGATCAAGCTTCTACAATAGCCCTAGTATTCTTCGCCCATATCCAAAAGACTCTCCAGGTCAAGCTTCTACAGCCCTGGCGATCTTCACCACTTCTGAAGACTCGCCGGATTAAGCTTCCACAGCCGCAGTGTCTTCATCAATATATCTCTTTAGAATCAGAGGACTCACGTGCTTTGTTCGTGACTAGAGATTGAACCTACTATATTTTCAATACGACATTTCCGTTCTATATACAAAACGTGGGATTTTTTTGCTCACACCTAAACCTGAGTAATACACAAAAGGATATTATGAATATCCAGTTCGTCATGCACAACCAGTCCTTGGAGACAGAAAAGATTCTTTCTATATATATATATTACTAACATGATCGTCCATTGTATTGTAAAATCACAAATGGACCAAGTGAGCTCAAGGAAAATTACAGTGAAGAACACAACATCTAGTCCAGAGTATGGTATCAAGTACGAACTGAGTCAAATCGCACAGAATAACTCATTCGCTCGACCAAACGAGAAACTACAATCACCTTTAGGCCAGAATTCGACAAGAACTCGTTCCCTCTTCTCTTCCCTCGCAATGGCTGCAAACCAAAAACACTAAGAATCGAAACAACTCCTTGCATACCGCTCCAATTAACTAAAAGAGGTCGCCGAACGTTTACTGGCACAAACGATAACGGTGGTGCGGGCATGGCCACGAGAGGTTTGCGAAGCCTGATCAAACAACAACTGCAGTGGAGAAATTGGCACAGACGTCGATGAAGACGTCGGCTTGGGGATAGCACTGGTGTGAACAGAGGTGATGATCGGGGGGGAATGACAAAAGCGCCATTTTCTCTGGAGCTCTTCGGTAGTGGAAGCTGAACTGACTATCAAGGTTTCTCAGAATCCCGATCGTATCTATCTAAAAATTCCGATAAATACAGCCGTGATTTAATTAAGTTACGTCCGATCCATCGATTCAAAAATTTCGTTCTCGACCCTACCGTATTTAGAAAACCATGCCGACTGTTATTTGACTGTTATTACCTAAATGCGACGAAGAAGACAATAGGCTTAGTATAAAATTAATTTAAGCTAGTTGGTCCTTAAACTTATGTTTATTTCATTTTAGTCAAATAGTAATTCCTACTCGCCGGAATGGTCTCCAGAAAACTCGCCCAAGTCATAGGCAAAAGATCGATGCGGCAAAGTGACTGTTTCGTTAAAGGCGAGCTGGACACGAGGACTCCGCACCAATCTCATCACGCGGCCGTTGATGCACATGAATTTCTGGGCTTAGTCATTAGTGGGCTGAAGAAGCAAAGTTCCGTACAGATACTGTCAACTCCGCTCAAGAAACCCATGTAAGCATTGCTCGAGTGCTCGAGACCGACCTCGCTCGAGAAGCAACTTACCCAGCATAGCTCGAGACATGAATAGTGTCTCGCAACTCGAAAACTTGGCCAAACCACGTCTACTTTACTTGAAAGGAGCGGGACACGTGGCAAACCCAGAAAGGCCAACCAAAACACGACGTGCATGGTCCTACAAAATAGGAATCAGATCGTGCACACGATCTAAGAAGATCCTAGGATGGTTGAACAATCACAACTGCCAGATTCTGGGATATAAAAGGATCACAACAGAACAAACAAAGCACGAACAACAACAACAACAACTCAAACTTTTATCTTTTATCTTTGGCCCTTTATCCTCCAACCTCAGCGCCGTCGATTCTGTCCGGTGTTGTTGACGCTCCTCCGCCCAGCCTTGGTGCCGTTGATTCTGTCCGGCATTGCGGTCCATCCTCGGTGCTGTTGATAATGTCCGATGCCGTTGACCTGCTATCACCTCGACTCCGCCTTCCAACCTCGGTGTTGTAGATTCTTTCCGGTACCGTCGTCTCCGCCGCTCCACAAGGGTGAATTCCATTAAAGGAGTTTGCCTCAACCGTCATTCGCCCAAGAGCTAGTGGGGCACTTATTGCATTACACCTTACTCGAGAGCAGAGCAAAAGTTGTGTTGGTTAAAGACGATTCATAGCTAGTGGTAAATCATGTAACCGGCTTGAGTCTTTGCCACACCCAAGAGCTAAAGAAATACTTAATCCTGACCCAACAACTAATTAAAAGGTTTCAACAAGTTAATCTAGAGCATGTAGGTCGAGGGGATAACGCAATAGCCAATTCGTTGGCCCTATTGGCGTCTGGATATAAGTCGAACGACACATTACAGAAGGAAATAAGAGGTATCATCCCCGAAATCAGTTCACCTATAATCGACGAAAAAGAAAGTGACTCCACTTCCAATCATAAGGTAGACGTCATGAAAGGAGACCAAGATCGGCTGGTACCTTATGTCAAATTCTTGGAAAACCCTAATTCACAGGTCGAGAGAAAGGTTAAACTAGCAGCTAGACAATATGTGCTCCTGGATGGTCTATTGTACAAGAAAACCAAATAATGAGTTTTGTTAAGATGCGTTGACCTGGATGAAGCGGCACCAATCATGCTGGAAACGCATGAGGGTATGCGGGACTCATCAGTCAGGAATGAAGATGTTCTGGATGTTCTAAAGGCACAAATTTTATTGGTCATCCATGAAAAAGAATTGTATCGAGATGGCTAAGGATTGTCGGAAATGCCAAAAGTTTGGAATCATAACTCGAGTTTCGGCAACGGAATTAAATCCAGTAACACAGCAATGGCCATTCAAGTCTTGGGCTCTAGATATAATCGGAGAAATTAGACCCAATCTAGAAAAGGGGATGCCTATATATTGGTGGCTACGGATTACTTTACCAAGTGGGTGGAAGCCAAAGCTTATCAGAAAATCGATCAGAAGGAGATCATCGAGTTCATTAGGATAAATGTTATCTTCCTTTTCGGACTCCCACACAATATAGTAGTGGACAACAGAATCGCATTCAATGGGGAACATATGCAAACGTTCTCGAGAGAGTTTGGCTTCATCATCAATAACTCCTCACCATATTATCCACAGTCCAATGGACAAGCAGAATCTACCAACGAACTTATTAAAAGTGTAATCCAGAGAATGATTGAAAATAACCCTAGGAGGTGGCATGAAATACTCCTCAAGACGTTATGGGGTCTAAGAGTCACCAAAAGGGACAGCACTGGGGAAGCACCTTATAACCTGGTGTATGGGAAAGAAGACATTGTTCCCATTGAGATAAAGTATAAATCTTTTCGAGTCAATCAAGCAAACCGAGATGTTGGTCGAGAAGAGGAACTTCCTCGAGACAATGAACACCTCGAGAGTTTGCGCACAAAAGCAGCAAACAGAAAGGAAGTTCAGAGAAGGAGAATGATGAGACATTACCACAAAAGTGTCCATTCCAAAAGCTTTAAGGAAGGAGAACTGGTTAGGAAAATGGTTCTCCTAGTAAGCACTCGAGATTATTTCCTCGAGAAATGGTCACCAAATTGGGAAAGTTCGTTTAGAGTTAAGGATGTATTCCCCAAGAACGTATATCATTTAGCTGACTTTGAAGGCGTTCTCACGAATTAAAAATTGAAGGGAAATATCTGAAACCTTACAAACCAACCATTTGGGAAACTCATAAAGAAATTATAAAGAGGAGATTCCCAAGCTTATGGATGCAGTTGGAAGAGTAAGATGGTTTTTTTTAAATAAAATCTATTGCATTAGTACAATCCTCGAGAGGATAACATGTAAACAAAATACATAAAGATTAGTTCCTACAAACATTTTGATAATCACGGATCAATACAGTGAACGGATGCTTCTCTTTACAAAACCGAGTGCTACTAAACCGCAGACTCCTCTTCGCAAAGCTTGGAAGAGAAAGAAGCGTAGAAGAAGGGTGGCCACCATGAATTCCTCCATCCCCTCGAGCTATCTGACAAGCCAACTCTCTGGCGTAGGATACTGGTTTCCTTCCCTCTTCAAGAATAATCTTTGGGAAGGATGAGCTAAGGTATGGTGCAACAAGGGGCCAGATCAGAAGAGCGCGCTTGATTTCATTCCCTCTTGCCCACAAACGGAGTGCAAGAGAATGAAAAGTTAGAGGAGTCCCTCGAAAGGTACCCACCTATAGGGGTCATGGAGAGCCGATGAGCGACATGACCACCTAAGGTTGTGGACTTAGGCTTTTGAGGGACGGCATGTTGTGAACTTAGGCTTTTGAAATGAAGAGAAGGTTTCAAGAGAATAGGTTGTTGAGAGAAGAGTACAACATCAAGACAAGACATGGTTGGTGTGGATATGCAAGTTTGAAGGAAAGCCGAGTCTATTTATAGTTGGGAAAAGGAATACAATCAAGGACAGGTTCATGAACCTCATGAAGGAGTAGTAGAAAATCTTGAGAATCTAGAAAATCATCATTTTCGGGAATCTTTACAGCCTTAATGTACAACATTAAAGCTGTTCAAAACGAGAGTAAATGTTGCAAACTGTCTTGGAAAAAGATGAAAACGTTTCAGTCGGGAAGATCAAACAAATGAAAATACTAAATGATATTTAATGTCATTAAAGACAAAGAGAAAAATTACAGTAGTGGGGGCTGACAGTCAACAAAACGTTCAATGAGTTCTAAACTTTACTTCTCATGAAACTCTCCCTCTCGTAATACAACCTGATCCATTATACTCTCTTGTTCATCTGGTTCTGTAGCAACTAACCACATGGCTCGTTTCTTCTTGAGTTTGGACAGAGACCTTAAGAGAATCTTTTTCCGCTTAATAAGCTTTTGTATCCTCCTTCAGGTAGCGGTTAAGCGCTGGCTCTTGTACTCAATCTTCTCGTCCAACTGCTCGAGCTCACACCATTTTTGAGCCTCCACTTACTCCCGTCGATTTATCGATTCTCGAGTCATTTGCTGGGCAGATCGTTTCTTTGCATACTCATCGTAACTAAGCCAGTAGAGTTGGCGAGCAAGCGTGCAGGCAAGAATCTGGTCCACTGTCGCTAGAGGAGGGAGGATAATGCTCTTCATAGCAGCTCTGTATCGATAAAAACTTACCTCGGTGTAGACGATATCAGCACGGAGGAAATCAATCACAAACAAGAAGTCCACCAGGAATTGTTGATCCCTATTCAATGGACCCTCAAAAGTCCACCAGGAATTGTTGATCCCTATTCAATGGACCCTCAGAAACTATCCCTTCTGGAAAGGAGGTATCATTGGCGTCATCATCAAGAGGGTCGGTTGCTGGATCCTAACAAGGAAAAGGTAGAAATAAAAAAGAGAAAGCATACTCGACAATGAGAAGAGAGAAAGCGCTCGCTTACAAGCATCTTTCGGGAGGCATCTTCGGAAAACGTCTCCTTCATGCCCGACGTCCCTGCGACAACATGAGGAGTAGCCATAGACATCTCTTCCATCTCAACAGGCAGATCGCGGACGTCTTCGGTGTCCTCAGGAGGTGACACTTCTCAAGTTTCCAGACTTGGGGTGTTTTCTTGAAACGCTTTTACATTCTCAAGAGGATGGGCATCTTGGGTACCCAGGACATTTCGAGAAGTAGAGGGAGCACCCTGAGGGTTCTCTTCAGTTGGTCGTACATGAGGATCAACCTGTATCATTTTCAAGAATAAGTGAAGTGAAAGAAAATGAATCCCAGAACAGAAAACCAAAAGAGGTAAGGAAATACTGGTAGGGACTTCTAAATCTGGAATCGACTCGTCAACCCTAGTAGATGATGTTTTAAGAAAAGGTGGAGTGAGCGTATCCGCCTACGAACTCTGGTCTAGAATATGAACGATAGGTCCTTTAAGCACGGGCTTCACCCGTTACTTGAAGACACTATTGAGCTGTTTAGAAGCTGGTACTCCCTCGCACTATGGTTTAGAGGGACGATCTTCTCGAGCCTTAGAACGTTCTTCTCTAAGGCCAACCTCTTCAAAGGACTGCACAGATCGAACCTTACGCTTCTTTCTAAGCACTAGAGGTTGCCTCAGGCGAAGCCCATACTAGCCTCAGTTGCAAAAACGAGCAAGATTAAAACCACTACAATTGGCAGTTAACAACATAAGCTGAGTTTCATAACTCACTCTCTAGAGCGGGGGTGGGTACATAAAGGTCACCCAAACTGTTGTCTAAGATGGCAATGCCTCCTCGTAATACAGACCATGTCATAGTCCAGTAAACTTGAAAAAGCTCAGACGCTTGGATCCCACCATTTCTAAAGAAAGGAAACACGACTGGATATAGAGCAGTCTGGGTCAATACCTCATCCGCTTCCTTGAAGCTTACAGTCACAATCTTGCCGCGCACAAAGGTATTAAAAGATCTCGAGAAAGGGACACTGACATCTTGGAAAAAACCAAGTTGTCTGGCGCACAGTTGTGGATCATACATTTCAAACATAAATTTACTCCCCGGGCAGACTCCAACCAAGTCTCGAGGTGTTAGAACGCTGTCCCAGTGGGACCACTCAGTAAGGTTCTTTCGAGCGGCATAGAACCTGTTGGGAGGATTTGGTGTCCATTCTTATTACCTCTCAGGATCAGCCAATTCACCCATCAGAGAAGTAACTGGTTTAGGAGACCAAGTGCCCGAATCACTACAAGTGTGAAGAGCAATGTCGAGTCCAAAGCATTTGTCACATCTAAGCTCTCACTTGTCGAAAGAGGATAGCTGAGGAAACTAGATGAGCACCCATAAGTGAAGGAGCCACGTTGGGCCTCCAGATTGGTGATTCGAGAAACCTTTATCTTTAATAATACTAGAAGCGACCCGAAGACTTCTGTAACAACTGATGGAGAAAGGGTGCAAAAGCCACAGGCTCGTCAGTCTGGACCAAGAAGTTACTGATCCAGGACATGTAAATGGCAGCCTACCTCCCAGGACTACAAAAGATATATTTGCTGAGCCACTCGAGATAAAACTCAAATTCCTGCTCTTTTCCCCATTGAGTAGTCTTCCCTCCTGTAGCGCAGAGTAAGTCCATGTGGCTGCTGACTGTATTACAAATTTTATGCCCTTGATACTGAAATCTATCATGTTCTGCTCTATGAAGACGGACGACAACACCCGAGGCAAGGCAACCCGTTAAGAAAGAGACATCTTTTATGGTGACAGTCATGGGCCCTTCAAGGAGAAAGAAGACATTCAGTAGAGAGTTCCAAAAAGGAATCAAACTGGAGTAAACTTTAAAGTCACAAGACTTCATCCTCCTCGAGATGGACACCGCAGACCTAAACAACATAACTTTTGGTCCAGCTTATCTTCCCACAATTTAAACCACTTCTCAGTAGAAGAGTCAGTTAGGGGAAATCCTACATGCTCCTTTGCACGGAACGATGAGACATGAGCACAAAAATCGGGGGAACATGTCGGAATAGTCGACGAAGTTAGGAGATAGGTCTGTGGAATCTCGTGTTCCCTAAAAGCGGATGGCGAGAGCAGAGGACCCAAAGTCAAAAGTGGAGGGTCATAGTCTGAGACGGGAATGACCACTCGTCGATCAGCGATTTCATGGTACTGACCAAATCGAATGTGGTCTGATGCCGTCTGAGAAGCCATCACTCGCAAATCTCGCTCTGATAAAGGAAAGTTCGAAACTTTACAGAGGAAAACAGGAAAAATTGGGGTTTGGTCGAAGAAAGACCCGAACTTTGGCAAAGAAACGGTTCTTGAAATCAGAAGAAAGGAGGGTTTGAAGAAAGAAACGGTTGGTATTCCGAAACACTGTGAACAAAGAAGCGGGAAAAGAACCTTGCTCGACAAGATTCATGTCAAAACGTAGCCGTTTCGAGATAAACATAAAGTCTCCACATTATGTTTAACAAAGGGGGGCTTAATGCTGAAAAACATGAATTCCTCGGCTTCGTCCTTAGTGGGCCAAAGAAGTAAAGTTCCGTACAGACACTGTCAACTCCGCTCGAGAAGCCCATGTAAGCATTGCTAGAGTGCTCGAGACCGACCTCGCTCGAGAAGCAACTTACCCGGCATAGCTCGAGACATGAATACTGTCTCGCAACTCGAAAGCTTGGCCAAACCACGTTTACTTTACATCAAAGGAGCAGGACACGTGGCAAACCCAAAAAGGCCAACCAAAACACGACGTGCATGGTTCCTACAAAATAGGAATCGGATCGTGCACACGATCTAAGAAGATCTTGGGATGGCTGAACAATCACAACTACCAGATTCTGAGATATAAAAGGATCACAACAGAACACACAAAGCACGAACAACAACAACAATTCAAACTTTTATCATTTATCTTTGGTTCTTTATCCTCCAACCACAGCGTCGTCGATTCTGTCCGGTGTTTTTGACGTTCCTCAGCCCAGCCTCGGTGCCGTTGATTCTGTCTGGCATTGTGGTCCATCCTCGGTGCTATTGATCTTGTCCGACGCCGTTGACCTGCTACCACCTCGATTCCGCCTTCCCACCTCGGTGCTGTCGATTCTGTCCGGTGCCGTTGACGTCTCCGCCACTCTACAAGGGTGAATTCCATTAAAGGAGTTTGTCTCGACCGCCGTTCGCCCGCCGCCGTTGACCTGCTACCACCTCGACTCTGCCTTCCAATCTCGGTGCTGTCGATTCTGTCTAGTGCCGTTGACGTCTCTGCCACTCCACAAGGGTGAATTCCATTAGAGGAGCTTGCCTCGACCTCCATTCGCCCCGCTAACCGTCGTGGAGCGTCACCAGGCCTTTTCTGTTGTTTTCCATCCAAGTCACGTCTATAAATGTAACGTTGTAAGCTCGATACTGTCACATTCGTTCACTTTACGGTATACAACATCAAACGCTGTAAATTCAGTACCGGCGTATTAAATTTCAGTATTGCGTTTACTTTCTGTTAACCTGGTTTTGATGATGAACTTAGGCAACGCGTTACTGATGGTCAGAAGTAATGTTTCACGAGTTACGTGCTTATCCCTAGTGATGAGCGTGAACAATGTGTTATTGAACCACAGCTAGTAACTGTTATATGTTGCTGCGTTACAGTAAGTTGTTGTTGTGATATTACACGCATACATATTGAAAATATGGAAACAAATTTTCAATACCCAGGTTTTATTTTGGGTTATCTCAAATTATTCGTCTGAGTGTCCAAATTCAATTAATATGGTTGTCTGATCTCATTTTATACATTTAGGAAACTAAATATTGAGAGATTGGGTTACCAAGTTTATACTTGGAAACAAAATATTTTATTTTGCAGCAGTCCTACGCTGTAATAGGATAAAATCATAAATCAGATAAGTTTGTTTATGATCTTATCTCAATTATCGATCAGAGGAGAACATCTTTAGGATGATTTGTTTATAAGACTTGGAAACAATTAATTTGTTTCAGATAACAACAGTTTATTTGAGGACAGTTACCGTCGGGGACTTTCCTTCTGTGGTACAGCGAACCATTGAGTAGACTGTTGCTGAGTCCCGGCTGCCAGTTTTAGCACCAAATCTCGAAGATTCCTTGGACGTCCTTTGTGCATCTTTCTCCATTATAATCAGACTAGGGACGACATATCTCATTGCCTTTGTGCGTCTGAGTGGTCTAAGTGGTCTAAGTGAGCTTTGTGCATCGACGGAGAGTGGAAGGTGCTAAGTGTCTCCTGGTTCTTTCTCTTGCAAGCTGCGTGTGAGAGTGTCAAGGGGCTGAGGTCAGACCCTTTGATCGTCGTGAGAGGGACTAGGTGTCCTCGGTGCGTTCAACGAGCAGCTGGCGAATCATCTGAGGGAAGCTAAGTGAATACCTGTTCTGAATTCAGTAACCAGTTGCTAACCCATCGGCAAGAAGACGTTCTTGTCGTGTCTCTTCGCAGGGAAGTCTCGAACCTACGGAGTTTGAGCAGTGAGACACGCACTTGCGGGTGTGCGCCAGAAGTCTTGTGCCTGTAGGGTAGAACAGGAGTTGGGAATGCCGCCGGAGTGGAAAGAGGTCCTCCCGACCACAGAGGTGCTGTGCAGAAGTCTCGAACTCCTGCTGACGGACAATAGAGCAGGTTGCGTGGAAGCCGCCGGAGTTGAAAATTCCACCCTAGGCACTGGGTGTGCAGTGCAGTGAGTCACGGCTGTGGTAACCGTGCACGTCCGAACTGAGTGTAGGACGGATACCTTATCTTAGTGGTCTTTGTGGTTATCTTTGTGGTCTTGGTGGTTCTTCTCTTCGTGGTCTTTGTGGTGATCTGTGTGATCAACTTCGTGGTTGTCTCTTAAGCAATTACAGGCCCCTTAAGGAGAGACAAGATCTGTGTGGAAATCCTCTACTGAACGACAAAGTGCTGAAGCAATCCTCTATTGTGAATCAGAAACGAGCTGCTCTCGGAGAAATCTTTCTGTCACTTTAAGAATTATTATCTGAGGATTTATACTCTAACATAACGTTGTCTGTGTGCTTTGATAGACAGGCTTACGTCTGAGTGACAACGTTCTGTGTGGAATCCATTGAGCTACCAACTGCTGAGCATAAGTATCATTCTGCTAGAAACGAGAAGACGTCCACTGTGTGAGGAGCTGACCATTGCTAGGAGTGATCGTCAATTGTACAGGATTCTAAATCTCACTTTGTGAGAAACCAAACGCCTAGTGCAAGGCTCTTTGCATCCATTATTTTCAAATAGTGGAATCACCTCGTTAGTGGAAAGTAGACGTAGGTCAATTAAGACCGAACCACTATAAATTACTGTGTCCATTATGATCGCGCAACACTCGTACGAAAACCTACTCGACAAAATCGTAACGGTTACAGCGAAGTAAATCTCATCCTGAGAAACGCTCTGCTGAGATATAGTACGCTTCCACTTACACTGAGAAAGGGCGAAAAAGTTATAAACACTAATTCACCCCCCTCTTAGTGTTTCTGAACGATCCAACACTTTCACTTTACGGCGACCATACTATCATTGTAAAATTCGATACGTGTTGTGAGGAACACAAATTCTGCGCCAACAGCGGCTGATAAGTGCATTATCTGTTTTGAGGTAATCCTGCCAGTTCTCGTCCTACTGTTATGACAGAATTGCCGAAAGGTAAGGCTATAGCTTAGAACAAAGAGTCGTCGGTAAAACTGACAGGTAAGAACGAGCACCAAAATGATGGAAGCTTAGAATCTGTTCGCAGACGAGCATAATATGCCGCAGCTCTTCTTACAGTAGTGCCCTTGGTATTGCTTGGTACCAACCATGAACAGGTGCTTCATTTTTGTACGCGCGGACGTGTGCCACCCTGGATAGTTTTGCATGAACATCCGTGCAATCTTCGACCGGGGGGGGGGGGGGGGGTCTCTACCCAGGGACGTGAGCGTCCTGCTGTGGATCCACTAGGTGGCCGATCGTAGCCTGATTACCTTTCCTTTGAAGAATGCAAATTTCAATGCTTAAAGTACAATTGAAGCATGGTACTGACATTACTCATTCCTATCGATCTATAAATTTCAATTGGACCACCCAATCTTAAACATCATCGAAAAAATAAAATAAAATGAAAAAACTTGATTTTATCCCTCTCTTCCTCATATGTTTCAATATTCTATCATCAGGTAACAGATCATTTGGCTCAGTCATTTAATGTTTTATGTCTGAAGATGATGATGATATATGTTTTAGTGGTTTTTGGTGTTTGTCACTTGTTTTGTAGGGAGGGCTGACTTGGAACAAGTCACGTTTTATCTACACAACAAATGTCCCTTCCCATTGTGGCCGGCCACAGCCCCAAACACTGGCCATCCGGTCGTAGCCGATGGTGGATTTTACCTCCCGTCGAACACCACCAGACGGGTTTCCACCCCTGCAGACTGGAACGGACGCATATGGGCTAGGACAGGCTGCGTTTTCGGGTCCAACGGGAAACAAGCCTGCGAAACAGGGGACTGCGAAGGGCGTTTAGCATGCAACGGGCTCATAGGTGATAGAAATTTGAAGCCAGATGAGAATTCCATACGTTAGTCAGATATTAAGATGGCATGACTCGGTTAAGGTGATTTTTTGTAGGTATGCCGCCGGTGACCTTGGTTGAGGTATCTCTCCAGGCCGACAAAGGGAAGGCGAGCTTCTACGATGTGAGCCTGGTAGATGGATACAATCTCCCCGTGACAGTCACGACGAAGCCGTCGTCGCAGAAATGTACAGTCACCGGGTGCTCGGAGGACCTCAACAGCCTGTGCCCAGATGAACTTCAAGTTCACAACAAGAAAGGTGAAGTCGTGGCTTGTAAGAGTGCGTGTCTTAGCTTCAATGCAGACAACTTCTGTTGTCAGAACGATTTCGGTACCCCGGACAAGTGCAGGCCTAGTGTCTACTCCAAGATATTTAAGGATGCTTGCCCGAGCTATTACAGTTACGCTTATGACTCACCCCCACCACTGAGAAGCTGCGCATCCAAGGAATTCATGATCACATTCTGTCCTGCCAACTGGGGCGGTGAACAAAACCTCATTGATGAAGCTTGATCTTCGGACAGGGGCAACATCGTTGGCACTCAATCAATTTCTTACACCTTATGTCGAATGTTTATACTTTTAAGATAAATCAAAATATCTTATTGAGTGAACAATTGATACAAATAACAACTCGAAGAGGACTATCAGGTATTCTGATCAGATTCTCTACTGAAATTTGAATACATTGATCAATGGGCTATTATGCATTCAATACTGTAAATTTCATTTAGATTCGCCATACTATAATAACAAACAAGAAATTCAAGAATATTTCGTTACTACATCATGTTGTGTTTGCCCAATGACGCAAAGAGTACCTAAAAAATTTGGAACTGATGTTTATAACCCTCTGTCAAAGTACATGAACTCACAAATGCAAACCAATCATTGCAGATGCATGGGAACAGCCTCTGAACTAAAACTCAATTGTACAAGGTAATCTGCCAGGTACCTAAAAGAAAAGCACATCACAAATCATCAAGTAGATGACGCCAATGGTCACGAGGCGAAATCGGGTGGTGATTGCAAAGGAGCCTTGTTAATTAAGGTAATGGCTGTTTTGCGAGTCAATCAGACAATTACATGTTGGTATTGGTTATGAAGCCTGCTTTCTCTGTTTCTTCGCCGCAACTTCAGAGTACCATGACTTCCAAGCTTCCATGTAGTGCTCGAAGAGGTCCCTTAAAGCTGCCATACAATCCGAACCAGTCATCTGTTACATTCCTATATTACCAATAGTAAAATTGTCTTGGAATGAGAAAGATGATATTGATACTGACCTTGATTCTGGTAGTTGGGTCGGTGAGCAGATGCAAGGGATTCCCAGTCTGGAATCTGTCTCGGTTTGTTGTGTGTGGTATTGGCCACTGCTCCAACAATACAAGCAGGTGCAAAAGGACCAAACACAAAATTGCCCGATTTCTCTTTTTCCTCTGGCTTGCTATCTGTCGAAGGGCAGTTACTTTCACTTTGCTGTTCTGTCGTTGGAGATTGCGTCACTGCCTTTCTCATCGAACTTTTATTGATCGAGCGGTCCAACTTGCATTTCTTTGAAGTTTGGTTTGTGATGTCATTCCCAAACGCCCTTTTCTTAGGTTTACTATCTCCCGTGGTGTTAAAGTCCCTGATTTCATAACATCCCATCCATCCAATCCACTTGAATGCCGGTTTCCTTGTTTCGGGATGATGGGTCTGCGGATAAAAAAAAACCATCGGTTAGAGACCAACAAGATTATACAAAACCCAATGTAGCAAGACTGGAAAACTGGACATGTACCTTCTCAATCATATTCATCGAGTTAAATACATTAGCAATGTCGTATAGACGTCTAATTTTAGCTGAAAAAGGGAGAGAGAATTGTTAGTCAAATAATATTCTAACTTCAAGTAAAAGCAATGTCTGCAGATCACTTGCTTCTCATGGCCGTCGAATTGTGGTTCTCGCCAAGCAATGCCTTTGCTGCACTGTCAAGAGAGATCAAATCCACCTAGAAAAGGCCATCATGAAAGCAATGAACAATAAGAATCAGAAGGAATGGCCAAAGGTAGGAGCAATGAAATATCTAGCTAAACAAGTTGAAAATCCTTCACTTACATCACAACAAAGGAAGAGCTTGACAAAGTTTTGGGTAAGAAGAGCCAGAGACTTTTCTCTTCTATTTTCTACAGGACAATGATTTCAACAGATTAACTGCATGCATTATGAGGCACTGACTAAACGGAAAAACAGCGATGAACAAAAAATTACCAGATTTTGACCCTGAATTGCTGTCTTGTGAACAGCCTTCATTGTCCATCAAGGACAAATCCTGATGAAGAACAGTAAAATCATTTCATCATTAGTACTTAAGGACAGACTCTTGATGTTCAGTTTAAGAACTGATCAATGGAATGTAATTCTTGCTCACTAGAACATAGCAAACACCACATTCAAATGAAACGAAATACAAAATCATTTGATGCTTCCATTTTTGGAGGGACTAAACATTCCGCATTCCATTTCACACATCCTCCTAATTCTCAAACCAAATAAATTATCAATTATTCATTCCCTTCACTAAATAATGGCAAAAATTAAAGTAAACATTGAACATAGATATAGAAAAAGCACACGGAAGGCAGTGAATCCCTATATTTGTAAATCAATTTTCATAGCATAAGCAAATTAGTATGGTTTTGCTCAGAAGTACGCCTATGTTGCTTCAAGTATTGTGTGTAATAGACCAAATCGTTCCATGGTAACTCAGGCCGCAACAAACATTGCAGATACATAGGATGAAAGACAGAAGACATACCATAGCGGAGTTGCAGCAACTTGACTGACTGAAGTTCTCTTTGATTCCTTGTTCCTATCAATAATATCTATATTCAGTTAAAAGAGGAGAGATTGCAAGGTTCGGCACAGCAACAAATAATGACCTTTTCCATTTTAAAAAAGATCACCTTAAGGGCCTCCAGAGCTTTCGGGATCCCTTCAAAACCCTTCCACGAGTACTGATTTTTTGCTCTCCTAGCCACAACCTATACAAAAAAGCAAACAACTTAACATCCAACACCGTAACCAAATTGAAACAGCTCCCGAATCTGAAAGATCAAAATTAGGGGATAATCCACAATCTAACCCCAACACTCTCGAGAATGTTCACGACATCGTAGATCCTCCTCCTCTCGACTCCTGTACAGACAACCAACCAATCGTATCAATATCTCCTAAACCAATCAAAAAAGTCAAAATTGAACAACTGGGTCTTTCCCAATGGCATCCAAAACCCAAGGAGAAGTCAAAACAAGACACCTAATTTCAGGGCGGCATCATCGAGCCCGATCACGTCAGTCCCATCCTTATTGTACAGATTCACGAAGCTGCAACAAAATCAAGACCCAAGAGCATGAAAAACCCCAACCAAAAATCACATCAGAAGGAACGGATCAAGGGGAGGAAAAGGAAAACGGGAGCCTTGAATACTTTGAACACAAGACCCCAAGGGACTTCTCCTTGCGGCAGTACACGTCCGCGGCCAAACCGCCAGACATTCGGAAACAGGAAGCGAAAAGTGGGGGAAAGGGAAATGAGAGGAGGAGGCGAAGAGAGATTGATTAGGGTTTAGGGATGGGAATCCGCCAAGGAAGGAGACGGTGGCGATTTCGTTTATTAGAGGGGGGGGGGGGGAAGGAGCGAGTGAGGGAGGGATTGGCGGGGTTTGAAATTTTGAAAGTTAGCGGTTGGAGGGTATCCTCCACGTGACTTGCACCTGACCAACGCGATTAAAAAGGAGGGAAACCCCAAAAATAAAACGATAAGGTGAATAATAGTTCTCACCAATCGATCAAAGTCGTGATAATTTCTAGCGAGAATAGGAAAAAAGAACACGTTCAAGGCTGCGCGAGCATTGGACGATTGTGACTCCGTAAATATAGTCGTAATTTCAAAAAATCTTGTTTTACAAGTAGCGGTTTCAAAACGTGTATTATGTCTAAAAGTTAAGAGTTTAAAATCACCATTTTATGTTTATAACATAAAGTTGGGTTAACTCCCACTCTAGCACACTTTGAAAAAAACGGGCTCAAAATACGGCACCGTCTGATTTTGAAAAAGTCACTCCGATATCAAAAAGTCTCCATCCCCAGTGCTCTTAAGTCGAGGTGACTTGAAGGGAACCTCGTGGTCCTAACCTCGACTTAGGACTAAACAACATATATTCATTATAACCCCTGTTTGAATAGTGAATAACATATATTAAATAATAACACAACGTCCAAAATAACAAAAACTTAACAATAATTGAAGTATAATCGTCGGACAATCTAGTCCTTAAAGTATGAAATCCAAGTATCAAATCAAACGATACGAAAACATCTAACCATTCAACCGACATCTCCCTCCATGATCTCTGCTTCTTCTTGAATAACATTGAAGTGGCGGAGGCGATTCTCACCCTTGCACCTCTTCCTGTTGCGACGAACCCCCTACAAGCAACTGCATTACCTGATAGATCATTCATCATCAATCGGGTATGAATGAGGGTACTAGAAGTATCTCCGGGCCTTTAACAGTGCTTATGGAGTTGATGAAGATGGTTAATCGATACAGGGGGTAACGTAGTTGTATCACGTCTCGATCGGAGCGAGTTGTGAGATCTGGGATATCATCATCCCCTCTCCTTGGTAGTCCATGGTCATCGATCCATGTCCATAATCCGCACGACCTTCGAGATCATCGTCATCCGATTTAGTTTCTTGTTGGGATTCATTTTGTGCATCTTCATCCATGATATTGTCGATCTTCTTCGTTCTCTCCTTCTACATGCTCTTCATATTCAGGCTGGTCGTCTAAACCCCCTTGTTGGCCATATAGGCATAGTGGCGAGTAGTGCGTCAACAAGCCCGTAGCTTCGTCAGCAAGACTCATGACCTCCTCTAGTTGAAAAGTACGAAATTTAATCTTCTTTTACTTCTTCAACAATGAAAAAGTATATGAAACATAAGACACGTCAGTAACACAATGTTCAGCCACTATAACTAATAAAAGTTTGATTTATCAAGGCTCCCAACATTGCATCCATGTGCAAAATGTATGTCCAGCTATACTTGTTGTACCATTTCGAGTAAGGCACATTAGTATCCCACCGAAGAGGAACTACGTGAGATATACAATCATTCCAAATGTCCACATATTCTCAATTATTTCAACCCAGTTATTCATGAATTTTTTGCGAAAGTCAATTTGATATAGGTTCTTCTGGGTGTCACACGACCCTGGAACCTACTAGCGATCACCAGGTACCGTTTCGTTCTCATTCTCATCAAAAATAATTTTCCTACAATCTCTATTATCAAGATGGAAGGGAAGGAGTCTTTCAACTCTTGTTAATCATGAACTGCATCCAACCTGTATCATCAATTCACTTTATCTATAAAAAAATTTCGATCGACGCGTTCATAAGATATTTCAAGTGTTGCCAAGTGGAATATCTAATTTAATGAAGTCATTACGATTCCCAAGGAACTATTAAGATCTTCTAGAAGCTGTTGAGATTTTTTGCGGTCGATGCAGTGCTATATCACTCACTGCCTATAAATAATAAGGGAATGGGCAGTCATTAGTTCACACGCATTCATTTCCAATACTAAGTCATAATGTCCTGCTGAGAAGCTGTCTTTCTAAACCCATCTTCCTACCACATAGAGCCTAGGTTCACGACCTTAGACCCTATGAAAACCTAGGTTCACAACCTTAGGCGGGGATAGGCTTCCGTTGTCCGGCGCCATGGCTGAAATACCAGCTTCAGCCATGGGAACAAATGTTCCCACGGGATGACAAACATCAACCCGTGTTACCGGACAACGGTGGCGTTTAGGTCTTCTCGAATTGTCTACACAAGTGTTGCTTGCCGTGAAGGCTGCAATACTAGTGGACTTTCAAGGTACGCGGGAGCAAACGAAGCAGGAAAAAAATTCTTATGATGCAAATGCTCCGCGAACCCTCATGGAGAAGACCAATAAAGAAAAGTGCCAGAGCTTCACAACGGTCACGACAGTGGCTGCGACAATCAACTTTCGTGTCCACAACAATTGCAGCGACAATCGAAGATCGAAAGTGCTTAGTTTCGATGGAATGATTGTATTTTATACATAAAGATCCACTTGTAATTTTTATTAATTCATAGTGAATCAATTCACTTCTCTATCGACTAAGTTTCTCCTGTAACCTCAACTATCACAATTAATTGTGACCAAAACTCAGGACATCGAGACTGAATTTCTTTAGAATTAAATCCCACAATGTTGGTTGATGAAGCTTCAAATGTTTACGTTAACCTTTAAGGCATGTGGCTCACCATTTAAATATGACAAGTGATAAGCATTTTTAGGGTATACTTCATCGACTCTAAAAGGACCGTCCCAAGTAGGAGACCATTTGCCCAAAAAATAATTTCTTCTCCCAATTGGGAGGACCATCTTCCAAACTAAATCTCCCTTTTTAAAAGATTTTAAAACAACCGTTTTATTGCAACTTCGAGTGACCCTTTCTTTTTGAACCTGAAGTCGATTCAATGGGCCAAGAATCGGTGTGCATAGATTCTTCGATGTGCATAGATTCTTCGTAATCGATCGGATCTTGATGGGCCAAGAATCTCATGAATTTATAACGGACTTCGATAGAAAGGATATCATCATGTCCATAAACTAAGCTATTTGGAGTTTGACCAATGCTTTCTCGTTTAGTGACACGCAAAGCCCAAAGTACATCCAATAACAATGTATACCAAGATCGAGGATTATTATCGATCATCTTCCGAATGACGTTTTTTATAATCTTATTAATAGATTCAGCTTGTCCATTCGATTGAGCATAATAGGGCAAAGAATTTGTCAATACAAATCCAAACTCAGATGCAAATTCCTTAATTAGACCGTCATTAAAAACAATAGCATTATCGACCACTATAGTCTAAGGTATGCCAAATCTATAAATGATGTCTGATCGAAGAAAACCTATCACATCATTTTGAGTAATATTCTTATAAGCCTTTGCCTCGACCCATTTAGTGAAATAGTCTATGGCCACAAGGATATAAGAATCTCCGTTACTCGAGCTTGGTCTTATTTCCCCAATCATATCAATAGCCCATGATCGAAATGGCCAAGGTTTGACTACAGGATGTAAATGAGTTGTAGGTACATGTGATATTGGCCCATGTTTTTACACTTTTCACATCCTTTAGCCATGCTTATACAATCTTTCATCATCGAAGGCCAATAGAAACCATGCATCTTGATCAAAGCACATATTCGACCCAGGATGATGAAGGCCACACAATCCCTGACGTGCTTCTAACATTATGGGAATCGCTTCATCTATATCGACACATCTTAAAAGGACACCATCATTTTGTTTTCGGTACAACACGTCATCGATTAACGTATAAAATCGTGCCGACAATTTTACTTGGTGGGTTTCCCCCCTTCCCAGGATTGGAGAAAAATTCAATGAATGATTTTCTCCAATCAGTTGTCGAACGAAAAATACTTACGACGTTTACATGTGTGGTGTCATTGGTCAATACATAAGATAATGATTGTACCTGGCCTCCAATCTCTTGCAATAATTGAGGGCTAACTCTAAATCCAGAAGCATGTTGTGCCAATTCATTTGCCATGGAGTTTTCTTCTTTCGGGATATGCTCGAAACGAAATTCCTTAAAGAAGGACGACAACTCGTGTACTTTGTCCAAGTACCGCTGAAGATGATCGAAGGTACACATGCTCAAACTAAGGACATGATTGATGACAAGCTACGAATCTCCTCACACCACCGTGTATAGTACTTGAAGATCTATCATGTTTTCAAAGTGAGGATTAAAGCCTCAAACTCAACGGAAATGTTTGCTAACATATCATTGGTTCTATAGGCTACTTTGTGCCTTACTCTCAAAGGTGATACAATATAGATCTCTACCCCAACTCATTCGCTTGGCACGGATCCATCGAACCAACCTTTCCAAAATTCTATCTGATCTTGGAAATCGGTTAGTCTAGAATCAGTGTATTGGGCTAAGAAGTCAGCTAAGATCTGCCTTTAATTGCCACCTGTGATCGATATTGAAGATCGAAAGGGGACAAAATAAGGCTCCATTTACTCAGCCTACCAGACAAGATAGGGCTATCAAATAACATTTCAATACAGGACCATTCGATAATACATACACCGTACTGCTTCCAATATAATGTCGAACCTTCATGACAGCATAATACAACGAAAGGCATAGCTTCTCATTGTTAGTGTACTTATATTCGATTGGAGAAATTATTTGAGACAGGTAACAAATAACTCGCTCCTTTCGTTGGTCATCCTCTTGTACCAACATCGATCCAAGTACCCGTTCTCCTGTAGCGATATATAGCGAAAAGGGGCGATCATATTTTGGAAGAGCCAAAACAGGTGGATTGGTGAGATACTTCTTAATAGCTTCGAAGGATTCTTGATGACTATCAATGCACTCAAAACTATTATGTCCCCACAAGAAATTCGAAAATACCGTTGTTCGGCCGACAAAATTCCCGCTAAACCTTCTAAATAATTTACTCTTCCTAAGAAGGCTTAAAGCTCTTTTTTAGTCGATGGAGGAGGCAAATCCTGTATTGCTTTAATTTTCCCTAGATCTATCTCTATCCGTCGATAGTGAACTAAAAACCCTAAAAATTGTCCGGCGCGAACATCGAAAGCTCATTTCATGGGATTCAACTTCAAGTTGTGTTTCCTCATTTGAAGGAAAGCTTTTCGAAGATCGCCGACATGACAGTCATCTGTCAAAGACTTTACAACGATGTCAACAATGTAAACTTCGACTGTCGACCCAATTAGTTAGTTGAAGAAAAGATTCCTTGCCCTTTGATAGGTCGTGCCAGCATTTTGGAGACCAAAAGGCATGACAACCCATTCAAAAATCTCGAATGATAACGAAAAGCTGTCATATGTATATCATTTTCAGCGATAAAGATCTGATTATATCTAGAATAACTATCCATAAAAGACATAATTTTATGTCCTGATGTTTTGTTAAGGTCTCTAAAATCGATACACACTCTTATCTTACCATTTTTTTCTTCACAGGTACAATGGAAGAAATCCAGTCCGTGTACGGAGAAGTCCTTATATACCCAGCATCGAACAACTTTTTTGCTTCTTCATAGACTTGTTGTCGATGTTCGGTTGGTAATCGGCACGGAGCTTGTTTCACAGGTTTAAAGTCTGGCTTGGTAGGTAAAGTATGCCCGACTAATCGTCGATCCAAACCGGGCATTTCTGTATAATCCCATGCAAAGCAGTCCTTAAACTTCTTTAACAATGTCAATATCGATTGGAAAATATTGATGTCAATCACACTACTAATAAATGTAAGTCTTTGAATTTCGTCATCACCTAAATCTAGAGCAACCGAAGAATCACGAGGCATCATCAATGTCTGTCGATCCTCAACGATTCAGCTATGGCCTTATCACAAAACGTTGTTTTATTCATAGTAGGATGAAGTACAACACCAGTCGAATCTACTCACGATTGCAAACCCAGATTTGACACATCCTTTTCAGCACAGTGATCAGGACTATCTACGCCCAGCGAACCGATTTCAAGACACAATTCAATACTAACTTTAAGTCTAGTTAGCCTATACACTCGTAGTCGCTCCGTGACATCGGCGACTACGTCTTCCTTATCTAGATCAAGCATCTTCGTACTCCCGGAGGAGTCTATTGGGCTCCAAGTCCGGGTTACCAGAGTCAACGTTCTTCTCTTCATCGACAGGGTCATGAACTAATTCGACAGCCTCTTTAATAGAATAGAGAATATCAAAAAGTTCTGCCTCTCTCTTGGCTTGAGCCTCTGCTTCGACTGCCAGAGGTACTATGTCAGAATCCCATCCAGATGCAGTATCGACAATTGGATGTGGAGGACCCCCGTATTTCACCAGGTATTCGAACATTCCAGGCGATTCACCTAAAGGTTCGACATTCGGATCTCCCAGATCATATCTCTTCTTCAGACTCATATCGGCGACTACGCCAATAACATTTCCTGTGCAAATTTTGACAGGGTTAATATATGTATTAATAGTTGATTCATCCTTAACAACATCAACTACAGAATCAAGCCACAACATAAGTTTTCGATGAAGAGTAGAAGGGATCAATGCTGCCTTATGCAGCCAATCCCGACATAAAAGAGCAATAAATGTCGTATCTACGTTGACAATGAAGAAGGCAGTATTCATCTCAAATCTTCCAACTTTCAACCTGAGCGGGAATATTCCCACACAATTCGACAAAAGGCCATTGAAGCCTGTTATGCCAACATCGGTGCTGGTAACATCCACTTTTTCATACGGTAAGTATCTAAGGGTACGTAAAGGTATTACATTAACCTTCACACCATTATCGACTAACACCTTCTTCAAAGGAATACCATTAAATTCTGCTTTGATATACAATGAATGCATCTAAGACTGCACTGAAGGACTAGGCTTAATAAACCAGTTTACTGGAAAGCCTATTGGGTAATGAAAAACTCGATGAGTCGAAGTTCTAAGTATACCTAAAGTAGACCGATCGATGGTTGGTTGCGTAAACTCTGTAGGTAACATTATGACGTTACACTCTACAGGGTTCTTAGGAACGCCGGATCGGACTGGATTATACTCTGAATCATCGAATGTATCTTCGAAATCATCATCCTCAGTTGGTATCTCCTTAACCTTAAGAGGATTGTCGTGGGAGACAGAGTCATCGACCATAGGTGGATCGTTGCAATCGGCTCTCTGTACCTCGACTATTGCAGGGTCAACGGATTTCTGCAATTTTTCCTCTGCCCTCCTACGACGTCACACCTTCCTTCTCTTACTGTTCTTAGATGGAAGCTGAGATCGTTGGTTTATTACCTGTCTCCTTTCACCATCATTAGAACAGGAGACGTTGAGTCGACATCGAGATGATTGATAATATTCAGGATATGCCTAAACAAATTGTTCTTCTTGAGGATCGTATCTTTCTACTTGTCCAACACCCCCTTTCTGAACAAAAACAGGCAATTTCGATCATACCTCGAATCGCATCGTCGACAGTGACTATATAGAACAAAGGTGGCATAGCTGAGAGATCAGTATCCTGTTCCTTAAGATAGGCCTGCATCGACTGCAAGTGCCAACTTTCTCAAGAAATTGTGTAATATGAGGTCCACCCTTGATAGCCTACCCATCGAGGCGAGGAGGAGGTCGAAGCTTGTCCCTAACGTCGCCTCTCTTGACAGTCTCCTTCAACAGATCACTTGACTTGGCAGAAGAGTTTGTGTCACTGTTAGCAGTCGGTGGAACCAGTTGCATATCGAGGCAACGAGACACTGCCTTTGTTTTCTGAATGGTAAGTCCCTTATCAGGAAAAACCTTGCGAGCATTAGAAGAAGATCCCTTGCCTTTGGGGTGTCGATTGAATGCCTTCGAAAACTCTTTGCGAGAGATCCCAATTGCAGTCCTTTCAACGGGAGTCAGATCGAACCATTCCTCTATCTGATGAGACTGAAGAAACTTTCTGAAAGTGAGCGCTTGTCAATGGTGTGGATTTCATCCATATGCCACCAACAAACTTCATTCTTCAGCATAGACGCGATCACAGGGCAAGAAATGACTCTGTTATCCAGGAGTCTCTTGAAGAATTTGTTGGCCACATAAGTCTCTCCAAAAGCATGGGACTCCTGAAAAGCGTGACGAACAACATCAACTACGTTAATATCGAACGTGTATACCTCGAAATCAGCAAAAGGTTTCATATTGATAAAAGATGATTCTTCATACTCTTTAAACAATAAAATGTTGGCTTTGATAAGATCCTGAATAAGATTTCTAAAGGTTAGACAATCGCGTGTGGCATGGGTGAAAGACCCATGCCGTTTACAGTGACTCTTCTTCTTCTCCCTATCAATCTGGGGAAGTCGATGACCAGGTTTCGGTTTAATTCGATCTCGCTTATGGAGCCAATCAAAGATTTCAACAGCCTTTTCAACATCGAATAAGTACTTTCGCTCTTCATTCGACTTCTGAGATACCTTGGCTTTGAAACTCTTTTTCGACAGCCGGTCGCAGACGGTGGCTTCTCCTTTCACAAATTCTGCCATATCAACTTCAACGATCGTAGGTTCGACCTGATATGTTGTGCGGTTGCTCGACTCTTCTCTGAGTAGATTTTCATACTTAGTAGCTCTTACAGCGAGTTCGTAGATGTCTCTGAACTTTTCTCCCTGGATTTTCTTCCGGATACGAATATCCAGAGCATCTTGGGCTATGTTAACCACCTCATCTTTGCTGACTGATGCTTAGAACCTAAGCCGAGCCTTCCGGAACCTCTGCAGAAATGTTGTTGCAAGTTCTCTGGGTTGTTGTCCCATCTTAGTCAACTCGACCAGGGAAATGGTCGAATCAAGAGTATCGAAGGCCTGCATAAACTGAGTTTACAAGTCCTGTCACTTCTGCACTGAATTAGGCTGAAGATGAATATACCAAGTAAATGCAGGTCCTGTGAGCGAATTGGGAAAGAGTCGAAGCTTCCAATGATTATTATTCGACACATCTCCTGTTTGGTGAGTGAATCGAGCTATATGCTCCATCGGTGTCATCTCATCTTACCCAGAGAAGCGTGTGAAATCGGGGATCTTATAACCCCTAGGATAAGGATAATCCCGGTCGATGAACTCTGGGTAAGGTGTCCTGTAAAGGTTAACCTCTTCCCTACGTACGGCCCCTAGGACCATCTGTTCTACTATTCACACAATCATATCTATGTAGCCAACATCGATGGGCATCATAGGAATTCTAGGGACTTCTCTTTCCAAGGGATTCCTATCGACTTCCTGGTCGAAGATAGGCTTATTCATAGGAGCTTCACTGAAAAGGTTCCTCCTTGGGAGTTGACCTTATGCCGGTGGTTCATGGATGGGATTTTCGACTGTGGATCGTGTGTAATGACTCTTCCTTCGACGATGAGGAGGCGCATATGCCTGCGGCCTGTACTAATCCTGTCCATCATCATCTAGATCGACAAAATCATTGTAATGATATGATGGATCAGGTGTAACAAAATCGCCTCGATCATCGGGAACAACACGCGACCTGTTTGGTTCGGCCCGCATAATCTTGAGTTAAATGAACGGGATCTTGGGCAGTCTCATGATCGAAACTCACCCTGCGCTTCCCATCGCGAATTGCCGCTCTCCTGGCCGCGATCTCGGGGGAATATTCAGTATCGATCCTAGCATTCAATCCTTGGACTTATTTCTGCAACTCCAAGAAGTTCTTCCGATACTTAGCCTGCATCAGTAGAAACACGTCTAAAGGGACAATATCTAGCGCAGTTGGCAAAACATTCGACACAGGGGAATTTTCTCGCTCCTACACCTGGACATTTTGTTGTCCAAGATTTTGGGCATTCTGTTGGCCATTTCAACGGTTCTGGCCGTTGTTAACCTGGCCTTATCCGGAATATATCTCCGAGTCACCACGAGTATCGGCCATTCTGTTAGCCGCACTCCAAGTAGTTGGCATTCCGTGTTACCACACGAAACTCGTTTCCGTCTCCCACTCTAGTCGCCAAAAACGTGTTTGCGGGCGAAAAACGTCGCGATATAACGGGGACTAAAGTGTTGAATCCAATGTGGTCGCCAATAATACAAAAGAACATAAGATAGTCAAACGAATTCACTAACACAAAGAAAGAACACTTACAGCCATCTTACAACACTTGACATGATTTTTAACAGTCAGGTTGACAACCAAGTAGCCCTTCGGGGTCATAGAATGATTGTATGTGTTATAATTGACTAAGGACGACTTATTTATAGACATAATCTAGGTAACCTTCAAATGAAACACATTAAAACGTGATAATTACTCTAACAGTGACTACCGACCAACTGCTGGGATAATCCCGTCATCGACAAACTCCACCGTCGAACCTCGCAACATCGATAAGCTCCCGAGTTAGCATCGACTTTATGCCCTGATGATCATCTTTGACAAGCATCAATACTGAACACATTTGATGCAACATCGATCTCGAGCATAGTATCGATACTAAATACCTTTGACGCCCCACCAATCTGAGCACCTTAGAAGCCCAGCATACAAGGCCCAAAATGACATTTATCACGTAAAGAATCGAACTTTGAGATTCCAGGGTTACGGGGTCAATACATCTCTTCATCCAACCTCCCGTCGTGGTCTCCTCGATGACACAGATCATGCTTGTACATCTTCCTTTCTCTTTGTTTTGACATCTTCAAGACATTGATCAAACTCTTTCCACAAAGTCTCTAGCTCGACTTCCTCCGGATTCTTCTAAGGGATTACATCGTCACCCCACTCGAATAATCGCTCCATAATCTTGGGGCGCTTTCGTTTCTCTACGCAACAAATTCCTTCTCCCTTCCTTTTTTTTAACTTGTTTCACCTTGCTTCGACATGTTAAGTGTATGCCTCTACCCGATTTCTGCTTGTTTCGTACATATACGTGTGTATTCATATAAGCAGACACATATATGTAAATGTGTGCATACTTTTTTATCCTCAATATATTGTCGATTCATGTTACTCTTGTCCCCTGGTATAATAATATATGTCAACATATCACGGTAATAAATGAAATGGGTCTACGGGCACAAATATAAGATTTCCCCTTTTTAGAGTCCAAATATTTCTAACATATCACTTTACTTCCTATGTGAGAGTATCTCTTCCTTGTATAAAAGATTTGTTGCAAATCATAATTCCAGGAAAATAATATACTCTCATTTTTATTGGGATTTTGGCAAATTATATTCCTTTCCAAAATAATGATTTTCCTTCATTAGTTGATTTTATCCTAGTTCTCAATCAATAAATAATTTTGTGCATTGTTGATTTTATCCCATCCTTTCTCAATCAATAAATCATATGCACAATTTTAGCATATAATTTACTCATCTAAGGAAAGAAAACGTTCGGAGGGAATAATTCAATTGATTGCCATAACAAGAGTTTCTTGATATACAACCTACAAGACCTTATAAATGTAAGGATAATATAGCTTTGAGCTCCACACTTTTGTTGTTTGGTTTAAAGGTTCGTTCCACACCCTTTTTGCTCGTCCAATTCTCATTTTCATTTTTTTATACACGCAGTGCTTTTCTTTTGCTAGCGTGAGTGCAACAACATCCTTCATTGTGTTGTCCAGAGAAATCCCACCATTCTCTTCTCCTGCAACTCTACATAGGCGGTGCTATTTTCTTGTCCCAGCGATTCAATCTCTTGAAGCTATGCGATGGCCATTAATTTCTTTTAAACTCATGTGCCTCTTCATCAAGTTTAGGCAGATTGCCTCTTTTCTTCTTTATTATTATGTTTTCAGTCTTATGCGTGACAATTACAGGTCTTTGCATCGCCAAAACAACTGTCCCCAACCTGGAAGGTGTGAGGACATATTTTCTTATTAAACGATTTCAACATCCTTGTCTGGTAACATTCAATCCATTGTTGGGTTTCAAATCATTTTTCATCCAAGGTTTTTAATTCTTGTAAGCGTAGTCGCGCATTATCCTATTGACAAAGTCCGTCTTGTATTGTTGTTCACATCGATGGTATTTGTCCTTCAAGTGGAAGGATTGCCTCAATACCTATTTGCGGTGAAAACAAGTCGCGATATAACGGGGACTAATGGGTTGAACTGTGGTCGCCAATAACGTAAAATGATGAAGAAGAAAGACAAAGGAATCAAGAACACATATAGTAAACATTTAAAGCCATAGAATGATTGTTTCTTGTTGACAATTGACTAAGGATGATTTATTTACAGATACAAGACTTAGTAACTATCGATTTAAACACATTGAACAAGTGCTTATTACACTTAAAACTGTTATTCTAGTGTCCGCGACAACGTTAAAGTGCTTATGCTGCGACAACGTCAAAGTGTTTCTGTAGCGAGAACAACTGCTGCGACGACACCCATCGATGACACTTGCTTCTACACTAGCTGTCGGTGGAACCTGCTTCTACGGTAGGCGTCATGATGTGACAACATCTGCTGCGACACGTCCTGTTGTCGAAGCAGTCTCCTTCAATGTTGGGACGACGTCTCCATATGGCTCAATCCATGCATTGACAACAAGTCCATCGATGACACCTTTTATGCGTCAGAGTTGAAGCACTCTGTCGACTCTTCCTCCTTGTCAATGCACTTTCTCCCATCACTGGTCGATGCCGTCCATGATGTCGTCCATCGAAGAACCATGGAGTTCTCCATCATCGATGCCGCTTCTCTCTAGGCTTGTCGTTGCACTTGGTCCTGTCGATATTAGGGGTCGTCGACCTTGCCCCAGATGTCATTTTCTTGTAAACTACATCGTGGACCGATGAGTATGGAGTCATTTGATTCGCGGTTCTACATGTCATACGATACGCCCATACAGCTTCTCCGACTCGTTCATGCTAATCTCTTTTGGCTTTATCGACCACCTTTTTTAGGAGGCTGCATAGTGTCTTATTGAACACTTCTGCTAACCCATTTGCGGCCGGGTAATACATGGAAGAGTTATACTATTGGAAGCCAAATTACTCACTATCCATGGCTTTATTAGAGAAGTTCCGACCATTATCGGTAATGATGTAGTGAGGCACGCCATAACGAAAGATGATATTATTCTTGATGAAGGTGATTACCGTTTCTTTCTCGACCTCCCGAAAGGATGCCACTTCTACCCATTTGGAGAAGTAGTCAGTTGCTGCTAGAATATACGAATGGAATCCTAACGATTTCAGTGTTATGGGCCCTACAACATCTAGCCCCTAGGCTTCAAATGGCCAAGATGCCACAGCAAGATGCCACTGTTCGAGTGATTAATGGATGAAGTTCTCATGAAACAGGCAGGCTTGACATTTCTTAGAATACTCCATACAATTCTTTACCATTGTCGGCCAATAGTAGTCCATTCTTTTCAATTGGAAGTGATGTTTTGGACCGGATTAATGAGCTCCACAAACTCCGTAGTGCGTTTCCTCCATTGCTCTAGCAGCCTCTTCTTCCTCAAGACACCGCAAGAACACTCCTTCGAAAGATCGTCGATAAAGAGTATTCTTGAAATATATAAATCGGGGAGCTCTTCGCCTGACATCTACTTGCTGTTGGGATCAACAGGCAATTTTTCATGTTCAAGAAAGTCAATGAGTCGTTGTCTCCAATCTTGATCTTCCACTTGATAGACCGAGATGACATTGACCTTCTCTTCTTTTTTTTCAAAGATTGGTGGAACCGCCCAAGCTTGACATAACCTGATACCTACCTCCCTATCTACCGACTCGATACCGTCAAGAATTCCTAACTATTGCATGGGAACATGTTCATCTTCGAAGTATTTTTCCTTTTCAATATTGTTCTCTTATATCTTCTCTTATTCCTTTTATCGAGCATAATGATGCGAATCGGGCTTTAATGATTTCAAATATGCCATGTCAAGCAGTTTCGCTTTATCGGTCCGAAAAGTGCATTGTTGGAAAGGGGTTGGGACGCCAAGCGGCTCTAGATTCAAGGGTTAACGCTATAACCGTGCAGTGAAGCTAGACTCACAAGGGCATTTACTTGTGCGTTTTCCTTTCTTGGGATGTGATTTATGGTGATATCAGGGAACCATCCAACGAGTTGGGAGGCATAATCATGATATGGTAAAAGCTCTCGCTGGCTTACCACAAGTTTTGAATCTCCATATACTCTCAAACTATACACCTTATTGTCCATGGCATCTCTAGCCCTAATACGAGAGCTTGATACTCAGTCATATTGTTTGAGCACAACTGGGTGAGGGTATATTCATAAGGAATAACATCTCCAGTAGATGTGATAAAGACGACTCCAGCTCCCGCGCCTCTTTGAGTAGTTGACCTATCGAAGAACATCTTCCATGAAGGGGGAGCCTATACCAACATTGCCTCCTCGTTGGATAATTCTTCTAATACTTTCCAATCATCTGATATATGATGATCTGCTAAGAGACCGACCAAGGCTTGTCCCTTTACCGCCTTTTGAGGAACATACAAAATCTCACACTCTTGGGGCATTAGTGCCCATTTCGTTAGACAACCAGATAAAACTGGTTTTGACATGATGTACTTGAGAGGATCTACTCATGATATGAGGCGAACAGAGTGTGCCTATAAATAATGTCGCAAATTTTGTATAGCGAACATCAGCGCGAGGCATGTCTTCTTAATTGGAGAATAATTCAGGTCCGCACCAGTTAAGATTCTGCTATGGTAGTACAAAGCGTTCTCCTTTCCATCATCATTCTCTTGGGCTAACAAGATCCCTAATGAAGCTTCTTGTGCTGCTATATAAAGTATTAGTGGTCTTCCTTGTATTTGAGCATTTAGAACTGGTGGCTTTGATAAGTAAACCTTTATGCTGTTGAACGCATTTTTACACGTTTCGTCTCATTCAAAAAGAGTATCTTTCTTAATCAATCCGTGAAAGGGATGGCATCGTCCAACCAAGTTCGATATAAGCCTCCGAATGTATGCAAGTTTCCCTTTGAGACTCTTAAACTCATTTATATTCATTGGCTCTGGCATTTTTATAATCACATATATCTTTGATTGATGGACTTCTATACCTCGATGTCGAACGATAAATCCAAGGAATTTTCCTGAAGTGCCTCCGAATGCACACTTCAATGAGTTCATCTTCATTTGATATTTATGCAGTCTGTCAAATACTTTTCTAAGGTCGTCAATATGATCGTCTGGATTTGACAACCAGATCATCCACGTAACACTCTACATTCTTGCGGAGAATATCGTTAAAGATCAGTTGCTTGGCTCGTTGATAAGTTGCTCTCACATACTTTAACACAAAAGGCATCACCTTATAACAATATATTCTTTTTGGAGTACGAAAAGCTGTCATTTCCTCATCCTTCGTGTCTATTCGGATTTGGTTGTATCCCGAGGATCCATCCATAAATCTGAGGGCTTCATAACCCGTGGTCGCGTCTACCATTATCTTAGTAATCGAAATAGGCAAATCATCCTTGGTGCATTTTTGAGGTCACAGAAATCAACGCAAACTCGAAGTGGACCGTTCTTCTTCCTAACATGTACAATATTTGCAATCCATGTTGGATATTTCACCTCCCGAATAAATCTACTTTGATGTGCTTATTAACTTCAACTTCTATCAATGGGATCAACTTGGGGCAAAACATCGTTGAACTTGCTTTATGGGACGAACTCCATGCTTAACAGCTAACTTATGCACCGCATCTTTGGGTTAAGGCTGAGCCTCCATGTGAAGACATCTTTACATTTTTCAGTAACTCTTCTTCATAGGTCAAACTTGCGCTAAGGAATGTAGGGCGAGGATCCCGTTCCTTCCCAAGATCAACTTCTTTCAATTCGTCAACGATAGATTTCTTCCCATCTTCGAATATTTATGGAGCTTCTTTCGCATCGTCCTCTGTAGCAGAAGTATCATCCTCAAAAATTATGACGTGATGTGAAGCAACAACATCATTTTTGTTACCATAGCGAGATGATTCTTCATTGCTACCTGTAGATATCCATGTCTTCATTCTCATTTTCAATACTTCGCCGGTAGTTATTTCGACAACAGTTGGACGCTTCATTCGAGAGGGAATTTTACTACGAAACTCTTTTGTATCTTTGATAACAACTAGGATACATTCTTTCTGATCCCCTCTCTTCCACACCATTCGACTTCCTGGAGCTTGACTCAATCTTAGTCGTGCCGGCCTTTGAGCCTCAATCCCTTCTTTCTGAGTACTAAGTCTATCAAATACCGATCTTCGCTCAGTCGGAATTCCAAGTCGATCAAATACTAAAGTTCTAATTGATTCAGCTGTAGTTTCATCATCAGCTTCAATGTATTGAATTGAAGCATTCTTCGCTGGGGGATTGACGAGCTTAGGAGTATCATACCCAAGAACAAATTTTGACTAATGAATATTACCTGCTGAATTAGCTTCTTTTGAGGCGGCCCCAAGTGTTTTCAAGTCCTCTGTGTAGCCGGCTGCAGAAATTAACCTAAATGCATTTGTGTCAAATCCATTGGTGTGCTTGTCGGGCAATGAATCGGGATAGATAATTTCCCCCTGTTTAGGTTGAACAAAACCTTTTAAAGGTGCGCTTGTTTGGACCATCATCGTCATTTTTTTCACAGGCCAGTTGAGGAGTTCCTTTGGCACCTCTATATTTTCAGCATGGCTGCTCATGAAAGGTCGCTCCTGACATTTCGAAGGGTTCTTGGGATATAGCGCAAAATTGGTAATTATGCTTTATCTTATCTTTCATCCTCGTATCTTTAAGTGTAGGATTAATTAAAGGTCCTTCCTGTTGAATGGGTGAAACATCTATGTTTGACTCCTTCAAGATATCCCTCACAATTGGTGCAAGCTTCGATACTTTTTCTTCAACATTGGTACGCTTATTTAAAAGAAGTATGACTCCACTTTTGTAAAAGGTTTTTCATCTACCCATATCGTATGGGTTACTCTGTCTTTCACAAATTTAAAACACTGATGGAGTGTGGATGCAACAACTTCGTATTCATGCAGCCACGGTCGACCCAACAACATATTATAAGTCGTATTGGAATCGATAACATAAAATGTCACTCCAGCTTCCATGTCTTCGATGGTGAGGGTGAGACAGATCTTTCCAACGGCTCGTTCTCCTCCCTGATTGAATCTTTTTATTATTAATCGACTACTTGATAAGTCATCAACCCCCGGTCCAATTCCTTTCAAGGCCTTTAATGATAAGATGTTCACAACAAAACCTACATCGATCAAGATGCGGTTAACTTTCATTCCACAAGCGTAACCGGACACAAATAATGGTTGATTATGAGAATTGTGGCCTAGAAGAAGATCTTCATTGGAAAATGCTATTAATGCACCTTCCTTCCGCTCCTTTACAGTGTTCATCATTGTGGGATTCTCTAGGATCTTAGCCTTTATAGCATATCATTCTTTATCTGCGTCAATGTGATGACAACTCTTATGTGAATCCGCAAGTTTTCGAAAACCTTCCGGAAAGAAGTCCCATAATATAGGGGAGGTCATCTTTTCAAGGTTCGGTCATCCTGCGTACCCTCCTTCTTGATCATCTTCTTGGAATTCGCTTTTATCGAGATCCTCTTAGATACTCTTACTCACGTCAGAGGTGACTTCTTAACAAGCTTAGAAGGTTTCTTTCGATTCCTTTTGCGAGTCACCAAAGTCTAAACCTTTTTCGATAGATGCTTCTTCCGAGCTAGCCACGCAACTTGACATTTTGATCATTCCTTCTTGCATTATACTTAGACGTGGTACCATCTCAATAAGATTAAAAGTTCTGAATGTGATGTTAGTATTATCATTGTTTGCGACACTGATCGTATTTGAAGGTGCAGTATAGGCACCTAGATCGATCTTCTTGTCACATACAAGTTCCATGACCTTCTCCTTAAAGATGAAACACTTCTCAATTGGATGGCCTAAGACACAATAGTACTTGCAGAAGTTGGGATTGTTGGTTAGATTCGCCTTTTGTGGTTACTTTAATTGCGGAAGCTCGATCATTTAAGACAACAAATAGTCAAATATTTCTACAACATCTTCATCGGGAAAAGGATATTTCTTTTGTTCTTTCTTTTAGAGTTGGACATTATCTCTCAATCTTGGGTGCTTCTACAAGTGATTGTCCATTTGCTCGGACTTTTCCTTTCGCAATTGGCACTTTGACAGGAGCTACATTTGTAGTCATTACCTGCTTCTTGGTATCCTTGAAAGCGGGCTTGCCCTCAGCTCTGTTTCCTGGTCTTCCTATCCCTCTTAGTGGCTTAGATATTGGGATGTTACTCATGTTCATTCCAACAAAGCTTAACTCCATGTCGTGAGATTTTGTCACCAACTCCTCGAATGATCGTGGTTTGAGCCCTTGCAAAATATCGAATCCTCCAGAGCATGCCTTGAATGCACATATCGATAGACTTTTTTTCTAATAGACGATCCCTGCACTTCAAGCTTAGATTCATCCATCGTTGGATATAGTCGACAACGGGTTCCTCCTTCCATTGGCGAGTGTTAGTCAGCTTAATCAAGCTCACCGCGCGCCGAATTATGTAGAAGTGATTCAGAAACTCTCTCTCAAATTGTTCCCATCTATCAATGGTGCCTGACTTGAGGTCAATGTATCAGTCAAAAGCATTTCCCTTCAAAGAACGAACAAATTGTTTAATCATTCAATCCCCATCTGTGCCTGTGTTATTATAAGTTTTGATGAAATGGGTCACATGTTGCCTCTGATTCCCTTTCCGTCAAATTGTTAGAAGTATGGGGATTGGTATCCGACAGGCATTTGGAGGCCTTCGATCCTCTTACTGTAACACTTATAGTACGCAGAAGATGATGATGATTTGCCCTCAAGCTCCCCCCTTCACCGCTTCTTTTATTAATTCCATCAAGGCTTTTGTCAGGATTGGATCATCAACAAGCATGCTTTCCCAAATTATCAACATCCATGGCCCCCTTTCCTTTGTCAACTTGGGTGCATGAACTTTCATCCATAGATGTTTTGTCGGCGTCTTTACTGTCACGCTTTTTGATGATGTAGTCCATTGGCTACTCTCTTTCTTTCATGAAAACAATCATAGAATCTACAATTTTTGTGAGAGCCACGACCTGATCTTCAAGTGGAGTATCCGCCATCATCATTGGCATGACTTCAAAGCCTTTAGTTGAATCACCATTTTTGCAGGAATCCGACAAAAAGTTGCTTGACGAGATATTTTTAAAATTTAACTACTATACAAGAGATATTAGGACCTTGTCGAAAGGAGTGTCACGAGCAGGGTTGAGACGACTTAGGGTAAATAGATCTAAGCATCATCCACGCCATGAAGATCATCATTATGAATACTAAAATCTCGCGGACGAAATATCATCGAACAAATTGTCGTATGAAAAATGTAGTGAGTTACGTCTCTAGTCACGGATGATGCACATGAGTTCTCTAATTCGATCCTCGAAGAATAATGGTTGATAGGAATGATCCTAAGCTCTGGCAGAATATCAGCAAAACTTCGAGATAAAATATGAACGAAGTTGTCTAGGCCTTTGAGTGTGTCCCGACAACAGTTCGGTAGCTTGGTGAAGTCGTCGGGGCCTATGGGCATGATCTGACAGTACTTCGATAGCTTAATAAAGTCGTCCGCCAGGATCGATTTATATTAGGCAGCTAGTTATCCCATAATAGGCAACTTCTTTGGATCGGGCTATGGGCCGGGCTTGAAATTGGGCTTAGTTTGGCTCAAAATACCTTTGTTTGATTGAACCTATGCCTAGTCATGACCCAATAAGTCCCTCATATGTGGGTTGAGCCTGTGGTCTTCATTTATGACTCAAAATATATATCATTTCATGGATTTGGATCTTGGTCCATTGATATCCAAGACCTTCTTCGATGATTTAGGATTATAGCCCATTTGTATATAATAGAAATTAGGGAAGCCTCAATATGTTATTCTTGATACCAAGCCCATGACATGTTAATATTGTAGACAAAATTTTAATGTCTACAATGATTATTCCCTTCAAACTCGTTAAACATCTCTGCAGCCATATTGATATCTTCATCATATTGCATAATCACAGCAACAACGTGATTTGCTTCAAACGAAAGATCAACATCATATTCTTTGACATGACAGAAGTTCCTTTCTAAATTTACATTCCTTCTCGATTCCTCCACAACAATTTAAGTTTGCATTACAGTAACTGGTACTTCCCGGATAGTAATACCATCGACATTTTTTCAAGATGCCAGACCTTCGTTGCTTGAATTTCCACGTACAGAAACAACGTAAAGTTATTGAATGTAATTTGGACTAGACAACGCAAACTCAACGAATAATCTTACATCATCATCGTAGCCAATAGGGACCAGAACAAATTTTACTCCACTGTCACCATATGTGGGTACGAGATATCTATGACATATCTCTAACGTAGACTCGCCACTCAACTTCATAGCACGGGCTATAACCCTTTCAAAATTTGCATAATCAACTTCTACATTTATCTTTAGCCTCTTAATCGGTCTCTTATCATAACATACTCCTAATTTCGCCTAAACCTAACAGTTAAACAAATCACTTAACCCTAACAAATACTCAAATTCGTAACTGCACCTAATCATTACTAATCTCAATTAAATCCGACCATATAGCATCGACTTAAAACGAATAACCTAATAGAAACTAAAACTAACCTTGGGTAAGTACGAATCGACGAAATCTGGTCACGAGATGGGGACAACAATTTCAGCGAGGGAGAACCAAGAATCGCTAAAAACAAGATCCTGGAATGACGACGTACCAATGTTAGGGAGAGACGACGGAAAAAACATGGAATGACAGGGTCACACGACGATCACTCGGATGGACGGAGTTCGCACAAACGGTTTCTAAACTTAGGGTAGAATGAAGAAGGAGATGTCTGGGGTGGATTAAAACGTGACTCTGTCGCAATATCAAACCTCGACAATAAGGGGCTTAGTAATAGTCACAAGCAACGCATGCATTCTAGTGTTGGAACAAAGTCGCAATTGAAAACTTGACTTTTAATAAAATTCGTGGTTTTAAACAGCGACTTTCTCGGAATCAGGCGGTGCAATATTTTGGCCCCTTTTTTGCCTAAGTTTGCTAAAATTGGAGTTTAAAACCTCGACTTTATGTCATATATGTGACTTTCATAATTTGGCATAAGACGTGTTCTGAAAAAACGACTTTTATGTAAAACGGAAGTTGCAGTTTGAAACGACTTTCATAAATGGGAGTTTTTGAAACTACGATTTTATTTCACAAATTATTTTTAAACTAACATTATCGCCGTACAATCCTCGCGAGCAGAAGATCTGAAGACTCGAAAGTCCTTCCACTAGTCCGCAAAGCGAGAAATGTGACTCATGACTTAGGTGATTTATAGTTCTAAGGATGTATTTCATTTTCAAGTGACTCAAGACTATTAAATGAAAATGCATGACTTTTAAGCATGCATGGATCCTAACGAGGAATTTGAATTTTATATGGAGTAATTTTAGAAGTTCATTTTCTACTATAGAAACATTAAACTTACAAAATCTTATGTCAAGATTGCGGATTTCTTTTGGTCCTGAATAGGCTGGTGGACTCTCTGGTTGATTTACTTGTAGGCTCACAAGTATATTATAAGGTCGCGTCCTTCCGTTAATAAATTCCTTAAATACATGTCTTTCAGATCGAAATGACGCGTATTTCTACTTTCTATTCTTAGTTGCCCATTTTGCTGTCCAAACTTCAAATTTCCCCTTATTCACCAACATCAAATCAAGACAAAAACCTAAAATTATCAACAAGAATGCTTGTACACTCCCGAAATAAACTCAAAATACAAGAATATAACAAAAAAAAAAACAACTAAACTAAACTAAAAATTATCAAACTCCTCCTAAAATTCTATTAAAACTCGGATAACTAAAAACACCATTTAAAATATGAAGTAACTCTAATTTCATATTGCACCCTTTATTGATGAAGAAACAATGTCCGGCTTTGGAACAGAGGAACTGAAACGCTGTCATTGCCGACCAAGAAACCAGATCACCCTCTCCCCCGAAGATAATTCGCTTCCCGGCATGATACCCTGAAACCGATCACCCTCGCCCCGCCCAGATTCCTGGAACATGTTGATGGACACAGGGAGAGCGCTGATGCTGCTGTCCGTGGGGCTACTACCAATGGAAACACAACCCCACGAACGCTGCAAGAATACAGACTGGACATAGAAGTTCGCGGGCCGCCCCAGAACCTGGCAATCGAAACTTGGGAAAAGTAAAACATACGACAGAACCACTGACAAAAAGGAAATAACATCAACTATACCAGAGAGGATTGATTGATCCCACCTGGGAGACTTGTCCATCTTCCTAGTATTGATCACTGCAAACAGACTTCGGCCAAGTCGGACTGAGTCACGAATGGTCGAGTCCTCCAACCGTGTTTCTGGTTGTCGCGAATATTGTTCGCGTAGAAAACGGACCACGTCGAAAATATTTGGCAATTGGACTCACAGGGAAATGTATGTGGTCGCCAGAAAGATGAATTTCAATGATAAAAGATACGACTGTACAAATTCAGAGTTTCAGAAGAGAACTTAGAATCTTACAGCCATAAAAATGAACGAAAAAGGGGTGATAGGCTGACGTAGGCGTCGTAGACTCGCTGCTGACGTCGTAGACTCGCTACAATGCACTGCGCCGTAGACTTGTGTGACGGTAGAAGTGCTGGCGGAGGGTTGTTGCCCCGGTTACGGTTGCTCGCCGGGACGGTGGAAGTGCTGGCGGAGGGTTGTTGCCCCGGTTACGGTTGCTCGCCGGGATGGTGGAAGTGCTGGCGGAAGGTGATCACCAAAGCTACGGTTGCTCACTCTGGTGCTGAAGGTAGTAACCAAATAACCCAGGCCGAGGTATCTACTAAAATCTAAGGGTGACGAGCAATGCAAATCTGAATCTTTTATACTGAATCTTACTTGCCCTACACGCTTCGCGCGTCCTCAAAACGATCCCTCAGATCGTGGCTCAATCTTAACTTCTCCCCAGGAATCTCGGAGTCTGTTTTAAAGTATCCTTTTAATTTTCTGAGTTGTGTGTTGGGATCGTGTGTGTGGGATCGTGTGAACATGGGTTGACGCAGGCCGTAGACTTAGCTCAGGCCCAAAACATTCTGTAGTGTCAACATGTTGACGCAGGCCGTAGACTTAGCTTAGGCCTGCATCCTACGTCGCGTTGTAGACTTAGGACTACTTTTCTGGGCTTGTAGACTTAGCACAGGCCCAAGATATTCCGTAGTGTCAACATAAGCCCCCCTTTTTTTGCTGAGGTGACTTCTGTCGCCTGAGCACAGCTGTCGGCTTTTTGGTTTTAAAAGGAGAACGTTTCGTTTCCCTCCTTTCACTTGCGACGTACGTATTAGCCTTCTTCTCACCGCAATCTTGCTCTTCCCGAAACCCTAGCCTTCTTCTCAAGAAAACTCCTCTCCAATCATGTCGAACCTTGCCTCTTTCCAGTGGCACCAGCAACGCGCTGGCCCTTCCGGCGTCGTCCAGACTTCAGGCGGCCAAGGCCTAACCCTGGGTCCCGTTCTTGACTCCGCACTCTTCCCCGACCCTGTTTCTCACGAGTATCTTATCACGGAATGCCAAATCCCTATCTGCCGGGAGGGTTTCATCGACCCACTTGGCTGGGAGAAGAAGAGCGGCTTCCTATGCTTCCCCTCTGCGGACAAGATCTTAGTACGGGAGTGGTTCTCTCGTTGGCAAGAAAGGCTAGAAAGCAAGTTGAAGGTCTGCGGGATTTGGTCTTTCCTGAAGCTTTCTCTGGTCACAAAGCACTGTGACCCGCCGGTATGCGCCAGTCTCCTCCCCTTCTGGAATAGCTCAATCAACTGCTTCTACTTTCCAGAAGGTCCGATGACTATCACATTGGAGGATATCTATTTCTTGATGGAGTGTTATGTAGCTGGGACTCCCGTTCGTCTCTACTCCCTGGACAGTGACTATAATCCGTCAGAGATGCTCCAGATTTTGGATACGGCGACGAGGCACCTCCCATTACTTAAAGGTCGTTCTCTCTATGCTTAGGGAAAGGCTGAAGAAGTGGAGTTTTTCAGTGTGTGGCTGAGCAAGTACGTATTTTGCTTCCCTGGCAAGAGGGTACCAAAGTTGGTTTACGGGATTGCCAACTTTTTGAGTAACGCTTCCAGCAAGGTAGCTTGGGCGCCCTTCTTGTTGGGTATTATCTATCAAAGCCTGCATAGGAATAGCTCCTGCACGAGCCCCTTCCCCAAATATCCGGCTGGTGGCCTTCTTTGGCTCGTGCATCTGTGGGCTTGTACATGGATGCGAGGACTTATAGGGTATCAGATGCTCTCTGGTGCTATCAAGGTTGGCTGCTATGGGACACATATGCTAGAGGCTTGCTGCTACAACAAGGGCCAGTGGTTGCATGCTTCGGTGACAGGGCATATGAGGCATATCGTCGACACTGGACGAGGGGAACGCCGTAATTGGGTTCCGTTCCCTGCCGGCCACCCTGTTCTCAAGCGCCGGAGGAAGTTGATGCCAAGCCTATATTGGGACTCTATGCTGACTAGCAGGGACTTGGTGTGCGCCACAGAGGCAGGCTTCGGTTTTGAAGTTTACAATCCCCAGCTCTGCGCAAGGCAACTGGGCTTCATCCAAAGCTCTGCAGTCCCTTTTTCTGATACTTTCAACGCCCCAATTCATACCAGGAATAGATGCGTCTTATCAAGGGACTCTCTTCAAGCCTCCTTGGTCCTCTTATCGAAGAAGGCAGGGCTTCAGCATATGGAGTTCCCCCTTGAGAGCACTCCAGCTTATTCTACCGAAGCCTTCTCCATTCAGTGGGTGATCACCTTTGGCGCCCTTCGCGACAGGATGACTTTCCTTGAGACTTCTGCTGAGCCAAATCTTTACCTGTCTACTGACATGATGCTGAAGTCTGGACAGAAGCTTATCACTGGTAAAAGAGGCTTAAAAGTCTCATGTCTTCGTATTGGAATACTTCCTTTTAATCTTTACAATTGTGATTACAGGTTCTGAAGATTCTTCTCCCGAGAGGAGCCCTCCTTCTCGAGCTAGTCGCTCGGTTCGGCGACAGCGACCTTTGGCCATTAAAGGCAAAGAACCTGAAGTCGAGGGGCAGCCTTCGGGGAAGCTTGGGAAACGTAAGCGCAGAACCATTTCCTCGTCATCTTCTGACTCGGAGAATACTCCGATATCCAAATTGCTGGGGCAAACTCAACTTGCCTTCCGAGGATCTGGTTCTGCTTCTTCCAGGACTCCAAAGCTGTTGCCGACTCAGTCTACAAGTCCCCCCTTGAAGTATATATTACTCCTTCTATTCCCTTTTAAAAGTCAAGAATGCTTACTGATTCTTATGATGTTTGGATTTTCCTTCTTAGACAAGAAATGATGGCTTTGGTGCCTATAGCTTCTCCTGCGCCGGAGGCTTCAATGGAGTTTGAGAAAGATGTCAGTCTCTCCTTATTAACGTTTTTGTTTCTTGGGAGTGGCCCTGTTTCTGTTTCTAATATTTAGTATGTTTCCTTAACCCACAGGATGCCTCTCCTCCTAGCCCTCAAATCCCGACACTCGGGGAGGTGGATATTGTCATCATTGGAGCAGAGGTTGCAGCGCCGGAAGGAATATGCGCTCCTGAAGTCAACCCATCTGTTGCTGCAGCGCCAATGACAACCTTGTCTGCGGCAGAAATTGTGGTTCCAGAAAAGGTTGGTACCTTGGGAGCCGACCCTGATGACGCTGCGCAACCTACTGTGGTAGTAGTTGTTCCTCTCTCCTCCCCATCACCAAATGTGCCTATTGGGGAGGGTACCTCAGGCTGCCTCAGCGCTTATGACCAGCTGGTGCAAAATGTGGATCGCATCGGGAATCTTCTTCGTCTCGACAAGTTTTCTGAAGTTCAATTTAAGGAACTTCAGGGCCTAGTCGATGAAGTAGAACGCTCCCCGGCGGCCAACATCCAGATGCAGGCCGCTTGTGAGGATTTCCTGGCGCAATTCTGGACCGAATGGAGAGCTTACCAAGCAGACTTTCAAGCGCTTGATGACACTTCGTCCAGGATTGCCCAAAGACTCAAAGCTCAGGAGGAGGAGGCAGCTGACATCAAGCTGCTTGAGGATCAAAGGAGCAAACTATCTTCCCAGCTTTCCAAAGTACAGAACAGAATTAAAGAACTCTTGGATTACGAGGCCGATCTCAAAGATCGGGTCAGCACGATTGACTTCCTGCTCGACAATCGCCCTGCTCAAGCTTCTGCTCAGCGACACCGAGATGAGCTAAAGTCCTGGTATCTCCAGCAGAACGAGCTTACTATAAAGCGGACCCGTGCCAAGGTTCTTACTTTCTTGTTTGTGGAGGCTGTTAGCTCACTGCCACAGTCTGGCACTAGGAGGTTGGACCTACGAGACTTTGCTCGTAGAAGAGCTTGATGTTAAATGTAGACAGCATATGATAAGGGGTGACCCCTCCTAAGCAAACTCAATCTACGACCTGTATATTTTTATTATTTCCATTTGTTCACTGTAGACGATGCTCTGTGCACTAGTTCACAAGTCTACAGCTGTATGGACGCTTTTAAGACGCCTTTCTTTGCACGATTTCCTTCGCGATGGCTGGGAAACGCTTTTCCAAGGTTCTTTTGTGAGATTCCCAGATGGTCTTCTTGTATCGCTTCAGGAATTTCCCGTTAATTTTTAAAGGTTGCTTGATACCTTCGGGAGTTGATAACCTGTAGCTATTTGTTGAATAGGTTTCGACCACTCGATACGGTCCTTCCCAATTTTGAGACCACTTTCCCAAAATTTGGCTTTTCGTCTTTAAGGGTAAAACCATTTTCCAAACCAAGTCGCCAACGTGAAAGTGTTTATGAATTACTTTCTTATTGTAGTTCCGGGCTATCCTCTGTTTATGTGCCTCTAGCTTGTCTATAACCTCTAACCTCTTTTTTTCTATTTCTTCCAAGGCTATATGCATGGCTTCATCTTGTAGGCAAGGCTGGGCGACACGAAGCGACTTATACCTCATTTCTATGGGCAAGATTGCGTCATGGCCGTAGACTAGCGCGAATGGGATTTCTCCGGTACTTTCGCGTTTAGTGACCCTTAGGGCCCATAATGTGTCGTTTAATACCTCGTGCCATTTTTTCGGATTGCATCCAATTATTCTTTGAATATTATTTTTAATCAGTTTGTTGGACGCCTCGGCTTGCCCATTTTCTTGGGGACAATATGGGGTAGAGTTTGAAACTGAGAAACCGAATTCTTCGGCGAATTCCCTTACCTTAGCATTGTTGAAGGCCATCCCATTGTCCACCACAATATTCTGGGGGATGCCAAATCGATAAATGATGTTAGTCCGCTGGAAATCAATTACCACACTGTGGTCAATTTTCCTGTAGACTTGTGCCTCCACCCACTTAGTGAAGTAATCTGTTGCTACTAGATAAACGCATCTCCCCGACTAGAATGGGGATGAATTTCTCCTATTATGTCCAGGGCCCAAGTCCTGAAAGGCCAAGGTTTGATTATGGGGGTGAGATCTGTTGCCGGAGCGCGGGTCGACGGATCATGTCGCTGACAATCTTGGCATCCCTTAGCCATTTCGATGTAATTTTTCATCATTGACGGCCAATAAAATCCATGTCTACGGATAGTCCAGCACATTTTGACCCCTGATTGGTGTGAGCCACAAAGGCCTTCATGAGTTTCTAACATTATTGGAGTAGCTTCATCTAAGTCTATGCACCTTAAAAGAACTCCGTTTGCGTCCTTCTTGTAGAGGACGTTATCTAAAAGGATGTATGACAATGCCTGGACTCTGATCCATTGTTTAACCTTTTGACTTGGATCCAATAAGAAATCTACGATTGGTTTCTTCCAATCTTCCTCTTGGTTCAGGATGTCTACAGCCATAACGTCACTTCTTGGCTGTAAATGAGAGTCCATCTCTGTTAAATCTTCTGGCTTGATTCTCGCCCTATAGCCCGAGGCTGATTGTGCCAAGTTATTGGCCACTCTATTCTCGTCACGATTTACGAAAAGGAAAGCTATGCTTTCGAATTGTGCGACTAACCCTTGAACAATTTCAAGGTATGGTCGCAACTTTTCCTGACACGAACATTCTTCGTTTACTTGGTTGATAACCAGCTGGGAATCTCCTCTAATTCGCGCTCGTTTCGCTCCCAGCGATAAAAGCTCTTTTAACACTGTTATTAATACTTCATATTCTGTGGCATTATTTGTCAACAATGCTCGTAGATGAAAGGCCAGCCTAATGTTTTTACCCATAGGGAACATTATATGGATTCCTATTCCAGTTCCATTTTTTGTAGATGAGCCATCGAACCATGCCTGCCATATTTCTTCGATCCTTTCTTCTTGGTTTATTGACTGGGCAAGGTCATGATCGGCTAGGAAATTGGCCAGTGCTTGTCCTTTAACTGACTGCTGCGACTTATACCTTAAATCGTACGGGGACAAAATCCGACTCCATTTGCTGATTCGTCCGACTAGTAAAGGGCTTTCGAAGAAGTATTTAATTATAGACGACTTAGAAACCACGTAGACTTCTCGGTTCCCGATGTAGTGTCTGAGATTCCTTACGGCATAAAATACCGATAAGCACAGCTTTTCTTTAGATGTATACCTGACTTCGATCGGGGTTAATTGTCTTGATAAGTAGTAGACGGCTCTTTCGCGCCCGTTTTCATCTACTTGTGCCATCATTGCGCCTATAGTCGTTTCAGTAGCCGCTACGTAGAGGATAAAAGTTTTCCCCTGTTGAGGAGGCATTAAGACCGGTGGGTGCGTCAAATATTCTTTCAAAGCATTAAACGCTTCTTCGTGTTCTTCGGTCCATCTGTAATCGTTCTTTCCTCTCAGGAGGTTAGCGAAAACCCTCGTTTTTCCCGCAACATTTCCAATGAACCTGCGCAAGTAATTAAACCTTCCCAAGAAAGCCTGTAGCTCCTTTTTGCTCCTTGGGGCCGTTAGGCTCTGAATAGCTTTCACTTTGTTTTGATCGACTTCAATACCACGTTGATGTACTAAGAAACCTAAAAAATGCCCTACCTTAACTCCAAAGGCGCACTTGAGAGGATTCAGCTTCAGTTAGTGTTTCTTCATCTTCATGAAGGCGTTTCTTATATGTTCGATATGTAGTTCTTCCTTCGTCGACTTGACCACTATGTCATCGATGTAGACTTCTACCGTTTTTCCTAGACAAGCATCGAATATAGCGTTCATCGCTCTCTGGTACGTAGCACCAGCATTTTTCAATCCGAAAGGCATCACCACCCATTCGAAAATGCCTAAAGGGCACCTGAATGCCGTTTTGTGAATATCTTCCTCCGCGATGAAAATTTGATTATAATCCGAAAAACCATCCATGAAAGACATGACTTGGTGGCCCGCGGTTTTATCTATAAGGTCATCTGCGACGGGCATAGGGTATTCATCTTTGGGAGTAGCGCGATTTAGATCTCTAAAGTTTATGCAAACTCTAATTTTTCCATTTTTCTTTAAGACCGGTACGATACTAGAGATCCACTCCGTATATCGTGACGTTCTTATGTATCCTGCTCGAAAAAGTTTTTTGACTTCCTCGAAAACTAGGTGCGTTACTTCTCTAGACATACGTCTTGGAGCTTGTTGAACTGGTTTGAAATCCTTCTTGATTGGTAGAGTATGTTCTACCAGTTTACGATCTAGCCCTGGCATTTCGGTGTAGTCCCAGGCGAAGCAGTCTTTAAACTCTTTGAGTACATCCTTGATTAATTCAAATAATTCTTTATTTACGGACGAACTGATAAAAAGGTTCCTAGGAGAAGACTCGCTACCTAAATTGATAATGACCAAGGGGTCACATGGGGTCAATAAGGACTCGCGATGCTCGCAACCACCTAGACTGGTAGACACGGGCTTATTACATGCGTCAGGCGCTCTAAGGCCTGCTGAGTTTATTGATAAAGATGACGTAGACTGATCCTGAGGACGTCCTTCCCTGTAGACTCGGAGCCGCTGGAGGACATCAGCGACTGCCGCATTTTCCTTTTCACTCTGGCCCATAAGTCCCTTCTTTGAGGAGTCTGTCGGGCTCCAACTCCGCGCCAGGGTTCTGTTGGCTTTCCAAGGCTCCTTCTCCTGTGTGGCCATTCGTACTCCCCTCAGCAGGGTTCTCCCCTGAATTGACTTCTTGCAGGACTTCTTCTATGTCCTTATCAGTGAATTCATCTACCCATCCTGTTGGAACAATCGAGCCGGACTCTGGCTTGGGGTGCGATGTCCCGTAGTCTACAATATAATCGAATTTCCCGGAGGGTTGACCAAGGGGGCCGACCATGGGATCACCCAGCTCATACCGCTGATGCAGGGTCAGGTCCTTGATAGTCTTGCTTGTTTCTGCATGCAAAACACCTTTGTCACAACAGGAATATGCATCAGATTTCACAATCTCAATTTCAGAGTCAAGCCACAATATTAGCTCCCTATGTAGTGTAGACGGGATGGCGGCGGCCTTATGAAGCCAATCACGCCCTAGTAAGGCATTGAACGTGGGGGTTATATCTATTACAAAAAAGGCGGTTTCTTTTTCCTGTCGCCCTACTCCCAAATGTACCGAGAAGACTCCCAAGCATTCGGACTTCCTGCCATTAAAACCACTCACTGCGATATCGGTTTTAACCAAATCATGAAGTTTGTATCCAAGCATTCTAAACTTGGATAGAGGCAGTACGTTTATAGTGGCTCCGTTGTCTATTAAGACCCGACTCATTAAAGTACCGTCGAAAAAAGCAGTAATATACAAGGAATGCATATGTTGCGTCATGCTATCTGAAGGCTTTCTTAGCCAATGAGGCGGGAAACTAGGTGGGCAAGGCGAAAGACGGGAGAGAAGCGGCTTACCTCTCGGAGCTTCTTCGTCCTTTGCTTTGGCAAAGTCTACAGGCAGAGTAATGGTATTGCAAGTGACGATCACTTGTTTTCGGCCATTAGCATCACTCGGGATTTCACTCCGAACGGGGGTGTAATCAAAGCTTGAGCCTGGCTCCTCCGAGTGATCTATAGACTCGATGCGCTCAGCCTCCCTATTTGGTTCCGTTGTGCGCGTCTTGATAGGCGAGATTGCCTCCGACGGGGCGGGCCTAAGTCTCTTTGCGACGTGGTTTAAACGTCTATCCCTCCTTTTCCGAGCCTGTGGTGGCAAACTTGTTCTGCCAACGGCTTTCTGCCAGAATTTCGAAGGGTTAACCGCCCTGACCATTCTTGATTTCTTATAATCAAGTAGGGTTCGACATACCTCCACGAAGTCTCTAGCGACTGGGTCGTATCCCAGGACCGTGCACGTTGCCTCCTGTTGTATTTTTGAATGGTGCACGAGGTCATGATTAGCTGTGGTCGCGGGGTGAGCAGATTGGACTATGATCTCTCCATTTACTGATAAGTCTACCAGCTTAAGGAAGTAGTCTACGCAGCATGCCGTACAGAGCTGCGTGATTAGGATCCTGTTTTGCCCTATTAACTTGCACTTCTGGCACAGTACTTTCTCATCCAGGAATTGGGCTATTGTTGGCCCCATCCGGATTGCCTGGGCATCTACTTTGTGCGTTCCGTACCTCGGTTTGGAGCCTCTTATGTGCGCCTCATTGACTTGCTGCGCTTTATCAGGTGTGTTTGCTTCTAAAGCCATCGGATGTATTTCGCTGGTGCGACCATTGTCCACTTGCTTTGTCCGCTGCTGGGTTGACGGGTCATCAAAATCTAAATGTCGCCTGGGGTGCTCTACAACACGGGGTTGGTGTTCGGGTGCTCTGCCCCGACCGTGAGGACCACTTCTTCCTCCTCGGATTGTCGGCCTGCGCTCTAGACTTGGAGGGCCCTTGAGTTTCCTCTGTAAATTGCTCGGGGGTGGTCGTGCCCTTGGAGAGCTTATTCCCATCGCAACCTCTTCCAGAGGGGTCAGGTCATACCAAGTGTCACCCTGGTTGTTCTGCAGGTATTTCCTAAAAGTATTGCACCTATCGGTGGTATGCGTATAGTCCATGTGCCAGCAGCAGAGGTTTCCAGCGATTGCTTTGGCTGGGCAGGTGATCACCCCTTTGTCCGCCAGTCTACGAAACAGGGCATTTGCTACCACGGTTTCTCCAGCTACCTTCGTACCTTGTAGAGAGAAACTTGTATCAGCTTCTATAAGATTTATGTCTACATCAGAAATATCGAACATATGTATAGCGATTTCATCATTAAAAGGCCTGTCGTCGACCATAGTGACCTCGTCGATTTTCGAGAAGCATAATTCTTTTGCCTCTATAAGGTCTTGAATTATGTTCCTGAATGACAGACAGTCCCTGGTCGTATGTGTAAACGACCCATGCCACTTGCAATAATTCCTAGATTTTTCCTTATCTGTCTGAGGGGTTCTATGTCCCGACTTTAGTTTAATTCGTTTTCGCTGGTAGAGCCAGTCGAAAATTGCATCCGCTTTGTCTACATCAAAAGAGTACTTTCTTTCTTCTCCCGTTTTTTGATATCCCTTTGCCTTAGAGTTCTTCCTTGCCAGAGGCTCGCAAACTGTCGCCTCTCCTTTTACAAATTCAGCCATGTCTACCTCAACAGTCTCTAGTTGATAAGTGCGCGTAGACTGGGCCTCTTCCATCAACAACTGGTGATATTCAGTCACTCTCCTGGCGAGATCGTAAAGATCAGCGAACCTTTCTCCCTGCAGTTTCTTTTTGAAGGGGATCAACAAAGCGTTTAATGCCACCGTCAGTTGATCCCTTTTTGGAATTGCTGGTCTACATCGGAGTAGCGCTTTTCGTAGGCGCATCAGAAACTGCCCTGGATGTTCCCCGGCAGCTTGCTTCAAGCGCATAACCTCGAAAATTGACAACGGGGTATCTAGGCGAGCGAACGCTTTCATAAAGCTAGACTGCATTTCCGCCCATGATGCCACCGATCCTGGGGGTAGACTAGCATACCATGTAAATGCATCGCCTGTGAGGGAGTTAGGGAACAACTTTAATTTCCAAAAGTCATTAGTCGCAGCCTCCCCGATTTGATGAGTGAATCGAGCTATATGCTCTAGAGGGGTCATTTCATCCTCCCCAGAGAAACGGGTGAAATCCGGTACTCTGTATCCTTTAGGCAGGGGAAAATCCCTATCAATGAACGCCGGGTAAGGGCTCCTGTAGAAACAGGGGTCGTCCTGTCTAACACCTCCGGGTACCATATGTTCCAAGACCTGGGCTATTGTCTCCCTCAAATTCGGAGGGGTTGGATAGCCAATTGACTCGCGCGCAGGGTCCTGACCCCACTTTTCGGTAGCGCAAGGTGCTCTTTCACTAGGCCTCAGCGGCTGTGTCTACAGAGAGTTTAGCGTAAAAACTCTCCGTCCGAGAAAAACCTCCTACATTTGGGGATTCTCCTGGTAGGTTTTCATCCACGGGGGCCTTCCCAGGACGACGGGCAGGAACCGAAGGTGCACATCTATTTGTTTTACCCTGGGCCTCACCGTATTCATCTACCGGGTTTACCACATAGACTGCGTTCTGTATCCATGCCGCGGGCAACCGCGAAGACGTCGGCCAAGAAGGGGACATCCTATCCCTGTTACTGACCTCTGTAACAAACTGATTCTCATGGTCCCAAGGGTCATCTATTTGGAATGACACATTCCTTTCTCCTACTCGTCGTGCATCTCCCATGAAAGAACAATCTCGGTCTACGGAGTTACTTGGCTTCGCAACGGGTTTTGGCCTATTTAAGGTGCTGATTTGCTCTAGGATCTAAGCCATATTACTTTCTAGTCCAGAAATACGTCTATCGACCAAATTTCTCATATCACTGAACTCTTTGTGAAATTCGAGCCTGGATATGAATTCGGATGGTGTATGTACCCCGAGATCAGTTTGACTGGCGTTCGCCTGACTGCTTAGAGTCACATCGTCCGCGTTTGCGTCTCCTTATGCGGGAACGTCGTCTTCACCCAATGGAGGTGGGGGATCTCGGCTACCTCCGCTTCTGGTATTTTTTGCCATTAGCAAACGTGAAATATTTTCTTTGCTCCCACTATGGTCGCCAAAGACGTGTTCGCGTAGAAAACGGACCACGTCGGAAATATTTGGCAATTGGACTCACAGGGAAATGTATGTGGTCGCCAGAAAGATGAATTTCAATAATAAAAGATACGACTGTACAAATTCAGAGTTTCAGAAGAAAACTTAGAATCTTACAGCCATAAAAATGAACGAAAAAGGGGTGATACGGCTGACGTAGGCGTCGTAGACTCGCTGCTGACATCGTATACTCGCTACAGTGCGCTGCGCCGTAGACTTGTGTGACGGTAAAAGTCCTGGCGGAGGGTTGTTGCCCCGGTTACGGTTGCTCGCCGGGACGGTGGAAGTGCTGGCGGAGGGTTGTTGCCCCGGTTACGGTTGCTCGTCGGGACGGTGGATGTGCTGGCGGAAGGTGATCACCAAAGCTACGGTTGCGCACTCTGGTGTTGAAGGTAGTGACCAAATAACCCAGGCCGAGGTATCTACTAAAATCTAAGGGTGACGAGCAATGCAAATCTGTGTTTGGCTGATTGATCGTGCCTTTTCCTGAGGATCTGTTTCTTTTATACTGAATCTTACTTGCCCTACACGCTTCGCGCATCGTCAAAACGATCCCTCAGATCGTGGCTCAATCTTAACTTCTTTCCAGGAATCTCAGGGTCTGTTTTAAAGTATCCTTTTAATTTTCTGAGTTGTGTGTTGGGATCGTGTGTGTGGGATCGTGTGAACATGGGTTGACGCAGGCCGTAGACTTAGATCAGGCCCAAGACATTCTGTAGTGTCAACACGTTGAGCAGGCCGTAGACTTAGCTTAGGCCTGCATCTTACGTCGGGCTGTAGACTTAGAACTACTTTTCTGGGCTTGTAGACTTAGCACAGGCCCAAAATATTCCGTAGTGTCAACAAATATATATGTATATGCTGAGATATGCTGTTTAACCGTCGAAAATGTCAGGTGTTACTTATCATGAGCGACATTCCGATTAACGCCTTCAAACTCGCAATGAACGGGGGAATATTGTAGACTTATATAAAAAAGCTTTTTTAAATCCTTTTAAATTATTAATCAACTTGCAGTTCGATTTTGCTGCTTTTTCTCTTCAACCCAATTAGGACGAAAATGCATTACTCGATGTAGTCGCTCCGCTGTGATCAGTCAGAGGCATTTGCGAGCAAGCCATGATTTCCCGTCGTCATTAGGATGAGCCGTAGGTTCCCTTCGCGTAATCCACGTAGCTGCTGCTCCTCATGAACTCAACGAGCGGAGACATGTTACTGACTCCCATCATCTGTTTCTCCAACACATTGTCGTACTCCTTCCACCACTTCATGAAGCTACTCCGTTCGAGGAACACGTCTGGAGATAACAAGTAGTCCTTCACCAGAGCCATCACATACCCCTCGAACCCCTTCAGGGTTGTTTCTGCCTCGCCTCGGTTCGACCCTCCGTGTTTCAGCGATTTGCACGCTTTGATGGCTTCCTCGACGTGAGACCAGAAGCACGAGTCCTCTGTCACGACGGCAGCTATGTTCTGTTTTCTTACCCGATGAAGGCTGTCACGTTTCTGCGCAGACTTATCGTCCTTAAGCCATTGTTCTAGCCGTTTGTAGTGCGAGGGCCTTCCTCGAGTCAAGTATTGCTCTTTGCCGTCATGGTAATACTCGGCTATCTCGAGCGGCTCCACCAACCTCCTGTAGTTGGTCCCACCGAAGAGCCACCGGACGCGCATTGGTGCTCCCTCCTTCTGAGGCTTCTTTTCTACCTCCACCACGACTCGTTCCCAGTACTCGGTTAGTGTTCTCTTGAACAGAACAACGTTGTGGTCACGCATGCCCGCCTTGTTCTTGTAGCAGTCGTAGTATCCGCCATTAGCCTCTGACACCTTCTTATACCACTCCATGTATGCCATGTACACCTTCACTTCATTAAGTCCCTTCGCAGGATCGAACACTGACATCCGTCGTTTTATGATGTTGGCTTCGGCTGCTGCAACCTTTTCTGCAGTGTTGATATCTCGTTGCTCTCCATGACAACTGTCCACAAGACCGGTTCCTGCTACCCCAACACTAATGCCTACCCCAAATTCTGCATCCTTGCCATTAACATCAAAGGGGTCATTGCAAATCAATCTAACCTTGAGACTCGCGATGGTTGGGCCATAGTCATAACTTTGGAGCCCCACATTCCCACCTGGCTCCATACTCATCACGAGCAACTCCATTGTCGACTCAGGGGATTCAAAGCATGCACAACCCAATTTAGAACACCACATGTATGTTCCAAAGGGCACAAAAGAACCTGCCTGCAAAGTTGGTAGAATGGCACATGCTGCATATGCCTTGGGCAAAGCATCATTCGGGTGAACCACATGCAAGAAGCATGAATTCCACGTCGAGTATTGAGATATAGCCTGTTGAAAGCCCGTGTTGCCCAAAAGTGGGGCACCAAATGTGATGCAGAGGGGCCGTTTGGTGGTTGCTAAATTGAGCTTGTCAAGAAGCCACAATGTGAAGAGGGAGGCGATCCATCCTCCCAACCCCGAACCGACAATAATACATGGGACAGTCATGGAGGAATCTACCACCTGAATCGAATCAGGCAGCGTTAGCGATCGGCAGGCACTAACTATCTCGCCAACTACACGGCGCACAATCTGGAAACGACTCACCTCTTCTCGCAAGTGGGCAAGCTGGCCGACGACTGACCGGAAAAGGGAAACCGCAGCTTGGTTGATGGAGAAACAAGGATTCACATTAGAACAAATGAACGCAAACTCCGGTACCAACGACGAAGAAACCAGAACGCCCTCTCGCTTCAGGTAATCCTCGTCCACACCCGAGACGCTGAAACCAATCACCTTGTACTTTCCCCCTCCGGATTCCCCAAACTTCTTAACAGAAACCACAGGGTCACCGGCGACTCCGACCCCGGAATCACCAACCTGGGAAACACAATCCCAGGAATGCAGCAAGAATTCCGACAGGACCAATAAGTTCGCCAGGTCGGATCCACCCCAAAATCTGCGATCGACCCAGAACACAGTGAACAAAACCCACAAAAACCAAAAGTGAGAGTGGAAGAGGGGTTGATTGATCACATGGGAGACTCGTCCATTCTCTTGGGATTGATCGGTGGGGCAGCTGCAGGGACTGGAGGAGGTGAAAAAGGCGGGTCCTGATCAAACCGACCTGGTTTCTTGCGGAAGGGGGTGATGCAATCGGGGGGGCAGCTCGACTTAAATGATCCATTTCCCATTGATCAAATGGCTTTCTCGAAGGAATTCCCGAATTCCAAATTCCGACTGCAAAAGAAAAAGCGAGGCTTTGTCGGCAGAGAGGAGTCAGAGGACGCGGTTTTCTCAGGGTTGCCTGTCGCACTCCATTAGAGTTGGTTCTGTCCGAACTCCTTAATCCTTCTTCCACCATTTTTGCTTTGCGTGCACTCGAACGAAAGAGGTTCATTTCTTAGTCTTGCATTGGTTTTGTGGGGGATCGGATTCCCCTCCCATCTTTTAACGCAAGAACCAGGGATAAAAGGGATTACGTGGGGCTGACGATGATGCGTTTTGTTAATCTGATTCTTTTCTTGTTCTTTTCTATAAGAAAAAACACGCTTAGGAAACATTCTCTTGCTTGAGTCTTGACTTCACCAACCACGCCAAAAACGCGGCACCGCACAAGGAAGTTTCGCCATCATTCTCAAGGGCTGCAGAAGCTTCTAAGGCGAAAAAGGCCGTCAACATAACCAACCGCGGCCTACTGTAAAAACTCGGGAATCGTAGGACAGTCGGAAGCCGATTACCGAAAATTTTTTTTGGTCAGAAACCCTGGTGGTGATCCAACACAGGAGGATAAAACAGAGCCTATCGGAGTTTCCTAGACGAAGGGCGACCGGATCTTACTTGGATGTCCTTGGTGTAGATGTCTGTGAGTGCGAAGAGCAGCAACACAAACACCACTTGAGCGCTCACTATCCCGAAATGGCTGATGCTGTTACCAATCTCCATCCAGCTTCCTGTGTTCCTAACCTGAGAAAAACAATGTGCACCCACAACATCGATCATTCGTTTTTTAGCCAATCAAGGGCATGGAGTTTTGTGAGGAAGGAGGAACACTTACCAGGAAGAAGAAGTGAATAGTCATCACATCAGAAACTAGAATAACGAGGAAATAGCATCCAGATCGTGGGACTTGGATTAGCTTGGTTATTGCGCTGAAAGCACATCTGCATTAAAAGTGGCGAGGTTATCATCATCCGCTAACAGCTTAATCGCCGAGCAGCTGGACATCAAGCTCTTAAGTGAGCAATCATGCCTCTATTACTAAAAAAAAATTGAAGTACTATCAACTCCAAATCATGGTTAGTGGTCAGCATTTGAAGCATCGGAAACTAACATTACGAGCATGAAGGGTATGAATAACTTGAATATGAGCAGAGCTGCCATCAGAAAAGGCTGTCAGGACAAGCAACTGTATTAGATGAAGGAAAACCCTGAAACATGATGAACATGAGAACTACATAATGAGCAAAGGCCTTTTAACTTACACTAAATATTGTTATGAATCTGTATACAGATGAGATTTCGAAGCTTGCAATGCTGGCGAAATTACCCGTCCCGAAGAATGCAACATTAAATAATACCATCTGAAAGGAAAATGATAATCAGTTACCCAGAATAGACGGCTTCCTTATTATGACAAGAGGCGAAAATTAAAAAGACGTCAGTGACTAAATTAACCACAAGCTAAGGGGTAACTAACATAAGGGGCAGGTCAGATAAGGTAAAGGCGCCAAAAGCAAAACAACCCTATTGGCATTGACATCAAGGTCGGTCAAATAACACATGATCTACAGTTTGATTTCACATTCATTTGGAAGATTAGCTGGAAGACTGCAAAAAGCAGGGTCAAATGAGATTACACCCAGAGAATATTATGGTCACAGAAGGTGTTTATGCACGAGTTCCTTGCTCTGGTAGAAGAATTGCCACTCAAATGCTTTCCCATATTACATACTCATGATTACAGTTTTACCAATATTCCATAAATTTGAAATAAGCTATTAGATAACAAGTTCAGTTCAACTATTGAACTGAATCATGTGCACTGACCACTAGAGTCCGGTACATTGTTCCAAGATTCCATGTTCTAAGCGTAGATACACGGAAAATGCTCGGCAAAGGCAATGTGGAGATTTACCAAAAAAAGTTAACGTGGAGGATGTACTCACAAAGACTAATGGAATTCTCATGTCAGAGAGCTGCAAGTATCTTTCATTGCTTCCAAGTACCGCATTTTCCAGCAAGCTCACTTCCAGAGTTGCAGATGGTTTTTCTTCACTAACATATAGTATTGTATTTTCAAAAAGAATCCACGCCATTAGCACAAGCGCAAGTGCACTGTAGAAGACAGCTTCATACCTTGCATGTTCATATTAACGGGCTAAAATATTACTAGAAAGCCAATTAGCCGGAATAGCGTGAAGAAAGAAAGAGGCGAAGAAAGATATCTACCCAATGGACAAAAGAAGGAAAGGAGGTCCAAAACCAAGAAATACTGAAGTGACTCGGGACAGAAGAACATTTTCTGAAAATAGAGGCAGAATCATAGACAAACCTACAAGAAAAACACATTGGATGATTAAAGATTACAAGCTAAAGTGCACCGCAAAGTAATTACAAGTTCTATGAGGATACCAATAGTTAGTGAACTTCATGAAACATAAAGCCGTGCATCAGATCTAAGAAGACCAAGCACAAGCAACACCTAACGGCCGAACAAATTTATAAATAAGCATGGATTTTTAGGTCGTTGGCCTAATCATTTATGGGGCAGGAAGGAGAGCAACTTGAACAGGCACCATTCTGATCAAACTCCTTTGAACAAACATGCCATTGTTCCACATCATGAAAATTAAAAAGCAAAAGCAAAGAAGAGATGTTTGAAGTGACTGAGACATCATGTGTTCAACAAGCATGCAACTTCACTATAACGATCAGAAGGAGTGGTGATGAGATTCTCCATAGTTAATGAGTAGAAAAAATTTACCAGCAATGCACCAGTTGAAGAACTGGTGAACCGCATGCAATTCTTGATTTTCCATTCTGTGAGATGTTGATAACAACACCATTATTGAAGACAAGCCCACAAGAACAACCTACAAAAGATTAGCTAGTTCAGAAGGGGAGGTCAACTAAAGGAGATTATTTTGATTAGGTAAAAGTTATGCAAACCTGTAAGAAGAAGAGGAAAGGTAGCCTTGCTTTCTTCTTATCATGATTGCAAAAGTTTGACCAATACTTGGTATCTTCAGAACTCGTGTTCAGCCATCTTGCAGCTGATCCTACAACTGTAACAACAGCTCCACTTGCAACTCTGCAGATGATAACCAAACGGGATAAGCCTACCAACGCATAAGTTAGAATACATGGCATTTTTCTCAACCACTTGCCCCCCTGGAAAAATAGAAGTCGCCAGAGCATGAGATGACATACACAAGCGGATTGTTGTCCGGAATTTCTGCGGGCATCAATGTGAACACAGACAAAAACCAACATGATAGCCAAGTAAAAGCTGGAATGGCAGATTTCCAAGGAATAAGGTAGAACAGATAACAAGAAGCTGCAACTCCCGCAAAGATAAAACACCAGGTGTAGAGCTTTCTGTCAGTGAAGCTATAGACCTGAGGATGATATAGCAAAATAAGTACATGTGCTAATCAACATTAAAATTAGTAATGAAGTGTAACTACCCCAAGATTCGACAAAGCATACCAGGAATTCCAGAACAAGCAGAGAGATGGCAAAAGTGGCTACAAGCTTTAGGAAATAATTCAACTCTCTAGCCCGTAGATATCTCCAAAATGCTTTAATAAAGTGGTACTCGCTGATGATTTGTGTCCAAAGAAACAGGGTCATCGCTACATATGCATGATAAAGAGGAGGTGAGTGGTTCAAGTACAAGAGAACTGAAAGAATCCCCATGAGTAAGCATCCAAATTGTTTTACCTGTCAACACACAAATTTATGATTAACGACAAGTGTGATAACAAGAGAAAATTATCCTCAAAATGCCTCAACAGAAGAGAATTACATGACAAGTTTTTCGGTAGAAATACTACAACAGTGCTATGAACTTTAATTTTAAAGCATACAGCTTACACATTACTTTTCTGGTCCTTCCCTTATGATGAACGGGTTGATCCTGTCTGAATAGAATACTAGGTAATGCGGTATATGATTGTAGCACATGGAGGAGAAGAAAAAACATCCAGCCAATGTAGCCTAATGTGATTATGGTCATCAGCAGCATCCAATCATAAGTTTGGAAGTAGTGAAGCCCCTCAAGTGCCAAGCTCCTCAAGTTTTCACAAAGTTTCAATGCAGCTTCAAAGTGTCCAAGAGATTTAACTTTCTCAATTTGATCCAGTAACGAGGAATAATCAGTCAGTGGTTTGAATGGCATAAAATACAATGTATTTTCCTGTTTCATATCTGATTTGGACAAAGTGAATGAAAACACAATATTTCTCAAAAAAATAGCTGGAGCGTTCAAAACAGTGACCAATTAAGGGGACAATAGACAAATATTCACTACGATAAAACACTGCTCCCAAATGACCTCTGATAATTTATTGACGGATGATACAAGGTCTTCATCCAAAGCCATGTACATGTTAGTTAAGACAAAAGGATACGTGATTTTCGAAGAAACTGGGCAAGAATTTGCTTTGTATTGGCTAGAACAGCTTCCACTTCAACTTCCTGCAATGGCCGAGAAATTTATATTCAATTAGACTATTATATCTACCCAAAAGCCGTAAATAGTGAAGCAAGCGGGTTCAATAACACGTCACCCTACTTTTCAGGAACAAGCTCTAACAAACATAATGTGATAAAACATTAAAGCCTTCTGGAATACAACTGTCTATAATATGTTTTTTAGTTTGAACTCACCTTTTTCATTTGAATATAATCCAGAGGCAAATTCCCAACAGAGTTCATAGGACATGGCAAACCGAGCAGTGTTGACTGTCATATATGAGCCAAGTGAACATCAGAATGGCTCCACTTACATTGCTGAACCTATAAAGAAACAGAAAGAGTTATACCATAAGTGGAGCAATATCAGCTTGATTTACATCCACTCTTTCGATATTACTAAGTCCCCAGTGCTTAGGAGTGGGCATATCATGCAAGTGCTCATCAACAAAGCGATGAACATGATCAGGATGACTGTCGATGGTGACTGGCTTAGGATATTTCACCCCGGCTCCCCAGACAACAAGGGGTGTGTCCGTATTGGAAGGATGTCCATCACCATGGCTTCCTATCATTAAGTACTTTGTTATGTCAGCCCTCGTACTTCCACAGATCTTAACTTCAAGAGAGTGAAAATATCCAAGTTCTAGAAAATTGTCATTGGTTGACCACGAAGAAAGCACAGAGAACAGTATCTATCTTAAGTAAACGTTTTTGTAGCAAGGAGATCTATGCATCACCATTTCACACATTCTGGATAGCAAAAACTAAATTAGTTACTGCAACTTGAGGTGCTTTTTAGAGCTTAATACAGGAGTAAAAATATAACCTTTGTCACTCATCCCATGATCAGCAGTGAAGACATATGCAGTACGATTGTCGTTGAAATAACCTTCAACGAGGTCATACACGCGTCGAGCAATATTATCGACAACCTTCACATTGTTGAGATAGGTAGAAGAGTAGGGCCGGTGAGCATGCCCATTGGAATCGCATCCAAGAAGGTGGAGAAAGATTGCAACGTTGTCCTGGTGGAGCAGCTCCCTTAGTCTTTCATCATTCTGGGACCTGTTCAAAAGGCTCTGAAAATGGTCAAAAGACCATTCATCTAAAAATGATGCATCTGCACCAAACAGTTTTGAAAATAAGATTAGGAGCAAATCAAAGAATAAAAAGAAAAGATATTGTGGGATTGACAGTAGGCAGCCATTTCTTTCACTAGCCACAAGGCTCTGGCCTAAACTAAATGCTTCGATTAACTAGTCCACAGCTATCCAACAAAACAATCTGGCAGTGATGGGCTCAAAAGCATATAATATGTAGTGTGTTGCAGAAATTGCACAATATTTACTTCTTAGAAGCCATTATTCTTATTGGTAAAACCTTTTCCCTTAATTCTACGCCCAAAAATGTTCTAAAGAAAATTAAAATAAGAGGCATGTCTCGATTAAACAATGAGGGACTCACCTGTTGCAAAGTCCTCGTATTCATGTGGGTAAGAATTCCAAGTACAATGAGGTAATGCGCCGCAAAATATAGGAATGATATCCGGGCTACCATAAGCAAATGTATGCTTACTTCGATTGAAAACTGAGTCGAATTCGACAGGGTTAGCTTTCCAGCCTGCAAAACAAACAATATCTCAGGAAAAATCAATCAATACCTCCTCATGTGACCAGATGACTCCAGCTTGATTCGTCAAATACTGCAAATCATTTACGTAATCACCTTTGGTGACCGCACTGGGGTCCTCATAAAAACCAGCAATAATAGCAACATGACCAGGCCTAGACTCCGTTGGAGGACGAGCATGAGACACTCCCCAGCGACCTCTCTCCTTAATAATACTCCTCAAGAAGGGTGCTCTGAATCTCCCTTCCGAATCCGGCTCGAAAAATTTATCCGCACGCAAACCATCAGCTGTGTTGCATATACTGAATTACTCAAGAGTTGGTACCAAAGAAAATAAAGAGCAGCTAGGCACGCACAATGAATCAATTTTCAGCATTTCCAAGCACCAAATTGCCAAGTAGACATCAATACTCTGAACATTCCCCTCAATTTACATCCCTTCAAGCATATACAAATAGAACAAGAAAAACTCCTGCCAACCAACAAGACTAGAGAACATGGGAAATCACAGTCTTGGACAAAATTATATACCACAAGCCTCCCCAGTTTCTAAAAACGTCTTCAATTCGTCCCCACAGAGTTATCAATCAGTGGCATTAGCCATAAAAAACAAGAAAGAGAACTCTAAACCTCCAAATCCAAGCTTGAAGTCAGAACTTCAAAATGTACCCATTTACCCCATCAACCTAACCTGCCCAACATCTTCCCAAACGACAGCACAATTCAACCGCCTAAGAAGAACAAAACAAGAAAATGTAATCTTTCGAGACACAACAGGCTACCGATAATCCCACAACCGCTCCCGCAACACATTCCAAAATCCCAACAACCCACGAGTCCATGGAAAACAAAGCATCCCCACCGACGAGTAGGACGAGGCGCTTCGCCGGGGCGGGGAATCCGGGGACGACAGGATCCATGCCGTGGACGATGGGAGTCTTGAAGTAGATGTCGAAGATGCTCATCATGTATACGGCGTGAAGGACTACGCCCAGCACGACAAGCCATCGCTCCTTTCTCTTCAGCAGCTGAGACTCCTTCCTCCGCCGTCGACCACTGTCAGCCCCCAAGATCGCATCTTCCGCAGCCATTCCTCAGCTCCCGACACGACTACGTCGCAGGAGTTTGAAGTTTTGTTTTGGTAAGCACATGACTCGGATTAAGAATAGAAAGTCACAAAATTAGTCTCACAACTTTTATAACAACTTCAATTACATCCTTCTCATATTCCTGTCCATTTGAATGACTTGGACCTATTTATTCGATCGATATGCAAAGCGTTCCCACGTGCCAAATGCTTTAGAGGGATATGGTCTTAGACACGATGGGGGCAGTGTCGATGGTTGTGATGAGTTTCCCGATTAATAGTACTTACTTTTGTAAAAATATAATCACCAAAATATTTCTACGCTTTTTAATCATAAGTTTTGAGAGTTTTATTTTAAAATATATTTAAGATAACATTTTTTAAAATAAAATAAGTAAAGTTTTAAAATTTCTAAAATAATTTATCGAAATCGAATTTTATAAATATGAGTTTACTAGTTAAAAAAGTTTAAATTAAAAAGTCCCAGAAAAAATTTTCCCCCCAACGTAGCTACAAGTTTTGAAGCCTTTTCATGTGAATTTGGACATTTTTTTTGTCAATCTCTCCTACCTGGTCTTGTGTAGTAACACTGTTGGTCGGCTGGATCCAATTATATGAAATATGATCTAGAAATATAACGTAAGTTATGTTAAACGTATTTTATTACATGAGGAGGTCAAAGAAGTTAAACGTCGCACCAAGTGATGTCGTCCCCCCTTGAACCTCGTACGTATCATTATTACAAGCGGAACAACAAACCACTTAAACCACATAACGAGTATCTGCCTGTGGAGGAGGCCACAGAGGCTTGTAGCAGCTTATTTCGATAAACCCTAGTTTTCTCAAGGGCATTTGACCTTCCCATAGTGTTTATCGTCCACAAAAGTCCAGTCGCCGCACTTCTCGTAAGGTCCCGGCACGCAGTGGTACTTGCCGCAGCATTCTGTGCATGCTTTCATGCAAGGCCTCTTTTTCCTCGCCCCGGAGCAGTGTGCCTCACATTTCGTCACGCATGCTGTTGTTTAACGGAAAATAACTTTTACCACGATGACAAACAGGAGCGAGCATCGGGACACAATGTGGTAGCAGCAGCAGTAAGTGCATGGGGACTTACGGTGGTCCGACGGCGTGGCTGTCTGCGGATATGGGTGAGGATGGGGAGGGGGAGTGGGAGCAACGACCTTGTGCCCTGGATAGGGAGGGGGAGGGTGTTGTGGCGGGGGAGTGGGTGGCTTCCCGTAATAAGCCTGCAAATTTCCCTTCCAAAACATCATAAACCATCTGATACAAAAGACAAAAGGGAGATGAAGAAGGAGACTCGGTTACCTCCTGGTCGGCTTCCTCCGCCGCGGCCTGGAATGATATTGCAACCGAACAAGGTCAGTAACAACACAACGCAACGGAGAACAACGACAACAACAAATACGAAGCCCTAGAACGGGATGCGAAGTATAGGAGAAGGCGTGAATGTCATATACCTCGGCGGTAGAAACGGCCAAGATCAAAGAGGCGAGTAGGAAGGGAAGGTATAGGAGCTTCATGGTCAACAAACTTTCGGATATTAAGCAAGAAATGGTTGTAGCAGAACTGGGGTTTATATAGTAAGATCAGATTAGGGAAATGATTATATAATAATTAAGATTACAGTCAATTAGCTGTCAATTGACGAGGGAGGGTGGAGATGCACATGACAACACTGAACCGAGATATAGAGAAGAAATGGAGTCGTCAAAGCAAAGGAGAAAGAATATTAATTTAAAAGGGGAGTGAGAAGACTCGATCGGTTGCGTGGAGGTGACGTTGAAGTAACAGAGAGTTTTAGTTGGAGGTCTTTTCTGTACCTAGGGGCGTCGCAACTCGCCCGTTCCCAAACACATTAATTGTGGGGGGTTTCGATTTGATTAGATTAAATTGAACTCATCAAATTAGTTAGTCGACCCCCGATCACACACTTTTATTGGTGAAAAATCTAGTGTTATGTGATTCGTTTAATTTAGTCTTTGATCAAAATCTGTCGGCCTCTTGTCGAGTGTAGAGCCCCGCCCCCCAACAAATTGGGTGATGATCTCATGGGCCTTGTTTTAATTGGGCTCGGTCCAAAAGCCCATTATGGACTAATCCCAAGAACACTCGTTCAAATACTCTTTTAAACTCTTTATTATTTTTATTTTTCTGTCTTTTTATAGGGGTAAAAAGAAAAGAATAATAGCATGGCTTTGTGAAAAAGAAGCCAATCCCTCCATGAAAATGACCCCCAGAAAAATGATCCACGCCCCTCTCAAAGGCAAAAAAGAAGAAAAACAAAAGGGCAAAGCGATTCCCAGATTTCATGATCACAACTTTTGACATTTTCCCACTTTGACCGATAAATAATCAAAACCCCTATGTAGTTAATATTATTTTCCGCTACACTAAAATATATTTTCTTCGTCTTTGGAACATTGAGATGCCCTTAGATCTCATGTGGGAGAATTGTTAAATACTTCGATTATTGATGTGTCAAAAGAATTGGTCAAATGGTTGGTAATGAATTTAATGATTTTCGTAAATGGTGAAAAAAAATACCCAAATACTCAGAAATCGAGTATCTTATTAAAAAAAGTTGGATTTTTTTTTTTGAGGGGGGGTTTTTGGTAACGTGAATTACGGGGGAATAGGGTAAAATTTATTAACTCTACAACCTACGACTTGGACGTGGACGGCCCTGGACAATTCCTCCCGTTTCCGACAAAGGAAACCGACAGGCCAATCTAATCACGACAACTTTAATGCGAGTTTAATCGAAAGACAGTCTGCCTGTCTTTAGCTCGGTCCAACATTTATCATTATCATGAGAAAACAGTCCTCACTTCTCCATTTCTTTTAAAATATGCGCGGATGATGAAGCCCCCTTTCTAAATTGTTACTTTTGTGACCCAACCACTTCTTTTCATGGCCAGCTACTTTTAATATAATTTAAGTTAAGTAATTTTTTAAACATTAATTTGTTGATGTTTGGTGACATATTATCAGAAGATACTTTGCTTACATTAAGTCCCCGAAAAAAAATATCCCACTCGTGGGCAAATATTAGTTTAATTTTGATAATGCCCTTTTAATCAAAATTACACATTGGATTAGAGATCCCTTTAAAAATATTTTCAATTTGTTAAACAAATTCATATTTCAACATGTTCTACCACCTAATATATATAGCACACCCACTTCAATTTATCACCGTTAAATAATGGAATTTCCAACTATTTTCTTCTTCCTTTACCACCCCAAATTCAATCCAATTCCAAAGGAGATTGAGAAGGAAAAACAAACAAACAAAACAAAAAATATGGGAAGAAAGAAAAGATTGACCAAAAAATCTCGATCATGATCTCGGCGTTAAATGAGGAAAGGGTGGAGGGGTTGATTTATTTGGCACGACATACTCTCATGGAAATTCAACCAAAATCAATCCCACCGTCTCCTTTTTTTTGGTAATTCACCACCCAAATTTCACATTTTCCAACTAATTTTTTTATAGCCCAACCATTCCTCACTAGTCTTATTTATGCATAGGAAATAAAGGAAAAGCGTATCGTGTGTTCTCACTATGCAAGAGCCATTCATGAGGAGAAGAATATCGTGCCGTAATTGTTTCACCCTCCTTGCTCCACAGGTCTCATCTCTTCAAATGTATATTGTATAAGTCAAAGAGTTTGATCGGACAAGCACCCAAGGTTTGTTTGTCCTAACACGCCACGAATGTTCATACACACAGCTAAGCACAACCCTTGAACCTTTCCTATTCATTATACTCAATCATAACCTCGTGGCTGGCTTGAATTGGGTCGATAGTTTCCTCCTAAAACCACACGATTCTCCTCACCAACTTCACTCCAAAAATACCCCAAAGAGAGAGATAGAGAGAGAAAAAAAGAAGTATTCATCCCTTCTCTTTGCGTCCCTTCCGCACAATCACAACTTTTTTTTTTTTTTAATTCTCTCCATGAAGGCGAAATGAAGCCCTCCTCCCAAAATTCCCTAATCTTCAACATCAACGACAAGAACAACAACACCCTCAGGCGGTTCTTCACCTTGAACAACACCCTACCCCCCTTCTTCCTCCTCTGCCTCCTCCTCTCCACATCCCTCACCCTCTTCCTCCTCTACTCTCCTACCCCTAATGTCGTTCCCCGCGCCCCCCACAACCCCCCCGCCATGGCGGGTCGCGATCTGATCCCCCTCCATTTGCTTATTCCCCCTTGTATCTCGACCCTCCTTTTGTTTTTATTACTCATGTTTTGTCCCTTCTCTGTTTATTTCCCTTCCCCCAGGCCCGGCGGCTCCGACAACGAGATTGCCCACATCGTCATGCGACTTGTCGAGGGGCAGGTGGGTGAGGGAGGCGAGGCCGGCAACGTACTACACTAACGAGACCTGCGCCACCATACCAGATTCGAAGAACTGTTTCTATCACGGGAGACGCGGCAAGGGTTTCCTCAACTGGAGGTGGAGGCCTTACGGGTGCGAGGTCCCGAGGTTCGATCCAAATATGTTCCTGGAGATGGTGAGGGGGAAGACGATGGCGTTCGTCGGGGACTCCGTTGCCCGGAACCACTTCGACTCCCTCCTCTGTCTGTTATCCCAGGTTTGGTCTCTTTGTTTTATCCTGGTGGCATCGAATTCCCTTTCCCGCGATCCATCGTTATCGACGACGTGACCTTCGGCATTTTTTTTGGACGAGGAAAGGGTAAGAAAAAAGCGCATGTTGTTGGAAAATTGTAGGCTTTGTTCTTTTATCTTGTCCTGGTTTTTTGCTCTGACCGGACAAAAGTTCATATATTTTTCAATTTATTTAACATAAATAACTTTCGATAATGATATATTTTTTACTCATATTTTTTATTTGGGGAATGCTGTAATATGTAATTGTTTATGTTGGGGGGCTCCATGACTTATTTATTGTCGGGAACGTAATAAGATGCATGGGAAGAAGACATGGAGGATGTGGGAAAAAAAGGCGAGCCTTCAAAGTTAGAGAGTTATTGGATGTGATCAGATGATCGAAACATTTCGACTTTTGTCCTTGCATGTCCAACGCTTGTGACATTACATTTGCGGGGGCTTCTTTGCAATCATGTTGATCGGGTTCGTGACGTGAAAGTGATGCTTACCGGTGCAGGCGGAGAAGCCGGATGATGTATACAAGGACAAGGAGGACCGGTTCCGAACATGGCGGTTCCCCGGCCACGACTTCACGCTCAGGATGTTATGGTCCAAGTTCCTGGTCTACGGCGAGGAGAAGCCCGCAAACAACACCTTCCCTGGTGGGAACTACCTTTACTTTGACCGGCTCGACGATAAATGGGCGGGGGAGCTGCCAGGGACGAACATTGTCGTCATCTCTAGTGCACACTGGTTCTTTAGGCCAATCAACCTCTACGATGGCTCCAACAAGATCGGCTGTGTATACTGCAACGAACCCAATGTGACGTCCTACGGGCCTGAGCATGCGATCCGACTGGCATTCCGAGCGGCGCTGAGGCACATAAACGAGGAATGTCATGGCTGCGAGGGGATGCTGACCCTGCTGAGGACGTTCTCCCCGGCGCACTTTGAGAACGGGACGTGGGACACGGGGGGGTCATGCCCGAGGACAAAGCCGAGGGGGGACAAGGGGGTGAGGAGCAAGTGGACGTACGAGATGGGGTTTAGGGACCGGCAAGTGGAGGAGGTGAGGAAGGTGGGGGAAGGGGGGGTGGGGAAGGGAAAGAGGTTCGGGGTGGTGGACGTGACGGAGGCGTCGGTGATGAGACCGGACGGGCACCCGAACGGGTTCTGGGGGAATAAGTGGATGAGAGGTTACAATGACTGCGTGCATTGGTGCTTGCCTGGTCCCATCGACTCTTGGAATGAGATGTTGATGGAGGTCTTGAGACGGGAGATCATTCCTTGACGACGGTCGCTCCAATTTGGGTTATATCTTATTCATTTATACAGGAGATGTGAGTCAAGGGATGATGTAACAAATTTCTTCTTCTTCTTTTTTGACATTTTTTATGTAATACTTTACAAATGACATTGAATCGATTACAAGATTAGTTCCGAGCACTATATGATTTTATTCCATCCCACTCAAATAACTCATGGGCCTTACGTGGGCTTTTTTATGAAAGCCTAATAAAGCCAGATCTAATTTGAGGCCCATATTCAACCCCCTTCCCTAAGCCCAATAAAAAAACTAATATTTTTATGGATAATTTTGAAATATAAAAAATAGTCACGTAAGCCAATAAGACTTTTCTAGTTTATTTCTTCCAATTTGTATAGATATAAAAAATTAAAGTTGATTAATATGATATGTAATAACTACGTTTCTACTTGGATAAGGTTAATTTTGAAAAAGAAATTAAGAAATGTGGTTTCAATTCTATAAATTATTCTTAAGGTTTCAACTGGCAAATAATTTTGATTTAAAGAAAATGCTATTCAAACATCACTTTAAAGAAATTGGCTAAATTGATGTTTTGAAATTTTTTTAAAAGAAATTGACTTTTTCTCAAAACTATAAAAGTCTAAAAAAAAAATTAAATCTCTCGGTATCATTATTTAAAATATTCATTTAAAAGTTGAAATGAAAATTTATATGTAAAATCAAATCCCCGCGCGAAGTTTTTTGAAAGCTCACCCTGATTTCGTTCGTGTAGTAAGTCTATTGAACGAGGTTTCAAATATGGAATAAATGAGAGACGGTTTAAAATGAAAATATCAGGTAAACTTTATTCCCCAAGCATGAGAATAACATTTGCCGGTCCCGTAACGCAAAGGAGAACCGGATTTCTCCCGTTCCCAGTAGCTCGGTTCGGGAAGCGACGTCTTGTCTTCCCCACATAAAATGCACGCAAGAATCGCAACCGCGGAAAAACAGAAACCGGCGGCGAAGTAAGATAATGGCCGGGAACAAACGGAAGCGCCGTCGCTCCGCCGAACAACCCCCGCCTGCAACGGCCCAAACCCTAGACCCCGCCGCCGCCGTCGTCCCCAGCCCTCCTTCCTCCGCCGACCCCGCCCCTCCGTCCTCACCATCCCGCCACAGTCGACGCCCCCGCCGCAGCAGCAAACGCCACAGAACACCCTCCCCTCCGCCCCACCCTCACTCCTCTCTCGACCTGCGTAACTCGCGGTTCGTGGAGCATAATGGGGACTGCTCCCTCGCGGAGGACGTGGGGGACATGTCCGCTCCCGTGGTGGAGGCCGTCCCTGATTGGGAGAAGGTCGCGAGGGTTGTCCCCGCGATGGGTGCCGTCGTGAAGGTGTTTTGCGTACACACAGAGCCGAATTTCTCGCTGCCGTGGCAGAGGAAGCGGCAGTATAGTAGTAGCAGCAGCGGATTCATCGTCCGGGGGAGGAGGGTTTTGACGAATGCTCACTCAGTGGAGCACCACACGCAGGTGAAGGTGAAGAAAAGAGGGTCCGATACGAAGTACTTAGCGACCGTGCTTGCGATCGGGACTGAGTGTGATGTAGGTATGTATGTAGGCATCCAAGATGAGAGCGGTATCATTTTAGTGTTTAGTTTGTGTAGCAAGATTTTCCTTCTCATTGTTTGGAATGCGCTCGGGTGACAGGATTGCTGCTTCGTTACCTGTGATGTTCTTTATTTGGATTTTGTAGATTGTTAGCTTGATTTTTTGTGATAAAGAAAGAGAGCTCGACTTTGCTTATATGCAGCTTCTTGATTTTTAATCTTGATAATTCTTTTCAACAGGCTTCCTTTTCTTGAACAATTGCAAGCTTATTTGTAACGTTTGCGGCTTTGAAGTATTTTTTTCCCTGTATTTTGTCCACTTTGTGGTTTTGAGCTTCCAAATATCTTGTTGGCTCAATAGCTAGATGGGGAGATAAGCTAGCCAATATCGTTTGTCGGGAATTAATTTATAATGCGAGCTTCTATCGCTCGGAATTTATTGCTGCCATTGCTATTTTTAATAGGAGTATTTTCTTGAAAACCTGTGTTATTTTTTGTGACCTTTATATTGACTATAGTTCCTATTATTCAATGTTTCAGCAATGCTTACCGTTAGTGATGATGAATTTTGGGAAGGAGTATCTCCTGTAGAATTTGGCGAACTGCCTGCCCTGCAGGATGCTGTCACTGTGGTCGGTTATCCTATTGGTGGAGACACTATATCTGTCACAAGTGGCGTTGTTTCACGCATGGAGATGCTTTCATATGCTCATGGATCGACCGAGCTGCTGGGAGTGCAGGTTATGTGACTTTCAAAAAACTCCCAGTTGCTAATGTTTTGTTTTTCCTAAGCTTATTTCTGTAAGTTTTTCTTTTAGATTGATGCTGCTATCAACTCTGGAAATTCTGGTGGTCCAGCATTCAATGATAAGGGAAAATGTGTGGGCATTGCCTTTCAGTCTCTCAAGCACGAAGATGCCGAGAATATTGGCTATCTCATACCAACACCAGTTATTTTGCACTTCATCCACGACTACGAAAAGAATGGATCGTATACCGGTACTTCCTTTTTGTGAAGATTCTCTTGTTTCCCATGAGTAGAATATTGCGACTCCTCAGGTGGCTCCATTTGTGAAAAAACATTAGAAGCAGCGTCGGGATCGGGAAAGATAAGAAAGGAATATGATCGATCATAATCTATATCGAATTAGTGAATCTCCTGTTTCTCGGGAAACCACTCCCATACTATCCCAGTTCTTACTTGAGCAATCTGGAAATACTATATCCCACCCCCGTTAATTTCAATAAATTTACTTTTTGTAGGTTTCCCCATTCTTGGAGTTGAGTGGCAGAAAATGGAAAACCCTGACCTACGATCATCAATGGGAATGAAGTCTGATCAGAAAGGTGTTCGAGTGAGGAGAGTAGAACCCACTGCTCCAGAATCTAATGTGCTTTTGCAATCTGATGTTATCCTCAGTTTTGATGGAGTTAACATTGCCAATGATGGAACAGGTACCACTCATCAAACAAAAATGTTGGTCTGTTCGTCCTCTTTATTATTGGCCTCATCTTTACAAGTTGGCTACCGGTTCATTTTAGCTTTACTCTATGCCTATGGCCTTTTGGCATGTGCATTAATGAATTCATCTTTTTGTTGTTCAGTTCCCTTCAGGCATGGAGAACGTATAGGTTTCAGTTATCTAGTATCTCAAAAATACACTGGGGACAGTGCACGAGTGAAAGTTCTGCGCTGTTCCGAGATTCTTGAATTCAATATAAAACTTGCTACTCATAAACGGCTAATCCCTGCACACATAAGGGGCAGACCACCTTCATATTACATTGTTGCGGGGTTTGTTTTCACAGCGGTGTCGGTCCCATATTTACGATCAGAGGTACGATGACTGTCTCTCCCACCCTTACTTTCCCTGTTCTTGTACTTCTATGATGCAAGATTTCAGTAATTCTAGAGGTTTTGTTTGGGTTTTAGTTGTGCTTTTTCTCCATTGTTATTGGATGTACACATATCAATAGGTGCCGTGTTCTCATTATCCGGATGACATTACTTTTTAAGCATGAAGAGTCGTACCTTACTGGATTTGGCCTTTTGTAATTTTGATCACAACATCAATCATCCTCTTATTGTACCCTTATTTTCAGTATGGGAAGGAGTACGAATTTGATGCACCTGTCAAATTGTTGGACAAGCTCCTCCATGCAATGGCAGAGTCTGTAGATGAGCAGCTCGTCGTTGTGTCGCAGGTCTTTCTCATTTACATTTCTTCAAAGTACGCCCTCAAATAAGAATTTCCTGTAGATGTCTTACTGTTACCTTTTGATATTTAGGTTCTGGTTTCTGACATAAGTATCGGATATGAAGACATTGTCAACATTCAGGTAGGAAGGTCTTGCGTCCTATGTTTTCATCTCATTTTTCAAGATGCATGCAGTAATGGAAATGTTTGGTTATGCTGTTGCAGGTCCTCGCTTTCAATGGTAAGCCTGTTAAGAACCTGAAGAGCTTGGCGAATATGGTTGAAAGCTGTGATGATGAATATTTGCGGTTCGATCTTGACTACCAGCAGGTTGCCTTTTGTCTCTTTGTTCTTCCTCAAAATGCACTCTTATTCTATAATTTCCCTATCTCACCCCATTTCTTTCTTATCTTTTTAAATTATCACAACAGATAGTGGTTCTACGGACCAAAACTGCCAAGGCTGCTACATCTGATATACTCTCGACCCATTGCATACCATCCGCATTATCTGATGATCTCAAGACCTAGCAACTTTTGGACATTAGAACAAAGGATTCATCGAGCATTGTTGAGAAGATATGTGCAGGCGGTTTTCATATGCATGGAAGTTCTTTCACATATCAAGCTCGTACGCTCCAGGTAACAACCGACTGACTACATACCTACAGCTGCTAAGGTTGGATTTTGCAATATGCTGGTCGGACATGTGTCTCGAATATCAGGATAAGAATGGTATATTAGGGCGGAGGGATATGTCAATCTTCCTGGTGAAGTAGAATATGTTCTGTTTTGGTTGCTTTTTTCTGTTGTTTTGTTATCAATCCACAGAATATGATGTTGTATTAGTGGATTAGTGGTAGAACCCAAAATTTTTGTGGTGGGAAACTTTTTTCAGATCTACATTCCCTGGATAATTCAGTTTCAGACCTCCAGCATTTCTTACATTTTATGTTTCAAGTGAATGGTCAACATCCAAACCACCACTCCCTTTTTACATTGTATGGTGTAAGAACATCTATATCTTCTCTACACTTGGCTGGCCTTGTGGCTTTTCAAAAGAGGGACCTTCTCACTCGGCTGCTCCGAGTTGAAGCCAACATCTTCCAGCTCTTCGAGCTCTACAGCCATTTCCTCCTTTGACTTGCCCCACATCACGGTATAGAACCCAATTGAGATTACCGTTGCCCCGATGAGACTGCGAGTTTTTCAATGTTAGCATCGTGGGGAGGTGAACACTGAATGTCCCTAGGTTTTGAGGGTGGGTCATTTACCTTCCTAGATGCAGGGTGTCCCCGAGGAATATGGTGCCCATGGCCACGGCGATGGCAATGGACAACGGCTTGAACATTGCCACGTAAAAAGGGCCCTTCAGACGCAGCGCCCATGTGTGGACTGAGTTGTTCAAACATGACCCAAAAAGACCCTACATGGACGCGACCGAAAGATTGTAATTGCCATTAACAGGTTGTGCTTGGTTAATGATAAGGAAAGCTATGGGAATCTCATTGCGTACCGAGCAGATGACTGATGCCAATCCTATGCCGCTTACTTTCCAAGCGTTTATGTCGGGTTCAGATATTATCCCAACAACGGCGGCTATGATGCTCACGGTCAAGTTGTAGTAGAAGACAACTGTAAGCTCAGCCGGGTACTCCTTCATTATCTGCGTCTGTTGTTGGAACATGATCACCGTTCGTTACTATACCCTACAAAATATGAACAACGAGAGCGGCTCTGCGGGGGAAGACATACTGCAGAAGTACCTGAACGATGTACCACAGTGGGACTAGAATGTATTCTGCGGTCAAGAACATTCCTCCGATGACCCAACTCGAGCTCGATGAATTCAGATGCAGCTCGGCCGAATGGGAATGTTTCAGGAAAATGATGATCGAAGGGCCTTGATAAAGAGTAACCACGAACGCGCCCGATATCGAAACGATCGTCCCGATGATCTTCGCCTGGCTGCTCCTCCTCTTGAGGCACACCTTCTCCATCCTTTTTTAAAACACCCAATAGGAAGTTGAGCGTGGCATGTTCAAACAAAACACGAAAATGTATGCTGACCCGACACCCAACCAAAAGCCGAAGAGAAAACGACCACAAAAGTAGAAAAAAAAAGAAGGGATTAAAAAGAAAAAGAAGACCTGAACAAGAGGGCAAGGATGAAGGTGAAGGCAGGGATGAGGTTGCTGATGGCAGAAGCAAGAGTTGGGGAGCTGAAGTCAATCCCCGTGTAACCCAAAATCTGTGACAAGCTCCTGCCAGGGATCCAATCCAGTCCAGTCCAGTCCAGTCCGATCCGATCAGGTCAAATCAGACAAGAAGAGAAAGAGAAGAAAAGGTGGGGGGGATGGGTCATACATACCCAATGAGGCCGAGGAGGCCAATCCTGGAGAGGAGGGGGAAGGTAAGGGGAGGGAGGGAAGGCGACCTGGAGGAGAAGAAGGGGGAAGGGAGGAGGACAAGTGCAGCGATGGAGTAGGCGTAGACGACGAACACATGGTAGCTCATCCCATGTAAGGTCGCCGACTTGAACAGGGTGTTTAGCCCCACGTTTATGCATTCCATGCACACCATGGCTGAGAAGGGCAGGAATTCCTTGTACAGGAAGTCCATCCTCCTCCCCCTCACTTCCCCTGCCATCACCTCCTCTGTTCCCCCCTCCTTTAGGACAAGATCAAAGAGACAACCTCTGCAGCCCAAAGAGAGAAGAGTTGGGTCTTGGTTTCAGGGTCTTTGATTATTACTAGGAAGTAAATAATTGAGGGGGGCGGGGGGGAATGGGTGATGTTATTTAGGAGAGGAGGGAAGGGGGAGGGGGGTTTGTCCTAATCATCCCTCGTTAGTTTGTAATTATCATCCGAAAACAAATAATCATAAACTATTGGGTTTTCTTTCTTGTAGGCTAATAATGAAATTGTCTAATGTTTTGAATTTTTTTTTTGATAAAACTAATCGTGTAATGTGGTGGTGGTGGTCATAAGTCAGTGGCGTGTGGTCTCCTCAAGTGCTCCCCCCTCTTCCCTCTCAAGAGACACACCTCCCCAAATTCATCATGTCTCCTCCTCTTCTTGAGTTTTGTTTGGTAGTGGATGTTGTCCTTTTCCTCTAACGTAATGGCTTTACATCATGATTGACCAAAGGCATGGCAGGAGTTTTGTTTCGTAATAATGTCAGCAAAAAATTTTAAGAAATAAGATTTATAATTTCAAAATTTATTGATTAAAATTCTGAAATCAGGCCGATTTTAATATAAAAAGAAATAAAGATCAATTTTTAAATTTAAAAATAGGTAAATCGGCTATTAAAAGACCGACTTCTTCTATTTTATAAGTAAATTGGTCTTTCAAAGGCCGTCTTCCTATTTTAAATTTGAAAGTCGGTCTTTTAATGGTCGATTTTCTTAAGGCACAAAATCGGCCTTAAAAAGATCGATTTCAAGGTATTAGTCAAAAAATTTTAAAACTAAGGACCTTGTTTCGCAAAATTTTTTTTGCTAGCTAACATTATTAAGGAACAAAACTCGACAAATCGGTATATGTGTGTCGAGTTTCATGATAGAGAGAATTTTCAAAAGGAAATGCTTCCGTCTTTCGATCATGGGTCGGATCATCATCGCCCCGAATGGTCATGGCTGCTATCTGCCGCGGATAACCAATTTCTTGGCTATGGTTGTCATGATCCGACCGTTGATCATCAGGCTTGTGGAGATTCTCCAAAAGTGGTATTTGTTAGCTTGTTACAGAGACAATGACGCCGAATGTCTGATTGTCAGAACATACCAATCGCAATTTGAACAAATAACATCATATATATGAGCAAATCCCGACGATCCTTGGAAATGATTCAAAGTCCAAGCCGTAATCTTATTCGAACAATATTAAACAATGAATTTTGTTGAGTTTCACGTAACACGTGTCGAATTTTTCTGAGTTTGTAGTCGTCGTACAGTAATTAAACAAAGATGAACAAAAAACGATACTTTAAATTGCAATTAAATAACACTGAATTATAAAAACAAAGTATTTATAATACTTACAATCATGATGCAAAGGAAAACAAAAGGAGAGGACAATGGTGAATGCTCCGAACTGAGGGACGTGTTGCGACTATGACAGACTTCTTCAATGGAAACTACTTTGACAGGTAGGTGACCGGAGGTGATGAAGATGGAAGTTTTCAGAATGTCGGGGACTGTTTCAGGACACTAGGGGTAGATCAAATTGCTGGAGGTCAACTTAGTCAATTTGACTTTATGGAGTTGATCGTGTCGTCTTTCTCTTTCTTTTTGCCTTTTATACCAGTAATAGTTTACAATTATGAGATAAAAATCTAATCTGCTTAGAACGTGCACAAGATTGGATCTCTATTTTATAGGAATCATGGAGATAGTGTCTTAAATAATCAAATTACATCTGTCACTTGTCCCTGGATTATCTATGTCTCAAGGATAGGCACATTGTTTTGAGATGTGTAGGTTTTGTCTAAGACTCTCAAAGTCGTTATCTCGATAATTGGTGTATTACTTTTAGTCTTAATTCTTATATCGAGATTCGTACATCATCTCAAGATGAATACATCTATTTCTTGCCTCTGGTTTCTCGAGATATGACTTCAGTGTTACTACCTCGAAATTCAGTGCACTGTTGCTTCGGATCATGAGCCACACCTCGCAAACATCCACTTGCTTGTCTTCTCTGAAGAGTTACCTTCAATGTAATCTCGAGACTACCATTGGATATGCATATCGAGAAATAAGTTGCCTTAGAATTCTCCTTGCAGCGACACTTCATGTTCTCTCTTGAGTCCATGAGTGAAAACTGTGTGTCAAAGGGACCGAGGTATACTCAGCCGTCTGTAAAATTCATCGAATGATTCAACTGGAGTTTTGTGAACCAAGAAGAGCAAGCCAGAGAAATGAAACATAGTGTTTTGGGATGATTGGTGGACCCTTGAAGAGAGTGACGATGACACACCCAATATCGACACTTCGGTTCCAATAATCTTGGCTTGGCTACTTTTCGTTCTCAGTTATACCTTCTCCATCCTTCATAGGTTTAAGCCATTAAAAGCAGTCTTCAATCCGATTCAACGTCGATCAATCCAAACCAAATAGAAAAGTGTGTAATCCATCTAAATTTGAACTGTAAGGCATGATCATTTCTACAAGCTAAAGTAACTTCAAACAGATAAAGAACATTTTGTCACTCCTCGTCAAAACCGTGCAGATACAGAGTTTCAGATAAAGAATCTACCATAAATAATAAAGTAGGCCAAGGATAGGGTTGTAAACCCGGAAAGCACCGGTGAATATGAACGCGGAAGCTGGGATGAGATTCTGGGCTCTTAAGGCTCGTTAAATTTGTTGATTTTAAAAGGAGTCTTAATAAGAATTTTGTTCCATGATAGTCTGCAAAATAATTTGCGGACTAAGATCTCAAGTTTGAAAATTCTTTTACCACGGAAAAATAATCAGCATTTGTAATGTTGACTTCATGATTTCAGGGGAACATGATTTAGCCCCATGAAATATGTCTTTGTAAGACTAACTTCATCTCTCCTTTCCTCCTCCCCTCCGTCCTCTTCCTCTCAACCCCTTCCCCCTCCTCCTCCAACCAATAAGCTTCAACAGTTGCTTCCCCTTCCTCCTGCCTCTCTCGTTGCACGCCCCCCTTCAGCGCGAGCTTCATCGCCTTCGCCACCTCCTCTGCCAACACCGCTCCCGCTGCCACGGTTGGAGCATGATCCTTCCTCCCGGCTATTAATGTGACGGCTAACACCCCTATTGTGTGCTCTCTACGCCTCCCGTTAACTCTCTCCATCACGCCGACCATTGCCGGACTATAAGGGCATGCCCCCTCACCTCTTTTGCCCCCTACTTCACAGTGCATAATAGCTAGCTAATGCCATCTACGCGACAGCTGCACCCTCCTCTGCCATCTCCACAAACCCCTCGATCACAGCCCCGATTGCCCCCCGCCTCCATGGCCACTCTCCGGTTGGGCTCTGTGATGCAAAGGGACAGCAAGATCTTCGCAGCAGCTCGCCTCACCCCTGGGGCAGAGTGGCAGTCTCTTATGCGAGAGACGACGACACGCATGAGGGAGTGAAGGCAAGTAACGACAGGGGGACAGAGGAGGTAGACAGAGGGGAAGAGGTTGGGAGGAGGAGTATGGAAGGGGAGGAGGGGAGGGGAGAGGAAGTCGGTCTTACACAGACTTCATGTGGTTAAATCATGTTCCCATAAAATCGGTCTTGCTTGAAAGACCGATTATAAAAAATTCGCACCAAGTCGGCTTTGGTAATGCCGACTTCCTTCTCCGGTGAAGTCGACATTACAAAGGCTGATTTTTTGCCCTAGTCAAGGAATTTACAAACTTGGAACTCTAGTCTACAAATTATTTTATGGACTACATTATTATAGAACAAAACTCTTCTTGATAAAAAGGCTTTGGAGTCGTGGATGGGATTCACACGTCCACAAACTTAGTATATTTAGAATTGACGACAGACTTCGGGTAACGACGATTGCAAATGGATAAGGCGGTTGGAACTCAATTTCAGCATGATGGCGATTTCTAACCAATTTCAGTACATATTTAGCTGTGCGAAGGCGGTTGCATCCAATTTTCACGTGTTTTTTTAGTTTTAACATTATTATAAATAGTTTAGTTTTTGTCGGAAATAAGACAACAAGACAATTACTTTACGCCTCACAAAGGGGCACTTGATTACCAACCCTTGTAACTCGTACTTTAGTAAGTGTTTGTGTTGTTCTTATTTGAAATTCTTGACATCCCATTTCTTTTTCTTAAAACGTTTTCTTGTGTGGTAAAGATTTCCGATTTGCGTGGACGCAAGAGAGTAGGAGAAATGAGAGCTCCCGCACCAATCATACCAAAAAAAAAGAAGGCAAAAATTTAGTCCATGAATCGACCGAAAACAAGAAGACAACCGGCCCATCATCCGGGAGGAAGAGTAATTGACCCGCCGGAAGGATGACAAGACACTGTGATGGTGGGAACAGATAGGAAGAGGGAAAGTGATGAAGACCTTTCCGAAGACATGGACTCCAATGCGGAATTGGACAAGGAGCACGATAAGGAATTGCACATTTCAACCGGACCAGTAACCAGAGCACGTGCCAAACGAATGGAGCAAGCTTTGCGGAACTTATGGATGCATATTCAAAAGGAGACCCGCACATCGAAGGAGATACAAGCTGAATATGGGCTGAATATGCTCATTACAAGTGTTGGACCCCATCAACACACTTGGGGCATTAAATGAAGGTCTCAACCACTTCTAACCAGCCTTGAATACCTCTTTGAAGAAGGCCATCTGCACTTGGACGCCCAACAACCATTAAAGGCCTTAAATTTCTCTTATTCAATTTCCTATGCTAAGGACCTTTGGCTTTCCCCTTCATTCAGATTGCATGGCCATTATAAGCATAGTTTTAGGTGACTTTGAAGGGGGATTTTTCCAGATTTGTGAGAGTTTCTCCATTTTGTTCTTATTGAACTCATGCTTCAAGGGTTGCAAGTCGGTTACTTGTAGTTCTTAAGCTCCTTATAATATTGGTTTCTAGCTCTTATAACTACGGGGTCAATATTCATCTATCGAAATCTCTGTCTTGTCGATCCGGGTTCTCTTTCCATTGTATTGTTGCTGGGTTCCGTGGCAAGGTTCGACGGGGTTCACATCAGAAAGGGGTGGGAGTAGGGCGGGCAGGCAGGTAACCGTGGCAAAAGAAAACCCTTAACAAACATACAGCCACATCGTCCTGGCCTGAAACCTCGAATCATGAAATCGAATTTTAAGTAGGATGTTTTGATTCGCTTGATTAAAAATTGTTGATGCCAAGTACCACGTTGAAAAGAGATCAATTACCATTGCAATTGGTTCTCAAGATTTTTCACAAATATGGGTTTGAGTTTGAGTAGAGGCGTTGAAATCAAAGCCCCCAAATCCCATGTTAAGCATATAAGGCCAACAGGGGCCATCCCTGCGTGCATCTCACGGCGGTGTCACTTTTAGTGGTCATGGAAGCTCCCACCTCCTCCGTCGCCCTTCTTTTCGAGTAGAGGGGAGGTCGCAGAAGGTGTGAGTGATGATGCTGTGTCCTCTGCTTCCGCCTCAGCGTCCGTTCTTTCCCGGTGCTTACCCCACATCACGGCATAAAAACCGAGGGCGATCACCACCGACCCAACGACACTTCAACACATACCACCACATCTCAAGACACTTAACAATTAATCCAATGGACAGGCGGATGAATAAAGGAGCGGCCATCACCTGCCAACATGGAGTGGATCTCCCAAGAAGACGATAGACATGATCACTGCGATAACAACTCCCAGGGGACAGAACATGGTTACAACGAGCGGTCCCATTCTGTGCAGGCACCACGCCCGCATCACGATGCGAAATACGCTCCCGAATATTGCCTGTATGATGATAATAATATCAATACACATCCAATCATCGGACCATCCATTTTCTTATCCGCGTCACTGAAATTTATACATTCTTTAACAGCAGAAAACGATTCCAGGAGGTTGACGGGCTTCCTACCAATAAATGAATATAAATATCACATTACCGTGTACACGACGAAAATTATCTCGATGCGGGATGTTAATTTCCATGACTCTGGGCTCCGATCCGTCATCAAACAGAACACCGCGCCTTGGATGGTTGTGAAGAAGGTGAAGAAGAATACTACCGTCATTTGCTCTGGAAACTCCTTCACCATTGCAGTCTAAGAAGAAAAAAGGAAATCGCAGTGTTCACTCAAATTAGCGTGGCTATTTATTGACGCGATTTGTTTAGTGACATACCATGAATATATTCCATATCGCAGCCTCCAAAGAGACGACCGTGAGAATAAGGCCTCCGAAGACCCACCTCGACTGAAGTGAGTTGAGCAGCTCGGCAGGGTGATTTGCTGAGATGTAATGATGGATAGCAGGGCCCTTATACAGAGTAGCACACATCGCTCCCAGCACCGATACAATTGCCCCGAGGATTTTCGCCTGACTGCTTGAACTCCTCAACTCTAGCTTCTCAATCCTTGAAACACAAACAAATTCAGGAAATCTTCTACGGCTTTTAGGTAACAAATGAGTCAAACCATCTTGGCTAATTACCGGAAACAGACTGCGAGGATCAAGGTGAATATCGGCATGAGGTTTGCTATGGCTGATGATAACGTTGGGGAACTAAATTCTACGCCCTCCAAGTATAAAATTTGCCCGGAAGTTCTGCCGAGCACGACAACTAACTCCCATCAAATCAAAAACTCCATGGGTGGTTGAATGAGTTAAACGAAGGAAACCATGTTGATTACCCGACAAAAGAGAGGAGGAAAAACTTTAACAGAAGCGAAAAACTGAGAGGGGTCGCCTGCTTTCTCCTGATAACAATGTTAGCCAACAAAGGATATAAGTTATGCACACTCCTTGACACCGGCGGAATAAGAACAAGGGTCAGTCAAAACCTGAGGAAGAGGATAATAGGCAGAAGGATGAGGGTACCGAGAGCATTATAGTAGACTACGGCGATGGAGCTGGCGAGTCCTTTCCTGCTAGCGGCTTTACTCAAAGTTGCGATGCCAACATCTGTGAATTCCAACATTACCAAGGCTATAAAGGGTGCCGATCGCTCCAAGACAGAAGTCCATCCCATGTCTCCACAAAAAAAAAAGGACTCCAAATGGCTTCTAAATCAACCAGGAGTTGTTATTCCCCTCTCCTCCCCTCCCCTCCCCTCCCCTCCCTTTCTGTAGGCCTGCAGGAGGAATGCAATACGAGGATCAATCAATCAACAATTGAAGAATCAATGTTAGGTAAGCTAAAGGACAATACTCAGTAAGCTAAGCTACAAGACAATGCTCGCTTAGATCGGGTCCCACGTAACAGGAGCGGAGTGAGCCTGGTCGTCGCTGCACAACTCCCATCGTGGAAGGAACAGCTTCACCATCAGAAAATTATCCTGGAAACATGGTATGATGCACTTCCTATAAGAAAAAGGGCCACCCACTTTTAGCCATAAAGGGAAGAAATAAAGAAAGCTGAAGAACATCAGTGCGACACAGGGTATGTCGTACGAATAAGAAAACTCATTAAACCAACAGAACCAAGCACGAGATTAATAAATTAGAGCTTTGTTTGGTTATTTTGGGGAAAATTTTGTGAAAAATGGTTCGATTTTCTAAAACTTCAAAAAATATGTCCCTATTTCAATTTATATAAAAGTCGTTATTTTAAAAAAGCGACTCGGGTAAAATTTGACAACGAAATTTTCTAAGTATAAATCGTTGTTTAAAACATCAAACCCTCACCTAACGCCATGAAATCCTCCACACTTTGCAAAATTTTGTCAAGTAAACCAAAATCGTTGTTTCAACAACTTAGATGCAGTATTTTAAGGATTTTGAAAATCGAAACCTATTTCATAAATTCCTTTTAGCAGTAAGTAAGTAGGCATAAACCTCTAATAAATTACTCAAAAATCCAGGCCACGGGCCTAAGAAGAAGGGCCAACATGCTTTACCCTACTGCACATGCTCTACAGATGCTCTTACTATATGTTATTTGGAATGGCAGATCTAAAAAGGAAGTATTCCAGAAACAGGAACCGCAGAAATAATATCTTAAGGTGCTAACTTATGCTTTCCTATGCCTCCTCCTCAATACGGGCATGGCTTTCAAGGTCAAAGGCTAAAATCCTGCCTGGTATATTGTTCTTACAACATCTTTTTCATACACGCCGGTCGCCATTCGTCCATATCGGGGTTATTGTTTTTAAGGAAATGTACGTTTGTAGATGAACTAGAGCGCATTGAAATATCCGTTGCATAGGGAACCATTAAGATTACTTTTAACAGTTCTAGTAGGCATTCCAATCAACGATAACATAAGAAGAAGGGCCGACATCCTTTGCATATTGGACATGCTACAGATACTCTTACTATATGTTATTTGCACCTGCAGGTCTAAAAAGGAAGTACTCCAGAAGAAACAAGAAGGCAGAAACAATATCTTAAGCTGCCAACTTATGCTTGCTTAGCTTTATGTTTTCCTACGCTTCCTCCTCAATACAGGCATGGCTTTCAAGGATCCATAAGCAGCAATAGGGGGATGATCTTTTACGCTGCTTCCTTCAGGTGGCACATTGCTCCCGTAGTCGTGCTTGGTTTTTGCATCTCTAGACTCCATTTCAGGGCGCGTATGGGAACTGTCTGTCCGCTTTTCTATTCCATCAGGGACAGCGGAATAAACTTCTGCAACAGAAACTGGCCTAACAATGGCCTGATCGCATGCACCTTGGCTTGGTTCGTGATTCTCAGGCACACCTCCAGCCTCCATTTCATTCATAAAGAAGCCGCCATCCATGCTGCGAACATCTTGGTAAAAATTATCCTCTTGTGGAGCATCCAGACTGTTATTCACATAATCAGTGTTGTCTTCATCCATACAGAAACCACCCCCTGTCTTAAGATAGTCGCTAGATGCATTTTCTCGAACGGGTCTATCCGCTGTAATGGGTAATTCATCATGTTTGCCAGTGGAAAACTGGTTATTTCCGTGTGCAGTTTCATAATCACGACGAGCATGGCTACCACGCTCCATCAACTCATCCTCTGACCCATCCACAGAGTAATCCACTTTCTTCCGATGCCGTCCAGACTGGGAACACAAAGCAGAAACAAACATCAAGGGCAACATCTTGGCTTACTTTCTATAGGATGTTCGTCCATGGAATGCAGAACATGGTTTCTTTACCAGATAGAACAAGCATTAAAGAAAGACAGAACACGGTAAAGAGCTGTCAAATTAAAATCCTCAGATATAAAGGTGATTAATTACCGCATAATTACCAATAAAACCGATGACAGATCAGTCTATATAAATTACCCAAAAATCGCACTAGGCTGCCTTTTAGATTCTGCCCATCACAGATAAAATAAGCATAAGAAATTGTCCTCACCCTGCGCACTTGTTTATGCCCTTCCCGATTTTCTTCCTTTGAATTAGATGGATTGGGATCACTGTCACTGCTACCAGAACTGCCTTGTGATTCATTAGAATATTCAACTTTCTTCTTCTTGGTGACTGCGGCTTTTCTTCCCTTTCCTCTGGCCCTTTTTCCAGGATGTTGTTTAGGACTGCTCAGGTTAGATGTGCTTCCATTTCCTGTCTCAGAGAGAGAACACTTTCCTTTGGCTTTCGTTTTTCTTTGCTGCATTGATGTCCCATCTTCTAGGGTGTTGCTATGACATGCAGAGCTACTTTTTTCACTTCTACCCAACACATCTTCAGACATCTCGTTGTTCTGCTTAGGGGAATTACTGCCGGTTTTCCCATGTCTTGTAGCTGCCTGTATTGAATCATCCATCAGCACTGATGATTTTCCTTTGGTAATCCCTTTGACAGCTTTCTTTATTCTCCTACTTCGAATCTTAGCGAATCTCTCATTGAAAGAGTAGAATGCTTCCAAGCGCAGCTGGGTCTGAACAAAAAGAACAACGGTTACGCCTCCGTATCAAGCAATCAACAAGTAACAAGAACTCACTCGAGAAAAAAAGTAGCGCATATCATAAAATCTGCAGTAAGGAAAGTGAAGAGTAACCGAACCTCCTGTTTGCTGTACTCATTTAAAACAGGTATTAACAATTCATCTGCCTTCTGGTTGCCCCACCCAAATTTTTCCCAGCAGAGTCTGCATAAGATACCACATGCAAGACTTGTTATAATTATTCCCCAGAAAACACTTCAGAGGATGCACTCCGGCTGTAGAATTTTTTAGGTTAGCTTATAAAGCCTGATGATATGCATATGCATAGTCAAAGGGGAACATATATCAGGAAGGAGCATGAGCAGTTTTAATTTCTGACTAAAGCGAGCCATCCAATTCTTCTTATCAAGTAACATAAATCCAACCAAAACTGCAAAAACACCTTAATTAACACGAACTGAAAAACCCCATTTTCCCTATTGTGATATACTTTTTAGTATTGGATTTAAATACAATGCATGCCTATTGCCAGGAAATTTCAATATTAGAGATCCCCGCCAATAGTGTGGTTAGTATGACCGTACAATTAACTGTCAAAAGCTTCCATTTACAACAACAAGTATCAGAAAGATAAACTCTTTGAATTTCCTGTGGGGACAAGAATTATCTTGCAACAATATTAGTCAATAAACAGGTAAATAATTCACATAAGCCTCACTATTGTCTAGATGTTTTAATTCACAAACAGAAAGAGGCGGGCATGCATAAGCCTACAAATCACCTTCCTAAGCAAGCGGAACTATTATTATCCTCAACACAAGTAGCCATTCTATTGTTGTCTTGCCCCTTGAAATTATGATGTTTGACCATGAAAAAAAAAATCAGGATGATCACTTACTTACGAAGAAGAAAAAGGTCTGGCGTTCCCCATGAGAAGGACTCCGTTGATCTATCAACTTGAGGACTACAATAAGCAGAAATAACAGCCTCACTGGGGAAATTAGGAGGAAAATGCCAGTTCTTGCTCACATTTCTCTATAAAGACAGTTTTACCAAGTTAGGAAAATCTTGCAAGGCAATGCACAGCTCGGAGAATTAGAAGGGAGCTTACATGTGTGTTAATGAATTTTTGCTTTATCTCCTCAGTTTCATCTGGCAGGTTTTCCTCTTGTGCTAAGGCTTCTAAAGATGAAGCTCCTTCAGATTCCATCTCACTGCCACTGGCTCTCCACCCTCTCTTCTTCGATGCGGATCTTGTAGGCAAATCAACCTTCCCAAGGATTGCAGGATCTGGTGATTCAACCCACTCTCGGAATTTCCGGAGTCCATCTTCCTCGGGAAATGCATTCACAATCTCAATCGCATTGACAATGCCAATGCCACTGCATTGAAAAATCACTAGTCTAAACCAAATCACATAGATTTTGCAACCCGATCAGATTTGACAGAATCAAAAAATGACTCAATAAAATTAAATGTTTCAGTAAGAACCATTCTTTAAATAGAAATCTAGGAAGATCATCCTATTGTAGGATGTTTCTGACGAAACTATCATTAAAAAATCACAGTAACAAGTTCATCTGAATGGGAGAAACCAGAAATTCGTACCTTACACCTTCAGTATAATCACTTCCAAGGAGCAAAGCCATGGATATTAATTTCTCTCTAGTGAGACCAAGCTCTTTCTCTATGTCCTACATAGACGTCACCAGAAAAGATTAACACCATCTTTTGCTTACGGCTGACCGATAAAAGCACAAGGAGAAAAAAGAACAAATGACAGAAGAAAGAACAATTATAAATGGAAAGAATGGTGAGAAGGTTGCAGAAAAAGCAATGGCGGAAGGGCTGCCAGCAGCAGCTGTTGCCACAGTACTAAGGTACTTTTCAGTATAGGAAACACTAAGCTTATGCCAGAACCAACCTTGAATAAGTACATCTCCACATACTTGCGATCATCAAATATATTTTTGTAAACACTTCTAGCACCAAACAAGAGAACATCTGAATCATCAGTAACAACACCATCAACTAGGTTTTCCAATTCCATGAACGCGCATTGAGCTTCTGCCTCCATTGGTGCTACAAGGTAGGGTATTCCAAACATTTGTAGCAGCTCCTACATTTAAAAGGGCAGGGTGCACATCAGACAATATTCTGCTATGATTCCAAAATGACTAGAGAAAGCATATAGCACACTGAGACAGCGACCATAAATCAGCAGAGGAAAAAAAGAAGCATAGCTACATGCACCACTACTTCAGAAATCTTGCATCAAGAACCGCGGAAATCCTTCTCAGATTCTGCAAATTTTGCATAGTAAGCATGCACATGATGTACATAAAATACAAAAATATGGTACCAAGTTTTTATAAGAGTCTTTTTGCACCTATCTGTCAGAAGTTGAGTTTAACCGAATATGGAAGACCTGATGGTGATATGAAATGCAAGGAATTGCAGGAGATTCTCAGATCATATTCCTACTGTTAGTGGTGAGGATCAAACTGATTGAGGAAACTGAACAGTTTAACAGCAATACCTGGCATTCCACAAACATTTCGCTGCTAACTGATTCTGCATTCCGTTCCAGCTTTTTCTGCTCTTTCTCTAGATTCGTGCATTCTTCACCAAGTTTCTGGATCTCTTCTTCCAAATTTTCCCTTGAAAATTCAGCTTGATTATCATGAGCAGAATTAACCAGTCCATTCCGATCTTTTTCTAAATCTCCAGTAGTATTCTTGATATAGTTTGGAACCATATCAACCGCGGCAGGACATTTCGACTCAGTACTACCCAGCAGCTCACCACTAGCATCACAGTTCCTTTTCTCATTAGCAGGGGGAGAAACGGTGGAGTCAGCTTTGGATCCCTTGTCATCAATCCCAGTGAGTGGTTGCAAAGAAGCTCCAACAGAGAAAGGAACACCCATTTGATTCCCCTTGTCAGAGGAAGCAATTTCCTGGGAAAGCAGACCAACTATTTTACCCGTGTCCCAGTTGCCCTGATCCGTCTCTGAAGCAACATTTAGCCCTCCTGACAGTTCACTTCCCTGATCTTGAATGTTACCACCATCTTCCAACAAGACTTCTGAATGAGAATGGTGATGCACTTCATCTGGCTTATCAGCTGTCAAGTGGATATATTCATATGATTTACCGGATTCCTCTCTATCTAGAGAAAAACCAGTTATTTGACTAATGCGTTTCCCATCAGAGTCATGAGTAGTTGGCGCATCATCCATAACATCAGAATGTGTTACGAAGGATCCCCCAACCTTGTTCAACAGAATTTGCTTGGCATTGTCATTTTCTAATCCGAATATTGCACCAATTTGATGACTTATTTCTACGTCGTGCTTGCTTTGTTGATCCCCAGCAGATGCAATATCACACATCTGATCTTCCATGCTTCTCCTTATCGCCTCCCGTAGATCACCATCCTCCTCCAGTACACCTCTTGAAGCCGATTTTTTAGGTTCAGATCGTTGAGCAGCTACAGGAATATCACATCCTTCTTCCCAATCAACCTCGCTATCATCATTCGAGTTGGATTCACTGCCTTGACCTGCTTCCACTTCACTGTTATTCAAGAAGCTATACCCCTTTTCGTGTTGAAGAGAATATGAACCCAGCTGAGAAGACAACATTGATGATGATGCCTTTTCAACAGATAAGTTAACAGGTTCCCCAGCCACTAATTGAGTAAATATGTCATCATCATCATCCACACTCCCGCTTTCGCCACCATCTTCAAAAGAAATTTGTATTGGACTTGCATTTGCAAACTTCAATGATGAAGTGGCCCTCATCAAGCTGGTAGACTTGCCATCTTGACCACCCAGAGTCTCATCAATAGTTTCATTTCGAGTTGGGTCAGGGGTATTAATATTTCCACTGGGTTCTGTATTTGGTATATCACTTGGTTGACTATTCACATAGGCATGGTCCTGTTCAATCTCCTTCATCATATCTAAATTTCTCTGTAGATCTCGAGTCATGCGAATTCCCATGGCCCTTACCCGACTAACACGAATGTGTCCCCTCTCATCCAGAAATGTTTGAACACCATCAGACACACTCTTCTTGCTTGACAGCAACCCAGAAACCTGGCTGAAAGTTTCTGTAGGCCCACCTTCAGAGACTGCATTTGATGAAGACATGTCTAAATGCGTCTGAGGTTCTTTCCCCTTATTGTTGCTTTGATCAGAGGAAGTAAGCAGCCTGCAAGTTTAAAAACTTACGTCAAAATGAAAGAAGCAGAAAAATGCACATTCCAACACTGAAACAATGATCCTACAAGGGACAGCTCAAGTACAAGCTCTCCTGGAAATGCGACAAAAAGAATTCCTACATCAGCACCTACAACCACCTGGACAGCAGACAGAAATCCCCTACACGCTAAATACCGACGCATCACCATGACACTCACCCACATTGAGTGGACTGGGAGGGGTGATAATAGTCAAGCAAGGACGATGGATTACAGACTTTACAATGAGAACCCCGTTTTAAACAGCCTTTTGCCCAAAGCAGAAGCCACATATGAAGGACTACATCTTACTCAGTCCTTGCATATTGAAAAGAACTAGATATACAAACGGATGCAGAAACACTAGAGAACATCCTGTCTGGAAGCACTTTTTGCAAGGGTCAACCTCTTGAAATAACTGGAAAATACAGACCGCTCTTATGTAGGCTACAGACATCTCGGATCACTCATCTGGAAAGGGTATGGAACAGGGTTGGATAGAAGCTAGCTAGAACAGCTCTACAACAGGAGGAGAACCACATCGATTTTGGATTTCCCCAGATTTTGTTTTAGAATGTTTAAAGGAACACCTTTCATGTCCAGATGTATCTGTAAGTGATTAATTTCAATTTTCTATTCCCTTCCAACCAAAAAGAACATAAGAATAAACTTACTCCTTGTTCCCCACATAAGATGACGAGAATATAAATTCTCTATTTGCCTCAGAAGCAATCCTTGAAGTCTGAACTCCACCTAGTCCCCTCCCAACTGAGGCCTTCTGCACTTGATTGATCTCCCGTCGGAGAGCAACAGCCTTCAGGTATGATTGTATTTGCAGCTCAGAAAATTTTTCTGGAGCCTGCATATGAATTAGCAAAACTCAAGGGCAGCACACTAAATTAAAACTAAGCCAATGAAATTCTGAATAAATGCACTCGGTTAAAAAATTAGCCGTTACATTAGCCAAGACACAAACAGATGTTATTGTTGCATCCCTAAGAAAGTGTATTATAGACATATGAATAAGCACAAAGATCAGAGTCCACTGTTTTGTGAATTGCAGCAAGAAACCAAGCAACATTCTAAACACTGACGAGCATGCATTGATGTTCCACGGGTCAAACCTTGTTCCCAGCTAAAGAACATCAGAGTTCTAGTACAAACCTTCTTCAGCTTCTGATATTTCTGTCTGTTTTCTGCAATATGTCTCTCCTTCATCTACATATTGTACAAACCAAAGATTTGTAATAAAAGAAAGATAATATTGGTGAACACCTGGAAAGCAACTGGCAATGTACCATGCAAGTAAATAAGAAAAACTAACCTGAGTAAAAAGGTCAAGCCGCACTGATATTGGCAAAGAATTCAATACTTCCTTATCAACAGCCTCACATGACTCTGGCTGAAAAGGAAATGCAACTATGATTTTACACTCACAGGCTATGATACAAATAAAATTACTGCAGGTAATTTTTAAAAGGAACAGAAACAGAAATAAATAAATAAATAAACCAAATGAGGAAGAAAATTTTCCTCATTACAATTCTTCTAATTAAACAGGTCGTATACATAAGGCCAAGCAGTCGGTCACACTAAATGCAGGGGTAGATAATAAAATAAGATGATACATGTCTTGACTAGAAACAGTTTCATTAATCAACTAAAATATTTCAATACCTTTTTGGCAAAGAAATAACAAGAATGAGTCCATAAAAAGTCTGTAACAACTGGATTCGCATCCATGTCACTACAATGGTTTTGATCTTTCATATTACTGACGTTTCATATTAATATAAGATAGGACAACCCTCGGTGTAATGACAACTATATATATTTTACAACCAGCCGGTCATGAATTCGATCCATGAAAACAATCTCTTACAAATATTTCCAAGAGTAAGTTTGCTAATATATAAATTAAAAATTCCACCAGGAAGTTAGATTGATTAAAGAGCCAATATCGATGTTTAGACAAGGATGCTTACAACTCCTGAGGATATCCCATTGAAAATAGACTCTGCACAAGTTATTTCTAGAAGTTTATTTGTTCTTACCACAATCATCTCTTCATCGGAATCGTTTTCATAATCCTCAGAAAAAGTATAAGCCATGGAAGATGATGCATTGTACAATGAAGGACCACCTTCCTCAGCAGCAATTGATGATACCAACCTGACAAAGAGAAATGACACTTCAAAGGAGTCCTAGATGCATGCGACACAATCTAAGGCCTACAAACAGGTTACATCTGGTCAAGAATCATATGATCATGCCTGCTTGATGTTGAAGGTTTATCCCCTTCACTGCCTCCAAAAGCACCAAATGCCCTTAAGAAGTCATTTTCACTCTGTCATGCTATTAAACAAATCAGTCGACAAGGTTGGACCAACAACATATCAAGAGTTTTCCATCTCAATTTGGTTAATTAAAGAAACCTTATTCTTGACCCGGGAAGAATCTTGAGTATCCTTAGAAGATAATCTCTCTATCTAAAGGATATGAGGTAAACATCAATAAGAAAATGCTGATAAGAACTGAAAATAAAGTTGGTATAAGTGAAAGTAACGTTCTTTTCTTGAATACCTGCCCTCGCAAACCAGGGGGCAATGCATCCAGAACAGCTGGATCAACATCATCTAATGACTCAGGCTGAGTACAGGAAAACAAATAAATATCATATCACCATTGAATATGGGAATATTAAGTGTATAAAGAATTGTTTTTGGCACATAGATCAACAATTATACCAAGAAAATATCTACATCTTCATCTGATTTTGATGCAGCAATTATATTCAATTCATGTTCTTCCTCTGCAGAGAGAGATGCTGCCGGCCTGGATAAAATCATCACTGTAATTAGTTAAACAATACAGAAACCAAGTAAACTGGCCTAAACCAAAACATACATCTCATCCATCTTTACTTGGTCATGGCTACTCAAAACCGTGCTTCTATCCTTCTCCAATGTCTTGGTCTCTTCCTCCAACAAAACATTTTTACCCTTAGCATCATTCAGTTCTCTTTGTGTCCTAATGTCATTGGCCAATTCTTTCAGCTTCATTGCCTTTAGCTATAAAGCCAATGTAAGAAACAACAACAAAAATGAGTTCAGCAACAGTAGCCTAAGAAACAAGCTAAACTGCCACCCAATAGCATGATGAATAACATCAAAAGATTTCAAATTCTATTTCACCAAGGATAATTAAGGTGAAGTTTAGCCTAAATCAACTTTTTTTAACACAAGGACCAGGTTGATATTCCACGACAAACACTAACTGGTCAATAGTCCAAGCTTACATAACAAAAGGGCGTCATTTTCCTCAATTAAGTTGCAGCAGTCCTCCCCGCAACAATGAAATACCGCCAGAAAAAGAAACCGAGGCCATCCAGCGAGAGCAAGCTAGCTCACAGTTGCAAGACTTACGTGATTAAGGAGCAGTTTCTCGGCAGTCTTGCGGATCTTCGCCTGAGCATTCTCCCGGTGCTTCCTCCTAGCAATAACCGTCTTCCGCTTGAGGGCAGGGGTCGCTCCGTCAAACACGAACACTGGCTTAGTCCTAAGGAACAAAAGCTTACAAATGCGGCGGAAGAACCCTAACAGGTGCGCATTCCGCACCATCTCCCCCTTATCGTCCCTCATCGCCTTCATGAACTGCACCATCCATATACTCGCATCTGCGAAAACTCTCGAAAATCAAACAACGGAAAACAGAATCCATCCATCGCAAAACGCCTGGGTAAGAAGAGTCCATCCAGCCTCCGTTACCGATGGCGAGGGTCTTGCCGGCAAGCGTTTCGACGGATACGCGGCGGCCGATGGGTGCGAGGAGCTCCCATAGGCCGTGGACTCCCATCCCCGAGGCCGATCACCGGAATTTCAACGGTTTCTGTCGAACAAGAGGCGGGCGTAGCGGAAAAACCGAGCAGTTGACCTCGCGCCCCGGGGGCGAAGCGGGTGAAATTTTGCGTATATATATGTATAGTCCAGTTAAACGGGTGAAGCGGGTGAAATTTTGCGTGTATATATATATATATATAGTCCAGTTTAATTAATTATTAAATATAAAGTTATACAATTTTACCTTATCATTGCTCATAATTATATTAATAAATATGAGTTTGTTTTAAAATAATTTTCGAGAAAAAATATTTTACCAATTACTCAAATAATACATTTAATAAAACACCAAATTCGATTATCAAATTCTCACTAAATATTTTGGAAAATTTATTTCTAAGGTGTAATATTTAACAAATTTTAAAAATTACCGTCCTAACAAATATTTTACCGCTAAACATTATTTTCAAAAATACCTCTCGTAAAGATAGCGAGCACGACAATCTGGAGTTGACAGAGTTTTTTTTTTCATCAAATAAAGTTAAGTCGCCCCTTTCTTAAGAAAGTTGAGCGCAAAATTTAATTGATCAGAATTGTTTCTTTGTTTATATTTCCCACACAGGTAGGTACACATAATCGGAACAGGGTACCTCTGAAATGGAGCGCGAGTTCTTTCTTAATTTGACAGTAAAAATATTTTAATTGTTGTCCAGATAAAATTCCCCTTCACTTTTTTATTCAATAGAATTTTTTTTTTGTAATTTATTTTAGCATCCGTGAATTGGGAATGATATTTAAAAAAAATTGAAACGGGTTAAAATAATAAAGTTTAAAATAAAATATCGAACAATGTCTCACAACTATTGTCATAACCTAATTTTTTTCAAAATCACTAAAAATAGCAAAACAAAATAAAATCAAATAAAATCAAATGAAATAAAATAAAATAAAATCAAAATGAAATAAAATCAAAGTGGGGAAACATAATATTGCATTGCAAAAAATACGAAGGACAAAAGAAACTATAAAAAGGGGGAAGGTTTAGACAAGAGACACACTCAGATACACGTACAAGCACCGAGAGAAGAGACAGAAAAACAAATGCTTCGTCGTTCAAGGTAGTGTCTCTTCTCGATTTTCTCGGTAGAAATTGCATCAGGTCATATTCCAGCCGGCCGAGCTTTCTTCGACGCGATAATAAACTTCAGATTATTCTTCAGCGACGTCAGATAGCTCCCCCTCCATCAAGACGTTTTCAGTACCCGGTAGCTTCTTTCCTTTGTTTCCGATTGATTCTATGAATTTATCTACTTTTTGATTCATTCTGTATTTTTTCAATCAGCAATTGGTGTCTCGCCCCTAAAACCCCCAAAGTTCCAGACTGTCAGCAACCCCTTTGAGGACTCAGGCAGGTGGGTAGTGGCAAGTTCAAGTTCTCCATGAACTTGGCCACGTTCGGCAATTCGGTGAACATATTAACCGGCTTAATCAACGTAACAGCGAGCAACACCATTTATTCAGAAAAATCAGCTCGCGGTCGACCAGGTCAACAAGGTGCTGCTCCTCATGAAAATCTTCGGACCGCAGCTGTCCGCACCCGCAGCATCTCCCATGAAGGAGCCGAAGAAGAAGCCAGCGGTCGTCCTCGCCCCGTCGGCCGAATCCGTTCTGGTTACCGTCGTCCCCCACCTCTAGAAGCAACGTCGAAATCAAGCACCGCATCCCGGCGACCAGCCACCGTCCTACATTACGAGACTCCTTCCAGATCAGGTTCCCCACCATCCTGGAGTATCCACCTTTGCAGGACACCTCAGGATGATACCTCAGCTCCCGCAGCAACGAGCCTCGCACCAGCAGCAGTGACAACCACGACCACAGCAAATACTAGAGGTCGCAGTTTCATACCAGCCTATGCTTCGCAGATATATATCAAGCGCACAGCAGACCCATGCCGTCCTTAGCCGTCTCCTGGTCGCGGCAGCGATGAAGACGTCTGTTCCAGCGAAACAACGGCCTCTCTGTTGTGCACCATATCTGTGGATGGCTACACCAGCAGCGCCTCGTCCTTTTGACAGCAGACACCAAGTCTCGACAACCACGATGGCCAAACCTGTCTACTCCCAGCACCATACCCAGCGGAATTGACTAGGAGCCCAAGGCACTCCCAACTTCGACAACCACGACGCCCAGGGCGTGTCCCCGCCTCTCGTTGCCATCAGCTGCCTCAACGCACTTCCAGGATCCTCCCTCTCGGCTTACCCATCTAAGGCATCGGCACCGAGTCTCAACTACCCAGCCGACCTCCCTCTGCCACGTGGTGAACCCCATACGTGGAAGCTCCATAATCAGCCTGGTTCAGATCCCAAATCCTCCTCCTACGGGTCATACGACGGCAGCGGGTCTCTTCCCGGGAGGCTGACCCTCTTCTCTCCTAATCGGTGCATGCTCACATTTAGGTCAGATCTGGCAACGCTCCGCTCGGGTTGCCTTGTCATGGCTTGATCCAAGCATGTTGATGCTCTCGTTTCGCTTGCATCTGACCAAACCCCGGCGAATCCACGCCATAGATTGTCACTCACGGTGTCACGACCCAAAGACGCTCAAACCCCAGCAAACAGAGTTCTCCTTGGTTAGTCTCGTCTCACCTCTCTAATTCTTTTTGTTTTAATTATGCTAAATTGAAACGTGGGTTGGCTTTGCTTTGTTCCGTCTCTAATTTTACTTAGTTTATCGATTTTAACAATTGTATTAACTGTGGGGAGAATTCATCAAGTCTCGACTCAATTTTTATTTTATTATTATTATTATTATTATTTATTATTGTTTTATCAATTAAAAAGAAAACATCTTTTTGCTGCTTGGGGACGTGTTGTCATGCTTTTATTTCTTTTCATTTCTTTATTTGTTTTAGATTTTAATTTAGTTTCCCACATGACGTTTATAATCTGTTGTGTCTTGTCTTTCTAATTAAAAATCATTTTAATTATTTCTTCCATACTTTCAAAATTTATTTTCTTAAAAAATGTTTTCAACTTTTTTTATTTCTTCTCAATTGATTTATAACACAATGTGGTTTTAATCGTTACGCGTCGGTAATTATAGTTGCATGTATGGAGGTTTATTGCAAGTTCTCTTCCATTGAAATAACTCCTACAATGTTATAATTAATCCTATTTCAAACCGTCTTCGAACAGCTTACATTGTTTATTCGATATTTATGCATGTACCCTGGGGGGCATGCCCTGCGGACAACCAAGACACACACCCCATTCAGCGTATTCAAGATAACGAAGTATTCGAGGGATTATTTGGATTCTCGAAGATCAAGACCCTCTGAAGACGGCTTCGCACTCACCAACGTTAGGGCATCAACGGCTCGCCAGGTTCGCCGTAAACCTATTCTAAAAACGGCACCGTGAGGTACAAACGCTAACGGGGGCGTTCTATATAGAACGAGAAATGGTACAAACATCCGGTTCTCCCCTTGAATTCATTTTTGGCTTAGAAACTGTTAAGGGCATTAATAAATCCATGCTGCCTGTATTTTTGCCCGAAAAATCAATTTTTAAGAAGAAGTATTTTCTAAAAAATGATTCACATAGATTTTTAGCATATTGGGCTCGTGATTATTTTTAACAATTTCTTTTTTTCTAAAACCGAGCTTAAATAAAATCGGACATCGAAAACACACGATAAAAGCCTCCCTTTTCTTTTGATGCATGCGATTTAGTAATCCCTAATTCCCGAACCATAACGAATCTCTACAGTTTTTCTAACTTAAACTTAAAATAAGTTAGTGGCGACTCCTTCACATTTTCAAAATCCGAAGCCTTATCGTCAAGGGAGGATATCCATTTTAGATGGAACCGAAAACGGGATTACCCGCGACAGATTTGGCGACTCAGCTGGGGACACTTGGGTAATTTTCTAGAGGATTAGGGTCGAAAAATCGATTTCAAAATTGGGAGGCAGTCTAGCCTTGTGTGGAATGTGCTTGCGCTTTACTTTTCCGATTGTCTCTGTTATGCATATTGTGAGTCGTCCTAAAACCCAGGGACACCTAAGTTTAGGGGTATACCTGCCGTATGGGAGAGGTTGTCTACCTCTTTACCTGAGGCATATACCAACTCACCCTTCGTCCGAGGGTGAGTCAAAAGCCAGTCTAGATAGGCATGTGTTTGAAGGTCATATAATATGTTATGACTCTAACCATTTGTTTTGACTTTGTCCAGCAGATTATTTCAGGCTCGGTCGGCAGGGTTATTTTTTTTCGTTTTACGTTTTTTGCATCGCATTCATATAGGTCCATATTTGGCATAATCATAGCAAAACAACTAACTTTTTTTTGTAGGTTCCAGGGATGGCTACCTACATTAGATTGAGGTCAGATCAACCTCCGATGAAGAAGTTGAGGGATTGGTTCAGGATCCTTCCACCTGGCGAGAAAAAGTTTGTAGAGTCAAAGTTGAAAAACATGATGGACCTTATCAATGTGGAACTGGACTGGGCTGTTCTACAAAACCTTGTGGCAAAATGGAACACAGACACATTTACCTTCCACTTCAACAATTTCGAGCTAGCTCCCACTTACGAAGAGTACCTGCAACTGACGGGTTTCAGTCACAAGCAGGGGATCATTCCCCTTGTTTGGAGAGGATCAGTATGCGATGAACTGCCCTTGCTGTTCAGGATGGAATACGCAGCAGTTCACAGCCTAATAGTATCAACAAAGCTGGGTCACATTCCAATCGATAGGATCCTTACCTTTCGATATGCACCATACTTCCCAGAAGAAGGTGACGGACAACCATCCGCAAGAGCATTTGTTCTCCTTTTTGTCAGAATGATCCTTTACCCTGGTACCGAGAATTCAATATGCACCCGGGCAGTCTACATTACAAGGGCTATCTTGGAAGATCGCCCTTTTGTACCAAACCTACTGGGAGAAACCTACTATGGACTGACTAAGATCACCTCGGGAGCTCAGCGTGGGATCAAACACCACACCGCTTCTTTCTGCCTCCCGTTATTGCAAACATGGTTCCTAACACATTTGGGAATCACTGGATATGCATTGCGTCCCAACCACGCCCCGAACTTGATGCATTATATGGCCAACTATGCTATATTCCCAAATAGGAGCTTCCGTCAAGTTCGTGACTTCTTCGAGGCCCTTACAGAAACGGATTTCTACCCCATGGCTCGTTGTCTCAAGATGGACAACGTACTCATCGACTCCAAGAAAGGTGCATACATTCCGATACTGGGAATCAACGGGTCATCATATTACCTACCAGCTCGTGTTGCACACCAATTTAGAGGTAAAGCAGAAGTACCTATTCCCGTGGAAGAGCTGCAGCCACCAATCGAGGCAGATTTCCTATATCCAGGCAGGGGCATTGGGACATAAAGATGAGGATGATTGTCAATCTATGGTATTGAGGACAGATTCGTCATCCTTTCACTCCCCCAAAACTCGAAGCAGAAAGGCTTGACACGGAAGCCCGCTCATTCAAGCGTCGACGTTTTTGTCCTTGGCCTAGGGTTATCTAGATTTAGAGGCTTGCATGCCACTTAGGCTTTCATTTTCTAAATTTTTATAAGCTCACTTTATTATGGATTCAATAATAATTTATTCAAACTTTGAATTAGTTTTCTTTGATTATGCCAAATATGGAATAGGCATCGCATCCAAAGCATCATAAATTATCATGCCATTTTTCCTTAATCTCCCAATGACGCGTCCGTTCGAGCTTCGAAGCCGGACGATACACATGGCCAACTCAGGAGTCTCCACACCTGGAACAACGATGCCCAACCCAGGAACGTCTGTAGATTTCACTTCTGTTTTAGCTAGATATGCGTCAGCCGCCGGATCAATTCCCTTCAGCCCAATTGACGACCATCAGTTAGAATCAGGGGTCTCTCTGGATAGCTCGCATATCCCCCTAGATGAAAACAGGAACCTCGAGCAGACTTCAAATACTTGTTTAGTGGCAAGAGTGGATATGCTCTGCGAAAACATGACCATGTTGCAGAACATGCTGAGTAACTTGATCCACAGCCAACAAGCAAGCTCCTCTACTGCAACGCCAACGTCTCCTTTATCGGCGACAACAACACCTCCGCTCCCATCCTTTATACCTCCCATGCCCACAGCACCACTGTCATCGACCACGACTCCGCCAACAATTCCTTCGGGGTTGGCGCCTCCCTGCCATACATCATTCCACAACACGACGGTCCATTCTAATGCCGATACCGAAGGGGTGCGACCATCTTGGTATCCCCCTCCACTTGCCACATTGCCTGAGGTCTGTGCTGCTGGAGCCGTCCCTCAAAACACCAACACGGCGAAATGCAGCCACGCTTGAAGAGCTATTTCCATCACCTGAAGATGAAATTGACATCGAGGCTAGAGTTGAAGCTAGAATTGCATCCATACAAGAGGGCGAACAGAAACGCCTTGCCCGCCTTGAAGAAAGGTTGAATGCGGTCCAGGGGCACAATATCTACTCTCTCGAGGACTATGATATCCAAGTCCCGCAGATTTCAGTACCTCACAAATTCAAGCTACCAGACTTCGAGAAATTCAAGGGAATTGGATGTCCGAAGATGCATCTGAAGCATTTTCTCCGCAAAATGTCCATTTACCCAAAGGATGACTTGCTCCAAGTAGCTCTTTTTCAGGAAAGTCTCACTGGTACTGCGCTTCACTGGTATCTGTCTTTAGACACCTCTAAATATGTGTCATTCAAGGAGCTGGCGCATGATTTTCTGAACCACTATAGCTTTAATATTGAAATGGCGCCCACAATATCCGATCTACGGAAACTCGAGAAATATCGCAACGAGTCGATAAAGGAATTTGCTCGCCGAGTTCGTGAAAAAGCGCTGCAGATCCAACCTCCACTCAAAGAGAGAGAACTAGTAGATGAATTCCTCCGTCTCCTCCCGAGAGATTTCTACCAGTATTTATTCACACAGTACGGTTCCTCATTCAGTCAAGTTGTGCTAAATGCGGAGCAACTAGACGACGCTATAAGGGATGGCCGGATTACTACTACCTCGACTATCAAGCCAACACCTCGCGAAAAAGGAAAGAGTGAAACTTCCGCAAACATAGGGCGAAGTGCCAACATGTAAACACCCGCGAGGCCCAAGATGTACCGATCTTCAACAGCTCGTTCTAGCCCGAATGTAAATAGAAGTCCCGCCGCCTCACAAGATCAGAGTCAAGTCATTAAGCCGAAGCAAAATGATAATTGTAGAAGAATTGAGGATCTGACCCCTCTTCCTGATCCGTTAGATGTCATGTTTCAGCGCCTGCATGAGATGGGTTACATCACTCCAATCCCTCCAGCACCGGTCAATCCATCTTCTCGTGGTTACAACCCAAATGTGGTTTGTTTGTATCACTCAGGGGGCATTGGTCACGATACGAGGAATTGCTTTGCACTTAGATTTAAAATACAGTCGCTCCTTGATGACAAGATAATAGCTTTCGAGAACCCAGCTAGCCCTCCGAACATTCAGTAGAATCCTCTGCCAGAACATGTGAATATGATAGCGAGTGGGGATTCCAAGACAGAGTTACCATTCCTTGTCCCATCATTCGAAGACCTTTCAATTTGCACTGTTGATGAAGTGCCATCCTCATCCATCGTCGAAGGGTGAATCGTTCCAAGTGTTTTCCGCTCATTTACTTTCAAACTGTGTAGAGTTCGATATGCCCAGCTTTTAGATTCGTGAACGCGTCTTCATTGAGTCACTTTGCTACATTTTTACCGTGGACTAGCAAAGAAGTCCAAAAATGTAATAAACACGGTATATTAGGAATTTCGAGTTGAAGTGTCGAGGAAAACAACGTTAGACGAATGACGAAAATGAGCACTCACCTAGAATGGTTCACAACTATTCGTGCTCTCTGACACCTAACACCCTCCCACTTCAACTTTTTGTCACATCTTCATGGACTCACAAAAGAATCATTGCGTTATACAGGGATGACGCTTCAGACACTGATGAAAACCCGGAGTCGCCCGATGATTAGTACAGCCTCGAGTAGGAGCTTCGACGTCATGAAGAACCCAAAAGACTCAACCTATGGTACTCACAAGCCATGCTAAATAAACGACGCTCCAACTGGGGCAAGGACCGATCGTTATTGGATACCGGTAAAGAAAAGTATCGTTCTAATTCGATCGTATGAAATTTGAGGCTAATCAATGTTAATGTCCTTCACATATTCTTTAACTGGGGCAACATCAATCATCGATAGGTGACTGGTTAAGAAAGTATCGTTCTAATTCTAAAAATCCTCACATTGAACCTAATTATACATCATCTCTTTCCCTACAGAGTCTCAACGTCGAAGCGAACATCACAGGTAAGTTATCATGCTACATGTTCATATTCTCATGCATCCTCAAAATTTGAAGCACCTTTCCTAGCAGAACACTTGTGTGCTAGAGATAAAAAGGCAAACCTATCCCCAAACATGTACCCTTTTCGAGAGTTGAGTGAAAACACTGGTGAGGAAATCATACAAGATAGCGTTAGAGTGGGAAGGAAATCCCTTTGACGGAAAATGCTCTAGCTAGGATGACATCGAGCATTCTTTCTTATCCTCAAACACATTACCATTGCTAGCCATTCCTAGCCAAAGTGGAGATTTTTTGAAACACAATTCCCTTCAAGTCAAAGAGTCGCCTCACATCGAGGTAAAAGGAGTTCATGTTGTCTAGACTTCCGAATAGGACTCAGATGTAGATGCGTCACTTCCTCAAGTTTGAGTGTGAAATACATCCCTAATGGATCTCGCAAGTCGACATAATACTCTAGCATCTTTAAACTATTCCAGTACATACATGAATAATTCCAGAGAATCGAGTCCATCGAATATTTCAAAAAAAAAATGAAAATGAAAATGAGACAGGGGCAAACAAAAGAAAAGAAAAGAAAGCCCTTCAATATCATTCAAAATAAAAGCAAATTTAGACACAAGGGCCAAAAACGGTCTCAAAAGCAAAGTGTCAGAAAAGAAAAAAATGGGACAAAAGTTTTAAAACCCTGATCCCGATTTGCCAATCTGGGCAAACCCCTTCAAATTCAAAAGCCTCATTCTCTATGAGAAAAGATGAAGAAATTCTTTCTTCTATAACATTTCTCCACAAACTCACACTTACATATGCCACCCTTGAGTATTGTGTCGATGAGCAAGTCCACATTGGGAGAACCATGCTTAACGGTGACGCCCTTGCATTTCGAGTCTTCTTCGATGAGATTCTTTGACTTGCTTTCTTCCTAAAAAGATTAAGCCTTCTATAAAACATGGTCTTACACCAAGCCTGCATTACAACCAAAATCAAAGTCTCTTTCGACTAGCCTCTGAGCATTCATTTCAAAGGAATCGAACGTCCCACTCTAATAGCATAGAAACCTACTTTGAGTGAGCCTTGAGAGATGTAAGAAAAACCTTTCTTCAATCTCTATCACACAAGTGTTTTTCCTTTTCGAAAAAACGAGATTTTTGCGCATGCATATAGAACATCCAGCATTCATATCATCCGCATTCAACATTTTAGCGACAAGTACACGTGGGAGATGCAAACAATCTCAAGCATACTTCATGATTCAAAGACTCAAGCCTTTATGCTAAGGTATGACCTTCTTCACTACTGTTAAGCACTTTTGTGGTGTTACGGTACTTCCAAGTTAAGGTATCCACTTCTCAATTCAACTCGGTAAGCGTTTACTAACAAACGCAATGCCACTTGACTAAGCGTTTACCAACAAACGTGATGTCATTTTCAATTCGGTAAAGCGCGAACGAACGCAATACCATCTGGTTAAACGCGACGCCGCTCGACTGAGCGTTTACTAATAAACGCGATGTCAACATCAATTTGGTTAAAGCGTTTACTAACAAACGCCACACCATTTGTCTACTATGCTTAAGCATTTACTAACAAATGCAACACCATTCGGTAAAGCGCGAACAAACGCAATACAATCCGGTAAAACGTTTACTAACAAACGTTATGCCACTTTCAAGACGGTCAGGTGGAGCGTTTACTAACAAACGTGACGCCACCCTCCATTTTGGCTAAGCGTTTATTAACAAACGTGATGCCACTCGATTGAGCGTTTATTAACAAACGCAATGTCATTTTCAATTTGGTTAAGCATTTACTAACAAATGCGACACCATTCGGCTAAGCGTTTATTAACAAACACAACGTCATTTTCAATTTGGTTAAGCATTTATTAACAAATGCGACACCATTCGGCTAAGCGTTTACTAACAAACGCAACGCCATTCGACTGAGCGTTTACTAACAAACGCTACGTCGCATTCAATCCGGTTAAGTGTTTACTAACAAGCGCGATACCTTCTAGTCAGTTAAGTGTTTACTAACAAACACGATACCACCTTCAGTTCGGCTAAGCCCTTACTAAAGAGGACAACGCTACTTCCAGCTTGACTGAGTGTTTACTAACAAACATGACGTCATTTTCATTCGATTAAACGCTTATTAACAAGCGTGACGCCATTTCTCAATTCTTTTCGGTTAAGCGTCCACTAACAGACGTGACACCACTTCCAGTTTTCTAGTTTTAGTTAAGCATTTAATAACAAATGCAATATCAAGGGCGTTTACTAACAAACGCAAAGTAATATTTCAATTCGGTGAAGCGTTCGTACAAACGCGACACCATTTTCGATCATCCTGGTTAAGCGTTTATTAACAAACGCGACACCCTTTTCAATTCTTTTGGGTTAAACGTTTGTACAAACGCTACCCTCTTTCCACCAGTTCTTGGTTATGCATTTTCTAACAAATGCGACACCATTCCTGGTCAAGTGTTTATTAACAAACACAATGACTCAGCATTCCTTTCCAAAAAAAAATTGGGTTATTAATAATTCCTTGCTCGTACATTTTACCAAACATTCTCACAAAGAGGGGCAACTGTCATAACCTAATTTTTTTCACAATCACTAAAAATAGCAAAACAAAATAAAATCAAATAAAATCAAAATGAAATAAAATAAAATAAAATCAAAATGAAATAAAATCAAAGTGGGGAAACATAATATTGCATTGAAAAAAATACGAATGACAAAAGAAACTATAAAAAGGGGGAAGGTTTAGACAAGAGACACACTCAGATACACGTACAAGCACCGAGAGAAGAGACAGAAAAACAAAGGCTTCGTCGTTCAAGGTAGTGTCTCTTCTCGATTTTCTCGGTAGAAATTGCATCAGGTCATATCCCAGCCGGCCGAGCTTTCTTCGACGCGACAGTAAACTTCAGATTATTCTTCAGTGACGTTAGATAGCTCCCCCTCCATCATGACGTTTTCAGTACCCGGTAGCTTCTTTCCTTTGTTTCCGATTGATTATTTGAATTTATCTACTTTTGTATTCATTCTGTATTTTTTCAATCAGCAATTGCTGTCTCGCCCCTAAAACCCCCAAAGTTCCAGACCGTCAGCAACCCCTTTGAGGACTCAGGCTGGTGGGTAGTGGCAAGTTCAAGTTCTCCATGAACTTGGCCACGTTCGGCAATTCGGTGAACATATCAACCGGCTTAATCAACGTGACAGCGGGCAACACCATTTATTCAGAAAAATCAGCTCGCGGTCTACCAGGTCAACAAGGTGCTGCTCCTCATGAAAATCTTCGGACTGCAGCTGTCCGCACCCACAGCATCTCCCATGAAGGAGCCGAAGAAGAAGCAAGCGGTCGTCCTCGCCCCGTCGGCCGAATCCGTACTGGTTACCGTCGTCCCCCACCTCTAGAAGCAGCGTCGGAATCAAGCACCGCATCCCGGCGACCAGCCACCGTCCTACATTACGAGACTCCTTCCAGATCAGGCTCCCCACCATCTTGGAGTATCCACCTTTGCAGGACACCTCAGGATGATACCTCAGCTCCCGCAGCAACGTGCCTCGCACCAGCAGCAGTGACAACCACGGCCACAGCAAATACTAGAGGTCGCAGTTTCATACCAGCCTATGCTTCGCAGATATATATCAAGAGCACAGCAGACCCATGCCGTCCTTAGCCGTCTCCTGGTCGCGGCAGCGATGAAGAAGTCTGTTACAGCGAAACAACGGCTTCTCTGTTGTGCACCATATCTGTGGATGGCTACACCAGTAGCGCCTCGTCCTTTTGACAGCAGACACCAAGTCTCGACAACCAGGATGGCCAAACCTGTCTACTCCCAGCACCATACCAAGCGGAATTGACTAGGAGCCCAAGGCACTCCCAACTTCGACAACCACGACGCCCAGGGCGTGGCCCCGCCTCTCGTTGCCATCAGCTGCCTCAACGCACTTCCAGGATCCTCCCTCTCGGCTTACCCATCTATGGCATCGGCACCGAGTCTCAACTATCCTGCTGACCTCCCTCTACCACGTGGTGAACCCCATACGTCGAAGCTCCATAATCAGCCTGGTTCAGATCCCAAATCCTCCCCCTACGGGTCATACGACGGCAGCTGGTCTCTTCTCGGGAGGCCGACCCTCTTCTCTCCTAATCGGTGCACGCTCACATTTAGGTCAGATCTGGCGACGCTCCGCTCGGGTTGCCTTGTCATGGCCTGATCCAAGCATGTTGATGCTCTCGTTTCGCTTGCATCTGACCAAACCCCGGCGAATCCACGCCATAGATTGTCACTCACGGTGTCACGAACCCAAAGACGCTCAACCCCCAGCAAATAGAGTTCTCCTTGGTTAGTCTCGTCTCACCTCTCTAATTCTTTTTGTTTTAATTATGCTAAATTGAAACGTGGATTGGCTTTGCTTTGTTCCGTCTCTAATTTTACTTAGTTTATCGATTTTAACAATTGTATTAACTGTGGGTAGAATTCATCAAGTCTCGACTCAATTTTTATTTTATTTTATTATAATTATTTTATCAGTTAAAAAGAAAACATCTTTTTGCTGCTTTGGGATGTGTTGTCATGCTTTTATTTCTTTTCATTTCTTTATTTGTTTTTGATTTTAATTTAGTTTCCCACATGACGTTTATAATCTGTTGTGTCTTGTCTTTCTAATTAAAAATCATTTTAATTATTTCTTCCATACTTTCAAAATTTATTTTCTTAAAAAATGTTTTCAACTTTTTTTATTTCTTCTCAATTGATTTATAACACAATGTGGTTTTAATCGTTACGGGTCGGTAATTATAGTTGCATGTATGGAGGTTTATTGCAAGTTCTCTTCCATTGAAATAACTCCTACAATGTTATAATTAATCCTGTTTCAAACCGTCTTCGAACAGCTTACATTGTTTATTCGATATTTATGCATGTACCCTGGGGGGCATGCCCTGCGGACAACCAAGACAGACACCCCATTCAGCGTATTCAAGATAACGAAGTATTCGAGGGATTATTTGGATTCTCGAAGATCAAGACCCTCTGAAGACGGCTTCGCACTCACCAACGTTACGGCATCAGCGGCTCGCCAGGTTCGCCGTAAACCTATTCTAAAAACGGTACCGTGAGGTACAAACGCTAACGGGGGCGTTCTATATAGAACGAGAAATGGTACAAACACCCGGTTCTCCCCTTGAATTCATTTTTGGCTTAGAAACTGTTAAGGGCATTAATAAGTCCATGATGCCTGCATTTTTGCCCGAAAAATCAATTTTTAAGAAGAAGTATTTTCTAAAAAATGATTCACATAGATTTTTAGCATATTAGGCTCGTGATTATTTTTAACAATTTCTTTTTTTCTAAAACCGAGCTTAAATAAAATCGGACATCGAAAACACACGATAAAAGCCTCCCTTTTCTTTTGATGCATGCGATTTAGTAATCCCTAATTCCCGAACCATAACGAATCTCTACAGTTTTTCTAACCTAAACTTAAAATAAGTTAGTGGCGACTCCTTCACATTTTCAAAATCCGAAGCCTTATCGTCAAGGGAGGATATCCATTTTAGATGGAACCGGAAACGGGATCACCCGCGACAACTATATATAAAAAAAGTTTAGACGGGGAAATTATGGTCTTCTACATTATTATTTTCTTAGGCATCTCCTTCTTGACAAAAACTCTTAGCTTCACTTCTATCTTTTTAACATTTTTGTTATCCATCTCCAAAGAAAGCTTAGCTTTTCATTCTTCTATTTACTCTTTAATTTTCTCGATCTTATTTCATTATTTATTTTGATAAGTACAATTTAGCCATAAGCACCATCTTAGTAATAAGCCCCATCGAGTTTAAGGTGAATATATATATATAAGTTGCAATTATTTTTTATTTAAGATAATTATAGTACCAAAGAAGATTATTAAAAAAAGTAGGATATATCCATTTAAAAAAATGTAATTGTCAATTAAATATAGTCGAAAGGATAAATACATGAAAGTATATATGACAATAGAAAATGCATGGGGAAAAACAAATATTATTATTAAACTTTATAAAGTCCTTTGTACTACGGGATTGGGTAAATTGTCCTTAGATGTTTTAAATTTTTCATAAGGTTTCAAATAACTTCAAAAGTAATAAAAAAATATTAAGAGGTGACAGTAACTAGTTATATTTTCAAATGGGATTGGAGAATTATTATTTTTTTGTTTCAAAATTTTGAACTTCTCCACCAAAATTAAATTAAAAAATTTTCAAATGACAATTCCAATAAAAGTTTTAGAATATATACAGGCATGAAAAATTATGAAAAATAAATCCGATTCCAAATTTCAAAACATGAAAACAAGGTTTAAATGAAATGTCCAATTGAGTTTGGTAAAATCAAAATCCATAAAGCAGAATAATCCAACCAAGAAAATCATTTTAAAAAAAAAAAAGAAATATTATTAGTATATTTCTTTTTTGGGAGAATTTTTATGATAAAGATTGTCAAGTTACAATTCACTTCTTATTACTAATCTCGGTTATATCGTTTTCTTAATTACGTGGCGGTGTGGTCCGCGAGTTTCTCACCGTCCCCTCCCCCTGTGCGTTTTGCATGTAAAGGTTGAAAACATCAACTCAGTGGACTCCTCGGCTGTAGGCAACGTCGCTCCCGGCTTCGCCTTCTCGCATCCCCCCCTCGTCCATGGCCGGAAGACATCTCACCGCCGCCCTCCTCAGTTGTCCTCCTTCCACGTCCGCGGCCACGGCTGCTCGTCTGCGTGCTTTCGGTATCTTCCCCTCCCTACCCTCTGTTGATCCGCATGGATCCATCTAAATCGATTTCGGCTTTTCGATCGAGCTCTTTGTGGTCTGAGTGGTTGGCTCTGCTGCCATTGCGGCCACTTTGGCAGCAGAAAACTGGGATATGGAGGCAGTTTTTGTACGTGGTAATGTAGTATCCATTGATCTGTGATTCGATGAATGGCGTGATTTATTTAGGGACGCGCGTGTTCGGCACTGCCACGAATGTTGATGAACCGATCGTGCCCTCTGTCCGAATCGAGGATACTCAGCTTCTCATCGATGGGAAATTCGTCGATGCCACGTCAGGTTGGAGCGACAACCTGTATTCTTGCTATCCCAGCTATGCGGATTTTTGTGACCTAGATTCTGGCTTGCTGGAAAATTTCTTTTCAGGGAAGACTTTCCCGACCGTTGATCCCAGGACGGGGAAAGTGATTGCCCATGTGGCGGAAGGCGAAGAGGAGGACATCAACCGTGCTGTTTCAGCTGCTCGCAAGGCTTTTGATGACGGACCATGGCCGAGGATGCTCCCTTACGTAGACACGTCTTCATCTTCTCCGTGATCTCAGAACTAGACTCCTGTTCCATTGAACGTAAAATGGTCGCCTGCCTATGCAGGAAAGGTCATGTATTCTTCTACGCTTCGCGGACTTGCTCGAGAAGCACAGAGAAAAGCTCGCAGAAATTGAGACCTGGGATAATGGGAAGCCTTACAAGCAGGCTTACGATATTGAAGTTCCGATGCTTGTACGATTGATCCGCTACTATGCAGGTAAGGGAACAAGGTCACTGGCATATCTTCTTTCGTCAAGAACTTGTTAGTGGACGTACGTGCTATCCGTCAGCATCTTTTTGGTTCAGGTTGGGCGGACAAGCTCCATGGTCTCACGGTTCCTGCTGACGGGGCCTACCATGTCCAGACCCTGCACGAACCTATCGGGGTAGCAGGACAAATCATCCCATGGAACTTCCCTCTTCTGATGTTCGCTTGGAAGATTGGGCCCGCTTTGGCATGCGGCAATGCAGTGGTGCTAAAGACGGCCGAGCTCACCCCTCTATCAGCTCTATATGCAGCAAGACTACTTCATGAGGTATGTTGACCTCAAATCATAATCTCATGTTGTTTTCGACCGCCACTCGACCTTCGACACAATTTTCCTGGGTCCTTTCTCACAGGCCGGACTTCCTCCTGGCGCACTAAACGTAGTTTCGGGATTTGGCGCTACGGCTGGAAGAGCCTTGTGTTCTCACAAGGATGTCGATAAGGTATGTTAAGGCCTAATGGCAGTTGCTTAGTCTGTAAATTGTATGATCCGAAAAGCATGGGGTTCTTCATTTCCAGATTGCTTTCACGGGATCAACAGAAACCGGAAAGACTGTACTCGAACTCGCAGCAAAAAGCAACCTCAAGCCCGTGACTCTGGAGCTAGGAGGAAAGTCTCCTTTCATTGTCTGCGAAGATGCCGATGTTGACAAGGCCGTTGAGATGGCGCATCAGGCCTTGTTCTTTAACCAGGTCGCGATCCAATGTTTCCTGAAATCGAGCAACAGATTTGGATAAAATCAAAGTCCATAACACTCTGCCCCTTTGCAGGGTCAATGTTGTTGTGCCGGGTCTCGAACCTTTGTGCACGAAAAGGTGTACGATGAGTTTGTCGAGAAAGCGAGGGCCCGCGCACAGAAACGTGTTGTGGGGGATCCGTTTAAGAAGGAAGTCGAGCAAGGTCCCCAGGTAACCAATTTCATGCTCGTATTCAACGATCAGGAACTCTACGGGGGAGACTGAAAATATGTTTCTTATCACTGGCATGTAGATTGACCCCAAGCAATTCCAGAAAATCCTCAAGTACATAAAGTCTGGGATCGAAAATGGGGCCACCCTTCAATACGGAGGTGACCGCTATGGCTCGACCGGATACTACATTCAACCAACGGTGTTCTCGGATGTGCAGGTAGGATTTCTTTCGAAATATAGGAAAAACTCTTTATTCTGTTCTCCACGAAGTTTTGCTTGTTTCTGATGTCGATTCCCATGCGCAACCAGGATGAAATGCCAATAGCGACCGATGAAATCTTCGGCCCGGTGCAGACTATTCTGAAGTTCAGGTATGCCACTGGCGCCGTATGTTATTAATTCAATCTACATTCGTGTTTGTGTTCTGATGAGGTCGATGAATGGAACCTAGGGATCTCGATGAAGTCATCCGAAGGGCGAATAGGACTCACTATGGGCTTGCGGCCGGAGTTTTTACACAGAACCTAGACACTGCAAATACGTTGACCCGAGCGTTGCGAGTGGGTTCGGTGTGGATTAACTGCTACAACCTGTTCGATGCAGCGATTCCTTTTGGAGGTTACAAGATGAGCGGAATTGGGAGGGAGAAGGGGATATACAGCCTCATGAACTACTTGGAAGTTAAGGCCGTGGTTACTCCATTGAAGGATCCTGCATGGCTGTAAACAAATTCCGGCCGATGGCTTCATTATCGTCTTCCTGCGACGCTACTTTGTGTTTGTTGAGCAATCTGATGGAAGCGGCTTCCTTTTCGATCAAATACAATGGTTATGAATCTTACAACTCCTTCGGCTACCTAAACTCAAAAAATCCGTCTCGTCATTACAGCATGTAACGAAAAACTAAACCGGCATGCCCTGATGGCCGATGACTATGAAGAAGAGGATTCTTCCTTCGATATATCGAGGCTTAATCATTCTTTACCACGTCCCGATCCACAGAAGACCTTTGTTTGTTCTGGTGTCCTGCACATAAAGGCCGGCTGAAGAAAAAAAAAAACACAAGCGCCTCTGCAGTATATTCCTCGGGCAAGTCCAGGTCGGAGAAAGCTGTCATGTTGCTGCATATCATCCGTGAAAATTAATTGTGATTGCAAGTACATCGTGAGGCATGGGAGCACAATACACTCGTGAACTTGATCGAAACCTTTATGCGATAATTTCATCTACGCTTAGTTTGATGATCGATACAAGTTGCTGAGTGATGTCATTCGTAGACGAGTACGAACAGCATCCGTGATCTTGGATTTATCCTTTGGAGGATTTGATACAACGCGTCTCGTGAATAGCCTACGAAGCAGACGTGATCGCCTGCTCGTTCACGGAGCTCGCTACCATCATTGTCTCCGGGGGATTTCCGTGATCGCTAATCATGACCGAATCATTTCCTCGTTCTTCAACCAGAATCACGACGCTGCCCTCACTGGTTGCCTCGTCATGGCCAACTGTTTCCCTCTCGGGCAACCCCTCACTTCTCCCACTCGTGCTCGAGAACCGCCAGCTGCTACCCCTGCTGCTTGCGCTCGTCGCCCCCGTGACCTCCGAGAACCTCTCGGAACTTGCCCTGCTGCGACAGATCGGGCAGCTAGGGGCCTTCACCAGCCATCTGTCCACGCACTCGGTGTGGAAGCTATGCTTACACAGAGGCAAGAGCCTACACTTGTCCCCGTCCTTGAAGTAATCCAGGCAGACCGCGCAGTTGGGCGGGCTCTTCTTCCCAGCAGTATCCTTAATCGACCCATCGAACTCAAACGAGGGGAGCATCTCAACGTCCTCTACGGACAACATCCCGTTGTCGGCCCCCGAAGCGGGGCCTCCCCGTCCCACGTCGGCTGTTGCGGCCCTGAACCCCCATTCAATGATGCAGATGTGGACGAGGACGAGGATGACGATCCCGACGAAGAGGAGGACGATGGCAAGGACGGGGGACATGACTTTTGGGGAATGTGCGTTAGTTAGGGGGTTTAGGTCCCTTAATTCATATACTAATCACAACATCTCAATTAAATTCACATATTAGAATGGTCAAATTTGGAACATGATATTAAAAGATTTAAGAACATAGAAAATGTGAGTTTGGGGTGTGTTTTTTCTTTTTATTCTTGTCTTTACATATGTTTTCGTAGTGGAGTTGGTGAGAAAATGTACAAAAAATGGTAGAGCGGAGGAGGATATCATCATGATAAGGACTAAAACGAATGTATGGATTTATCATTGGAGGACAGTTGAATTACGGTCAATGATTAGCCTTTTAGATTGGAAGACTTTATTAAACTTTAAGGTTTAATTATTCGGTTATGCCATAAACCCTGATGTATATCATTTGAGCTTCATACGCCCGTGAACGATTTGAATAAAAATTTTTAGGCTCGAGCTCATTTTGTGAAGAAATAGCTCGAGTATGAGCATGATTCTTTTATAATCGAGCCGATCTCGGGCTTTTCTCGAACAGATCATTTACACCCGTTTCTATGAAGTCTTGTTCGAAAGAATTTTAGGGCAATGACTTCACAAAAATCAGAAATATTCCTTTGATAAGATAAAGGCAAACGCCATTTTCTACTTCATGCTGTAAAATCGGCAAATCCTTTTGAAAAATGGACATCACATATCCCGGTACGAGAGAGACACACCAAAATCTATTGTAAATTGCATTGCTCATTCACTCATACCACCAGAGACTGTATCACTGAATGAGACAACCATCGTTGATTAACAACCCTTTTGTAATGCATGTGACGTTAATGCATTCGATATAAATTTCATTAATGTCAATTGTCTGCCTTTGCATGAAAGGAACGTTATCAAAATATTGCTAGCGAAATTATTGTGGTTAACCTACTTTACAAGCATTTGCTGGAAAAGGAGGCTCGATAATACCCCATGGACATAGAAGGAATGTCACCCATTGTGAATGGCTACTAGAGCATCCAAGTTTCGCGCTCACCCAAAACATCACTCTATCGTGCGACCAGTCACACTGGCAAAGGAGGTGGTGAAGCGAATTACTACAGGGCACAACCTCCTAACTCCTGCTACAGCACAACATTATGGAAATCTCTTTTGGGATTCTGAAGGAGGCATCAAATGAAGCGAAAGTGGAGCTCTAATCGAGGACCTCACATCAACCTCCTGCTAAGCGGCCTAATAGGGCAAAGCCTCACGCGAATACTACTGAAGCACACAAGAAAGCATAAATATCACCCCATAAGCCCGTGCCTAAGGCAGGAGTGGAGTCATCCTCCACAGCCTTTGATGTACAATGTCCGTAGTCGCCTAAGCGAGGGTTGATGTAGATGTCATCAAGAATTCCGATTGCTCAATTCCTTCCTCATGACATGTTGTGCTACAAGTGCAAGCCAGTTGGCCACCCATAAAATCCTGGTCACTCATATGCGCAACGCCTGTTACATCTATTACTTCTTACTATTGGCCAAGATGTCATCTGAAGGGACGATAACTATCGCCCCCTCTTAGCCTACCACAGATAATAAAGAGTCCTCTGTTAATCGAAGTTTGGCCTTTACCATCGACCGAGAGAAAGCAAACATGGTTAAGAGCTATGAACCCCATGATGAAGAATTCGTTCAGGTGAGCAAAAATCTCTTCCCTTTATATCTTTAACGCGTCATCCGTGTTCCTAACTCACCAATGGGGTTATGATAGACGACTGTTGCAAAACCGACCACTCCTATACCACATGAGAACATGAGGAAATAGAAGGAGAAGCAAATGAGGAGATTAGCTGCAAAATGGGCAAAAACTAGAGCAATGAGCATGCCACCCGAAGGCTAGGATGATCGGTTTGTCAACAAGAGAGGCATCTTCTAACGAGGGGAATATAAGCTCAAACACAGCGAGAGATTTTAAACCCCCAAATAGTGGCATACCGCCTATAGATTCAACGATTGACAAACAATGCAATGCTTTGGTGTTCGCCAAAAAAAGGGGGCCACAATTAGATATACGAATAATTTCTCATTCATATATGATAAATGTTGCGGATAGAACGGCGATAGTTCCGATCTATACCAACGCGCGGAAGCGATGAACAACCAAGAGAAAAGGAACCAAACTATCGAAACGAACCGACAAAGAAAAGGTAGGAGAAAATAAAAGCTTTACTAGAAAATAGAACTCTCTGCCTAAACACATTCGTTGATCCTCTATTTATAGAGGTCTAAAACAAGATGAATTAATACAACTCTTCGTGAAACACAATGACCCTTCGTGAACCGCTGCAACTCTTCAAGGATTCATGAACCGTTTCACGAACCATTGCAATTCCGCAATAAATGATGTATTCACAATAAATGATGTACCGTTTCACGAACCATTGCAATTCCGCAATAAATGATGTATCCACAATAAATGATGTACCGTTTCACGAACCATTGCAATTCCGCAATAACAACGAGTTGTCTCCATTAATTCCTCCACCCAACGAGTGTTTATCCAGTCTTCTAGTCAGCCTTAAAAAAAAAACTCCTCAAGATCGTGACTTACGATCCTCGATCGGGTGTACCGATCACGAGCATATCCCTCTTAACGATGCTCACCAAATCCAAACAATTTGTGAATTTGGACAAGGGTAATGACTTGGTCAACATATCCGCCGGATTTTCCGTTGTAGAAATCTTCTCAACTCGGACCTCTCCATCTTCGATAACCTCTCGGATAAAATGTAAACGCACGTCAATATGCTTCGTGCGTTCATGAAACACTTGATTTTTGGCCAAATGAATTGCACTTTGGCTATCATAGCGTATCACTTGATTACCTGAAAAGATCCAAGATCTTCCATTAATCCTCACACCACAACGCCTCCTTCACACCTCCAGCAAGTGCCATATATTCTGCTTCCGTCGTGGATAATGCAACCGTAGGTTGCAGCGTAGCCTTCCACGACACCAGACCACCCGCAAATGTGAAGATGTAGCCACTCAAAGACCTTCTCCCATCTGGATCTCCGGCATAATCAGAATCGGAATATCCGATTAATTGACCACCACCCTTACTATATAATATCCCTACATTAATCGTACCTCGAAGATACCTCAGGATCCATTTGACCGCCTTCCAGTGCGCCTTCTCGGGATTAGTCATGTACCGGCTAACCACACTCACTGCATGAGCAATATCTGGCCGAGAACATACCATAGCGTACATGATGCTACCCACAGCTCTCGCATATGGAACCTTTTTCATATAAATTTGCTCTTCGTCTGAAGCTGGTCGATCTCGCGAAGAAATTCGAGACTGACTCGCCAAGGGAGTAGAAACTGGTTTTGCATCGATCATTCCAAATCGATCAAGCACTTTCTTGACATAAGTTGATTGACTCAAGAAAAGTGTCTTCTCACTTCTATTCATTTGAATCTCTAATCCGAGAATTCTCTTCGCTTCACCTAAATCTTTTATTTCAAATTCGGAACTTAGGACTTTCTTGATCCTCTTCACCTCCGTAACTTCTCTTGCCGCAATTAACATATCGTCAACATATAGCAAGAGATAGACATAAGAGTCATCCGCTAATCTCTTCACATACACACAACTGTCATGCTTACTTCGAACAAATCCATGAGATGATATAAATGCATCAAACCTTCGATACCCACATCTTGGTGATTGCTTCAAGCCATACAAGGACTTTTGTAATCGGCACACACGATCCTCCTTCCCTTGTACTTTGAAGCCTTCTGGTTGTTCCATGTAAATTTCTTCTTCAAGTTCTCCATGAAGAAACATCCATTTGATGAAGCTAAGAGCTAGTATAATGCGAATTGACGTTAATCGAACAATTGGAGAACATACCTCGTTAAAGTCGATTCCCTCCTTCTGACTAAAGCCCCTTGCTACTAACCGTGCTTTAAACTTTCGAGCCTCCACCGTATCTGAATCCTTCACCTTGAAAATCCACTTACACCCAACAGCCTTTCTTCCTTTAGGAAGTATCACCAAATCCCATGTGTTATTTTTCAGAAGAGACTCCATTTCTTCGGTCATAGCATTTCTCCACAGATTAGCTTGTGATCCACTCATAGCTTCTTGATAGGTACGTGGCTCATCAGCCTCCACCTCATCTGTACATACCAAAGCATATGATACTTCCTCGGCATATGCCGCATATCGCGCTGGTGGCCGAATTTCACGTCGAGTCCGACGCATAGCTATACTGTCTTCAGTTAAATTATCTGGTGATATAGAGTCGACATTCTCTCCTCTCTAGCTTCTTCTCCAAGAGGAGACACCTCGGAAATGATCTTCGATACTGTAGAGGATCCATGAGTTCTCTCACTTACACATGTCGGCAACTGAAAAGTAACCACCTTCGAGGACAACCGTTGTTGTTCTTCATGCTCTCGCGGCAAAACCCTGTCGCTCAATGTATGAAAACCATTAGACCCCATTTCTTTCTTTAATGAAATGACGGAGGCTTCGTCGAAGACCACATCTCGACTGATTATCACCTTTCCCTTGACACCGCCCTCTAACGGATACCATAACATGTATCCTTTTACACCAACACCATACCCAAGGAAAATACACTTCAAAGAACGTGGTTCAAGTTTACCTTGGCGTACATATGCATAGGCTGGACATCCAAAAATTCGCAAGTGTGAATATTTAGGGGGTGTTCCGCACCAAAGCTCCTCCGGGGTCTTCCCTTCCAATGCGGAATGAGGTGAACGATTCACTAAATACGTAGCTATCGCCACTGCTTCTACCCAAAATTCCTTTGGCAATCCACTACTTGAGAGCATACAACGAACCTTTTCAATCAACGTCCGATTCATCCGCTCCGCAACCCCATTTTGTTGTGGAGTATGCACCACCGTGTGATGCCTTATAATTCCTGCACCTTTGCAAAAATCATCGAACGCCTTGGAGCAAAATTCCAAACCATTATCTGTCCTCAACCTTTTGATCTTCCTTTCACACAGGTTTTCGATCTGATTTTTCCACTCCTTGAAGGATGAGAAGACTTGATCCTTCGACCGCAAGGTGAACACCCACACCTTTCTGGAAAAATCATCAATAAACGTCAACATATACCTGCTTCCTCCATGTGACGTAGTCTGGGCAGGACCCCACAAATCCGAATGGATATAATCGAGGGGGCCGGTTGTGCAATGAACGCCATCTCCAAATGGCTGTCTATGATGCTTTCCCACCACGCAATGCTCACAAAATGGTAAGCTTCCCAACTGCGTGTCGCCTAGCATTCCCTGACTCCCAAGAGCCGTCATCCGCCGCTCACCCATGTGCCCGAGCCTCATATGCCAAAGCATAGCCGAGTCCTCTTTGCCTGCAACAACAGAAGATGAAACATTCGCCGATCCAACTACCACCTCGCCAAGCATGAAGTATAAATTTCTCTGTTTCTCCGCCTTCATAATCACCAATGATTCCTTTAATACACGCATGAAGCCGCCTGTGATAGAAATGCAATAGCCGCATGCATCCAATGCGCCCAGAGAGATCAGATTCTTCGTTATTTCAGGTACATATCGAACATCGGTCAAAGTATGCATTTGCCCGTCATGCGTCCATAGTCGGATGTTCCCGATTCCTTTCACCTCACACTCGCCATCGTTACCCATTAAGACTTTCCCACCTTGGATCTCGTCTAGTGTTGAGAACCAATCCAGTCGAGGAAATATATGAAAAGTGCAGCCGGAATCCATTACCCACCGAGATGAGTCATCTCCACTACTTGTCATTACGAGCATCTTGCCTGAGGAGTTGTCATCACCATTGTGACCTCGGAACGTGTCTTCCCGTTTTTCGTACTTTCCCTTGCGATTGGGGCACTCCTTCTTTATATGACCAGTTTTCTTATACTCGAAACAAATTATACTTCCCTTGTTGAATCTCCACTTCTTGTTGCTTGAGGTACGATCCATGTTGCGCCCCCGAGCAACTAGTCCTTGCCCGGATTCTTCTACTACCGTCGCCTTCATCCTCTCATCCTTTGATAACATAGCATTAACAACTTCGGATAAAGTTATTGTTGTCTTACCACAGAGAAGGGTATCTACAAAGTGCTCCAAGGACGACGGTAAAGAGCAACACAGGATCATGGCCTCGTCTTCTTCCTCGATCTCGACCTCGATATTCTCGAGATCCGCCAAGATCTTCTGATAGGTTTGTACATGTTCTTGAAGAGGACCACCTCCCTTCATCTTACAGTGAAAAAGACATTGTTTTATATACAAACGCCCGGTGAGCGTCGCCTTCGAGTAAATCTCTTCTAACTTTCTCCATACCACGATTGCTGATGTCTCACGCATAACGTGACGAAGCACATTATTAGACAGCGATGCTCGAATCAGTGCCAGTGCCCTTGCGTTTATCATTGATTTTTCCGCATCAGAAAATTCTGACGGAAAACCGACCACAGTTTGACCCAAACCATGAATCATCAGGAAATCACGCATCCTCATTTGCCACAGAGGAAAATCGCACTTCACTCCTTCGAACTTCTCAACTTGGTATGCCAATGCAAGCATCCCCAAAAACTGTGACGATATTGAGCTAGACGCCATGGCCTTCGTTAATGAAGACTCGGACGGAAGAACAACCTCGTCAACCCCAGCAACCCCAATCCCCCTTGATTCCATCGAACGATCGGTCGAATCGATGAACACGGCTCTGATACCACTTGTTGCGGATAGAACGGCGATAGTTCCGATCTATACCAACGCGCGGAAGCGATGAACAACCAAGAGTAAAGGAACCAAACTATCGGAACGAACCGACAAAGAAAAGGTAGGAGAAAATAAAAGCTTTACTAGAAGATAGAACTCTCTGCCCAAGCACATTCATTGATCCTCTATTTATAGAGGTTTAAAACAAGATGAATTAATACAACTCTTCGTGAAACACAATGACCCTTCGTGAACCGCTGCAACTCTTCAAGGATTCATGAACCGTTTCACGAACCATTGCAATTCCGCAATAAATGATGTATCCATAGTAAATGATGTACCGTTTCACGAACCATTGCAATTCCGCAATAACATCGAGTTGTCTCCATTAATAAATCTCTGGCAATATCTCATACCTTCCCCACAAACTGATTAAAAAAGCCACTAGTGACACTTAAGTTTCATATCCATCCCCTGTACATTCAAGCGATGTTTAACAACATCTCACTAACGCGTGTTCTCGTCGACAACGGAGTCATGATAACCATTTTACCCGTAGTCGTTTATAGACAACTAGAATAAAATGTAACAACAACCAATAGATTAAACACTCTAGTTTTTATCCTTAGATATTTGTCAAACTTATTTACTCGACTAAGATGTTTCTTTCAATGGCGAAGGTTAGTTCTTTTTCTTTACCGAAACTTCTTGTTTTTTTAACCACCTTTAAGGGCGAAATTTAACACCTCCTTTAATTGAAATTTGATATTCACACGCTTTTTTTAATGACGTAGAATAGCACCTCTCTTAATCAAAATCCTTTATTCCCATCCCTTTTGAAACTTTTATTTAATTTCTGTCAACCAACCATGTTTAACGTGTTAGATTTTCTGTCAACAATAAACCTAAAGTTGTAATTCAAACATTTACCAACTTAAAAAATCTTATTAAATATTTGGCATAATAATTACTAAAATGTTCTCTTATTAAAATCTTTTTGTTTTCTTTGCCCCATGTATGTTTTGATGGCTTAGAAATGTTTGTCGGCACCATCCGTTAAGCCGAATTAGGCCAAACTTATTCATACTTGATAGAGTGAAATTTAAATTTGATCAAGAACGTTTAAATAATTATTTTTTTAAAAAATAAATGATATTTTTGAATAATTGTTTCCAATACTTTAAAGTAGCCGAACACATACAAATTACGAAATCTCATATAAATAATTATATCATGTTTAATTATAAATCAAACTCCGTCATGTATAATTATTATCATAACTTCAGATATAATCGTTATCGGTAAAAATGATTAATTATCAAATACATTTAATTTTTTAAAAAAGCTATTTTTTTCTTAGGGTCGTTCTCTCCCTGCAAACACCTTTAAAATTAGGCCAAATTGACAAATATATCCCGCTCTATTTCAAAATTGACAGATCTATCCTATCGTCTAAAATTACACCTCCCACAACCCCATCTGACGCCGTTATTGCAAATTCATCCTCCGTTATCGGACTCACTAACGGAATCCTACGTGGATTAACACGTGGCGTAACGCCGTTTATTCGTTGCCGTTATAGTGGTGAATTTCCCAAATTACCCACGCTGTTCACTGAAAAACCGATAATACCCCCACCCCTAAGACAAGTGACCCCCTTGATGAAATCACCTTCTGAACCCAAATCCCCCATAAGAACCCTAATCGCCTTCGCATTCACCCAATTTTTACGAATCTTCAAGAGCCCATCCACTATTCGTGCTTGCCGGTCTTCCTGAATCAGTCTGGAAACACTATTCGTGCTACCCGAGTTCGTCTGGTAAGCGTTTCCCTCTATTTGATGTCATAAAGCTGCGAAATTTTCACCCACGCATCCAACTTAGCGAACTCGCAGCACCTAGACTGGCAGTCATTGGGCGGCAGAGTCATTGTTTTCCTTCTTCATTTTTCTGCTAAGTATTGGTTCCTAGGTCTAGTAAAACTGATTTTGTATAGTGTTTAGGTTGTGATGGATGTACTAAGGGGAGATCTGATTTTCCATGTGGGAGGGAAGCTAAGTCGGTCAGGCCGTGTTAGGTATATTGGGGGAAAATTAAGCAAGTTTGAGGATGTTGATGTTGATAAGATTGGGTATTTTACGATATTGAACTTGGCTAGAAAGTCTGGGTACGAACCTAGTAAAATGTGGTTTGTCAAGCCTCGCCATAGTTTATCTAAAGGTTTGACAGAAATGTACACAGATAGTGAAGTAGGTGAAATGGTCTCATTCTTGTTAGAAGCGAAATATATCCATATATATATTAAGGGTGATGAGAGAAGTGTTCCTGATATGGAGGAAATAGATGAGGATTTGGATAATGAGCATTTGGAAACTTACAATTTGGAAAATGAGCATCTGGGAAATGAAGAGCCATCGGTTGAGAATGAGGTGCCCGAGGGATTACAGAGTGAGATGGACTTGGATGTTGATTTAGACAGTGAAAAAAATTCAGATTATGCTGGGTCTCAGGATGAGTTGTCCGATGATGGGTTGATTGAGAATCAAGGACAATTAGCAGCCAGTGGGGTGAAGTCAAGGATGTATGATCCAGGTTGTGATCATAGGGAGTTAGTGTTTGATATTGGATTGACATTTGACAGCTTAGAGCAATTTAGATATGGTGTCCAAGATTATGCCATTTATAATGGTGTGAACATTCATTGGGTTAGAAGTGATAAGAAACGGATGGAGGTGGCATGTTCTGAGGGCTGTCCTTGGCGGGTTTATGTTGGGTGGTTGCAACGGGAGTCAACTGTTGTAGTTAAGTCGTGCAACACCGAACACAAATGTACTAGATCGTTGAAAAATCGTCAGGCTAGTGTTGATTGGTTGGCTCGTGAGTTCATTAAGAATAATCGGCCTCTTGAAACAGTGACAGCGAGTGACATCATGGTGGATTTGATGGAAAAATATTCCATTCAGGTAGACAAATGGCAAGTGTACCGTGCCAAGTGGCATGCTCAGAAGCTATTGCATGGGACACTTGAGGTGCATTACAAGAAATTAAGGAGTTATGTGGCATACCTCAGTAAGATGTCCCCGAACAGTACATTCAAGCTTGAGACAGAATTTACGCCAAGTGCGGGATTATTTAATACTTTCAAGCGTCTGTATGTGGGGTTTGATGAAATTAGGAAGGGGTTCAGAGAAGGATGCAGGAACGTGGTTGGGTTTGATGGGACCTTTCTGAAGCATCTTGCAGGAGGTATTCTTTTGTGTGCTGTGGGTCGTGACGGTAACAATCATATGTTCCCAATAGCATGGGCAGTGGTTGAAGGAGAGAATACTTTATCTTGGATGTGGTTTATGTCAATCCTATTTGCTGATCTAGGAGTGAATGATGGTAATGGGTGGACTTTTATCAGTGACAAGCAGAAGGTTTGCTCTAAACTGGTTTTTCCATTTGCTTCATTCAGTTTACTTAAATATTCAGTTTTGTAACGTAAGGCTGACATTTTAGGGATTGATGCATGCTGTTACGGAGTTGGCCCCTCTTGCCGAACACCGGAATTGCGCAAGGCACATCTATGCCAACTGGAAATCCACCCATCGTGGTCAGTTCCTGAAGAAGAGTTTTTGGGCTTGTGTTAAGGCAACGCACGAGGCAGCATACCAAAAGGCTCTCTTGAACATGAGACAGTTCTCCGAAGCAGCGGCAGAAGATTTTCTGAAGCAAGGTCCGGAGCATTTTTGCAAGGTAATTACTTTTTAATGTGGTCTCTTTTTATTTTAGGCATCTGATTTCATTCAACTTTTCAATCACTGTCAGATTATGAGCTTTATTAGTTTAATTGTTCATTGCAGGTGTATTTTAACACTAATGTCAAATGTGATGCAACGGATAATAACATATGCGAGACGTTTAATAGTTACATTGCATTGCCTAGGAGTAGACCTATTGTGGACATGCTAGATGAAATTAAGTCAGCTCTTATGCAAAGGATGTATACTAAGAGTAGAATGTTTGATGAGAGGACTGATATCCTATGTCCTGAAATTAGATCCAAGGTTGAAAAAATCAAGATAGATGCAGGAAAATGGGTCCCCAAACCATGCGTTGGTCAACTGTTTGAGGTTGTTTATAGGACAGAGAAGTTTGTGGTGAACTTGCTTAGGTCATCTTGTACATGTAGAGCGTGGGACTTGAATGGAATTCCTTGTTCTCATGGAGTTGCATGCATTAACTTCATGAAACATGATATTGAGGCCTATGTGAGTCACTGGTTCAAGAAGGACACTTACCTGAGAGCATACAAGTACCCGCTGAAGCCGTTAGAGGGAGAAGTCGCTTGGCCAGCTCCTGAAGGGGAGCCCATCTTACCTCCACTTTTTAAGGTAAGACCAGGATGACCCAAAAAGGCCAGGAAGAAGGGTCCAGATGAGGAACCAAAGAACCTCAACAAGCTACCAAGGACAGGACTCCAAATGCAATGCAGAAGATGTATGGGATATGGCCACAACAAAAGGTCCTGCAAAGCACGACCTGCAGCCTCCACTTCTGACCAGTCTGTTCGATCGGAGCAACAAGAAAATGCTCTTATACTTTCGGTAAGACAGGGGTAATGTAATATGTCATTCAGGCCATGTTCACATATTTTGGTCATTTATGCTTGTTTATTCATTTACAGGAATATGGAACCACCACTGACACAACAAACAGAGGGAGAGGCAGGGGCAGGAGCAAGGGCAGCAGCAGGGGCAGTGCAGGCAGCAGCAGGGGCAGTGCAGGCAGGAGCAGGGGCAGGGGAAGAATGGACAACAATTTCGAGCCGCCGCAGAGTAGCTACAATCTGGGGACGAGTGCAACCCAAGAATCTGCAATAGCTGGACCAAGTTTCACTTCTGGAAATGCTATCAATGCAGGAAGCATGTGATGAAGTTGGTCTACTGTTGGTGGTCTGCTGTTGGTCTGCAGTTGTGTCTTTTGAAGCGTTGAAGAATTATGTTTTGTTATCAAACCATTGCAAATGTGCTGCTTTTCTGTAGTTGTTTATGTTTAGTTTAGTCACTGTTGATGCCTTCAAACCATGGGTTCAGTTATCCAAATCATTTTGAAATTTATTTTCCTATTGTTATCCAGTTATCCAATTCTCCAAATCAGCTGTTTAAAGAACCAAAGAGGTACCCCATCAAATAATGCAAAATGATCCAAATACTTACAACTTCCTCACTGATGCTAAAACATCCAAACAGGTACATCATCCCATAACACTAATTTCACTTAACAACAATTACAAAGGCTAAAATGCATACTATTGAAAATAAACAACAACACATCCAAATATATCTGTTCTCCCCATTCTTCAGCATTTCGATTTTTGCTTTGGCTTTGATTAGTTCAACCTCCGTCTTCCTCAATTTAGCCTCAATATCAGCAATCTTCTCAATCTCCGACGCACCTCCACAACTACCATCTCCACCACCTACGGGATCAATCCATTGAAAAAATCCACACCCACCATCTGATTCCTTGTAACGAGGACAACCATAGTATCTCCGACCATAATTCTTTGCATTTGAAGCTGTTTTCAAATGACATTCTACACCACATTGACAAAAAACATGTCGACCACTCAATACAGTATTGTTCGAGCTTCTACACGAAGAACTTCTGGAAAAACCCATTACACTTCTACTGAAAATCACAACACAAAGGGGACACACTATACTGCTTATTCACTGAAAAAAATTAAAACGAGGTGGAACAATAACTGTGTGAGGAAACACCTAACGGGCTGACGAGGAACAATAACTGAAAATCACCACCAGGGAGCTGACGAGGAACGAAGGGGACAGACGACGGCCTCGGGGAACCATGAGAGGCCGGGACCGCAGGGGGAAGCACGAAGGGAGGACGGGGAATGAAGGCCACTCGTTCGGGACGGCCGATAGGAGGACTGGGGAACAAGGGGGAACAGAGGGGATCGGTTAAGGTATGAAAAGGGGGGAAATCGATTCTGATAAAAGGGGGTGATCGTCTCCCTGGAAGGCTTAGGGGTGGGGGTATTATCGATTTTTCAGTGAACAGCGTGGGTAATTTGGGAAATTCACCACTATAACGGCAACGAATAAACGGCGTTACGCCACGTGTGAATCCACGTAGGATTCCGTTAGTGAGTCCGATAACGGAGGATGGATTTGCAATAACGGCGTCAGATGGGGTTGTGGGAGGTGTAATTTTAGACGATATGATAGATCTGTCAATTTTGAAATAGTACAGGATATATCCGTCAATTTGGCCGTAAAATTATTATTTAAGAGTCAGGTCAGGGTCAAAGCCAAGGGGTTCGGCTCCGAGCCGCGACAGCAAAGAGAAAACTCTCTGGTTCGTTTCCTTGTTCTCTCCCCAAACACCCTCCTCTCCTCCATCGCCACGTGGCTCTCCCAACCGTCTCCCCCATCACCGACTCCCGCTCCAACTCCGACTCCGCCGCCGAATCCCTCTCCCCGGGGCGGCGACTCCACACTCCACCTTCACCCTTCCCCCTTCATCCGCGATGCTACTAAAACCAATCGACTCCAAAAACCCTACAACCTCGGCTTCATCCGCCGCCGCCGCCGACCACCCGCCTCCCCGCTCCTTCCAGATCGACCTTAACCAGATCCCCCTCGACTCCCCTTCCCCCACCGCGCAGACGCGTCAGGCCTTTTCCTCTTCCTTGACCTGCGCCTCCTGCGGCCGTCCCGGCGGTAAGGGCGAGGTCGTGGTGTGCGACGGGTGTGAAAGGACCTTCCACTTGAGATGTGCGGGCCTGGAGGATGATCAACGAGTTTCCGTCGGGGATGAATGGGTTTGTAAGGAGTGCACGGCCCGTGGGGTCGGCACGGGGAGGTGGCCGTTAGGGTTTATGAATAGGAAGGGCAGCGGTGCGAGTCAGAAGAGGAGGAAGAGGGGATTTGATATGAACGCTTCCCCACCCAGTGACGGGGATTCCGAAGGGAGCAATGTGGTCGTGCTCGGGCTGAGGTATGATCGGGTGTTAATTATTATTTTTTCTATGGTTGTTTGTTTACACTTGGATGGGGGGGGGGGGAGTAGTTCTCGTTTTCCTGCTTATCCAAGTTTGTAAGCTCCATGAATTGTGACGAGATTCCTGTACTATGACTGTTTTAGTAGAAAGCACCCAAACTTTTGACTCGATGATACTGAAGATAGTGTTATTTTGACATAGCCGCCTGGAGCAATGTCGTTGGCAGAGTTTGGTTCATGGATGGTTGACTTTGATATGCATATTTTCCTTTGTTGGTCCAGTATCTTAAGTTTATTACCATGTGCAAGGCATATTCAGTTTTGAATTAGCTGGTATTACCCACCATAGGAGGATCTATTTCTGTCTGAATATTGAAGTAATCTTTTCCGATACCATATAAACCTTAAAATGCAAACAATTGGTTCTCTTGGTTCTATTCTTTGTCCAGTTACAATTAGATTACCAAGTAAATGGATATCGTATGAGAGTTTTTTAGCGAATCAACCATTAATTCGCCACGCTAAATTGTTGAATCTCAAAAGAGAAATGATTTCATATACCTCTGTTGTGACCACGTGAGTGCTTTTGTTCCTGACTTCATGATTAAAGTTGATTGGGAAAACCTAGGGTGATGGAGCTAATTGTCAGAATTACACATGCAGGTGCTCTGACAGGTTTCTTCGAGGTATGCCTTTTTTCTTTCTCGGTAAAAACTAATGAATCAGCCATCATCTATTATTTCTAATAATATTAAAGTGGAAGATAAATTTTTATTGGATGACCTCTTTTCTAAAAGCAACGCTCGTGAAGTTTTAGAATTTTTTTCTATTGTTATGAACCAAATAGTCTGTGATGATATTTTATCGACTCAGTTTTCTTTGATGGTTTAGCCTTTTGATTTAAATTTGAAATGTGATATTGAAAATGTAGCTAGCCTTCACATTTTCAGGCTTCTCTGTTTTTATGCCATGAGGATCTTCTTTCGGCATCAGAATCTAATTCAATAATATTTTTCCCGTGTAACTGATGAATGGAAGATTTCTATTCTGGAAGGGTTTCTCTCCTTTCCATTGTTCAAGTCATGTGGTGCTTTTGTGGTCATGTTTTTTAGAATGTGTGATGGATTAAATTCTTTTATGCTTCTTGTAAATAGTCACCTATTGATTTGATTTTGGAAAGCTTCCTTTGGGTGATAATTCTTTGGGTGGCAACCTGCTTGGTGATCCAGTGAGACACAATGGATTGGGCCATGAAAATGCTGCTGGGATTCTTCGACGTCAACCTCATATGGGTTGCAGAAGTTTTGAAGTTGACTTGGGATTTCCTTTGGCGAATCTAAGGAGCACAAGCAATGCAAGTAGCAAATTATCAACTCAAGAACCGAGTGAGGTTCTTTTGCAGGCCCTGAGAGAACACATCTCTTGTATGCATGGTGTACTCGGTGAAGGATGGCGTGTTGAGTTTAGACAATCATTGAGTGGCTGTGGATCACATATTGTTTACTGTGCCCCTGGTGGAAGGAAATTTGATTCCGTGTCTGAAGTTGCTTCTTATCTTGGATTGGAACCTACCCACGGGCTATCTGGGCCCAATGATGAGGAGTCTCCTTTGTGGGGAAGATCTAGCTTATCTAGGAAAAGGAAGTCATCTCGATGTTCATCAAGCAATGAACTGCCCTTCAAAAAGTTTGGCTTGGTACAGATTAGAGAACCCCAATCTGATCACCCAGAGACGGAAGTTGGTTCTAATGGGAAAAGCATTATAGACAGAAGAGAGCCTGATCCTGGAGATAATGTTCGTTATGGGGTAGAACACAATGAGGTGCCATGTTCTATAACATTTTTTTTTTGGTAGGAAATGGAGTTCATAGATTAGTCAAATAGCGTCTACATTTCTATAGCATTAAAAGCCTTCTTTTTCTTTTTCTTCCTTGTCAAAAAAGATAATCCGCAACTACATGGCACACTGGGTTGTTATGGGGATGGGAAGGAAATTTGGAAAAAATTGTTTTATGCCACAAGTACTTAATAGACATTGAACTATACCTTGTCTTTTTTTTTTTTGTAGAAAGGGAAATTCATAGATGCATCGTAACGGTTTAGCGTTTAGGTTAGAACTATACCTTGTCTTTTGCAGCTCATTTTCCTTTCTTTCTAATATTGTCAACTGTGGTTAGACATGGAAGTAATTTCTAACAAAGGAAAGGTTGTGTTGTTGGTTCCTGTCGGGGACGGGTGATGGATCTTTATTAAACCCAGATGCAAATATGAATTACCTGATTACTGTTAGACAAATACTTGCAAATCCTTAGGAATGTAAATTTTTACTTTATTCAATAAATGACATTTTCTTTACTCTTTGTCTATTTATTTAGGCTGAGTTTCCTGTGCAATTTGAAGATTTCTTTTTGCTATCTGTTGGAATGATTGACACGAGGGCTTCTTACCACGACTTAAAGCAAGTTTGGCCAATTGGATACAAAGCATGCTGGCATGACAAAGTGACTTCTTCGTTATTTTTTTGCGAAGTGGCCGATGGTGGTGATGGAGGACCTCTTTTTAAGATTAGAAGATGTTCCTGCTCTGTTGCACCTGTCCCAAATGGAGTGACTGTGCTTTTTGGGCGCTTTCTGAACCCCTGTTCTCCAGATGAAGTGGAGACCATAGATGATATGGTTTCAAGTGCAGATAATGGCATGGATACAAATATGGAAGTAATGTTTTCAGAACCTGCACCACCGACTGATGCAGATGTTTTTTCTTGCCTTGATTCTGGTGCAAATGATGATGCAAATGTGGCAGGTGGCCTTTCGCAAACTGATTTAAATAGTGTTTCACATGGAACTGAAGCTACTGCTGTTGATGGATATGATCTACAAGATGAGATTGGTGAGATTTTTGCTGAAGACTGTTCCAGCTCTTTGGCTTGGAAAAAAATATCTCAAAAGTTTGTAGACGCGTTTTCGGAAATCTGTAAAAAGAAAGGCTCATGCAAGCTGCTTTGCAAGCATGTGAAAGATGAGGTATATTTGGAGGACTGGATTATGATCAACCGAAATCATCAATTTGATTCTGCACAGATGCTGAAATTTAGCAGTTCTCCATTTTTGGCTGGAATCAAGTTGGACGAAAGTGTTGACCTTTCAGTTGATGTCTTGTTGACTTGGTTAGGCCATGATAGGTTTGGGCTTGATGCTGAATTTGTGGAGGAGATTATTGAACACCTTCCAGGAATAGAAGGCTGTAGTAAGTATGAGTGTCTTCAGAATAGAGGTAATTATTTGGAATTACCTACTGTTGGAAATGGAAGTTTAATAGTGAAAAGAAAAGATGGAGCATATATCAGAGACGCATCATTGGTTAATCTGTTTAGAAAATGCAAGAACAATGCTATTACCGAGGACAATGAGCGATGTCCTCCACCTGGGACAGTTGTGTGTGCACAGATACCCAATCACCTTGTTGCAGATTGCTACCAGGTTCATGCATGGCTTCCCCTCTTTAGTATCCATTTGATACACCATGTTGTCTTGTAATAACCTTTCAGTGAAAGGTTCTTTCTTTTTTTCTTTCACTTTTTTGCATTTAGATTCGATATGTTGATTAATCACTTTTTTAATTGTACAGGTTTGTGAAGTATTGGGACGCTTTGACAATATTCTTGACTTAAAAGAGGCTTTGTCACCAAAGAAACTGGAGGATGAGCTGATGAATTCGTTTGCAGAAGGTAGTAATATTTCAGCAAGTTTAATTTATCTATAGAAATTTGAGTAATTTATCTATAGAAATTTGAGGGAGGCTAAAATTTGTTGCTTTGCATTTGTCAAGAAAACTTACCAAATTCCTTACGCAGGTAATGATGTCACTGCCCCATTAACTTCCTTCTGTGGGGAAACCTTGACAGAGGTACACAGTTCATTACTTGGGTTTTTAATTGGTGATCTGCAATCAAAGATTGCACCACTTGTGGATCCAAATTTTGATGCAACTGAATCTAAGCCAAGGAAAGGGAGAAAGAAAGATATTGATACATTGCTTACTGCAAAAAGATCAAAGCTCAGTATGCTTCCCATCAATAAGCTGAGTTGGCCTGAGTTAGCTCGGCGATATATCCGGGCTCTTATAATCATGGATGGGAACTCTGATTCTGGTGAAGTTATAAGCAATGACTGTGACAAACTGTTTCGCTGCTTAAGAGGTGATGGTGGTGTCGCATGTGGCTCGTTAACTGGTATTATGGGAATGGAAGCGGATGCTATTGTAAGTTCGAGTGCATTATTCTGTTTTCATTGTACTGAAGATGAACTTGTTTAATTGCTGATATTTTCTAAAATCAGACAAAACTTTTCTGTTCGGTACAGAAGTAGAGTTTTATTTTGATTCATAAAATCGTCTCGATACGAGCTTGTGTGACTCGATCGTGTGAGGAGACAACTGATGAATGATAAAAATTCATGTAGGCAAAGGAAATAAATCCTATTCCGGTAAAGTCTTCTCAATTCATGACATAGAATTTCTTTTGTATATCACTTCAATCTAGCAGGTGAAATGAACTCTTTTATATATATTAAAAGAAGTGTTCCTAGTGTGCATTGTGTTCCTGCTGATACCGCATAGGGAGAGAGCTGGTTTTTTTTTTCTATACAAAATATTAGCTTTTGTTTAATTAATTAGAATCTGCTGTTGGTGACGTCAGTGTTTTGATCTCTAGTTACTGGCGGAGGCATCAAGGCAAGTCTTTGGTTCTTTGAACAAAGACCATCGATTTCTTACTGTAGAGTTAGAAGAGTCAATTGGTAGTGGAGCTTTTGACAAGAGGGATGCAACTGATGGAAGTCTTCCAGAATGGGCACAGGTACTGCTGCCTGTAAAGAAGTTACCAACCAATGTGGGAACAAGAATTAGAAAGTGCATTAATGATTCTTTGGAGAAAGGTCCGCCAGAATGGGCAAGGAAAGTATTGGAGCATTCTATTAGTAAGGAGGTCTATAAGGGAAACGCATCTGGACCGACAAAGGTGCTTAATCTTCATTAAGTTCTTTACCATGTTCTTTGTGCGATTTGCACTTGCTTTCTGAAATCAGATTTTGCTTTTCAATTTTCCTTTTTTGAAAACTCATTATACAGACATCTACAATGATCTCCTGAGTCTCTAAGCGAAATTGTGCTTATCTAGATTGGAAATGATTTCCAAAGTATAACTAATGTATTTTTCACTTTCTCCAGTGTTTGAGCTGGTCACACTGGACAAGTGTGTGTTTTAGTAATTCTGCATGTAGTTGATCCCTGTTAAAATTTTGCTATTTATTTTGTTTTTCACATTGTAAACTATTTTTTTTTCATTGAATCAAATGCAGAAAGCTGTTCTTTCTGTCCTGGCAGACGTATGCGGTGAACGGATACAGAAAAAGCCAGACCAAAAGATCAGGACGAGGACTGCTGTCGCTGTTTCTGATATCATCATGAAGCAATGTCGGGTTGTGCTACGTCGAGCTGCTGCCACAGATGATGCAAAAGTTTTCTGCGATTTTCTGTCTAGAAGATTATTAACTTCTAGTGGAAGTGATGATGAGAAACTTCTTGGATCACCAGCTATATTGTCTCGGCCAGTTGATTTTAGGACTATTGATTTGCGATTGGAATTTGGCGCGTACGGTGGCTCGCACGAAGCCTTTTATGAGGATCTTCAAGAGGTCTGTTCTTTACGATGACAACACATACCAGAGTAATGCATGGATGATGTATGTGCATATGCTGTTAATTATATTGAATGTATGGAGCACGTGTGCTCTGCATTTTGGTTTTAATTATGGTTATATGCACTATCTTTTTCTTTGTCTGCTTATGCAGTTACGGAGCAATGTTTTCTCTGCCTTTGGAGATAAGATCGATGTGATGGAAGCTGCGGACAAATTGTTCAAAAGCTTTGAGTCATTATATGAGGAGCAGGTGTGTGGAGTTGCTATCTTTTTTACTGGTTATATTATGACTGTGAAACCTCCAATTAGAGTCTACTATATGGATCCTCCATCACCGGCTCAGTTTTCTCTAGTCATGACGCGCAAAGTATAACATTCTTTATTATATCGTTCTCAAGTTTTTTTGGGCTGACCCCTCTCCGTCTAATGTGTATAGATCCATAATATTCGTTGGAATTATTTTTCTGTCCACGTCTTCTTGCAAATGGGGACCTCTCTTTCATGTCTCAATTTGATTTCTCTTTTTAGCAATTTATGTTTATGGTGTTACGGCGTGGAACTCCTTGTTGAATTCATTTCATGGTTCAAGGGATGTCGGTGGTTTGCTCGGAAACATTTGTAATTGTATGTCTGTGAACATATATATCCATCCCCTGTCTAGTCTTGCACTAATTGGGTGCATTGTAGGGGAAATGGGAATGTTCTTTATCAATTGGAACTCCATTTTGCTGAAGAATTATGTGATGTTTTCATTTTTCGTTCAAGTTTTCTCAATACGCTGGATGGAAGAGTTTCAGATTATTAAAATTTTTATCCCATCACCCAATGCTTTAGATTTTTTATTTGTAGGTCATTGCTCTGGTAGACAAACTATCCCAAAATGCAAAGTTGGACTCTTTGAGCGAAGAATCAAAGAAGGAAGTGGATGATTGCCTTGCTTCTTTTAGTGATCTTCCTAAAGCGCCATGGGATGAAGGACTCTGCAAAGTATGTGGTATCGACAGAGATGATGATAGTGTTTTACTCTGTGACACTTGTGACTCAGAGTATCATATATATTGCTTGGATCCTCCACTTTCGAGGATTCCTGATGGGAACTGGTATTGTCCTTCTTGTGTTGTTGGAAGAGACATGGAGCAGAGTGCGGTTATCCATAAACACCAGGGAAGAATGTTTCATGGAGAATTCAACCGTGATTATTTGGAGACACTCTCCAGCTTAGCATCGACAATGGAGGAAAGTGAATACTGGGATTACACTCTAGAAGCGGTATGTTTGTATGTCGTCCTAAACCTTGCCGAAACAGGTTTATGTGCTCTTCGCCAATACTATAGGAGAGACAGAGTTGCGTCCTTGCATTCCCCGGTAACATGGGAGCAAGACAACTTTGATTGTCTTTGGAAACATACTATCAAGTAATAGAGGTTTCCTTTGTGTATATATTCCTCAGATTTCATTATCTGTGAGAATGAGAACTTTTAAGGGCCAATTTACTCTTTCTCATGCATTTGGATTGATTTGTGAAATGAGCAGACCATTATCCTGGAGTTGGCTAACACAGTTGCTGATTCTTTCACTGGGGAAGTTTTATTGGATGTTCTCGCATATTTGCATTGATAGGAATATTTTGCATTACTACAAAGTGGCTCCCATGAGACAGACTAGGCCCTTGAGTACCCTGTTGGGAGAGGTTTTTTTTTTTTTGGTCGGAAGGGAAATTCATAGATGCATCATAACGGTTTAGTGTTTAGGTTACACCATTCGGAGAGTTAGTGTCCACACTTGGAGCATCCATCGGGATGCCTGGTGCAAAATATCTATCACATAGCCTGGAGGGAAATAGAAGGTGATAGAGTCCTCTTCTTAGTGCCTCGCTTGTTTGGCCAGTTTGTCAGCTACCTGGTTCTTCCTCCTCAAAATGTGGTTGATGGATTTCTCCTCAAAATCATTTAACAGCAACCTAATATCAGTCACAATCGGAGTAATTCGTGTGTGTGTGTTTGGGGGGGGGGGGGGGTGTTAGGTCACCCAGTATGTAGCAGGTAAGGGGTTCCGCATCGGTCTGGATAGCCAAAGTTTTCAACCCCTGCTGTTTAGCTAGCTTGAGGCCTTCTACTAGTGCTAGGGCTTCTGCAATGAAGCTTACTTGCAGTTTTCCCCTTAACACCAAGGACAACCTAAGAAACTACAGGACATCGTGTGGTGATTTGATGATGCATGCCGCCGTTTATTTCACATGTACTTCCATATACATTGTGTAGCATGCTTCCTCAAGTCATATGGGGTACTATCTCATTGTTTCACTTTGATTTATTGATTTTTAATTGTTGTGACTGCAGAAGGTCTTCCTCTTGAAATTTCTGTGTGATGAGTTGCTTAACTCAGCTCTCGCACGACATCATCTTGAGCAATGTCCTGACTTATGTGCTGAAGCTCAGCAGAAATTACGCTCCCTTTCAGCTGAGTGGAAGAGCCTTAAGGCCAGGGAGGACTTTATGAATGCAAGAGCTGAAGAGCTTGGTAGTGCTGTGGTTAATAAGGTTGGCAATATGACCACGAAGGAAGGGTTACCAGCACATGAGCATGTTGAAAGAGTTTGTAAATCTGATAATTCCCGTGAAATGCATCCTATGGAAGATCAAAAGAAGCCTACCGCTGATAGTAGTGAGCAGTCATCCTTAGCTGACAGGTGTAATGTTAAGGATGAGACAACTGATCAGCTGTCTGGCAGAGAACATCAGCATGACGAGCTTAGCATTCCTGGCAGTGATTTCAAACTTTCAGAAAGCTCTTTGCCTGGGAATAGCTGTCAAAGTTGTGAGAAATCCATTAGAGCAGTAGAATCAGTTGCATCAGATTCTTTAGCAGAAGTCAATAAGTTGGATGAAAAATTTTCCGCCTCAGGGAATGAAGGCGATGGTACAAGTCCTCCAGTAATCATGGATCAGGTAGAGAAGTGTCGCCCTGTGGACAATGGAAGCAATGCTTGTGTTGCTCAGGCTTCTGGGCATGTTAGAGAGTCTCCAGCCCCCTCGGCAGAGCGGAGCAGTTCTAATGATGAACTTTCTGCCTTGAAAGATTCAATTAGCAACCTGGAGTCGCAGATACTCAAACTATCCTTGCGCAGGGAACTTTTAGGTTGTGATTCTGTTGGCAGACTTTACTGGGCCGTGGTTATGCCCGGTACGGCACCAGAGATTATTGTCGATGGAAGTTTGGCATCACAGCAGAGGAGGAAAATGATTGGCAACAACTCAGTCTGGCATGTTAATCGGAGATTTGCTGCAGGTAGTGCTGATGATCCGATGTCCTCAGAAGGGTCAAAGGCTCGCTGTCCATTTATGCAAAAATATAATTATGTGGCAACCAAGATGCAGATGTGGTTTTCTTATAAAGGTGAGGATGAAATCGATAAGCTTGTCAGATGGTTGAAGGACAGTGATGGGAGAGAAAGAGCTCTGAAGGATGCAATTCTGTATTGGTGGAGAGTTAGATTGCAAGGTCACCAACATCACAAAGATCTCACCGATGAAAAAACAGCTATCATGGACTGCAAAAACCCAGTCCATTGCCTTGATACAAAGGCTCTATCCCTTTTAGAAAAGAAGTTTGGTCCTTGCTTTGAGGTTGCAGATGATGACTTCCCTAAAAAGCGAGGAAAAAAGAATAGATCATATGGTGATGAGAAGATGTGCCGATGCAGTTGCCTGGAGCTCATTTTGTCTTCACGATACCACTGTAGCTTCTGCCACACAACCTTTGCCTCTGACATGGACTTAGAAGGGCACAACGATGGAACCTGTAAGTTAGGGTTATCAGCCCATGACAGGGGAAAAGAAGTTACAGACCCGAAAGGTAAAGGAAGTGTCGGATCTGCTTCTATTGAGAAAAACGGATCCTTTGATCTGAACTCAAGCTTGATCAGATTTCAAAGTGAAGGTTTGACCTGCCCTTTTGACTTGCAAGAAATAAGTTCAAAGTTCATAACTAATGATAATAACAAGGCTTTGGTGAGGGATATTGGTCTAATAAGCACCAATGGGATTCCAGTATTTTTGTCATCAAGGCCTTCTTTTCTGCATGATACTGATTTGTCTTTGTTGAGCAATGCAAGGCGGTCTACTGGTGGAATAGATAGTTATAAAGTGACTTGTTCGGGAGAAGATATTATTTTTGGTTTCAAGTCACCGGATAGATTGAACCGGCGAAATGGAGGCGAGAAACCTAAATTTCAAAGCAATGGTAAACTTCGGCCGCCGGGATATGTGGAGGAACATGATAAGAGGGAAGCTTTAGGCAATCGCGCCGTTGCAGCTGGGGATGGTCAAGTGTGTGTTGTGCCGCGCTCTTCCTTGAGAGTTTTAGGTGGAAAAGACTCGGCGATATTGAGGCAGTTGAAAATAAATTTGTTGGATATGGAAGCCGCACTTAGTGAAGAAGCTCTGAGACCATCGAAAGCAAGTCTAGAAAGGAGAATAGCTTGGCGGTCATTCCTTAAATCTGCACGGACAATATATGAGGTACTCTGCTCCATTTGTGCATAATAAATCAGTTGGCAGTTGCTCATCTTTATCTCCGGGCTTTTAGCATAAGAGATGGTAGCTAGTGGCACTTAGACACGATCACCATTATCTTTAGCATAAGAGACGGTTGTTTGTTTGCTGCTACATAACTCTATATTTTTCAAGATGATGTTTTTCATGGGTTGAATAATTTTGAATTGATTCAATCACTGCACTCTTGGTGCATAGAGCGCTCCTGACCAGTACAAGATGGGTTGAGGTTGGATTTGCACATCCACAACCATATCCTTGCAAATAAATTTGCAAAATTGTTCTTTCCCTTACCAAGAGTAAGAATAACTGACCTACAGGTCAATAGGTCAACAAGGCTACAATTTTCTTGTTGTGCCTAGAGCTGTCCCATATCCGCTTGTCTGGATTGATAATTTAGAAAAAAGGAATTACTCTATAGGTACGTGGTCAATTACTGATCAGGGAAATAATGAGGTCCCAATTTGATTAGTTCTTGGTTTTGGCTCACTTAACACCCCAATGTTGGATAGTGCTCGTTACCTTTAGTTATTTCCCTTGTTGCTGTGTTTCAGATGGTTCAAGCAACAATTATCTTTGAGGATATGATCAAGACGAAGTACTTAAGGAATGAGTGGTGGTACTGGTCCTCGCTCACTGCTGCTGTCAGAACATCCACCTTGTCTTCCCTTGCCTTGCGTATATACACATTAGACTCAATGATTATATATGGAGGTCTCCCAATCCTTGTGGATTCAGCGGAACAGTCTAATCCGGAGAAATTAGTAGACGACACCTTGTTGTCTGCTTCAGATTCGGCAGAGAGGCTGAAAGGCAGCAGGAAGTCGAGCCGGAAAAGGAAGGAGCCAGAAGGTTAGTACGGAATTTATGGGCTCTCTCTGGGCAGTCTTTAGCTGTTCACTGAAAGGATTTTCTAAAAACCAATGGGGTTCCAGTCAGATTTTAAAGAAAAGATATATATATATATATATATATATATATATATTTCCGTACTACCCCCATTTTGCGCTTTAAGACAGTCTTCTGACTCGGAGGTGAGTTTGAAGCCAGCCGGCAGAGATTTTTCTCCGGCGCCTCATGCAGGAGTGCATGTATTGTTATGGGCATTTTACCCTGCGGAGTGGCAAATCCTGGAAAACAGACATGGGGGCGTATTCATAGGACATATGCCTTGAGAGGTAACATTGTCTTCGGGACTGCTGCTCTGTTATCGTCCCCTGTCGGGGCAGCGATAAATATTAGTAGAAAGCTAGGATTAGGTTCTTTTTTAACTTATGCAAAATAGGGAGAGAGGGGATTGGAATGTGTCTTTTAGAGTTTAATGCAGCCTTCTTTGCTGCGTTTGGACAAAATCCCAATCCTCTCCCCTCTCGAATTGTCATCCTTAATATTTATGCAGGCGAAAGAATTTCATAGAAATGACAGTGATTGTTGGAAGAAAGCACATGCATTTTTACATCTTGTTCCTTCCAATTATTTCACTTTAGTTATCAAAAAGCGTTGCAAACAAAAGTTTTCCCTCTAGTCTTGGTCACCTTCTTCAAACACAAGCTCCGTGAAAAGGCCATGTTCATAATCCTTCAAGGCCAATCCCACCAATGCCAATGGCTCCTCGTCTTCTGCATTGCTTGACCGGATATGTCAAACGTATTCCCCTGGATTGTGCCGACACAGCCCTAGTTATTACCAAACAGAAGGAAGGAATCGCCGCTGTCTACAAGCCGTGGAGCTTCCTCGTGGACCACCACACTCCCGCCGGTCCTTGAGCTCAGCCAGTCTTCCCCCATTAGGGCTATGTCCACGGCCAGGAGACAATGATCCACATCCTCGGCTGGAAGTGTTAGTGTGTGCACTTATGTGCCAAGACACTTTATTGTATTTGTGGATAAATAATTAATAAAGTTGAGTATTTGTCATTGATTATTTTACTTTTCTACATGTAAAATTATTAATGATAAAGTTTCACAGATTAATGAGTATATTAATATGAAATAGTCTGTGATCGGATTGATGTTTAGATGAGACATGGACATCTAGATCATCACTAAGTATAACTGAGGTCAAGATAGACCGATGGATAGTATATCCAAGTTATGCTTAGGGGCACCCGAGATTAAGGTTACTGGACACGACCCATTTAAGAGGATGCCACATATTAAACATCATCGGTCAATCCTCCTTATGAACGAGTGTAACTGATCTTTTGACTTGAGACCTTAATTTATTCTATGTGTGAGGTTTATGCACTTTGACGTCGTTAAAAACAGTCTTTAACCGGATTGTGAGTAATACGATTGTTGGATGTGTGACAAAGCGTAAAGAAAATAGTGTTGAGTCAATATAGGATTCATCGCTCTTTTGAATTAGAGAGTTGACATCTAGACTACTTGATAGAGATATTAGTGACTCTAAAATCCATGGTTTGAGTCTATTATATCTTGGTAATCAAGTAAAATAATTAATTTGGTGATGATGTATTTTGCGCCGAATTAATTAGGATATCAGTTAAATGAAGAGATTGAATTACACGGTTCATAGTGGTATATGATTTATGATCATTATCCTAACACGTTGGAAGACTAAAAACTATTGCTAGACGGCTACCTTAGTTTGTGTATGGATATACACTGCCTTCGTGTATAGGACCTAGGTCGCATGCATAGCACATCGACACGAACATTATATTATTGATTATTTTAATGGATACTAAAGTTAATCAATTTACTATTTTAGAATTAGAACTAATTGGATTATTTATGTATTCTGAAATATCGAAAGCAAACAAGATATATACCAAGATCGAATATGGATTTATTCGGGTCGATTTATAAAGGATATGCAATAAATATTTATTTATTTAAATATTATATCCAATATATTTTATTTAATAAAATTATATTTAATTAAATTATTTTAATGCATGTGCCGTTGTTTTTAAACGGTTAGAAGAAGTTTTTTTTTTGCATTAAATTGATTTAATAATAATAATAATATTAGTTTTGAACGTAACGAATCAAATTGAATTGATTTTCTTCCTATTAGTTTTCTGTCCATTAATTTGTCCGTTACACTGATAATTTGAGAATATTCAATTTTCAATTTTAATGAGGAAACATAAAGTTTTTTAAAAGGAAGTAATCGTGGAATTAAAAGAGAGAGATTTTGTTCCTAAGAGCATGAAAAGAAAAAATTCGTGAGAGGGGCAGAGGTGGAGTAGACAGAACCTTAAGAAATTGCCAATCCGGGAAAAAAAAGAAAAAAAAATGTGAGTTTACTTTCCGAAATTCTTTGTCGATCCAAGAGGCTAACACCCGTGGGATCGTCGAGGCGTTCATGAGCGTATGCGCGTGGATACCGCTAGAGGGGTCACACTTGAGGCTTTTTGTTTTGAGATTGTCTTGTTTTGAGGTAAGATTTCCTGGTAAAGTTATTTTTATTGTTTGTCAAAATATTTCTATCATACATACCCTAAGATTTATTATTTTTGGGCTTAAAAATCTTATTTTATTGTTTTCGTTGTGCCCGAAATCTAACAGGAAGCTGGTCTGTTATTGGTGGTCCGTCGGGCTCCTTCCCATGAAGCTTTTCGGACAGGGTAACCACCTTAGCACCAAATGAAAAGAATCAAAATATGCTTGCCGCCAGATTTTCGTACAGAGAGAAACTACTATAAGAACTGTTGGCCAATTTTCGGTTTTCGATATATGGAACAGGTTATGCAAACTCAGGGCATACCTCGAACTTGAGCTCCCCGTTCTCTTTCATGACTGCATCATAGGGAACCATAGGCGGACTTGAGATAGTCATAGTCTCGTTCAAGCTGCTTGTTCATCCACCTAGCCCGGTGATTATGGAACCATATGGCCGCCTGTCTTGGGCTCCACCGCCTATGGCTTCTTCACCGGCTCTTCTCTTGGGCTCCAGCTGGTTCTCAACTTCAAGTCTTCTCTACCAGATCCACCTTCACTGTCATCGCCAACAAATCATGCATGCAAAATTAACCACTTGTTAGCGTGGTTATCCTCCTACAAACGAACTTACACTTCGTGCTAGTGCATATGAGAAATGTATGCAAAAAATTCCATATTTTACGAAGCAAGAACGAATATAACTCCTTTCAGGTTTTTGTCCTGGCAAGGTGATGGCATATCCGTATTGAAACTTTTATTACCGTGTTTTCCACATGCACGTTAAAGGGCTCCAGCCTTGTGGATGAGAAGCATGATTTCCAAAACCTCGGAAACGGGACTCGAAGTTGATTCCTTTAAGAAAAGATTACTGAGTATGCCAATTCTATGCAGACGATAATACCAATAGGAAAAGGCAAATAGAACAACAAGAACCATATCCCTTTTGCCTTTTGGATCGAATGCTCACCTGGTCTGGCATGAGCCTGCGTTTCTGTTGACCTATAATTTGATGACGACCTTAAGCAACGAGTTACTTGTGGTCAGCAATATTGCTTCATGAATCGTATGCTTATCTTTAATGATGAGCTTGAGAAGAGTGTTGCTGAGTCACAACTAGCATAAGGTGTATGTTGCTGTTTTCAGTAAACTGTTACTATAATAATACGCTTACTTAATGAATATATGGAAATAAATATTTCCTAATTACATTATATTCTGATTTAATTCGGGATATATGTCTGATTGTCTAAATAGGTTGAATGTTATTTAAATATCTCCAATTCATATGTTTATGCAACTCAATATTATGAGATTAACTTTCCAAGTATTATATTTGGAAACAAAATATTTCATCATGATATTCTGTAGCAGTATTACGCTGTAAAGAGATAAAATGCTAAATAAGATAACATTGATTATCTTTTGATTTTAATAACTATTCAGATAAGGTTATTATTAGGATAGTTATATTAAAAATCATGGAAACAAATTATCTTATTCGGATGATTTATGTTAACGAAGGAAAGTTACCGTTGGGAACTTACCTTCTCGGGCGCAGTGACCGTTGAGCAAACGTCTACTTAGACCCGTGCGCAACTTTTGGAAACAAATCACGAAGATTGTCCCAATGCATCTGGACATCTTTTCTCCATTAAAATCAGACTAGGATGTTAGACAAGATTGCCTTTGTGCGTCTGAGTGGTCTGAATGGTTGTCCAAAGCCTGTGTGACCTGAGTGAAGCTTTGAGGATCGGCGGAGAACGGAGAGTGCTAAGTGATCGCTTGGTTTTTACCTCTTGCAATCTGCATGTGGGAGTGTCAAGGGCTGAGTGCGACCTTGATCTTCGTGAGAGGGATTGAGTGTCCTCGGTGCGTTCAACGAGCAGCTGGCGAATCGTTTGAGGGAAGCTAAGTGAATACCTGTTCTAAATTCAGTAACCAATTACTGACCCATCGGCAAGAAACCGTTCTTGTCTTATCTTTTCGCAGGGAAGTCTCGAGCTTACGGAGTTTGAGCAGTTAGATAGGCACTTGAGGGTGCGCACCAGAAGTCTTGTGCCTACAGGGTAGAGCAGGAGTTGGGAACGCCGCCGGAGTGGAAAGAGGTCCTCCCGAGCACAGGGGTGCTGTATAGAAGTCCCGACCTCCTGAGGGACAGTAGAGTAGGTTGCGTGGGAGCCGCCGGAGCTGAAAATTCCACCCTAGGCACTGGGTGTGCAGTGCAGTGAGTCACGGCTGTGGTAACCGTGCACGTCCGAACTGAGTGTAGGATGAATACTGCGACTTCGCTGTGTGAGAAGTCAGGTTCTGCTGTGTGAGGAACCAATCTCTGTTTTATCTCTTTCTGTTCTAATTGACTTGTCTTTGTGGTTGTCTCTTGAGTACTTACAGGCTCATCTTGAGAAGAGACATAAACTCTGTGGAAATCCTCTACTGAGCTTTCAAGTGCTGAAGCATTCCTCTACTGTGAAACAGAAACGGGCTGCTCTCAAAGAAGTCGTTTTATACTGTAAGGAATCATTTGTGAGGATTTATACTCTAGCACAACGTTGTCTTTGTGCTTTGATAGACAGGCTTACGTCTAAGCGACAACGAGCTGTGTGCAAATCCTTTGAGTAATCAACTGCTGAGCGTGAGCATCATTCTGTTGGAAATGAGAAGACGTCCACTGTGTGAGGAGCTAATCGTTGCCCATGAGTGATCTCCTAGGATACTAATTCTCACTTTGTGAGAAACCGAAAGCCTAGTGCAAGGGCATTTTGCACCCATTATATTATATAGTGGAATCAACTCGTTGGTGAAAAGTGGACGTAGGCCGATTAAGGCCGAGCCACTATAAACTATTGTGTCCCTTACGATCACACAAATACTCGTACAAAAACCAACTCGATCAAATCGTAATGGTTACAGTGAAGTAGAACTCATTCTGAAAAACGCTCTGCTGTGATACAGTATGCTTCCGCTTATACTGAGAAATGACGAAAAAGTTATAATCACTAATTCACCCCCTCTTAGTGCACCTGAACGATCCAACAGTTTCTTCTCCTGCATCTGCTAGTCATAACACTTCGAAGAAACTCAGGAACGGCCTCCTCTATGAGGAAATTCTCAGCAGAAAATAAGAGAATTAATCAAAATACAAAAACTTAGTATTACGACTTCCTCGTGATATTTCACCACATCAATTAACCCCTTTATCATTAAATTATCCAAAACATACTTATTAACCTAATTACATCTTCCGACTTACGCAAAAAAATATCTAATTCAGCCAAACACCATATATTCCCATGAGAAATAATGGTTAAATCAAGTTCTTTAAAATACAATCTCAATCTGATTACCTAAGACAAATACTTTCCTATAGTACTCATTCAATTAACTCGATTTTTCAACGTTAACTTAGGCTATTTTATCCTCTTTATAAACCTAAAATTCAACTCCCGAGTTCAGATATGTTAAGAAATTAATATAGATTGTAATCAGGCAATCACACGCATTAATAACGGGATAAAATAAATAAACGAAGTCTTAAACACATTAAATCAAAGAGGTTTAAGAAAGATCTGGTTACATATCGGGTTCCATCATAACTCTTGAACGGAAACTTAGTTCATCACGAGTTCAAATGAAAATAAGCAAATAAAACTAAAAATAATCATAAGCATAAAAGAAAACTAAAACTTTGTTCTTGCGATGGCTCTCCTCTCTATCTCTCTTCCTCTCCCATGTTCAAGGCCCTTTTATAGATAGGGTAAGCCTCACAATATCTCATATTCTAGGAAATATTTAAAAAGATGTTCTCTTTTTGTGTGACCACACCAAATTCTCATGTGGTCACCATACCACAGATCTTCGTGTGGCCATACTCATCTTTCTGTCCAATTGCTTCCCTTAGCACTTCTCATTACAATCTTATTTGCGTTCTTCTATCAAGACATCTTAGTTGACATGTATTTCATGCATATGGACCTCTTTACCTATAATGACATCACAAATACGAAAAATACTCATGCAACACAGCTAAAATGAAAATAACGTGTAAACTAATTATATATTTATAAAATATTCAATGTCTAACATAAATTATGCTCGTAAATGAGATATATAACTTTAAGAGGGGATGATGTTATTTAGATGATGTCTTTGACAAATAGTTATAGGTAATACTATTTATTTTCCTAAACTAAATGTAGACAATGATTTTACATGATTGTCAGGTCGAGGATTAGAAAAGAAAAAGTTCAAAAAAATACTCGTTAAATTAAAATATAAGAGTGAAAAAATTAAGAGTCATAAACTGAACCACACTTTTTATATAATTAGGCAAAGGATAAATGATTAACAAATTTAAATTTGTGATAAAATAAGTACGTGCCATTTGTTAAGTCGTAAATTACGAAAAAGTTCTAAGGTTTCTTAAAATGATTAAGTCAAAATTTTTCATATTCGTAAATGTTTTTATTTTTTAGTGCCAAAATTCCAGCATTTACATAAAAGAAATTTTAAATATAATTCATAAGGCCTAATTCGCAATTCTATCATGTACCATTTTCGTTTTTTTCGATCCATCCTGTTATTTGAAACGCTTCATATACCCGTACTTAAGCCGTTATCACAAAACTAGCCTCCATTACCTCCCCTTGTAACGGAATCCGACGTGGCAGCTGTTCGCTTCGGAAGTTACCGCGGACAAGCCGGACCCAAACACGTCGGAAATCTCTGGCACTACGAGCAACTGATACTCGGAGGTTCGTTGAATGTGTGGTCGCCGTATGAATGAAGAGAGAGAAGACAACGGACGAACACCCTTAAGCGGAAGCACTTACGGATGCCATCGACGATGCCTTCGGAGAGAAGCAAGGACGCAGGAGCACAGGGCTGGAATGCTTGAAGATAAAAATGAGAATATGTCCGAGAGGTGTCCGTATACAATGCCTAAGAACAACTATTTATACTAAGGTAGACCTACGTATGTACGGTAATGAAATATTACACATATATTACGTATCCCTTGCTGCCAGTATTCATGGAATATCTTCTTTCCATTTGAGTGAATTTCGCAATAATTCCCTTCCAAATATTGAGATCGTAGTGGCAGAGATTTCTGACGTGTTTGGGTCTGGCTTATCCGCGGTCACTTTCGGAGCGAACAGCTGCCACGTCGGATTCCGTTACAAGGGGAGGTAACAAAGGATAGTTTTGTGATAACCACTTAAGTACGGGTATGGGTAGGAAGCGTTTCAAACGACATGATGGATTGGAAAAAACGAAAATAGTACATGATATAATTGCTAATTAGGTCGTGTTTTTTAAAGTCAGGAGAAATGCGGCGTCCGATTCCTTCACAAGAGGAGGTAACGGATGTTAGTTTTGTGATAACGGCTTAAGTACGGGTATGAATAAAAAGCGTTTCAAACGATGAGATGGATCGGGAAAAACGAAAATTATACCGGATAGAATTGTTAATTAGGCATAATTCGTAATAGACAAAGTTTGTTTATGTTTTGATAATATTGTGGAATTGAGTAATTTTAGTGTTTCGATGGGATGGAAGATGTGGATTGGAACGAAGGTGACCGTGAACGGGGACTAGTAGCTTTGTTCCAAGAAACACTGACTAAGAACTTTTAAATTTCATCCGAATTCGTGAAATAATAATGCTTAAAATCGGAATCTCTCGAACTCGATAATTTAAATATAAGGTTTCTCAAGTAAAATTAGTATTAGAAGCACTAAATTTGCGTATCTAATTTAATAATTTAAAACTAAATTATTTATTTTATAAAATATTATCATGTAAAATAGGTCGGAAGATTAGTGTCTGGAATGGAATATACCTGTGAAATCATGAATGCAGGCGGAGGGGCAGGGCCAGGGACAGCAGCATCATCGTCATCATCTTATCCAAATCCAAACCCCAGGGATTTGTAGGATTTCGGACACTCCCCCAAGCTTCCCACACCTTATCCACACTTGTCTCCCCCAATCAAACCCAGAAACGGAAAACCAGTCAGACTCGCCATATTCTTCTTCTTCTTCTAACACTCCCTGACTCCCTCACCCAAAAATCCCACATTTTGTTATTTTCCGTTTCCTTTTCTTTCTTACTTCCATTTCATCTCAATGGCAGCAATCCTTTCCTGCCCTTACCATTCATTCGGTTCCAACAGTCCCACCACCGCCAGAACCCCCTGGATTCGTCCCCGCTTTCTGGGTACCCACAATTGCAATGCGGGTCCTTCTAGTAGAAGGGCAGTGATCAGTTTTTGTTCTTCCTCCAACAATCATCATGCCCACAACAAGGAGGTTTGATTCCTTGACGTATTATGGCCTGTTGTTCGTGGGCGACGTCCTGGTTGCCTTTCGTTTGCCGGGGTTTGGTTGCCTTTTGCTGTCCATTAGGGCTTTGGATTTTGATTGGGGTGATGATATCTTTTTTTTTTGGCAGAAACGAAGACCATTTTCGATGAAGGAATGTGCAATATCATTGGCCCTCGCGGTTGGATTAGTTACGGGGGCACCCTCGTTGGATTTGTCTGCCGGGGATGCGATCGCGGCGAGCCCTGCTTTGCCTGATCTGTCGGTGTTGATATCCGGCCCTCCGATTAAGGATCCCGGTGCGCTGCTTAGATATGCTCTTCCGATTGACAACAAGGCTATTAGAGAAGTTCAGAAGCCGCTGGAGGACATTACCGATTCTCTCAAGGTTGCCGGGGTCAAGGCTCTTGATTCCGTCGAAAGAGTAGGACTTTCTTTTGGCTCGGTTGCTAGGAATTTGAGTCGGACAGCATAAACTTTCGTGAATCATGATGCCAAGTCTTTTTTGAAATGTAGAATGTGAGGCAGGCATCTCGAGCGCTCAAGCAGGGAAGGCCTTTGATCATTTCTGGCTTGGCCGATTCTAAGAAGGAGAAGGGTGAGGAGTTGCTCCGCAAGTTGGAAGTTGGCCTGGATGAGCTTCAACAGATTGTGGAGGACAGACAAAGAGATGCCGTGGCGCCTAAGCAAAAGGAGCTGCTGCAATATGTCGGAAGGTCAGACCGATTCGCGCAATTTTCTCATGTCCATGTGATCGGTAATTATGTTTATGACTAGTGATAAAAGTATTCTCATATGAAAAGGAAACTGGAAAAGGGACAGCCCGATGCTATCCGTACTCAGCCCTAAGCTGCATTTCTTATTTTGTCTAACTGATTTCGAATCTATGAATAAGTAGTATTTGTTGACATAAACGTTAGGAACAATTCATCCTTGCAGTGTAAATTTTTAGCGAGCTTTAGTGATTGAGGTTTCAGTTTTATGTTAGGGCAGAATAAGTCATTCCGATGATTTGATCATCTCAAGCTTCAGTGGTAAAGATGAAGTTTTATGAAAGTTGGGTGGCACTCGACGGAATTTTTTGTCACCATAGCAGGGACACAGACTTATTAGGGATTCTGAGAGAAAGATAAAGTGTGAGGATAATGTGAGAATTTGCAGATAGGGGGTAAAAAGAATCGTTCTCATAGATATCCTTCTCATTGACTGCAGCTGAGATCTTCCTCGGGCATTGGGTTTGCAGTGTTGAAGAGGATATGGTCGACGGCTTTCCTTATGAGATACCTGAGGAGTATCGAGATATGCCTCTACTGAAAGGTAGAGCAGCGGTGGACATGAAAGTCAAGGTGAAAGACAATCCTAACCTCGAGGAATGCCTATTCCGGATAGTCCTAGATGGTTACAATGCCCCTGTGACGGCTGGAAATTTTGTGGACCTGGTCGAGAGGCATTTCTATGATGGGATGGAGATCCAGAGAGGTAACCTCACTTTTAAAGTAAGGAATGTATGCAGTTGCTTGTAGAACACGTTTACATTGGTACTACTGCAATGCTATTTTTATACCAGATTGTTCCCGCACTGACAATGCAATACTTCCTGTCTTCGATTTGTAACCTAAATTCATAGGAATCGGTCATTTGTGCTCAAGGGAAATAATCACTAGTATGAAGCTCTCTACATGTGTCACATTATCGCCTTTACCTTGAGATTTGGCATTGATTGGTCCCTCAAAGCTTATTAATCCTGAAACCCTTACGGATCTACTCCGGCTTCTTACAGCGGATGGGTTTGTCGTTCAAACTGGGGATCCTGAAGGTCCTGCAGAGGGTTTTATTGATCCTAGCACCGAGAAGCCCCGGACAATACCGTTAGAGATCATGGTAGATGGGGATAAGGCTCCAGTTTATGGAGCCACTCTAGAAGTAACTCTCTGTCCCTACCCCTTTATCCATCTTTGTTCTTGTCGTTCGGTTGAGCCCCGGTGAATCAGCCATTTGGGGTGATATTGCAGGAGCTTGGTCTGTATAAATCTCAAACAAAGCTTCCGTTCAATGCGTTCGGGACAATGGCCATGGCCAGAGATGTAAGATCACAACCTAATCACTCGATGAGCCACAATGGCCTCTTTTTTGTCGATTTGTTTCGTAAAGGTTTTAACAGGATTCTATTCTCCGTGCCTTTACTCGTCAGGAGTTCGAGAATAATTCTGCATCCAGTCAGGTTTTCTGGCTGCTGAAGGAAAGCGAGCTAACCCCGAGCAACGCTAATATTTTAGACGGCAGGTATGCAGTCTTCGGCTACGTGACGGAAAACGAGGGCTTCTTGGCGGATCTCAAGGTCGGGGACGTTATAGAGTCGATTCAAGTTGTGTCAGGGCTCGACAACTTGGTGAATCCCACTTACAAGATTGCAGGCTAGACCTTACGTGCACAATTCGAGCATGGCCCCGGCACGCCTCACTATGCATAACTCTCAATATGGTGAATCCTGTGATTGTAACTTAGTGTACTTTTAAGAGTGGTTCATATCTGCATGGCCGATGTATTCTTTCTTGAATAAGATTGTATTTATTTATGTTTAAAAGCACGATCAACTGGCTTAAAAGCTTTTGTTGTTTTTCTTCTAACATTTGGTTCATCTTATGACACCAGGGATCAACAATCGTTAACGCGGTTTTTTCTTGATATCAACACTAACAGCAGGATGAAGTATTTGTACAGCGGCCTACGCCAGATGCGACCCTGAACCAACAATGGCAGTCAGTCTTATAGTTTGCGAAGTTTGAGTTGACTCTGAATTCAGAAATCTTCAAGGACCACGGTATCTGCGCAAGCAAAAGCAACTGTTTTGCTGATCGATCGGAATCATTCCCCCACCTTTGGAAGTGTCGATTGCCTCCAGCATCGACACCACCTCGTCCATTTCAGGCCTTTTGTCTGGAGTCGCATCCCAGCATCGTCTCATAACATTAGCAAGGGAGCTCGGACAGCAGCGAGGGATCTCCGGCCTTAAGTTCTGTTTCCAGTTTAGCAAACACCCGTGCTCCATTCATTATTAGCAAACGCCAGAAGCTCGGACAACATCAAAAGGAAGTGGAGGATCTTATTTACCTGTCGAACGACGGCCGACGTGACTTCTGAGAAGCTGAGATCCGGGTACGGCATGTCGCAACAGTAAATCTCCCACAGGCAGATACCGAAACTGTATACGTCGCACTTCCTATTATAAGGGTTGCCGTTGAGTACCTACACATTCATCGGATCGTATAACTATCGCTGTAAGCTTCCAGCAACGAGCTCTACACATCTACAAGACAGATATACCTCGGGAGCCATGTATCCAAGAGTCCCGGTTTCGCCGGTCATGTCGTGAGGATTCGAGGCCTCCATACGAGCTACGCCGAAATCTGCAATCTTGACAGTCCTCCCCTTGTCGAGAAGCATGTTCTCGGTCTTAACGTCTCTATGAACTATCTTCTTCGAATGAAGATAGCCCAACCTATGGAACATCACAAGCAGAACCCAGAACCCAGAAACCGAATCCCTTAAAAATTGTAGCTCAAGAAAGATTTCGGCGAAGAAATGCGCTGCGGGCAAAGGGTTTCGAACCCTCGGGCGAGATCCAAGGCCAACTGCATCACGACTTTGAAAGCAAGCTTCCTCCTCCTGTTCTTGATGAGGTAAGACTTGAGGGCGCCTCCAGGGCAGTACTCCACGACGACACAGCAGACATTGGTTGGCATCCCGACGCTCCCATTCTCTGTTTGCACGTTAAGCGCCGAAGTTCCCATGGTCGCACCTATGAACTACATCATCATAACCGACAACACAACAGGTAAAAATATCTAGATAGATATTATCCCCCTCATCCAATCATCATCAGTGGAAAAAGAAAAAAGAACAGAAAGAAAACCTTGGTGACATTAGGATGATCAAGCTTGTGCCAAACAACAACTTCCTGGATGAAGGCAGTCCTGAGAGAAGCAATCTCAGCTTCTGATCTATGCCCTTCTTCTCCCCAATCCAGAAGTTTCACTGACCACCGCCACAACATAATCATCACAATCTTTGGAACAAAAACTTTCAGATGCTTCCCAACCAACTCAACCCACTTTATCACGTGATTCCTTTCTCGTTCGGTGCTTTTTTGGGGGTTAAAGGAAAAAGTTTCCAATTTGATCCACAAAAAGTTTTGAACCCCTTACCCGCCACATCCTGACCGTCGTACACCCCCCGGTGAACGGTGCCAAACGTCCCGCGGGCGATGACGCCCTTGATGATGAGCTTGGAAGGGTCGATCTCCCACTCCTGCCTGACCGCAACGGCATCCTCCTCGTCCTTCCTGTCGGTGCTCCACGCCCTGCTTAGATGCCTCTGGAGCTGGTCGTCCAAGCTCTTGAGGTCGATCTGATCGGCTCTGACGTAACCCCCTCGGCCTCCTCTTCCGCTTCCTCCGACGCCGCCGTCTCCCTTCTCGTCCTTCATCATCACTCTAATACAAGTGCATATACACCACACCAAAGGAACACATTTTGGGAAATGATTAGGAGGTTTCTACGTGAAGTAAATAGAAAGACCCCCCCACACACGCGCACACAGAGTCACGAGACCCCGCTACAACAAACAAAAATCCACCATAGAAAAAGTGGAAAGAAAAAGATGAAGCTGGGCTGGGATGCATGAACCAGTAACCCCCACCCCGACAGCTTTAATTGGTCAGACCAGACCGACCATTACCAGACATTTATGTCTATTTTCACGTGCACTCCCCCTTCCCTCCTCTTTTTTAAAAGAAAAAATTATTTATTCGGAATTGGATAATGTTCATCTTCCTTTCTATCTTATGCCCATTTGCACTGTTGATTACCAGAATTTAATTTAAAAAATAATGAAATAATCCTTGTTAAATTTCATATCTTTTCTTAGTAAATACTCATTACGTTACCCAAGCTTCGTCACAATTTAAGACATAATGTTTGATTCATCTATGACTGTCAGAAAACATTCCACTTTTAAAATTTTTGAAATACTTTTTAAATTCGGAGGAATTAAAATTTTGTGACGTAATAAAACTTGAGTCGGAGTAATAAGAAACTCAGTTTTTTAAAAATCGATTTAACTTATAAAAGAACTCGATTATTTAAAAATGGGACACTTGTGGGTAAATTCAGCTTTATAAAAGTCCAGAGTCTTTTAGAAAACAAACTCGATCTTAAAATATAAAATATTTTCATGAACTAGCTTGATTACATGCCATTTTCCCTCGGCCGGCCGCGTCGAGACGGGACGGGAGCGCAGGCAAGCAGGGGCCGATTCATAACGGGATACAAAAATCCAAGGATCTGTCTGAAAAATCTACAAACCACGGGAGTTACCCAATGTTCCGTCAACACAATTTTTTTTTTTTCTGTTAACACCGTCAACACAAGTTAAGGGACAAGGGAGAATAGAAAACCTCGTATTCCGACCAAAAGGGGGTGAACGGTTCCATTGTTTCGGTCGTGATTCCCCTCTCGGCACTTTGGATTTTGGGGATGAGGGTTTTGGTTTTCGGGTCAATGTCGATCCAATCCTAGCGGTTAGCATTCTTCGATCGGGCGTGAATTGGGTCGGGAGTGGTATGACATGATTTTGTCCTTCCTTTTTTTTCCTCTCTGAAATTCTGGGACTGGAATTTCAAGCGTGATTTCCGCGATCGTCTTTTAGATGCGAATGAATGCTGAGGGTGGCTGCATGCGCGATGTGATTGAGATGGATTCTGGTTCAAGTTTTCTTTTTTTTTTCGTAATCTTGGTTTTTGTGTTCTTGTTTGTCTCTTTGGATTGCTCTGCACGCTGATTTTCTGTATGTTTGCCAAGATGAGGTTGCTTACGGATACGGAATCCTTTTGCTCCCCCACTCCCTGTTCTTGGGATTGTACCGCACAATTTGGGTTCAGTAGTGGTGTTTTGTTTGTAAGAATTCCTTTTTACTACTTCGTGAATTCGAGGTTGATTGGATATTAAGGATTGAGCTTCAACCCCGGGTAATGATTATTTTCTATTTAGACGAGACGGGGATGAGGTTGTGCTTGATGCGTCGTCTGCTACTAACTACTCAGGTTAGACCATTTGATTGGAATGAGCTGGTTAGATTCCGAGATTCATGAGCTGACAACGTCTGTGAAAGTTATCTTTCAAAGCTGATTCTAATGGGGCATTGAAAGATTCCCGTCATGCCCCGTTTTGGAAGATTTCAGTGGGAAAGTAAATGAATGAGGGATGTTATAATGTGAGAGACAACTTGTTTTGGATAACACACATTGTGAGAAAGATGTCCTTTTTTATGGAGTTGATCATGTTTCTGTCTGTTGGTCAAGTTTGTGGTGTGCAGAACTAAAAACGATTCCATTATTCTGTCCATCAATGTCTATATGGTGATCAGCTGCCTGACTTATTGATGATATTCCTTTTAAAGTAGGGTCTTTATAAAAAAATATTTGGCCGAGATAAGTTGCTTGTAGGTCACGGTGATGGTCTCTGTCTAATGTTACCATTAGGAGGACTGAACACTAGGTGCCGGAAAAGCATAAAGAGAAGAAACCCGGGTCACGAGCGATGGAGGCTGCAATGGGTCTTATGAGGAGAATGCCCCCAAAACACTCCGAGACGGCGTTGTCTGCACTTCTCAGCCTGATGCCTGATCACTCTGCCGATCTCCTTTCCCAGGTTGACCAACCTCTTCAGGTACCTCCGTATATTTTTCTCGTTTAATCTCTTCATTTTATATCTCATATTCTGTTATAAGAATCTAATATTGTGGGCAGGTTCTGTATGATGTGGATTGTGGAAGAGAGTTCATCCTCTGTGAATACAATAGAGATGCCGATTCTTACAGGTCCAATGAACACTTCCCTTTACTTGCAGTCACCTTTTTCAACGCATTTTCTCAGTAAGTCGTTCAGTCGCCTCTACGTTTTCTCCTTTTAATATAGGTCGCCATGGTCTAGTAAATATTACCCGCCGTTGGAAGATGGGACACAACCGTCGTCCCAACTCAGAAAGCTTGAAGTCGATGCCAATGAGATCTTCGCAGTTTATCGGGATCAGTGAGATCTCTGTCCTCCATCAAATTATATTCCTTTACTATCGTATGTGTCCGCATACGTTCTACAAATGAATTATTCAGCTGAGTCATAGGTACTATGAAGGTGGCATTTCATCTGTCTATATCTGGGAGGATGACAACGAAGGCTTTGTAGCCTGCTTCTTGATAAAGAAAGGCAAAGATTGTTTCCCCTTCTTTTTGAAATTTCATGTTTATGCATCTTTCATTCTGAGGACGATCATTTGTACAGATGGATCAAAGACTGGTCACGGAAAACGTGGTTGCTTGGAACAAGGGGCATGGGAGGCGGTACATGTAGTTCAGGTATGTTTGCTTCATTTTGTACCCTCAATTGAGTTATCCAGGGGGATACATAAATCCTTGTGATATCCGTGCAGGTTGGTCCTGAAGAGGATGGGAGAGCACATTATTGTTTAACCAGCACCATTATGCTCTCTTTAACTACAGATAATGAATCTTCCGGAACTTTTGGCTTGTCTGGATCGATCAGGCGGCAGGTAACATTGCTTATTCAAGGAATGCATCTCGGATTCTGCTTTCCCTGTTTGTTCACCTGCATTCTCGTGTTGGTCTTTGGTCTTTACTGGTATCAGTACCGTTAGAATTGAGTGGTCTGTGGTGTGGGAGTATCTTGTTTTGGTTTCGCTCATGTAAACCTATGACCACACTGGCCATGTTTTCACGCAACTGTCCGCATACTGTATACTGAAGAATGCTCAGTGATGCAGAACCGTAGTGATGGAGTAGCGTAGCGGAAATAGGAGAAATCACAGAAAAACTAGGAGAAAACGAATATGATGAAGGGAACGATAGAGAATTCTAGGGTTTGTAAGAAAACCTCAAGAAATTCTGAAAATCAGATAATAGGGTAAAAATAATAACCGTCCTCCTTAGAAAACCTAAGGCCTTATTTATACTAGAAAGGAAATCTAATGTGATATTTCTAAAATAACCCTAATATTATAAAATCTAAAAAAATAATAATATGCTCCTGCATCAATCTTCCCGGGTTGGAAAAGTTCGCGACTCTGGCGCGAAAACTTTGACGATCTCAGCATAAATCCCAGGGTCAATCTTATTCAATTCTTCATCCTTAGCTACCAAATCATTTGAAAATTCAGCCCTTAAAGCATCTTTCATGAGTTGTGATTCCTTATCGATGCGTTCTTGGGCAATAGCCGCCTTCTCCCATACTGCATTGGCGCTATGCTCGGAGTCCGTGACACTAAGAGTGACCAACAATATTGTTCCAGTTCCTTGACCCTTCACTTTTCCACCTGAAGCATCCCTTTCTTCAATGGTTAGCATAAATTCATGTGAACTGCCAGGAGTCAGCTCGCTCAGATATTTGACCTCCTCTTGACCAAAATCCTCTTCCAAGCTCGGAACCTGTATGTGAGTGAGCAGGAAGAATTGAGTAAAACTGGCCGTATAGGCCACCGCAGGATCCTGATTCCCATAGTCTACGTAGAAAACTTCAAACTTATCTGAATCAGAACTAACTATTGCTCTGGGGGCATTCACAATCATTGCACGATTCCAGGAATTGTCTGCATTGTACTGAGCAAGGAATATCTCACCCTTCTTAGGATTAAAGGTGCCAATAACAAGAGCCTCTTGGATGCTTAATGCAACAAGCTGGCGCTGTATGGATGTTAACTTGACATCCCCTATTGTCTGGACATAGAACTGACCACCGCCAAAGACTTTCGTCATCCCCACATTAAGCACTTCCTTCTGTCTGTTCTTGACAGACGATCCGTTTGTCTGTTCCTGTCCCTCTACATAGTTCATCCATATCTTCAGCTTCTACCACTTGACAGAGGAAGCAACTTCATTTGCTTCTTCTGAAGCTAATTTTGTTTCAGGGGCATTCTCGGTGACTGTCCTCTTGCCCGATGAAGGAGCCTGGACTCTTGGGAGGAAAACTTGAACAAATTGAAACTCTGGAAGCAGATACACCCGAAGCGTGCTGCCATAGCGGGCCTGTTTCACAATTCCTTGCATGAGCCTGCTTTTACTTGCAGCCAGCAAACCCATGGCATCCAAGTTGTTGGGATTACCAATAGCATATGGAGGAATATTTCTGATGGAAGCCTCAGCAACACCAGACGTCTTGCTCCAATGACCGAGACCTTCTTGACTCTTGTTTAGCTTGTTCCTTGAGACGAATGAGCTCTGTTAGGAAGGGACCTGCATCTCCTTTTTGTCGACAATATTCTCTGACCTTTGCCCAACCTTCGGATTCGACCAATAAAGCAACATTTTTGTCATCTAGAAAAACAGAGCTCAACTCTCGACCGATGGGCGGCACCACATAATCTACTTTGAAAGTGACATCTTTTCCAATGCATATATTCCTTAAATATTCTCTAGTATCCCAAGCGAAAGGCACATCCACACCACCTTTACGGGCCTTTCCTCCAGATGCCATCACACGTATATCCTTTGTCATCTGAGTGATCTAAAGCAGCTTCATCAATACCACCCATATCACTCTCCCCGCGTTGGAAAAGTAAACACCGTTCTGGCGGCTTAACAATTCTTGTATAGTTATCATATCCTTCTTTGCTCTCGTCCATGAATTCAATCCCACCAAAAGATCCTCTAATTCTTCCCCCAATTGTAGCCAACTCTTTGACGTCTTTCCTCAGAGGATGGAATGTGTACATCTTGTTCTGTTCATAAGGGCTGAGATAAGTCTCCTCCGCATATGTGAAATTAACAATATGTGAGCATTCACTATGTGCTATAACATTAGAAACCTCACTTTCACGAGCATCGATCATAATATCCTTGTGCCAATCTTTGACTTCCACTTGAGCAATTGACATGGCCCTTTCGATGACGACCGACTCCCCTTTGATTGGATACACATCAATAATATTTTCGTCCTCATTAGGATATTCATCATAAATAGGCTTTATTTATTCATCGAACTCTTCTTTAGCCTTCCAGTCTTGATATTCACCGGCGTGCATCTTCTCGCTAAAGTCTGCAACTTCAATTTCGATCCCACCACCTTTGAGATCTAGGGCACATCTCTCTTCCAATCCACCTCCTCCTGTGTTGTTTACAGGTCCGGCTTCACGGAAAGGATTGTCTTCGATTTCATCATATTCATCCTCAGTAGTACCTTCCGGTATGTCTAAGGGGTTGTGGTTGCCTTCCGGAATCTCCATTCGGGCTCCCACGCGTTCCTATCGTAGTAGCAGCAACTCTTGGACTGCCTGCGATAGATCTTCAAGCATACTTCTCATTTCAGCAAGTTCCGTCTGTTGATGTTGAACCCCTCTCCCACGGCCTCTACCATGATTAGCCATCATAAATCACTAAACTCTAATCCTAAGGTAGAAACCTGGCTTTGATGCCAATTGATAGAGTAGCGTAGCGGAAATAGGAGAAATCACATGAAAACTAGGAGAAAACGAATAGGATGAAGGGAAAGATAGAGAATTCTAGGGTTTGTAAGAAAACCTCAAAAAATTCTGAAAATCAGATAATATGGTAAAAATAATAACTGTCCTCCTTAGAAATCGTAAGGCCTTATTTATATTAAAAAAGAAATTTAATGTGATATTTCTAAAATAATCCTAATATTATAAAATCTAAAAAAATAATAATATGCTCCTGCATCACGTAGGTATTGCCTACTTAATTCCCTTATGTTTCCATGAATGCATGCTGTAACATCTTTCCAGGACTCTTTCTGTCCAAATCTTTTTAAAATATTAACCCTTCCTCCAATCATGAAGTAGCCTTTTCTAAGCCAGTTTGATGGTTGTGATGGCTATGATTGAGCACTTCTGGTTTGTTTCACAGATGAACATGGCTTTGTCGGTTGCCGAGGGGCATATGTGCAACATGGGGAGGATGATTGAGGAAATGGAGAGCAAGTTGAGGAACTCGTTAGATCAGGTGCGCAGAGTGTTTTACCTCGGACAATCTTCTTCTTGCAGCGCTGTTTTGCGATCGAGTGCTCATAAGCTTTTTGACCCCTCGCTGAAAATGATCTCCCGCTATCTGCAATTTGCTTTTCCAAACTCCAGGTCTATTTCGGGAAGACAAGAGAAATGGTCTGCACCCTCCGACCTCCTGCAGAAATCACACAAATGAGGATGTTACCCAAGAGCTAAGTTTGAGAGAGAAGTGACAGGCGTTCTGTTTTCTGAACCTGTTTTTTCTGTTCTTCGACCAAGCCAGTTTGCCTGTGGCTCGAGAAATTTTCAAAGGGTAATCCTCGTTTTCTTCCATCAATGGAGCCAAAAGTCCTGCAGTCGCCTGGCCGAGTTTACATCCCTCTGTATCAGTTGATGTTTTGGGAGTGTAGAAGGATTTCCTGTCCTGAGATTATATTCAAGTTTGGCTTTTCTGTTACATCTTCTGAGGTCATGTTCTTTTCTGAAAGACGCCTAGGCACTAAACGTTCAAGCCTTCTGAGGTCATGTTCTTTTCTGAAAGACGCCTAGGCACTAAACGTTCAAGCTTGTTTATAAACATCTACGATGATAGTTCTGCGTTCCGAACATGGCTCGATCTCAACATCGGAGACACTAGACTAAAATGACCAATTTACCCTTCTGGCATGTTTTTTTTTTTTTCTAAAGTTCGTTATCCGATAAAACATGCGACTGTAATGAGAGGTCAGCGAAACACCCTTGTTTCCATATTATCATCATCAATGGTGTTCGGAACCGCTGCCTCACGCCATCATCCCAACCTCCTCACTTGCAAACCTGTTTCGCAATCCCTCCACTTCCTCCGCCAAAGTTACCGTCCCCGTGCCAGGCCGAACTCTGCAGTTAGGGTCGCCAGAAATGGGGTTCTGTCTGTCAGGTGTTACATGGAGAATAACAACTCTATCTCCGGGTTTGCGAACAAAGTCATCGGTTCCCTGCCCGTTATAGGTCTTGTTGCAAGGATCCTCAGCGACGAAGGGGGAGTTGGAGGCGATATTGTGGATTTCGCTGAGTTTCGGAGGAGGGTCGGGAAGAAGTCCACCATCGACGATTCCAGAGCTTTCTACGAGTTCAAGGACCGCCGTGGCCGGGTAAGTCGGAGTCTGACTAATTGTTTAGGATTTAGGGCCGAGTCGGCGGAATCTGATCCAGTGGTTGTTGGGTTCAGGCAGGAGATCCATTGTATGTACTGCTGTGCTGTTGGTTAACGGCAGTCGGAGCTGGTCTGCTCAAGTCTGAGGAGATCTTGGAGGGAGTGGCTCGGTTACGGCTCTCGAACGATATCGAGTTTGAAGAACAAAACTTCATTTCGTTGATGAACGAGGCGAGAGAGGTCAGTCTCAGTCCTTATTAATCTGAACAATACATGGGGAGTGTTCGACCACTGCCCATGTGTTCAGTTTCGTCAACAATTATCTTCATCTTGTCCAACCTGCAGAAAAGGGCGAAGCTGAAAGCACCTGCCCCGACCATACCAATGGAGCTCCGCATCGAGAAGGCACTTGATGCAATCTACGTATGTTGCTTTGGAAGGGATCCAATCGAGGAGGAAGACCAAGAGCTCTTAACGATCATGCTGAGCACCATTTTCCCCTCAGTCGATTCAGCACAAATACAGTCCATGATAAAGGAGAAGGCGAGGAGGGTAGATGAAGGCAGCGATGAATTCATCATGCCGGAACCACAGCCATTACCTGAAGCTGCCGTTGGGCTCCAAATGAAGGACCTCCAGTTTCTTAGGCAAAACAGTAGTGAGACTTAAGAGTGGCTCGTTCAGCATTCGTACTCAGACAATCATGAAAATTTGAGATCACTAATCAATTCGATACTTAATCATGGTGCATACGTGTATTTCTCTCATTCGGAATCTATGTTGGCCGTGAAAATCCTAACACAATGATCAGCCCCACAAGAAGCAAGATGTGCTATGTTGCCGCAGTTGGTACCACTGGGGTTAAGCCACACCAACCGGTTAACAGTGGATACATGGCAAAGGAATGGGTCTAACCTCCGGGCTAGGACGGTGGACACCTCAAGTTTCTGCACGGATAATGTCCAGAGTTCACTGAGCCCACTCTCCATTCCTACTGCTAGTAGGCCTTTGTTCCTCTGGGGATTGAGACCGAGCCAGGAAACGGCAGTGACGCAGCTGGTAAATTGTGGCAGAGCTGCGAGGCGGCTAACTGAAGTTCCTTGCAGCATGGACCATATTTTCACGGTTTTATCACGCGACCCTGTTGCAAACTCATGACCGAACGGATTCCAAGAACATGTCCATATTATTCTCTTGAGTGCCTTTTTCATTTCTAACAGTTGGTGATCGATTTCATCCGACCCTAAATAAGATCATAAGTGTATAAGAACTGCCGAAAACGCTAAAAACTGAGACGAACACAACTTGCTGTAGCATACCTTTTCTCTTGATTGAGAAGACACAGAATTTCCTCTCTCTAAACAGCTAAAAGCTTACTGTCATCGTGAGAGAATTCCAATTGGGTAATGGTTAAGTTGTGAGAGTGAAGCCGACCGACCACCTTCCATGTACCCACATGCCACAACCATATTTCAGCCACAGCCGCCGATTGAGCCTAGAAGATATTACTTCAATTCAAAACTTCTTGGTACAAACGTCTCATGAGACAAATCTGTATGAACTTTGCATACCTTACAAGATGATGCAATAAGTGTTCCCGAGCGATTACAGCACAATGAATACAATTCATTCCCATGACCATAAAGCTTGTGTGTCTCTGGCCAAAGCGTATGCCAGGCAAGCTGGTCTTCGACAGTGGTTTAGTCAAAACCACAGGAACAGCATCAGGAACAGATTCGAGGGTGTCGAAACCCTCGTCGCCACTTTTTTTTTTGTGGTCTCACTGGCAGCTGCCACACAACCCAAGCACATATCAATGGAGCTATGGGCAAAGGGAAGTGCAACAGATTAGAGTGCAAGAGAGCAAGTTGTACCGTGGACTAAATAGGTTTCTGAGACAGCCCAAGGGGCCGACATGTTAGCGCCCAAAATCTGAGTTTCAGGTTGATCATTTTCAGGAAATGCACAGGATTGAAGTAAGCCGGTTCAATGTCTTCAAAAAGGACAAAGGAGCCTCAAACACTCTTGAGACTCTCTCATCAGCTCCACTGACGAATCGATGGTTTCCATTTCCTCTAATAATGCTAACATAATTTATATCATGCCCATGAACTTGAGGGCGTGCAATTTCATGCCACGGACTACTTTCAGAAGAATCTTTCCAAGGGGCAAAAACTCGTGTCGTCTGGAAAACACAATTTATTAATCCTCATACAAGAGCATACAAGACCATGAAAGCAGGATTAGCATGGAGGGAGTAGCAAAAGAACTTATGCCTCACCTGATCATGACTAACAGAGAGTATGTATTCTCCAGACCTAGCCCATCAGATGTCTGATACAGCAGCAAAATGCCCAGAAGGGACCCTTTGCGGTTGCCAATCATCAGATCCACATCCTACATTTTCCCACATATAAAAAGTTCCGCCATATCCATGTGCTAAGATTGACTTCCCATCTGAGGACCAATGGCCTCCGTAGAATCCCAAAGCACAATGGCTCAATTCACCCACGGTGACCACATTCATCCAGATACCTGTTGTCCTTTCAGGTTGCCAAATCATCATCGTTTTGTCCATAGATGAAGATAATAGACTGAGTGGCTGATGACAGGGGATATCTCCCCCTGAAGAAGCAACAGGCGGCTGCCATTGTACCGAATAAGTCCAACCTTCATGCCCAAGTAAAAGGGACTCCATCGAAACCTGATAACTGCTCGACCCAGCGACTAGAATAGGGCCTTCAATATATGAGGTCAGGCTAAGTTCACCATTAGTATCTGGCAGACAAGAGTGACTGCTTATCTTCCAGATGCGTATGCTTTTGTCCTGGGATGAACTTGCGAGTAGAAGACTCTCTCCCCTGCCGTCAATGGATATAGGTAATGAGAAGTCCAAGCTCCTTACCCAATCTGTATGGCCTTTCAACTCACAGTGATAACTCTATGAAAGTAGGGTTATTTCGTATATCTAATGATACTTTGTGTGGTTAGTCGTACGAGTATTAATAGAAATTTGGTAGGATTTAAGTACTTTTTAGTTTAGTTTTAGTTTAAGCCGATTTTTGTTATTTTTGTAGTTTTTGAATTTTTTTTTAGTTGAATCTTTTATTTTGTTGATGCCTCTTGCTTTGTCATGTTTTAATGGAGGAAAATGAAGGAGATCTTGAAGCTGGGACGAAGTGAAGTGCATATGAGCGAAAATTGGATAGAGAGCAGAAGGATGAGTCCTTCAGTTTTCAAGGACGCGTTCTTGGGGGTTCTGTGGATGCAAGTGACCACCCGACGAACTTATTTCTAAATCGCTCAAGGGTTCTTCAAGTCTTCCTCAGACTACATTATGAAGACATAGAGGATTAACTAGTCATTTATTTGGTAGTTTTAGGTTATTTTATTTTATTCTCCCTAGAAATATTATTTAGATTTGGAGAATCTTAGGAAATCTTTCTAGATGGGAACAATATATTCTGTTTTAGAGGAACTTTAGGGGGTTTTTATTCTGGGGGGAGATAGGGAGGAGACATTCGACTCGGGAACGGAGGAAGAGGTGACGGCTAGGGTTGAAAAGGGGAGCAGAGAACGAGGCTACTACTTCTCGGATCGGAAGATCGGGATGGCGTTTCTCTTTTCTTTCTTTTCCGTTGATTTATATATCGTTATTGTTTTCTTTTGAACTTGGGATGAATTTCTTTTACGCTATGAACTAATTCCGTTCTCTCTTTTATTATCATTCATCTTGTTTGACTTGACCTCGATATCGTTAAACGTGTGGCCGTTAGGAACTTTTCTCTGTTGATTCTCTTGTTTGCTAGAGTATTTAATTTGCCGCCTTCGACAACTGTGATCCAATTTTTGGCGCCGTTGCCGGGGAATCAATTCTGAGAAATTTTCTTTTCTATTGTTATCACGTTTAGCTATTTGACGTTCAAGTTATTTAATTTTCTTTATTCTTTTCTGTTGATATTAGGTGTATGCGACGAACTCGAAGCACATAAACTCTCCCTTTTGATCCTGAAATCGAAAAGACTTTTCATAGACGTGAGAAAGCTATTGCATCACAGAGCAACATGGACGAAAACCTAATTCCAACTCAACAGAACGAGAGACAGCGGGACATTGACAACAGGCCGATGGTGGAATTCACTTTAGCAAAACCTCACATTAACCGGTTATGCATCGTTGCGCCTGCGATTCAAGCTCGGGACTATGAGATAAAGACATCGGTGATTCAAATGATTCAGAATTCAGTGATGTTTCGAGGATCACCGATCGAGGATCCACATGAGCATTTAAGCAAGTTCTTAAGCCTATGCGATAGTTTCGGGCAAAACGGAGTGCCACAGGATGCAGTTCGATTGAAGTTATTTCCCTTCTCCTTGAAGGACAGAGCATGGAGTTGGCTGAACTTTTTACCGGCTGGATCAATTAGTACCTGGGAACAGATGGAAAAAGCATTCTTAGACCAATATTTCCCGCCATCCAAGATATCCCAGATGAGGAATGAAATTACCACATTCAAGCAACATGAGACGGAAACGTTCGTGGAGGCTTGGGAGCGCTTCAAAAATTTATTAATCCAATGTCCACATCATGATTTACCGGGACGACGACAACTGGAAGCTTTTTACGATGGGTTGACGGAAACATCGCGCAAGGACCTCAACTTAGCGTCGAACGGATCATTCCTACGAAAATCATATGTGGAAGGAAGTGAGCTTTTGGAGACTATGAGGAGGACTTGTGTACCAAGTCAATCATTTGATCGGATTAATGGTAAAAAGACTACGGGTGTTCATGAACTCGATGCACTCACATGTATTCAAGCACAGATATCGGCGTTGGCTAAGAAGTTCGAGATGGTGAATGTACAGTCCATCCAAAGTACAACTAGAGGATGTGATATTTGCGGTGGTGGAAATATAACATATCAATGTTCTGCAAGCATGGAAGAGGCTAATTTTATTGGAAATCAAAGGAACAGCCCCTATTCCAGCACGTATAATCCGGGATGGAGGAACCACCCTAACTTTACTTGGAAAGGGCAACAAACAGTGGATTATCGAGCAACACAACCTCCGGGGTTTCAGCAACCCAATGCCCTAGAACCAGAAAAGAAGACGAATTTTGAGGATTTGATGATGAAGTACATGGTGAATCAAGATGCCATAATAAAGAATCAAACAGCATCAATCAGGAACTTGGAAAATCAAGTTAGTCAGCTCGCGTAAGCCTTGAACTCGCGTCAACAAGGAGGGTTGCCAAGTGATACTGAGGTTAATCCATGTGAATATGTTAAAACAGTAACGTTGAGAAACGGTCGGGCACTTGAAGAAGTACCACCAAAGATTTGGTCGAGTGACAATAAAAAGTCAAGTGAGATTAGTGATCTTCCACGAGAGCCAATTAATGAGGAGACGAACACATCCAGGCTGAACAAAGGACGAGATCAGGAATTTGTGAATTTTCACAGAACCGAGAAGGACGTGTCCTCCGGATCTGAAGGACGCGTCTCTAAACATTCTATGGAAGAAGCAGCGCAGAAGGACGTTACCCTGCCATCTGAAGGACGTGTCCTGTCCCCAACTGAACAACCACATCGTCCCACTTGGATAATACCCAACATGGGTAAGATAGAACGACCACCACTTCCATTCCCTCAAAGAGCTAAGAAGCATGATGAAGCCCAATTCCGTAAGTTTCTCGACGTGTTTAAGAAACTCCATATTAACATTCCTTTTGCAGAAGCTCTGGAGCAGATGCCGAGTTACGTCAAATTCATGAAGGACATTCTATCGATGAAAAGAAGGTAGGTGAGTTTGAAACCGTTGCACTATCGGAAGAATGCAGTGCCCTATTGCAACGAAAACTTCCTCCTAAACTAAAAGATCCAGGTAGTTTCACTATCCCTTGTACTATCGGCTCACAATTCCATGGTAAGGCTTTGTGTGATCTTGGCGCGAGTATCAATCTTATGCCTTTATCTGTATACCATGAGTTAGGTTTGGGGGAAGTGAAACCTACGTATGTGACATTGCAATTAGCTGATAGATCAATAACATATCCTAGAGGTATTGTTGAAGATGTGCTTTTTAAAGTGGATAAGTTTATCTTTCCAGCGGATTTCATAGTTTTAGATTTTGAGGAAGATAAGAATATCCCCATCATCTTAGGGAGGCCATTCTTGGCAACAGGTAGAGCACTCATTGATGTTCAAAAAGGTGAATTGACCATTCGGGTTAATGATCAGAAGGTAACCTTTAATGAAACTCTACCCATTATTATTTCATCGGCATTAACAGTGACACAGGAAGAAAAATTACTTCGAGTCTTGAGGGAATATAAACGAGCATTAGGGTGGACAATTGCTGATATTCGAGGTATCAGTCCGTCAATTTGCATGCACAAGATTTATTAGAAGAAAACCATAAGGTTTCGGTGGAGAATCAACGACGACTCAACCCGAACATGAAGGAAGTAGTCAAGAAGGAAATCATCAAATGGCTTGATGCAGGTATAATATATCCGATTTTTGACAGTTCTTGGGTGAGTCCTGTGAAGTGTGTGTCTAAGAAAGGTGGGATGACCGTTGTCTCCAACGAAAAGAATGAGCTCATTCCCATGCGAACGGTGACTGGTTGGCGAGTTTGCATGGATTATAGGAAGTTGAATAAAGCCACAAGAAAGGACCACTTCCCACATCCGTTTATAAACCAAATGCTAGATCGTCTGGTAGGTAAAGGATTTTATTGTTTTTTAGATGGTTATTCTGGATATAACCAAATTGCCATAGCAGCAGAAGATCAAGAAAAGACTACTTTCACGTGCCCGTATAGTACGTTTGCTTTTCGTCGAATGCCTTTTGGTCTATGTAATGCCCTAGCTACATTTCAGAGATGCATGATGTCTATTTTCACTGATATGTTTGAACAGTGCCTTGAAGTTTTTATGGATGATTTTTCCATCTTTGGGATGTCTTTTGATGATTGCTTGACAAATTTAGCTCGTGTGCTGAAACGTTGTGAAGAAACAAACCTTATTTTAAATTGGGAAAAATGCCATTTTATGGTTCGAGAGGGTATTATTCTTGGACACAGGATATCAAACAAGGGGTTGAAGTGGATCGAGCAAAGATAGAAACGATTGAAAAGTTGCCGCCACCAACATCAGTCAAAGCAATCCGGAGTTTTCTTGGACACGCAGGATTTTACGGAAGATTTATCAAGGACTTTTCCAAAATTTCCAAGCCACTTTGCAATCTCTTAGAAAAGGACAGGTCCTTTATTTTCGATGATGACTGCCTTAGTGCCTTCAACGAGCTCAAGCAAAGGTTAATTTCTGCCCCTATAGTTATTGTACCTGATTGGAATTTACCATTTGAACTAATGTGCGATGCAAGCGATTACGCGATTGGAGCTGTTCTGGACAAAGAGTGAATAAGGTATTTCATGCCATTTACTGTGTGAGTCGAACTCTTGATGATGCTCAGGTAAATTAAACTACCACAGAAAAAGAATTACTTGCGATTGTCTATGCCTTTGATAAATTTCGGAGTTATCTTGTCGATACGAAAGTTATTGTGTTCATTACCATTCTGCCATCAAATACTTGATCTCAAAGAAGGAGGCAAAGGCGAGACTTATCAGGTGGGTTCTTCTTTTGTAAGAGTTTGACCTTGAAATTAGGGACAAAAAGGAATCCGAGAACCAGGTTGCTGATCATTTATCGAGGTTAGAAAATGCGACTTCATCTCATGACTATACGGTAATTAATGAGTCATTCCCTGATAAACAATTGTTTGCGATGAACAATTTGTCGTGCCCTTGGTATGCCGACTTTGTGAATTATATTGTTTCTGACCATATTCCCTCCGACTTTACTCCTCAACAAAAGAAGAAATTTTTGCATGATATACGCTATTACATGTGGGATGAAGCGTTTCTCTTTAAGCATTGTGCTAATCAAGTTAACAGGAGATGTGTGCCAGAGGAGGAAATCAAAGGCATCCTCGAACATTGCCACTCGTCACCCTATGGCGAACACTTTGGAGGAGACCGAACAACGGCTAAAGTTTTGCAATTAGGATTCTATTGGCCGACTCTTTTCAAGGATTCATATAATTTTGTTGCATCTTGTGACAGGTGTCAACGCGTGGGAAACATCACCAGGAGACACGAGATGCCGTTGTAAAACATCCTTGAAATTGAGCTCTTCGATGTGTGGGGTATCGATTTTATGGGTCCCTTTATTTTATCTTTCAATAATAAGTACATCTTTATCGCTGTTGATTATGTTTCAAAGTGGGTGGAAGCAGTAGCTTTGCCTTCTAATGATTCTAAAGTCGTGTGCAAGTTTTTGAAAAAACAGATTTTTACCCGATTTGGCACACCACGGGTTATCATAAGTGGCGAAGGGACGCACTTCTGCAACCGCTATTTTGATCAGCTTCTGAAGAAGTATGGTATCAAGCACAGGATAGCTACAGCGTATCACCCACAGACGAGCGGGCAAGTCGAAGTCTCTAATCGGGAAATCAAGCGTATTTTCGAGAAAACGGTATGTCCAACGAGGAAGGATTGGTCAACGAAGTTAGACGATGCATTGTGGGCATACAGGACAGTATACAAAAATCCAATTGGGATGTCACCATACAGAATGGTTTTTTGCAAGGCATGTCATCTTCCGGTGGAACTCGAGCATAAAGCGTATTGGGCTATGAAGAAGTTGAACCTCAATCTCGAAGAAGCTGGTGGAAGAAGATTACTTCAATTGAATGAGCTCGATGAACTTCGGTTGCAAGCATATGACAGTGCGAGAGTGTACAAGGACAAGACAAAGAAATGACATTATGATAAGATCATACCCAGACACTTCGAGAGAGGCCAATTGGTATTGCTATTCATCTCCTGGCTCAAATTGTTCCCTGGAAAACTAAAATCGCGATGGTCGGGCCCTTTCCGAGTTGTTGAAGTATTCCCATATTGAGCAATTGAAGTAATAGAAGAGAGTTCGAGAATGATATTCAAAGTAAATGGACAACGGCTAAAACATTATCGGGGAAGTTTTGACCGGGAAGCATCCTCGATTAACTTGAAAGAAGCCTGAAAACGAGAAGAAAGTCAAACCGATGACTATAAATCAAGCGCTTCTCGGGAGAAAATTCAAGGACGCGTCCCTCACAGCCAAAGACGCGACCTCGGGCATTCTGCTATCTTACAGAACCATGGAGGACGCATCCTCCAATTTGAAGGACGCGTCCCTCCGAAAAAAAATAAATAAAATAAATAAAACAAATAAAATAAATAAAATATAATAAAGGAGTTATAATTTCTTTTCAGTGACAACCCTAACCCATCTTTCTTGTGCAGCTGCCTCATTCTCCCCTCATTTGCTGACTTCCAGAAGGAGGAGGAGCTTGATTCGGAAAATGACAAACCCCAAGACCTTGAGGAGGAAAATGATGATGATGATAGCAACGACTAGTTCACCCCGAGGGAGTACTTCTTCCCTTCATCTCTTACTATTAATGTTCTCATCGGGGCGATGTTTAGTCTAGGTTTGGGGGTGCTACAATTGTGCTGCAATTATGCTTATCTACGTTGTTTGGGTTGATTGTCATTCCTGTTTTATCGCTTGCTAGTGGTGTTTTGAGTTTGTGTTTTGATTTTTTAGGTCATTTCTAGAGTAAGTTTAGGTGTGTCTAACTCTTCAGTAGACTTGACGATATCTTTGATGAACTGACCCTTATTCGATGATGACTTATTACGCACATGCTTACGACTTATGGAAGAGTGAAAATTGAGCTTAATTGAGTGATTAAACTGTTTTTTTAGTGGGTAATAATTCCTCGGTATGGATTGGTAGTGAGTGAAAACAATTCTCGAAATCTAATAACGCATAGTAGTTGGTGTCGAGTGGGGCTGGTTAGGCATTGATTTGAAGCAAGTTCTGAAAAAAAAGGTAAAAAAAAAAGAGTTACCAAAGCTCTGAGTACCAATGTTTAGGCGTGTGAAAAAGAAAAAAAAGAAATAGAAGTGATTGAAATGTGATTGGCACCTAAATATGTACTTATGGTGTGAGTCGTTCTAGTGTGCTCGAGAATGAGATCCAAGGGGTGCTTCATCGCCTAATGCCTTGGTCCAACTGAACCGGGAGTCGTTGATCAAATACTCGTTACATGGGTACACTAGAATGTGATGAAACATTTAGAGTCGTGTAGCTGAAATAAAGGTTGTGTAAAAAAAAACATGGTTGAAAATCCGGAGGACGAGTGGATGATTAGTGTTTGGTTGGTTCTCTACAAAGTGCCGGTCTAATATGTTTTATTGGAAGTCCTTAATTATTGATTTCACTATATGACATACTGAGATGATCGTTTCGAACATTATGTGAAGTTTGTCAAATTGAATTGTTTTTTTTCTTGACAATTGACTCGACCAACGGAAGTCAGCATGTGTATTGCTGAGAATAGGGAGAGGGTTGCTCAGATTGGATTGAGTTGGGTATTGCTGAAAAGTAATCTTTGTGTTTGTTTTTCTATTTGCTCGAAGACCAGCAAATTATAGGTTTGGGGGTGTGATAACTCTATGAAAGTAGGGTTATTTCATATCTCTAATGATGCTTTGTGTGGTTAGTCATACGAGTATTGATAGGAATTTGGTAGGATTTGAGTACTTTTTAGTTTAGTTTTAGTTTAAGTCGAGTTTTGTTATTTTCGTAATTTTTGAATTTATTTTGAGTTGAATCATTTATTTTGTTGATGCCTCTTGTTTTGTCATGTTTTAATGTAGGAAAATGAAGGAGATCTTGAAGCTGGGACGAAGTGAAGTGCATATGAGCGGAAATTGGACAGAGAGCAGAAGGATGCGTCCTTCAGTTCTCAGGGACGAGTCCTTAGGGGTTCTGTGGATTCAAGTGACCACCCGACGAACTTATTTCCAAATCGCTCAAGGGTTCTTCAAGTCTTCCTCAGACTACATTATGAAGACATAGAGGATCAACTAGTCATTTATTTGGTTGTTTTAGGTTATTTTATTTTATTCTCCCCAGAAATATTATTTAGATTTGGAGAATCTTAGGAAATATTTCTAGATGGGAACAATATATTCTGTTTTAGAGGAACTTTAGGGGGTTTTTATTCTGGGGGGAGATAGGGAGGAGACATTCGACTCGGGAACGGAGGAAGAGGTGACGGCTAGGGTTGAAGAGGGGAGCAGAGAACGAGGCTACTACTTCTCGGATCGGAAGATCAGGAGGGCGTTTCTCTTTTCTTTCTTTCCCGTTGATTTCTATGTCGTTATTGTTTTCTTTTGAACTTGGGATGAATTTCTTTTACGCTATGAACTAATTCCGTTTTCTAGGACTTCAATAGAACTTGACGTTTTTATTTAACGAGTGAATTCCTTTTCTCCTTGTTATTCGAATTTATGTGGTTACTTATTCAAATTTTGATCTTAATGCGATTAATTGCCTGATCACCAATTAATTTGATATGGAGACCTAATCGGGCTTGGAAAAGTTGTTTAGGTTAAGCCGTGGATTGAATAGCCTAAGTTAGTGTCTCGTTGGAAAACGGAGCTAATTCGCGAAAGAGATAGGAATATACCGAATTTCCTTAGGTAGCCATTTAGGGTTGTTGTATAATGGGTTCCCACTAGTTAATTGCCTAGGAATAGAGTGATTAACTTGGTACAGGGAATACGTCCTTAGAGCACTCGGGAGAGGCGTAAGGAGATTATCGTACCCTAGGTTAGTAACTTGAGAATTTGATAACTGGAGAAAAGAAGGAACGTGTTAGATAATTCGTTAGGGGAAGTTGATAGTCCTAGGCTTTTAATATTTGATTGAATCATCGTTTATTTGCATTTTATTTCTCTCTTTTATTATCATTCATCTTGTTTGACTTGACCTCGATATCGTTAAACGCGTGGCCGTTAGGAACTTTTCTCTGTTAATTCTCTGTGGGATCGACCTCTACTTACCCTTTCTACAAGTTAGTTAGGTTTGCTAGAGTATAAAATTTGCCGCCTTCGACAAGCTGGTCACAGAGGCATGAACAAACTGACAACAAAAGCATCCAGATAAAGAACAGGGTTTCTCAACAGCAACACAAGGAATAGAAGTGCTAAGACCTTTAGTCAAGTACCTTTCCCAACCTGCTCCCACAATAAAGATGCACTTCATTATCGAGTCCTCCCGTAGCAAGAACGACCTGCTCAGCATTAGCAGACAACTGTGCCATTGAGAGTGCTACCATTGACTTTGAACCAACTGATATGGAGTCGGTCAAAGACATTGAACGTGGACTTTATTTTAGAAGACCAAACAAAATATTTACAGGAGCAAGATTATGTAAATATACATAAATTCTCTCCCACCCTGCACTAATCGTGTAAGAGTCTGTACAATACAATGGAAACACTGGATTGCATGGATTGTTTATTTTGGTAGCTCTAACCGCTTCCAAGCTTATCAGGCGGTACATAACATTTATCCGGTAAATATTTGGAAAAAAGAACCGAAGAGTTAGCTAACCTTCCTTTGCAGATGAAAGCACCAAATCCCATATATTAATTGTGCCATTTGACGAAGTTGATGTAACCAATGCTTCATTTTCAGGAAAAATAGATCCAGCCCTTCGGGTGCAACTCGGGCACTTGCAGAACTACTGAAAAAGAGTAATCCATGATTTAGCACCACATGCAATGAAGAAATTCAACCAGATTGCACTAAACCTGGCATAAATAGCCGTAGACCAATATACCAATGGATATTGGCTAAGAATAAAGGAATATAATCTCACAAGATGTCTGTTTCCAATAAATAGACCAAGGGGGGAATCAATAGCACATAACCGAACAATCCGTCATAAACAACCTTTTCTGAACAGAAAATACAACATTCTCTGAAAGAGAAAAACAAATACCTTCTCATCATGCACACACGGCATAATGATGCCATCAGCATCTCCAGACAAAAGATAATGTCGCTCATGATTGCCAGCTGAAAATCACAAGGAAAATAACTTCATTAATCATCCTGAAATGTTCGTGGGGCATGGATCACAAGAAAATGGCCCTGAGTCGATCAACATTCTGTTACCAATGTAAATGCATATTTCAAAAAATCACAAAATACATCAAAGAATCCTGAAGCATCAACACATTGAAAGGACCCTTTAATGCGTGAACTAATTTCGTTCATTAAATTTAAATCAAGTAGCTGAAACGGCAAAATTATCAGAATATTTTTTAGATGGGTAAGAGTATAATGAGGGCTAAACATTTCGGCATTTTCATACACTGGAGCCCTTACAAATTTAAACCTTGGGGGAGAAGACGGGGACGGCGTTCTGGGCACTGAAGGAAACGAGTCCGGAAGCTCCCCATAAGACGTTGTTCACCACCCTGTTGCAACCCACGCCAATGAACACCCTCTTCGCTTCTACTCCGCCGCCCGCCGTCCCTTCCATCTATCTTTCCGGCCAAGCCCCTACGTAAAGGAAGAAGAACCATCTCGGCCGACTCTTTTTTTAGGTCAAATGATACCTCAATAATGGAATTCTATGTGGCGCCCAGGTGGCCAATAACGTCGTCTGCCCACCGTTGAATTGCTGACTGTGCATGACATGGCGCCGACGTGGAGTAGAAAAAATGTACACATCCCGATCTGATGTGGACTCCCCCAAATCACCTAAACCCTAATTGCCCAAAGTCTCTGATCTCAGTCTAATCCCCCAAATCACGTAAACCTTAATTGCCCAAACACTCCCCGATCATTCATTCCCTTCCTCTGTTATTCCCGTCTTTATTTATTTCCTACCTCCTCTCTTCTCGACCTCCAACACCGGCCTCTATCGATCCCGACCTCCAACACCTACGACTTCCATCATTCTTGACGTCCAAGGAAGGACGAACTCGGTAATTTCTAACCTCCAACATTAGTAATTTCTAATGCTTCTTGCTTGTGGATTTGTTGTGGGTTCGTTGTAGGGTTAAGGCGGTTTAGGATAGGTTGTTAGTCTGTTATGGCTTGACTGTTAAGGCTTGGTTTAGGATTGGTTATTGGTTGATTGTAAGTTATTTTCATCTCACTTTTTGATTGACCTTATGAATCAGGGATTGATACATGTTGTTGCTAATTTAGCACCGCTGGCAGAGCACAGAAATTGTGCAAGGCATGTCTATGCCAATTGGAAAACTACTCACCGAGGATAACTGTTGAAGAAACGTTTTTGGACTGCCGTGAAAGCACTCATCAGGCAGCCTATAACAAAGCATTGAACAACATGGGATTGCTGTCTCCCGAAGCAGCTCAAGAATTTATCAAATAAGAACCTGAACATTTTTGCAAGTTGAGTACTCCTGTCCACTTTAATGCTAGCTGAAAGGTAAGTTTTTTGTCCCTTGAACATAGTTGTTATATTATGTACAAGTATTCTTTGATACATCGGTGAAGTGTGATGCAATTGACAACAACTTACGTGAGATTTTTAACAGCTATATTGCAGTATCTAGAATAAAGCCTATTGTAGACATGATGGATGACATAAGATCGACATTGATGAAGAGAATGTACCATAAGTACAAATTATTTGATGATTGGGAAGATGAGATATGTCCAGAGATTAGGAAAAAGATTGAAACCTTGAAAGTTTCTGCTGGTTTATGGGTTCCTAAGCTTGCTATTGGTGATAAATTTGAGGCAATTCGTAGACAGGAAAAGTTTGTTATTGATTCGAAAGCATGTACATGTAGTTGTAGGGAATGGGAGTTGATGGGCATTCCTTGTTGTCATGTGGTATTATATGCATCAACTTCATGAAGCATGACGTTGAGGCATATGTGCATGAATATTTCAAGAAATCATATTATATGATGACATATCAGCACCTATTGATACTTATGGAAGGAGAAAACACATGGCCAGAGGATACAGGTGAGCCTATTCAACCTCCTCCATTTAAGATAAGGCTAGGGAGAGCAAAGAGGAACCGCAAGAAGGGACTTGAAGAGAAGTCAAAGAATGTAACAAGACTGTCTAGAAAAGGAGGGGAGATTAGGTGCAATACGTGCAAGTTATATGGACACAATAAGAGGAGTTGTAAAACAGCAATGGATGCTGAAACACAACCAGTGGTCCCACCTGAAATAGTTCTTTCTAGTGGTCAGGTAAGTATCGAGTTGGATGTTTTGTAAGTTATTGTTTGGCCATTCACGATTCAAGACAATTTTTTGTTTTAACAGGACACATCTGGAAGGGGATCTGGTGGAAGTGTCAGAGGAGGAAGAATGGTACCTGTTGGAAGGGGACCTATGGGAGGGGATCTGTTGGAGGCAGGGGAAGAGGAGGAAGAATGGTACCTGCAAGCACTGGAAGAGGAAACAGGGGAAGGGGAGACAGGGGAAGAGAAGCAATATTCTGTGCTACATCTCATATGGAAGTGGGCGCAAGCAGTCATGCTCAGAGCAGCTACAATATGGGGACATCTGCAACACATGAATCTTCTGTGGCTGGAGTAAGCATGGAGGCGTCCACCAATGTGCAACCTTAATTTGAGGCTGCTGCGAGTTTGAGGCTGTAATGTCTCCACTGGGAGTTTGTAAAATTAGTTTGGTTTGTTATTGCTACTGGGTCCTTAGTTTTGTTTTGTATTGCTACTGGGTACTTAGTTTGGTTTGATGTTGCTACTGGTCTGTCTGTAATGTCTATAACATTTATCATGGTTTGATTTGTTTTAGTATAATAAACTGCTGTTTTGAGCCTGGAAATGAACAGCAATAACAATGATCTAACAGCCATATTCCAGTAATTGACCTAACAATGACAAGCTGATTTAACAACAACAATTGACTTACAAAAGCAATGGACTAACAACTAACAACACCAATGGCTAACAACAATGCCTAAACATCAATGGGCTGAAATCAACCGGTGGAAATGGGCAACGAGGTGAAGTTGAGTTAACGGGGATGTCAGGATATCAGGGAGAATGGGAGATCAGGGAGGCCGGTGGAATTTTGAGGTTGATGATGGTTGGGGATGTCGGCAAGGTCGTGGAGGAAGGACGGGGGAATAAGGGGAGTAAGAGATTTCGTTGGGGAATGGAGGATGGGGAGATTCGAAGAGGTTAGGGTTCATGGATAGGGGGAATCGGGGGAGAATCAGAGAGGTTAGGGTTTATGATTTGGGGGATTTTGTTGATGGGGTTCAATTAGGGAGTGTTGGGAGAAGCTAACAGTGGGCAGACGACGTTACTGGCTACCTGGGCGCCACGTAGGATTCCGTCATCCTCTTCGGTTAACGGTGGTTAAAATTGATATAACGGCCAATCGTTAGGATGCGTGATGATATTTTGTAAAGTTAAGATATATCGAAAAACACGACCAAACTTTGGGGTAGAATTGCTAATTTGGCCCTTTTTTTATTACAACCTTGTTGTACCAGGCAGAACCTTGCCGCTATTCTTCCGCCTTTGGGTTTTTTCTTAAGGCAAAATATACGTTTATGGCTTCGACTTTGAGCCAACTTTCTATTTTGTCATTAACTTAGTTTGTTATATAATTTTGTCATCAACTTTTATTTTTATTTTAATTTTGGTCAATCTTGAATTTCTTCTAGCGAAAGCCAAACAAGACCTTAATATAGTTTGACTCGTGTCCTATAATAGTGGAGTTTCAACCTTTCATTCATTCGTCTCATAATATACTTTATCCGTAGTACCAGCTCCCTAATAGAACATCATCCGACCTTCATCGATTTTGCATATTTTTTGATAGCATCAGCAACTATCGTTAACTTCGGCTTCCAATTCACTTGATTTGTCCATCAAAATTTTAAAATAAAAACATACATGAAAGGTTTCAATATTATTTCCTCGATAAATGAAAAATTGTCTATTACGGTTTGTTTGGCTTATCCGCTTTAAAATTCAAGATTGACCAAAATCAAAATAAAAATAAAAGCTGGTGACAAAATAACAATGACAAAACAAAAAATTGGCTCAAAGTTGAGGCCATAAATAAATATTTTGCCTGTTCTTAAATTATGTATTTATCGGAATTTAAAAAGACATTTTTTATTTTACAAAACAGTTTTCAAAATTCATCCTATCCATTTTCTTTTTCGGTTTTCGGTCTTCATCTTGGGTGGAAATTCTTCTATCCCATTTATTTTTTCGATTTTGCGGTCCTTATGTTGAGTGGACCGTCCAACATCCCCACGGTGGAATCGTCTCTTCGGTAAAAACGAGAGATGCGACACATGGGCTTTAAGGATGAGAAAGATGGCTCTTGAAAATTGTCTCTTTAGTAAATTTAGTAATAGATTTCTAAGATCCGCCACATAAAACTCATAAATTTACAAAATTGAATCGTATTTTGAGGAATTTTTTTAAAAACTAATGATATTTTCGTAAAACCGCGTGACTATTTAGTACAACTAACACTACAGTAAACGAAAGCCTAAATCTTTTCTCGAGGTATCTATGGTTTTTAAAACATTTGTGAAATACAGTTTTAATTTATAAAACTCTCTCAGTATTGCTCTTATATCGTGCTTCATTCAATTTATATAAAAAATTATGCTTACTGATCGTGACACTACCTTTAGGGAGGTATGTCGCGAACTGCACCATTGACATTCAAAAGAGTATTGCGGTCATGAATCATGACACTCGAGCGCTTAGACTAATTTTTTTTTTCTAAAAGTGCGAGTACTGACGTTTCCAATCGCGATACTCAAACACTTCTGATTTTTTTTCTAAATTGTCGCCGTTTTCAATCGCGATACTCCTTTAGATGTCAATGATGCGATTCAAAAATGCCACATACATCCCCGAGTTAGCATCGCGGTTGAGAATAAACTCTTCTTCGTAATTTTCATGTGGCGATTATTGACAGCAACATAAGAGTATATTGAAAGATTTTTACAAATTAAAACCATATTTCATAAATTTTTTTTTTAAAGTAAATCATATAAAAAAATTCTAAAATACCTAGTGTTTAAAAGAATTGATTAAAATGTTCGGGGTTAAAAAAATTTCAAATTTTACACGGTCAAAGTTGTCTTTGATGACTTATGAGGCCCGGGCAAAGTCTTCTTTGAAAAAGACGACTTTGCATTCTTTTCAATTTTGTGAAATTCGTCATTTGAAAAGATGATTTTTGCTTGAAAAGATGGTTTTTTTTGGGACTCAGTTTCCTAAATTTTCAGTTTTCGAATTGATTTCAAATATTTTTAGTTTCGGACTCGAATTCGGACATTAAATTTAAATTTCGAAATCAGACTAGAATTTCATATTCTAAAAGACAAAAATCGGGTAATCTGAATATTCGAAAAAAATATTGTGTTTGTGTGGGTCAGTACAGTGTCGGGGTTCATTGAGACTATTGTCTCAATTATAATGTTCTCCCCTTCTCAGGAGAGGACAACCCTAAAATGTTAAAACGACAACCCATCCCCCTTTGTCTTGATTTTTTCATCCTCTTCTTCTCCTCTTTCCCACCCCAGTTTCAACCAATGTCCGGCCATCTGGGAGAAGTAGTCGGGTTCCTGTTGATATCACTTTTTCTTGAGTTCTAGTTTCCAATCGTTTTCTTCCATTGGTTATTTTCTGTGTATGTCTTGTATTGTGGGTAGTGATTTGTTATGTCCGATGTTGTTCAGTTCCTTACCCCCAAATATTTGCGTTGGGACTTGAAGGAATTTGGGAGTTTGTTGATTGATTAAGTAACAACATTAGTTTGTTGCTTGATTTCTAATTGTGTTGTTGGGAGTTTGATTTTCCTAGTATCATTAGTTTCAAATTGATATTTATATAGTGGACATAGGAGTTGAAATGGTTAAGTAACAAGGTTAGTTGTGCGGAACTTTGATTTCGCTAATCATTGTATAGTCATTCGTGGTTTTGATTTCCTTTATCTTTGTCCATTCCGAAGGATGCATCGCATCTCATTTCATAAGCACTGGTGGCTTTAGGAGCAGTAGACTCGGTCTATTTTGGACCAACTTCTTTGAAACTTTAAATTCGGAATATTCGAATATCTAAATTTTAAATTTGAACTATTTTCGGATTCGAAAATTCGTAATTATCTTAAATAAGATTCATACTTATATTTAAAAACTAAAATTCAAAATTTCGTACTCGAATAAAATTCTAACTTGAATATTCAAGTCAGATTCGAATGCTTACCCATGCCCATACTCAAAAGATGTCTTTTAAAAGTCGACTAATTAAAAAGGACTATGACTTCGAATCTTCCTCATTCGCACTCTCCCACGCTCCCCCTTTCTCTCTTTTATCTTTTTCCCCCCGTACCCCCATCTCCCGATCTTTGATGCAATTTTTTATCCATCTCACAATTTTTTTCTTTTAGCAACACCATCACTCCAAATAGTCGGCAAATATTGCGTTTTGATTTTTTTTTTAAAACAACCAAAGTCGTCTTCTGAACCGAGACTTTCATTAGCGAAATAATAAAAAGTCTAGTCTTTCATCTTTTGAATGAACGACTTTCACTAGCGAAGTGGAAATAAAAAGACTACATACATACATATATTATTTGTCCAGCCTAAGTCGACTTTTGAAAAGATGACATTTTAATAAATTCTTTTAAAGATTCCAATACTTTATAGTTTCTCTCGTAAACCATATTTCCTTTTAAAACTCATCTTTTCTAATATAAATAAGACCTCAATTCGGAATAGGCTAACGTCAAGACGCTTTCCAGACATTTACTAAAATTAGGTTTTTATTTGGTACATTTTTACGAAACGTGACAAAAATTTAGTACATTTGGGATTTTTTCGTAGATGTGTCAATTAGCTTCGTACTTTCTTCGTACATTTGTACGAGTTTTTACTAAATAATGAGTTTGGACAAATGTACTAAATATGAACAGTGTAATGTTAGTAATGTACGAAACAATTGTTTCGTAAATGGTCGACGGGCTTCGTAATTTTATTGTACATTTGTATGGACTTTTACTAAATTTCTTAATCGATTCGGAAAAAGTAATAAATAAGAATAATGATATTCTAGTAATTTACTAAATAGTGCAATTGTTTCGTAATGATCCGATGGACTTACTTTCTTTGTTCCTTTGTAAGGACTTTTACTACGTAACGAGCTTGGACAAATTTACTAAATTTAAATAGTAATTTTTTAGTAATTTGTTAAAATAATTAATATTCTACGAGAATATTGATCCCATGTACTAAGATAGTATATAAATTATTAAAATATTTCATAATTTATACGAAAAAGTGACGTACATTACTAATTAAAACAGTATTTTTCTAGGCTAGTACTGAACTTATGCGCCAAATTATCTTTCTGCCTATCACCCGCCCCCCTTATTCACCTTTTTTTTTCTTATTTATGTCCACCTATTCGCTTCCCCATGTACCCATCTGCCTCCAGAAATTGCAGCGGCCAACCCCACTGTCCCTCGACGATCTGAGTTGCTTGGGTATGAGGGTCTGCGCGGTAGAGTTTCTTTTGAATGGGACTGATGAGGAAAATGATTGCCTGGGTGAGAGGCATAAAGGTAATATGGCTTGGCGTATAGGTTCATAGCTACACTAGTAAATTACTGTTTTAATTAGTAAAGTACGAAAATTTTTTCGTACGAAATTATTAATATTTTAGTGATTTACGTACTATCTTCCTACACTTTACTAGCTACGACAGCAATCTATTATTAATTGTTTTAATAAATTATTAAAAATTCACTATTTAAATTTAATACTTTTATTCAAGCTCATTAATGAAATTTATTGAAAGCCCTGTACAAACATACGAAAAAAGTACTAAGCCCATCAGCCCACTATAAACAATTATATTGTTTAATGAATTACTAAAAAATTATTATTAATATTTAGTATATTTTTTAAATTCATTAAAAAATTTAGTAAAAGCCCGTGTAAATATGCGATGAAATTACGAAATAATTATACCGTTTTGTACGTTATTAAAATTACAGTTTTCTAATTTAGTACATTTATCTAAGTCATTAACGAATTTAGTAAAAACTCGTAAATATACGAAGAAATTACAAAACCCATCTATCTATTTACGAAAATAAATCTCAAATGTACTAAAATTGTTTCCCTGTTTGGCAAAAATTTAGCAAACAGTGTTAGAAATTTAATAAACTTCTGGACGTCAGGCTCTTCCAATTCATATTTTGCAGTCTTTCTACAATCTTTCTTTGCTGCCGAAGTAAAGACAGAGAAACAAGGAAGCATAGATCAGCTTCCTTCTCTCCTTTCATGGCGTCAATGACTTCCGAAGGTTTGACGGTGACGCAGAGGGACCAGCTGATGGTGGAGCAAGAAGTGGGCAAGATCTACGCCCTCTTCTCCGAGCTCCCACCCTCCTCCAAGTCCATCCTGTCCGTACACCCCCTCCCCCATCCGTTTTATTTTGTGTAAAGATGTTATTTTTTGAATTTCTAGATCGATTTTCGTTCTGATTGGTTTGTCGGTATTTGGTCTTTGTGATCAAGTTTGGAGCTTCAGCGAGATGAACACCAGGAGTACCTGAAGCGGGGCCTTTCGATTCTGCCCCCGTCGTTTGCTTCCCTTGATGCCAAGTATCCTTCTTCCACCAAGCCCCCTGGACTGTGTTGGACATGCTCCCTTGTTATTGATTGGATTTGTTGGGTTTTTGGATGGAGTATATTGATTTAACCGTACCTACAATCTTTGCTGCATCATTCATTTCTGTTTGGATTTTGTTAACAATTTGCCTTTCTATCCTTGTTGATATTTAGACTTCATGGGTGCTCATGAGAAATCTTTGGTTATGGTAAGTCATGAGATGTAACATCCATTTTTGTGAGCTCCCTTCTGAATTTTGTTTCTGGGAATTTAGAATCACCCTATCAAGTTTAGCCTTGGAAGAATGGGGTGGTTTTCTGTCGTCCTTTTTCATATGCAATATCTTCACATAGTCTCCCTCTTGAGATGCATAAGAATTACTCTTAACATGCTAAAGATTTTATTATGATTGATTAGAAGCTAGTTTAACATATTTGTCCATCATTGATCGTTCCTGGCAGTCGTCCTTGGCTATGCTACTGGATTTTACACTCCGTTGCTTTGCTTGACGGATATATTGAGCCTGAAATGGAAGATGCTGTGGTCGACTTCCTCAGCCGCTGTCAGGTGCTAACCTCTTGTACTTTACTCAGTTGTTGCCGTCTTTCATGTTTGAGGATGATTAGAAACTCCAAAGAATAGGATCAACATTGAGTAGACTGAATACTTTGGTTCCTGCGTATGAGCAATTTTATTTAGGAATCACTCTTGTTTTTCATGTGGAAATTCTCAAGCCTTCTTGTTTTCTGTTCATTGTGTGCCCCAATAATCAAGAATCTACAACCATTTTCCTTTTATGTAGGACCCGGGGGGAGGATATGGCGGAGGTCCTGGACAGGCAAGTTTCTTGTTTATTTAATTCGTGTCAGAATATTGTGGCCAATATATTCGGAGTCTGCTGTTATCTGCTATCACTCAACTGGCACGCTTGCCTTCTAGTTTTTGTTTGTCAACTTGAAATGGTATCATAATGTATGTACTGCCATTCCTTTGTTATAAGACCCAGCTTTATAAACTGTAGTCGTAGCACGGTTTTCCGAATGAATATTTCTGGTTGGAGAGCTTCAGAAAATCGCTTCCTTTCTTTGATGTTGGAAAAAACCTTCTGACAAACTTTATCATTCCCCTACTGTTCAGATGCCTCATCTAGCAACAACCTATGCTGCTGTCAACTCACTCATTACGCTGGGTGGTAGCAGATCTCTTTCTTCCATTGATAGGTGATTTGTTTTATTTTCTTTATTATGCACCACATCTTTATCATTGACTAGGATATAACTTGACTTCTTTGGATATGTTTTCCTTCCCAGAGGTGCTCTCTACACATTCTTCAGGAAAATGAAACAACCAATTGGGGGATACAGGTATGAAACTATATATTTCAAGCGAATGGCATGCTCCTGCTCTTTCCCCCTGAGTGCTTTTATAACCTTCAGGACATTAGTATATTTTTCATGATGCTGAATGCGTTGTTTTGTAGAATGCATGATGGAGGAGAAGTTGACACGCGGGCTTGCTATACTGCAATCTCTGTAAGATTGGCCACTTGCCTTCACTTTTTCTTTTCAAATTCTCATCACTAGGTGCAATATTTGCTGGCTTGCATGGTGGTAGCTACGTCTGCATGTTTTAATTACCCGTTATTCCATGAAAGTTTAGAGCATGCTTGGCCTTGCATGTGTTCTTGAGGTGCTTGTGCTTGTGCACTGAGTTATCCCCATGTTCCAAACAATGCATCGATTCGCCTTGTGGTGTCATAGGTGGATGTATTCCTTTGGCAACATTATGATTTCTGAACAATGTATCAATTCGCCTTATGGCGTGATAGATTTATGAGTTCCAATCGGCTTATGCTTTCCTAATGTACCGGTGTTGATATTACTACCTGGCTTTCTTATTTAGTATAGTAGATTGGTTTAGTTAAGGATCTGGTGGATGGTTCCACTAACTTTTGTTTTTCTCTCTGTCTCTATGCCATCCTCGAAAATAGATTTATGTTCTGATGTATTGTTTTCTGGAATAAGTTATTGCATTACATCCTTGCTTTGGTTTGGCAGGTTGCGAGCATTCTGAATCTTTTGGATGATGAATTAGTTAAAGATGTCGGCAGTTACATTTTGAGGTTTGGTTCCTATTGATCTCATGAACTTTATTTGTGTTTGTACTGGGTGATGCATCGTCGTCCGCCCTTTCTTTAACCTTTAGGTTATTCATTGGCGCCTTACAGAATTAGTTTTGGCTTTTCTCCATTATAACATTAGCATCTCCTTGATGCGGTGATTCTATTCTTCTGTATCATCACAAGTTTCGCGAAATCCAATGGTTTTTATCATCTCTGTTGCATCGAGTGCGCATAGTATTGAAGTAGCTGTGTTCAGTTATAATCTATTGTCCTGTTTATCGTAATGTGCACCGGGAAGTGAATTCTCCCATTGTGTTTGCCTCGTAGTTGTCAGACTTACGAAGGCGGCATTGCTGGGGAACCCGGATCTGAAGCTCATGGTGGGTATGTCTCATTATGAATGCTTTGTTTTCAGCATAATGACGGCCGTGGTTTGTTTTCTTTTTCCTCTCATAATGAATGAAATATTCCTGCTCCTAAAATTGATAGTTACACGTTCTGTGGATTGGCGACTATGATCTTGATCGGTGAGGTTGATCGGTTGGACCTGCCTCGATTAGTTGTGAGTCAATGCCTCTACTTTCATCACCCATCCGTTACTCCATCAGCTGCTCTCATCTCTTTTGACTTGAAATTGCTACTCAAGGATTGGCTCGTCTTCCGACAAGGAGTGGAATGCGGCTTCCAAGGTCGAACCAATAAGTTAGTGGATGGTTGTTACTCCTTCTGGCAGGTGTTTCTTACAGGCCCGTTCTTCGTACTGCTTAAAAACACTGAATCGCTGAAGTATCATCTAGGGTGGCACATTAACATTGATGGAATCGTTGCATCAATTGTTTCATGGAGATGGACTCTCGAACTCTTCTCAATCAGATGCATCTGAGTTGTCTGGAGACGAAGGCCATGCGACACATGACCATAGCTGTTCAAGCCATGGTTAGTATTTTTATCTTCCCTTGCATCGCAGATATATAAACATCATGTATGTATGCAGGCTTGCCTTACAAATTATCGTCGTTCGCATGCTATTTCATTCCTTATGCGTGATTTGTACTTGTTTTAGGCCCGGAGAACACTATGGCCTCCATAAACCTGCGAGACACGAGCTACAACTTCATTCACGGACGCCGAAAGGGGGGTCCGCTTTTTGATAGCTTGGCATTGCAGCAATATATTCTACTGTGCTCTCAGGTACTCAGTCATTCTTGGGTTTGGGATCACACAAATACTGTGTTTTGCCGTCTCGTAACAGTTTTGTTTATCTCTCGGACGATACAGTTGCGGGATGGAGGATTGAGGGACAAGCCAGGGAAGAATAGAGACTTCTACCACACCTGCTATTGTTTAAGCGGGCTCTCGGCGAGTCAATACAGCAGCTCAAAAGACTTGGAATCTGCGCCATTGCCTCAAGCCGTCCTGGGGCCATATTCCAACCTGACGGAGCCCGTCCACCCTCTCCACAACGTGTTGCTTAGCAAATATCACGACGCCAGGGATTATTTCGCCTTAGGTTGAAGCAATTTAGTTGTGTCGCAGGTGGATCTCGTTTCCGGTTCCATCTAAAATGGATATCTTCCCTTGACGATAAGACTTTGGATTTTGAATACGTATCGGGGTCGCCACTAACTTATTTTCAGTTCAGGTTAAAAAAACTGTAGAGATTCATTAAGATTCGGGAAGTAGGGATTAGTAAATCGCATGCATCACAAAGAAAATGTTAAAAGTGTATTTCTAAGAACTTAAATTTATTTAGAGCTCGGTTTTAAGAGGAAAGTTTACATTATGTTTAAAATAAAATAATCTCGAGCTCATTAACCTTGAGAGTCCATGTGAATAGTTTTTTTGAAAAAAGTTTTCTGATTAAAAATGTTTTATTTGGGCAAAACACAAACAATCACATATTTTTTAAAAACCCTTAATACCATTTCGCGCTCTCCTTGGAATGAACTCATTAACGTTGTGCGTTGATGCTGTTTTAAAATAGGTTTAAAGCGAACCTGACGAGCCGTTGATGCCGAACGTTAATGAGTGTGAAGCCGTCTTCAGAGGTTCTTGATCTTCGAGAATCAATATAAACCCTCGAATAAGATTATTCTTGTCTGCATAGCTTCGAATGGGGTGCGTGCCTTGGTTGTCCGCAAGGCACGCCCCCAAAATATATTCCTGTATGGTTAGGGAGGAGATGGAGACGTCCATGGTCGAAAAAGAAAGCTTAGAAAAGAAGGCGCCAGAGATGGGCTGTCCAGGAGTCTTGCTAAGAACGAACTGTTGGAATCCGCATCGGTGAACGAAGGGAGGCTCGGCCAGCTGGGATATAACCTGATGCAATTTCTACCGAAAAACCAGAGAGAATACTACCTTTGGTGATGATGAAGTCCTAATTTTCTCTCCAAAGCGTTTCTTCCTCCTCTCCCCTTCCCTTAATCTGTGTTCTGTCTTATAGCCTTTAAGATCACATCTTTAATTTTTGCTAAGATTTTATTAGTTCTTTTTATGGATTGTTAGATTTTTAGAACATGGAACTATATATTCTTAAGTGATTTTATTTGATCTAATGGATCTTTTTTGTGATTTTATTTTTTGGAAAAAATTGGCTATCAATAATTACCCTTCTTTGTGAGAATATTTGGTAATAATATTCGAACAAAGAATTAATGATAGCCAATATTTGAAAAAGAAATGATAGGTTGTCGTGTTACAAACGCTTGACTGAAAAAATGTTGGGGTCATGTTTGTTTGAACACTTAACCAAGATAGTGGTTAGTATTACGTTTGTTGGTGCTGAACAAAAAATGGAAAACCACAATGGTTTTGCGTCTGGAGAAAATTCTTAACCGAACTAAATACTGAAAATAGTGTCACGTCTGTTAAGAGGCGCTTAATCGAAATTGAAAAATCTGAAGTGGTGTCACGTATGTTAGTAGACGCTTAACCGAAACTGTAAAATCGGAAGTGGTGTCACGTTTGTTAGTAGACGCTTAACCGAAACTGTAAAATCGGAAGTGGTGTCACGTTTGTTAGTAAACGCTTAATCGAAACTGTAAAACCGGAAGTGGTGTCACGTTTGTTAGTAGACGCTTAATCGAAACTGTAAAATCAGAAGTGGTGTCACGTCTGTTAGTAGACGCTTAACCGAAACTGGAAAACTGGAAGTTGTGTCATGTCTATTATTAGACGCTGAACCAAAATAGAGGTTGGTGTCACGTTTGTTTGTAAACGCACCAACTAACCGACTTAAAAATGGTATAACGTTTGTTAATAAACGTTTTACCGGATTGAAAATGGTATCGTGTTTATTCGTAAACGTTTTACCGAATGGTGTGGCATTTGTTAGTAAATGCTTAACCAAAGTAAAAAATGGTTTGGCGATTGTTAGTAAACGCTTAGTCAAGTGATGTCGAGTTTATTAGTAAACGCTCCCTAAAATTTTTGTCTTTTTTTCTTTCTGACACTTTGCTTTTGCGACCGAGTTTGCTTTTTCTTTGAATGATGCTAAAGGGCTCTCTTTTCTTTTTTGCTTGTTTACCACTGTCTCATTTTTTAATATTCAACATGTTGAAATGTTTGGAATTGTTTATAGAATTTACTAGAATGGTTGAAACATGGTGAGATTAATGTGTCGACTTGCAAAATTCAACAAGGAAGTACTTCATACTCAAGCTTGAGGAAGTGACATATTTGCATCTGAGTCCTATTAGAAAGTCTAGACTACAGGAACTCCTTTATCTCGATGTGAGGCGACTTTTTGACTTGAAAGGGTCAATTGTACTTCGACAAATCTTTACTTTGGCTAGGAATGACTAGTAAGGGTAAAGTGTTTGGGGATAAGAATGAATGCTCGATGTCATCCTAGCTAGAGCATTTTCCGCCAGGATTTCCTTCCCATCCGATTCTATCAAGTATGATTTCCTTACAAGTGCTTTCACTCGACTCTTGCAAAGGTATGTGTTTGGGGATAGGCTTGTCTTTCTATCTCTAGCACACAAGTGTTCCGCTGGAGAAAGTGTTTCAAATTTTTGAATAAAATTGTTTAGTGAGAATGCATAACAAATGAACATGACACGATAATTTTACCTATGATGTTCACCTCGACTTGATGCCCTGTAGGGAAAAGAGGATGTATAATCAAGTTCAATGTAAAAAATTTTAAATTTGGAACGATACTTTTCTTTATTGGTTACCTGACGACGCGTGCTCGTTGCCCCAACAAAAGCCTCTGCGAAGAAATGAAGAATGATTAGTTTTTTATTTTGTGATATTTTAGCTGGAACGATACTTCCTTTACCGATTACCTGAGGCGATTGATTGTTGTCCCAGTTAAAATATCTGCCAATAAAGATAACATTGATTAATTTCTAATTTAATGTGATTTAAATTAGAACGATACTTTCTTTCACCGTTTATTCGACATGGCTTGCGAGCCCCATAGGTTGAGTCTTTTGGGTTGATTTTCTAGTTCATCAATCCTGAAACAACTTTTTAGAAAGGTCATTAGGAAGAATAAATATGACATTGTAATTGCTCTAAAAAGAAAGATAACAAGAATTTGCTAGTTTCATTTTCAGGTATAATAGCTTAAGAGTAATAACATCGACCTATTGGGATGGAACACATCCGTCTATCTTTGTTAGGATGAGAGTGCCTCTTATGAGTATTTGCTTGACAACATATGGGTTGTCGTAGTTGTGGATGGGCTTTCTTCGAGGATCCTTAGACTTTTGAAAGAATGCTCTTTAAAATCATGTCACTGGGCTTGTAGGCCACCGGCTTGATTTTTTGTTGGAAGCTTAGGACGTGCGTTCTTGATAACCTCAGTTGGTAGAAATACTTATGGCCATAATCCAATTCGAAAGAAGTTGCCCCAATTGAAATGCATGTTGTCATTCGATAGATGAGAGCTTTTCGTGGTTGACTTGACATGGATGCGCTGCCCCAGCTTAGTAAGTTGTTAAGCTTGAACTTTTAATAGTTCAAAAGCTTGATGATGTGATTGTTCTCATTTAAGGATCCGGAGATTTTGTAAAGAAACATTAGAGAATAGTATGAATGTTCGACAATGAAGTTATTTGAAAGAAAATCTGAATGTCGGGCCCTTATGATGACTTTATCATAGTCCGAGCTCCCAATCAATACAATGAAATTGAGACAGCGTGCAATATTCTTTGATTTCGAAGTGATTGAAAAGAGAATTGAATCGTCAATCCCTTGTAGGGTTAGTCTCGTCTTGGTTTGAGGATCTAACAACAGTGCGTCGATGCTCTTGAAGCATGTATGCTTCTTTGGAAATAAGCCTGCTTCGGTAGAATTGACGATCCCCAAATCATGGCTTGCCTTTCAGTAAGTCCATTGGGAAATTGTCCTTGAATTGTCTTAGTTCTAGCAAAGAAAATAAAGGTAATAAATGTTCAATTTTGAATGTAAAAAAAAAACAAAACGATACTTCCTTTGCACTTTCATTCTTGAAGGCAAGTCGGTTTTTTTTTGGAATGAAGCTTGCTCCAGTATACGCTTTGAGATTAATGTTGTCACAGTTTAGGATTGATGCGGTCATGATGTCTCCTTTTCTGAGTTCAATGGTTGAGAGAACATGCTTTGTTGTATTTCTTTGACGTTGGTGTTGAACAAACTCCACGATATCATTTTATTTGCTTATTGACGATCTTTCTCAATTTGTTCTTCGAATGCTGATGGTGATTGTAGACCTATGATTGGTGTTGTGGATGGTGATAATATGAAAGTGGTTGAATGAATTTTGCTTCTTTGACTTTAATATTCGGTCTAATTGAATGTTCATCGGATGCCTCGTTGGAAGAGGGGATGTTCGTCTGCCTACATAAAAATACCGAAATCCAGATGGTAGATGACATGCTTGATTAGTTTAAATAATAAGCAAGATTGGATATAACCAAAAATTTGGAAATGAAATGTGTGTGAGACAAAGTCAAGCTGGAATGATGTTGTTACACATTTGAACTCTTCCGGGGGAGAGGACATCCAAAGCTTTCGTGGCTAATGGGTAGCTCAACTTCGATGGATATGATTACCTCGAACAAAAATAAAATATGCTGCATTAGTTTGAATGAAGAAAGTTAGTTCATGAATGCAAAATATATGTCAACGCTTATATGCCCTTTTTCTTTAAAAAAATGAGGCGACGCTTTCCACAAAAATTGTCGGAGTTAGCTGATGGTAAAACGAGTTCGAAGTCCATTGAAAACATATGAGCATCGTTGCAGATGTCCCAAAAGAAGAGTTTTTTTTAACATGTATCAAAATTATGCATATGAGTAGGCATTTTTCTAAATTAATGTATGTAGAATGATCAAGTTCAAAAATTGCAAGCATAAGTGACAATATGTGAGCACAAAAAATGATCGGTGTAGAAATCACTTCCCTTATATTCGCTCGTTGAACAAAAGGCATGTTAGTGAAATTGAGAGTAAGAGAAAATGGTGGTTAATGTATAACAAGAAACATCAATTTAGACCATATGGACAAATAGTGTAGATAAGTATAAGATTTTTCTATCAACCGTTTCGGATGTGGCTTGGACCCGTTCATTAACCGTCAAATGGAAGAATCCGAGTCTGGGTTCATTTTAATTGAAAGGACTCGGATATTCGTTCGACGGTAAACGGGTGGGTACCCACCTAAAGGAAGAGGCAAATGGCCAATACCTGTCGGCATATGGTATACCCGAACTAATCCTGTGGCGCCCGAATGAAGGCTCATATAGCATAAGAAATCAAACATCAAGTAATATTGCATGAAAATCAAACAAATTCCAATGCAAAACACATACGAAAAATTAAGTGCCCCCTATTTCATAAAAAGTGTTTTCGACCCTATTTCTCTAAAAAAAGTCACCCAAGTTTTTCGAGCGGAGTCGCCAAATTTGTCGCGAGTAGATCCCATTTCCGGTTCCATATAAAATGGATGTCCCCCCTTGACGATACGGCTTCGGATTTTGAAAACATGTCGAAGTCGACACTAACCTATTTTAAGTTTAGGTTAAAAAAACTATAGAGATTCCATTAAGGTTAGGGAATTAGGGATTACTAAATTGCATGCATCACAAAGAAAAGGTTAAAAGTGTATTTTTAAGAACCTGAATTTATTTAGAGCTCCGTTTTGAAAAGAATGCTCACGTTATGTTTAAAATAAAATAATCTCTAGCTCATTAACCTTGAGAGTCTATGTGAATCATTTTTTTGAAAAAAAGTTTTCTGACTAAAAATGTTTTATTTAGGCAAACCACAAACAATCACATATTTTTTAAAAACCATTAATAACCTTAAGCCTAATTGAATTCAAGGGAGAACCAGGTGTAGAATAAGCGAGTTTGTACCATTTCTCGCTCTCCTTGCAACCCACCTGTTAGCATTGTACCTTTCGATGCAGTTTTAAAATTTGTTTACAGCGATTCTGGCGAGCCGTCGACACCGAACGTTAATGGGTGCGAAGCCGTCTTAAGATGTTCTTGATATTTGAGAATCCAAATAAACCCTCGAATAAGATTATTATTATCCACATAGCTTCGAATGGGATGCATGCATTGGTTGTTCGCAAGGCACACCACCGAAATATATTCGGTCAGGGAGGAGATGGAGACGTCCGTGGTTGAAAAAGAAAGCTTAGAAAAGAAGGCGACAGAGATGGGCTGTCTGGGAGTCTTGCTAAGAACGGACTGCTGGAGCCAGTGTTGGAGTTTGCTGGCATCGCGGGATGTCAAGCGAGCCGTCGCGGGAGTGGCAAGATTTGGGACACCGGGCAGCCGTCATTCATTGCAGGTCGGAGGAACCCGAGAGAAAAAAAAACAGGAAAGACACAGGAAGGATCCAAGACTTGAGGGAGTCTGCCATGGGTGTTCGCCAGCCAACATTCCTGCAATGAAAAGAAAGAACAGTAGACAAAACCCATAAAAAAAATGTGAATTTATAAGTAGAACGATATTACCCGTTGCTCGGAATCTACGAGCAACGTCGATGAGGTTGCGTTGTCGACGACTGCCGTTGCTCCAGCACTAATGGGGGCGTTCGGGTCGACTTCAGAGCGGCTCGAACTCCGATTTTGGTGGCGGGATTGGCATTCTAAAGTGGTGGTGCTGCGAGCTTGAGAATGTTTGAGTGGGACACCAGGAGACCAGTGTTGTTGCTGCTATGGTTGGCTCGGGAAGATGGCTGCTAAGGCGGGGTAGCTGCGTTGCGGTTGATTGCGTAATCGTGATTCCATGACGAAATCCACGGGGTAAAAGATTGAAGCCGCAACTACGAGTCTCCACGGGGAAGGTTTATTTGTATTAATCTTCTTCACCATCCCTACAATTTTAAATTCCTCTTCTTATAAGTGTCTCCCGCGAAGTTTATCATACCTCTCAGTTTTTCTATTTTTACATGATCAAAATTATTGTAATCCAAAATAATGGATGAGTGAACGTGATAAAAATCTTAGCTTAGAACGATGTCTTCGAGGCAGATGGGAGTCATCTTGTTGCTGGTGCGAGCCAACCATGCTGGGAGAGTTAGGAACGTCGGGGCAGCCGCTGGAATCTGGATCGTTGGTGAGGAGGATTTGGTCAACCGAGTCATGGTAATCGGGAAAATGCTGCTGTTGCAGCCGGAGTCATCGAGTATCTGCATTACAAGGGCGACAAGTTGGGGCTGCTACACCGCTTGGGATTTATTGCGTCCATCACGGCGGAAACAAAGAGGATGACAGATAGTTTGATCCACCTCGCAATAACAAGACGTCTTGGGTTAGAAGAATGGTTAAAAAAATAACAGATAAATTGACCGATATTACCCGGGATTGATGGAGGAGCAGATGGGAGCCACGACGACGAATAATCTGAAGCTACTGCTGCGTTGGTGAACGAAGGGAGGCTCGATCGGCTGGGATATAATCTGATGCAATTTCTACGGAGAAATCAGAAGAGAATACTACCTTTGGTGGTGATGAAGTCATCATTTTTATAACTTTTAAGATCAAATTTTTAATTTTTGTTAAGATTTTATTTGTTTCTTTTATGAATTTTTATATTTTTAGAATATAGAACCGTATATTTCATGTTGTTTTCCCATATTTTCATGTTTGTTATTTAATGTCTTCTTTCCCATAGTTATCTCCATGAATGGTTTATCTTTCGATTTTATTTTTTGGAAAAAAATTGGCTATATCAATGACAAAATTTGGCTTCAGTTATAATTAGAGCCTGAAACTCGAGGTTACCTGGCTTAGAGTTGAGTTATGGCTTATTATACAAATAATTTATGTTTTAGTAAGAAAGACAATAATAATCAAAGACCTATTTGAAATTGTTTCTTACATCTAATTACATCATCCTCGTCCACACAACCCGGTCGTCTCTCTCCTTCTTCTTCTTCCCTTTAATATAGTTCAGTCTTTTTGTCTCTAAAGACGTCGACTTTACGCCATGAAAGCACCTCAGCAGCATCTCCAGACCCTCCCCGAAGAACCCGACGACGGCCAAGAAGATCTTCACGACCTCCACGACCATGTCCTACTATCCGAACAACACCGACCCGCGAACCGTGATCCCGACCCCGACCCGGAATCGGAACCTCCCGCTGTGACGCTCCGCTCGGGATCCGAAACAACCTCGCCCATCCACCCCATCGGCTCCCCCGCTTCCGAACTCTCCTCCCTGTCCTCCTCCAAGTACTCCCTCTCCCACCCCTCCTCCCCTGCTCACTCCCCTCCCATGTCGACGCCGATACCCACGACCTCACCCCTCTGCGTCCGGTCGCCGCTGTAGTATCCGTGAAGCGTTCTGTTAGGGATGCGATGGGTCCTGTCACCGTGCTCTCGATCCCGCTGCGGAGTTAAGCGGGGTTTATGGGCCCGGGGCGAGTGGCGGCGAAGGACGGGGGAACACGGGGGACGGCGGTGGGAGGAGGAGGTTGCGGCCCGACCTTTCAGTACTGCGGAGGGCTAGGAGGGAGAGCATGATGAAGCGGGGATTGGTCATACTGACGGTGAGCGGCTGCATCCTCTGCTTGATCTCATTCTCGGTTCTGGCTGCGAACAAGAGCCAGGGATGGGCCTTGGATTCTTTCTACCGCTATAAGGAGTTCAGGTAGTCGTCTATTTGATTAGATTGTCCAATTGGCAGCTGACAGAGATGAAATTAGGGAGAAATTATTGTAGACACTGGAAGTGCTTAGATCTTGAGTTCGATTTAGTTCAGTTTCTGGGCTGCTTATAGGACTTAGCACTACTACAGAACCATCTTCGGTTTTCTTATAGTTTTGATTCTCGGCGAAAGATTAGCGTGAAATCCCAGTGGACGCCATCATGGTTTTGGGTTTTGTGTTTAGGCACTGCTTGGCTGTGAACGCGGTTGGCTTTTTGTACTCGGGATTTCAGGACATCGATCTCGCCATATTATCATCGACTGGGAAAAGGATAGTGAAGTTCCGCCTGCAGCATTACACGGAGTTCTTCCTCGATCAGGCAAGTCATGGACAACCCCGCAGCCTCCTTTTTTTAGCATAATGATCATTCAAATGCCTATAATCTTTGGTCCCTATGGTTATGATGTGCTTGGTGAACTTTTCGATGTTCTCTTGCCGGTATTTGTTTGCACCCACAGAGATGCAAACTTTCTGTTGCCTAAAGAATCTGCTTTTTCAATCAATAGAAAGGCCAGGGGGATGAATAAAGTATTCTCTACGAGGAGTTGGCGAAATACGCCAAGTTATAAAAAACGGATTTCTGCTTGACGGTCCTTCGGTGATAGGATAGGATTAAAAGTGATTCCTTTCGTTGCACTAGCGAAGTGAGGCATCGCTTTTCCTACTTCGATATGCATATTTCTGATGTGACATTGTGGCAAACAGCATGGAAATGGATGCGAGGTTAACTCGGGCCATCGCCAAAGATGTAATGGAATGTTTGACCATTGCTCGTTCGGTGCTAAGGGTTCACGATCATCTTAATGTTCTTTGTTCTCCTTTCATGAGTTGTGTCTTTCCCTCGGGGCAGCTGTTGAGTTACCTCCTGCTGTCGGCATTGTCGTCGGTAGCAACGAGAGTGGACGACTGGGAATCGAACTGGGGGCCGGACAAGTTGCCGCAGATGGCGAGCGCGTCGGTGTGGCTGTCGATCGTGGCATTCCTGGCATTCACACTGAGCTCCATTATATCTGGGTACACGCTCTGTACACTCAAGTACTCCTGAACGCCTCTCTGTATCCTAAAGGTTTTGTAACATACAAAGTCAAATGTTCAAATCTCTAATAGGATGTTGTTGGCACTTTGACTGTGACTAAGTGGGGTGAATTAGTCTTTTCGTTCGAATAGAATTTTCTCGACAAATTCACAGAATCCTCACAGCGGAATGCTTAGCTTCTGTGGTTTACAGAAACTTAAAGACAAATCGCAACAAAATGTTTTATAGTGGTTCGATGAATATACCTACGTCTACTTTTGGTCGCTTTCATTAATACTTGTAAGTAGTGATTACAGTTGTAGAAGGTTGAACCTTTTGTGGTGAAAGAAAAACAGTTCTTTAACCACGAGACGATAAGACTAGCTTAACCAGTACAAGATACTCTCTTGCTGAGTTTGGAATGAGTCTAGGTCGAATCACAAAGAAATCAACCAGACTTGACGAGCACGGAACCCTGGCTGAAAGCTTCAGTCTTCTGTGTCGCTGTAGCGAGCTGTCCCTTCTGTGGATCTGCGAACAGACTTGTTGACGCTTCCTCCACGTGTTCGGACTTCGTCTGATAGGCTTCTCTTCTTGTGTTTTTGATATAATCTGCAAAACAAATAAAGATAACCGTCTACAGAAGGCTACAGTCCCTCACCACTTACGCCTGCTGTAGAAACCTTCTCTTGGACCTCTTTAACAATTCACACCTGCTGCAAAAAAAAAAAAAAAAACAAATAACCAACTACAAAAGGTTGGAGATCCCTCATCGCTGAACGACTACTACAGACTCATTCTCTCCGACCAACTCTGTACGCCGACTCGCTAACCAACGAACCTTCTCCCTAGGCCCTGGTGCACGCAATCCGACTTTACGAACAAAGTTCCGGTCGATAGAGCACTACAGAATGTTCGTTCAGAACAGTAACGTAACCTTTTACATAAGGAAATAATCAACGATTTATTCCCAAAAATAATTGATTCGTTCCGAATTAGTAAATCATTGTATTTAGACAAAATTCATGTGATTTGAATGTTTGGTGGATGTTTCTTATTCACGTAATCTCCTTACAGAAGGTCAATAAGAAATTTTCCAACTTTAACAACATAATTTTCGTAAATAGGAGACTTATATTATTTTCGACTTTTAATGAATTATCTTTCCAGATAATCATTTTAATATTAATTCAAATAATATTCTTAGGAATATTCTTATTTTGAATTAATAAATGAATTAAGATAAATTAATTATTAAAATATCTAATTATGGAAATGTTTTTTAATTACATCATTTGATCTAAAATGATCATTTGAAGATGAAGAAACTATTTTCGTGATATTTTTCCTTTATTAGGAAACATATTATTGTTACAGGATGTTACAGCTTCTGTAAAGTCATAGCAGGTCAAACCTGATGTGTGACACATCATCAAAACCATATCAACAATCTCCCTCTTTTTGATGAGGACAAAATGTTCATCCATAGGAGATATGTTAATGCAAGATGACGTATCAAACTCCCCCTTAGATAGAGACAATAAGGGTTTGACACTTTGTAGAAGCTTTAACAAGCTTTTACTTTTGCAGAATGCAAAAGCTTCTGTATAAGCATATAGCTTGAACAGATTACAGGGAGAAGGCTCCTATATATTTAGCCCGACACTAGCATGTGCTTCTGCACTCCCAGCAAAAATGAGTTGCACTCAAATTTTGCATACCCTATAGAAGGTTGATAACCACATAGTAGGTTTGGCTTTCTATCCCGCTAAATATTCAAGAATTCTTGAAGATTGAGAATTAGCGCTAGGCTATATCTCTTTAACTCTCCCCCTTAATCGTTACTTCCTATTTCTCCAAATATCTTTAAGATCTCTTCCCCTTTTTGTCATTTCAAAAAGAGTAGAAGATAGAAATGGAGAAGAATGGCTTTGCAGAAGGTAAACCATAATTGTAGAAAGTAGAAATAATCCATTCAGAAACGAGTTAGACGTGTCTTAGAGACACTTATACATCAAAACCATAGCAAGACCATTAATATTCCTATAGGATCTGGTCTAAGGTACTGATAGAAGAACAATAGAAGGCATTACTTCATAGGAGACGCCTCAAGATTGTCACGCAGGAGCTTCTCCCTGGCGTGCATCAGTGTGAGAGAGAACAAGATATACTATTCCTGTCATGAAGGATGATGAATCATGTCAGATTCTCTCGGATTTTTCTGAATTAGGAAATGATACTTTCGGATAGACCTTCTGTTCCGAGCTTCTGTAGAGGAAATATTGAGATAATCCTCAAAGATTTAAGAAAATCTGAAATATATCATTTAAGATCTTCTTATGATTCATTTCCATAATTAAGAAACAAATTTGGTTAAAATCGAAGTAGATGTATCGAATTAACCATTCATAGAAGGTTGCACCTTCTATATGTAGTTTCTGCTTGGAGAATCTACATTTATGAAAATATATTTTCTTGACAACATAGTCTATAAAATTGTCAAGAAATCACTATTCCAAATTAATTTCGAATCATGATTCGAAAAGAAATTTGTACTGAACCTTGAACCTACTGTACAAGTTTCTATGACTAAAATGGATAACAGATTCCCAATTCATTCTTGAAAAAGAAGAATTTCTCCTTATCAAGGGGTTTGGTGAAAATGTCAGCCCATTGCTGATCTGTATTAACGTATTCCACGCATACAGATCCTTGTTGCACATTATCCCTCAGAAAATGGTGTCTGAGTTCTATGTATTTTGATCGTGAGTGATAAACTAGGTTGCACATTAAGTTAATCGCACTAGTATTATCACACATGATTGGGATTTTAGCAAATGAGAGATCATAGTCCTCAAGTTGCTGTTTCATTCATAGAAGTTGAGCACAACAGCTGGCAGCTACAATATACTCGGCTTCTGTAGTGGATAGAGAACAGAAGTCTGCTTTTTGGAAAACCATGAGATTTACATGTTTTCCATTAACTGACAAGTACCACTTGTACTTTTTCTATCGATCTTACATCCTGCAAAGTCAGCATCTGAGTAACCAATGAGATCAAAGTCTGATATCTTGGAATACCATATGCCAAGATTTACAGAACCTTGTAAATATCTAAAGATTCTCTTAACTGTTGTCATATGAGACTCTTTAGGTGCTGATTGATATCTAACACAAAGACATACACTGAATAGTATGTCTGGTCTAGAAGCAGTAAGATACATAAGAGAGTCAATCATGCTTCTATAGAGCATGTTATCTACTTCTTTACCGTTTTCATCCTTGTTTATCTTGACACTTGTAGCCATTGGAGTAGACAGAGGCTTAGATCCCTCTAGGCCAAACTTTTTCAGGAGCTGCTTAGTGTACTTCTCTTGATGTAAGAAAGTACCTTCAGCAGTTTGCTGAATTTGTAAGCTGAGGAAGAACGTAAGTTCTGCCATCATGCTCATCTCGAACTCACTTGTCCTGAGTTCAGAGAATTCTATACAGAGCTTATCATCCGTTGATCCAAAGATTATGTCGACGACTTAGAACTAAACAACTACTAGATGATCACCTCTGTGTTTGAGGAAGAGAGTGGTGTCTCCTCTCCCTCTCATAGCCCTTTTCAATGAGAAAGGAGCCGAGTCTCTCATACCATGCTCTAGGTGCCTGTTTTAGACCGTATAGAGCCTTGGAGAGTCTGTAGACGTGATTCTTATACTGTGGATCTTCAAATCCAGGAGGTTGACTCAACTATATCTCTTCTTTGATTTCTCCATTGAGAAATGCACTTCTCACGTCCATTTGATACAACTTGAAGTTGTTATAGCAAGCATAAGCTAATAGTAGCTTGATTGCTTCTAGACGTGCTACAGGAGCAAACGTCTCATCAAAGTCAATACCCTCTTCTTGAGAGTACCCTTTGGCAACAAGTCGTGATTTGTTTCTTATAATAGCACCTGACTCATTGAGTTTATTCTTGAATACCCATTTAGTTCCAATAATGGAACGGTTATCAGGCTTAGGGACAAGTGTCCACACTTTGTTCCTTTCGAATTGATTAAGCTCCTCTTACATTGCAAGAATCCAATCTGGATCATCAAGAGCTTCATCGATTCCGTCTGGTTCTTTCTGTGAAAGAAATGCGGAATGTTCATAGTACGCATTTATAGAACGTCTCGTCTGAATGCCTCTATTAAAGTCTCCTATGACTTGGTCAATAGGAATGCGTTTTTGATATAGAGCAGGTGCTCTTATATCATTTTGTTGATTATTCTGAGAAGATGATGCTTCAAGAGAATTATCAACTGTTTGTTCAGGTTCTCTTTGAGAATCATGAACAGAAGGTTTGGAACCTTTTATGTCTTCCGTAGAAAATTTGGTTTCTATAGAAATTTCTATAGGTTTAAGAGATATTGCATGCTTTGTATTATCTTCTGTTAGCGAGTCAGTAATTTTTACATTAATAGACTCTTCTATAGTAGAAGTCCTTTTGTTAAGGACTCTATAGGCTTTGCTAGACAGTGAGTATCCTAAAAAGATACCTTCATCTGATTTAGCATCAAATTTCCGAAGATTGTCCTTAGAAGGTCTTAGTATAAAACATGGACTTTCAAAGGCATGAAAATAGGAAATATTCGGTATTCTCCCATTGTATAGTTGATAGGGAGTTTTCTCTAATTTGGGTCTTAGTAGTACCCTATTAGAGATATAGCAGGCTGTATTCACATCTTCTGCCCAAAGGTTCCGTGGAACATTGTTCTCACAAATCATGGTTCTTGCTATGTCTATAAGAGTTCGATTTTTTCTTTCTGCGACTCCATTCTGTTGTGGAGTGTAAGGAAGGGAGAAGTTGTGATCGATACCATGTTCATCACATAAGGTAACGAAATCATGGTTTTCAAATTCTGTACCATTATCCGTTCGTATAGCTTTTACAGAAGATGTATTTTCTTTCTATAATTGCTTAGCTTTTATGAAAGGAAATAACGATTTATTGCAAAAAATAATTGATTCGTTCCAGATTAGTAAATCATTGTATCTGGACGAAATTCATGTGATTTGAATGTTTGGTGGATGTTTCTTATTTACGTAATCTCCTTACAGAAGATCAATAAGAAATTTCCAACTTTAACAATATAATTTCGTAAAAAGGAGCCTTATATTATTTTTGTCTTTTAATGAATTATCTTTCCAGATAATCATTTTAATATTAATTCAAATAATAAATAATTAATTAATTATTAAAATATCTAATTATGAAAATATTTTCTAATTACATCATTTGATCTGACATGATCATTTGAAGATGAATAAAATATTTTCGTGATATTTTTCCTTTGTTAGGAAGCATATCATTATTAAAGGAAGTTACTTGTTCTGTAAATTCATAACAGGTCAAACTGTGTACCATATCATCAAAACCATATCAACAGATGTCTTAAAATAAGTTAAAAAATTTGGGTACACTGATCTGATCTTTCCCCCTTGATTTTGTTTTCTTTCATCCAAAGGGTTTCTGTCTGTATTATGACTTCTCTATGATAACAACCAACAAAGTTTATTTTATATTTTATTATTAAAGATATTAATTCATATATATTCCAACGAAATGTCAAACCATTTATTATGACCAATCCGGTTTTATTATTAAAAATATTAATTCATATATATTCGCAAAATGTCAAACTATTTACTATGACAAATCCGGTAACCACTTTAACCTAAATTCTACTTTTATTTTACATGTGTGTCCTTTGTCCATCTGTGAATGAACCCAACCCCAACACACAAATCATAATCATACTCGCACGGAAGTTATTGACCATAAACTAAGGAAGTTGATGGCCACCACATTCCAAGAGCCATCCAAGATGGAGGTGTGGTGGGTCTACTAACGATACGGTAGCGCGTCTTGAAGTTGGTCGTCGATTTCGACATCCCCTAGGTCAACTCCATGCATATCACTGGCGTGTACAAGCTCCCCGGAACTTCTCCTCCTGTAAGTAAAGAAATTAAACAAACCCCCCTCCCTCACCTTTCTCATTCCGTTGATTAATCGGGACATTTCATCTGAGAGTAGGGTGGTCCAGGTTATGACTTGGCCGGAGTTGTCGTTAAGGTTTGTAGCGTAGTCAAAGGCATTAATGTGGGGGACGAGTTGTATGGGTCGGGGAATGCTTGCTCGTACTAGGAGGATCTGGGGGTGTTGGCTTCGCTGTTATTCCGCAACGGAAGCCGAATGTTATTTTGTTCTGTCTGTGGCTCGTAAATTCTTGCATGCTCGATCGGGGACCGACCAATAATTTGACAAGTTTGTCTGGTCGGACAGATCGGCAAGGAAGCATCCAGAGTAGGCGCAACAGTAATTATGGGCACAAGAATAGAGGCCCAATAAGGTCTGCAATGAGTGAAGTCTTCGAGCGAAGCAATTAGGAAAACACAACTATGGCGAATAAAGAGGAAGCGTGGTGACAATCACATAGAATTTTGTGGAGCTTGTTTGCTCCGAAAGTGACCGCGGGCAAGCTGGATTCAAACACGTCGGAAATTTCTGGCACTATGAGCAATTGGTGCTCGGAGGTTCGTTGAATGTGTGGTCGCCGTATGAATGAAAAGAGAGAGAGAAGATAGCGGACGAACACTCTTAAGCGGAAGCACTTACGGATGCCATCGACGATGCCTTTGAGGGGAAACAAGAACGCAAGAGCACAGAGAGCTTGATCGCTGGAATGCTTAAAGATAAAAATGACATGTCTGGCTGTAGAGAGGTGTCCGTATACAATGTCTAAGAACAACTATTTATACTAAGCTACACCTACGTATATATGATAACGAAATATTGCACAAATATTACGTTTCCTTTGTCACTAGTCTTCATGGAATATCTTCTTTCCATTTGAGCAAACATGGCAACAATTCCCTTCCAAATCCTCAGATCGTCTGGGATCTTCCTTAACAGCCACTGATCGAACACATCGCCCATTGGCCTTCGTCGTAGAGTTTCTTTGTTCACCCAGTTACCTGTCGTTTGTCGCTTCGCTGACCCTTGTTGCCCGTCGCTTGGTAACCTGCGCTTGATGACTGCTTCGCCTGGTGTGTTTCCGCAGTCACCTCCTTACTGTGTTTCATGTTCCTGGGGCCTATAATCTAGACCGTTGATCCATAGATGAGGCCGATATTTGTGGTCCGGAATTTCTCTTGCTAAACATATAAACCCCCTCAAGGCAGCTTGAGTGATCTGTCTCGACTTGAAAAAGACCACGTAATCATTCCCCTGCAAATAAGTAACGTGTGCAGGCGAACATAAATCATGGACCGTCGATATCCCCGAAATGCATCGGTTGAGATCCCCGAAATCTCTGTCATAACATCTTCGGTCAGAGCATTTATCTCCCTCATAAGTATACTATAAATAGCGATGCCTGGATCGACTTCCAGATCGCAAACCATCGCTTCTGAAAATAGCCAAGCCATGAGGTTTTCTGTCTTTCAGTATTTTACCCAGGACCTATGTTCATCACCTTAGCTTGTTTAAGAGCCTATGTTCATCACCTTAGCTTGTTTAAGAGCCTATGTTCATCACCTTAGCTTGCTTAAGAGCCTATGTCCATCACCTTATGAGGGTAGTCTCCAAATTCTCCACCTTGCCTTCTGAAAGGAGAGAAGGCATGAGCAAAACCTCGGAACATCACCTGGGTGGTTTCTGATTGGACTAACCTTTGATGCTTCCCAGTGGCCCCGAACCTGTGCGGCTACTAGGAGACTATGAGGGGAAGTCATTGTTCCACCCTTGCTTTGTTATTCTCACGGTTTCTGGGAGGTCCTACCTGGTATCCCTTGAAGACCAGGGATCTCCGCATTTTGCTACATCAGCCCCTCCACCGAGTGAAGAAGCTTTCGTTTGCAGCTAAGGATCTTCTCCATCAGAGGGAATAATCGAGTACCATGTGTAACCGCCTCTCGTGGATAGACCCTTGAACATCTTGGAAAACTCGTAGGATCTTCAATAGAGCATTTCCTAATAAACGGAAACATCGTCTACTGAGTCACTTACGTTTCTTTTGTATGTACATTCATCATTAGTCAAACCCATGTAATAAGCGGATTTGAATGAGAATGAATGCGTATTTTACGTCTCTTCACCTGCCCACTTATGACTTTTGAAACGTCATCAGTTTTCCAGCGAAGCGACGCTCCAGACGTCGCCAATTTGTAGGAGAAGCGACTTCCCTTTTAGGCCTTGGCCGTCAAGAGACGTTCCTTTTGGGCCTTAGCTGTCTTGTCGGTTTCTGAGTATAAAGTCTTTTGGGGTCAGGGTTTCCTGCTCAACACAATCAGGAACCCTTCTCCTTCTTTCTTGTCCCCTTAGAAACCCTGATTTTCCTCCAACTCTCATGGACTCTGGTGCTTCATTCCCGTCGTCCTCGGCTTCTCCGATCCATGAGGAAAGTGACGTGGCCAAATTCCGATTGGCTTTTGCTGAGTCCCGGTAGTTTTAGGTTTTTCCTCGCCACGAAGCGGTGTCCGACTATGGCATTCAAAAGTCGGACCAACAAACCCTGGGTCTGTTTGTCCCTGATTTCAAGCGTTTGGTTCTCTCTAACGCGGAAATGTTGTTCCTTTCTACCAGTAAGTTGGCCGCTGTATTCTCTCATAGCGAGTTCAATTCGTCAGGTGGGGGCCGTCCGTAAGAACGCACCTTCGTTCCTTACCCTCTCCCAGGAGTGAGACGCATAAATACTGGGTCCCAAAATGGATGGAGAAGAAGAGCGCCGCATGGAAAGTGATGGGGATCAAAGTTTTGATCGATGTGTGTCACTCTCCCATCAAGCCCAACTTGTCCATGTGTGCCGGGTTCCTGTCGTTCTGGAACCCTATCGTGAACTGCTTCTATTCCCTAAGGGACCGATGTCGATCACCTTGGAGGATATCTGTTTCCTGACTGGTTGCAATCTTTCTAGAGCCCCCCTTCAGTTTGATTACTAGCGCGACGATTTGGAATTCAATCCTTCGTCGCGCGTTAGCGAAGTGGCCAATCAGCACCTTTTTGGGAATAAATGGGACCCCATGAGGAGTTCGAGTTTTACTTGGAGTGGTTATCCAAATATATCTTTTGCAACCGAGGAAAGCACCCTAGTTCTTTCATAGTTGGAATGGCTGCCAGCCTCGTCGACGCTGCCAATGCTGGCAAGCCGGAGGCTGTGGCCTTTGCCCCCATTTTGGTGAAAGGTTTACCGTGGGCTTTATCAAGCGACGACTGGCCCGACCAACTTTCCTGAATGTCAGACAGATGGCCTCTTGTGGATTGTGTACCTATGGATCGCCTTGTACTTCCCGGGTTTCACCTGTTACCCCCGTGCAATGCATGCTCGGAGTCAAGTTGTCGCGGCAGGTTCCTCTAGGTACTGGGCTCCCTTTAGCGTTGCGGGCTGCATCCGAGCCCTGGCGGACGGACATTCGGATAGTGTCCTCCTGGCGTCCTTTCCCTAAAGAGTAGGAAAAGCTTCGCCTGGATATGGTTGAATACCTTCGCCCAACGCTCTTTGCTAAAGACTTGGTATGGGTGAACTCCGATGGCCTGACCTTTGAGGTGTACAATCCCCAACTATGCGCTCGTTGATAACTCTATGAAAGTAGAGTTATTTGGTACTCTTAACGGGGCTTTACATGGCTAGTTAGACGAGTTTATGCTAGAGTTTTACAAGTTTTTATCATGTTTTTACTTCAGTTTAGTTTTAAGTTACTTTTGTTATTTTATTAAATCTTGAGCTTATTTTGAGAGTAATTGGAAACTAGTTGATGCATATTAGATTTGTTTTGATTTGATGTAGGTAAATGAAGAGAATCAGAACTTGGACAAGTTTTTGGCGCCGTTGCCGGGGAATAATTGTTATTTCTTGACATCAATAGCAGACTCACTGATATTAGACTAGATTTTTTTTATTTTTTTATTTCATTTTTCTTTCTTTGATTTTTTTTTTCAGGATTACTCTCGGTGGATGCGAGATAGCCGAAGTGTTAATTCTTTGGAGTATAACCCCGAGATCGAGCGGACGTGTCGTGCTCTAAGGAAAGAAGCAAAGCTTGGAAAACTATAAGAAAAGATGGCTCTTGAAAATAGAGACATGGAGAATCATAAGGCACTTGGAGACTATGCAATTCCATTAGTGGGTGATGTCCAGATAGGTATTCGAATACTCACAATAGCAACAAATAATTTTGAGATCAAGCCGGTCATCATCCAACTGGTGCAGAATCAATGTCAATTTGGTGGAAATGTCAGCGATGAGCATAATGCCCATATTGCGAGTTTTCTCGAGATCTGTGATACCTTTAAGCGCAACGGTGTGTCTGATGACGCGATCCAACTGAGATTGTTCCCATTCAGCTTACGGGACAAAGCGAAGGCGTGGTTATATTCTCTCATGCCAGGTTCAATTACGACATGTGATGACTTAGCTCGAGAGTTCCTCACCAAGTTCTTTCCACCTATGAAGACGGTGAAGTTGAGGCGAGATATTATTACTTTTATGCAACTCGATGGGGAGAGCTTGTACGAGGCATGGGAGCGATCTAAGGAATCACTCCGGAAGTGTCCACATCACGGCCTTCCGAAGTGGCTGATCGTGCAGACATTTTATAACGGATTGCTACCTACAGTTCGGACATCGATTGACGCAGCAGCTAATGGTGCATTAATGGCAAAACCAACTGATGAGGCGTACACACTGCTGGAAAATATGGCGATCAACACCTACCAATGGGGCAATGAACGAGGACAGATGAGACAACAAGGCATGATGAATGTGGATTCGCTAACACATATAAACGCCAAGATTGATGCTCTCACAAAGATGATGCAAGGGCAACTGAAGATGAATGTTATGAGTTGCGAGGTCTGCGGAGGAGAACACAACTCTGGTGAATGTGTGGAGACGGCAAATTATATGGGTAACTTCAACCGGGGTAGGTAATCCATTTTCTACTACTTACAATGCAGGTTAGAGAAACCATCCCAATTTTTCTTGGAGAGAGACACATCAATATGGACAGCCTGCTGGACCAAGCTCAAACATGGACATGAAGCAAAATTTTGAGCCTCCGGGGTTTCAAGCACAACCACAACAAGTTGCGAAGGAAAAGGTAAGCGTTGATGGCATGTTATAATTGATTTCTTACAAAACTCTTCTATAAAAAGTCTTGAAGCATCGATGAGGACCATGGAGAACCAGATGAGTCAACTTGCATCCGCGATCGCCTCGAGGTCACCGGGAAACTTATCGAGTGACACCGAGATCTATCCAAGGTCAAAGGAACAATGTAAGGTAATGAACCTCAGAACCGGAAAGGTAATCAACGAATATATTGGTTCCTCAAGCCAGGAAAACAAGGCGTCGTTTGAGGAGGAACTTGGACAAGGGGGCATCAAGCAACCTGTAGATGAAAGAAGTGCATCTGAGCAAACTCTTCCCGAGGTTTCTCCTTTAGAAAATCAACCCAACATGGTGATAGCTGATCTCAATGAAGGACAAGAAGAAAAGAGAAGTCCTGAACTCACTAAGGATCTGAAAGCATGGAACCGTGAATGGCGTAAGAAACCAGCCCAGCCGCAACAAGTGACTTACCCGCCACCACCGTTTCCACAACAATTGAAAAGAATGGAGGATGAGAAGCAATTCATGAGATTCCTGGAGCTTTTCAAATAGCTACACATCAACATCCCATTTACAGAAGCAATCGACAAGATGCCCACGTACACAAAATTTCTCAAGGATATTTTATCAAAGAAGCGAAGTTGGAAGAAATTTGAAGTGATTCCGTTATCAAAGGAGTGCAACATGGCATTGCATCAATCACTTCCGCTGAAACTTGCCGATCCAGGGAGTTTTACTATCCCTTGTTGCATTGGTTCTAAAAGTTTTAGTAAAGCTTTATGTGATCTTGGTTCTTCAATTAATTTAATGCCTTATTCGATTTTTCAGGAACTAGGACTTGAAGGAGCAAAGCCAACAACAGTCACACTACAACTGGCGGATCGATCGATTACACACCCATGGGGAGTAGTGGAGGATGTGTTGGTTAACGTAGTTGATTTGATTTTGCCAGCAGATTTTTTAATTCTAGAGATGGAGGCTGATAAAGAGGTGCCGATTATACTTGGTCGACTGTTCCTTGCAACTGGTTGAACATCCATAGATGTAGCAGATGGAATTCTAAAAATGCGAGTTCATGATCAGAAAGTGACTTTCAATATTTTTAATACTCTGAAATACATTGATACTACTGATGAATGTTTTACTTATGACCAAGAGCAAAGTTTCCTGATTCAAGAGAAAGAGCATGAGGATTTCTCACCGATGATAGAAGAGGATTCCATGGAAGTGGAGTGCATTCAACACATTGAACCTCTCGGAGTCGACCTCTCAAAATCTTCAATGAAGCCATCCATCATAGAGCGTCCGATGCTGGAACTCAAATCCCTGCCTTTACATTTGAAATATGCATTTTTTGGTGAGTCTAATACTTTACCAGTAATTGTTTCTAATCGTTTAGATGACATGCAGTTGAATCAATTGTTGGACTTACTACGAGCACATAAAGAGGCAATCGGTTGGAGTTTAGCGCGGACCTCAAGGGGATTAGTCCAACAATTTGTATGCATTAGATCCGACTGGTGGACGAAGAAAAGCGAGTGGTGCATAAGATCCGACTGGTGGACGAAGAAAAGCGAGTGGTGGAAGCACAACGACGACTTAACCCAATCATGAAAGAGGTAGTAAAGAAAGAAGTTCTAAAATTGCTCGATGCAGGTATAATCTATCCTATCTCTTATAGTAATTGGGTGAGTCCCGTTCAATGTGTTCCAAAGAATGGAGGTATGACTGTAGTTTCCAATGATAAGAATGAACTGATTCCTACTCGAACAATAACAGGTTGGCGCGGCATGGATTATCGCAAGCTGAATAATCTGACCAAGAAGGATCACTTTCCGTTACCCTTCATCGATCAAATGCTTGATAGATTAGTTGGACATTCATTTTACTGTTTTCTTGATGGGTATGCAGGTTATAATCAAATTGCCGTAGCGCGGGAGGACCAAGAGAAAACTACTTTTACGTGTCCGTATGGAACATTTGCCTTCAGGAGAATGCCATTTGGACTCTCCAATGCCCCAAGCACCTTTCAAAGGTGTATGATGGCGATATTCTCCGATATGTTGGAGGAATATATCGAGGTATTTATGGATGATTTTTCTGTTTTTGGTGACACTTTTGATCTATGTCTCCAGAATGTAGAGAAAGTGCTCACACGTTGCAAAGCGACCAACCTCGTGCTGAACTGGGAAAAGTGCCACTTCATGGTAAACGAAGGTATTGTGTTAGGCCACAAGGTATCTGAGAAAGGACTTGAAGTAGACATGGCGAAAATCGAAGCTATTGAGCAGATGCAACCTCCGACAAATGTTAAGGCTGTTCGAAGTTTTCTAGGACACGCTGGTTTTTACAGACGTTTTATTAATGATTTCTCAAAGATTGCTAAGCCTCTTAGTAAATTACTCGAGAATGATGTTCGTTTTGAATTTATTGATGAATGTTTACGGGCCTTTCAGGAGTTAAAAGGGCGTCTAGTCACCACACCTATAGTGATAGCTCCGAATTGGAGTTTATCGTTCGAGATTATGACAGATGCGAATGATTTTGCTGTTGGAGTCGTTCTTGGTCAAAGAAAGGATAAGGTGTTTCATACCATATACTATGCCAGCAAGACGTTATCGGATGCCCAGCTCAATTATGCAACAACGGAGAAAGAGTTTCTTGCTGTTGTTTATGTTTTGATAAATTTCGTTCTTATCTTCTCGGTGCACATATTGTGGTTTATACAGATCATTCGGCAATCAAATACTTGATGGTAAAGAAAGACGCAAAATCAAGATTAATAAGGTGGATTATACTACTCCAAGAGTTCGACATTGAGATTCGCGATAGGAAGGGGGTTGAGAATCCAGTTGCAGATCATCTTTCAAGATTGGAATCTAGAAAGGCCGAAACCGAATTGAGCAAAAGAAAGGATGAAAGGCAGGTGGATGAGAATTTTCCAGACGAACATTTATTTTCCATAATTGCGGCGATGACTTCAAGCACTCCATGGTACGCATATGTCGTCAACTTTATTGTAAGTAATGAATTTCCGCTAAACTTAAATTTCCATCAACGTAAAAAATTTCTTCATGATGTGCGATCTTATTTTTGGGATGAACCTTACTTGTTTAAGTTGGGAAAAGATAATTTGTTTAGATGATGTGTCCCGAAAGAGGAACAACTCTTGATACTTACAGGTTGTCATGCAAGCTTGTATGGAGGTCATTTTGGAGGCATAAAAACAGCTTCAAATATACTTCAAAGCGGATTCAAAGATGCTCATGAGTTTTTCATGAAATGTGATGAATGTCAAAGCATTGGAAATATTTCTCGGAGGCATGAGATGCCATTGACTAACATTTTTGAGGTTGAATTGTTCGATGTTTGGGGAATAGACTTTATGTGTCCGTTTCCCTCGTCGTTTGGGAATTCTTACATTTTGGTTGCAGTGGATTATGTCTCAAAGTGGGTGGAAGTATGTGCATGCCCCAAGAACGACGCACAGGTGGTGACACGATTCTTGAAGAGGAACATATTCACTCGTTTTGGTACTCCAAGAACTATCATAAGTGATGGAGGTACGCATTTTTGTAACAAATTATTTGAGAAGTTGCTTTTGAAATATGGAGTGAAGCATAAGGTCACGACGGCATACTACCCGCAAGCCAACGGACAAGTAGAAGTGACAATTCGGGAGATCAAGCGGATCTTGGAGAAAACCGTTAATCCATCTCGCAAGGACTGGGCAATGAAGCTAGACGATGCACTTTGGGCTTATCGAACAACATTCAAAACACCCCTTGGGATGTCACCATACCAGCTGGTTTTCGGAAAGAGTTGTCACTTACCGCTGGAACTTGATCACAAGGCATATTGGGCGGTAAGAAAGTTGAATTTAGATCCACAATTGGCTTTTCAGAAACGTCTTTTGCAGGTACATGAGCTAGAAGAGTTCCGCCTACAAGCATACGAGAGTTCACGGATATACAAAGAGAAAACGAAATTGTGATATGACAAGAAGATCTTGAACAAAGAATTCCAAGAAGAGCAGCAAGTTCTTCTTTATAACTCTCGTCTTAAACTTTTTCCTGGAAAATTGAAGTCACGGTGGTCCGGACCATTTGTGGTTAATCGTGTGTTACCTTTTGGAACTGTGGAATTGCAGGGGAATGAAGGACTTTTCATGGTGAACGGGCAATGTCTCAAGCCATATTTTGGAGGAATAATTGAGCGGCAACCCAGCATGGCTGCACTTGCCGAGCCAATTTATACATGAAAAGGGAGACAAGAGTCAAGCCGATGACTATAAATCACGCGCTGCTCGGGAGGCAACCCGATTTTAGTTTTATTTTTCCTTTTATTTTAGTTTACGGTGTCTCATTTCGTTTTATTTTAAGTTTTTGCCTTGCTTCTACAATATATAGAAGGACGTGTCCCTTCTTAAAAAAAAAAGTTCTCTGATGATTTCACTCAATTGAAAGACACATAACCCTAATATCATTATTCTCTTGTCTTTTTAGCTTTTTGTCAAACACAAGCCCCACGAGAGATCAGACAATGACACCAACGACGAGCTACCCCGGGGGAGTATTATGTTCCATTCATTCTTTTATACTTTATATTACATCGGGACGATGCATAATCTAGGTTTGGGGGTGCCCCCTCGATGAGACTTCCTCTCACTTTGCTAACTCCAGCATACTTCTACCATGTTCGATATGCTAACTCCATCGTTCCCTTTCTTCCTTGGACTACCACACACACCATGGGGTCGCCAACTCTTTTCTTCTCTGCTTTGTTTTGATTTTGTGGTTATTGTGATCGTTTATTTTGAGTTTGGGTGATCTTTAGAAGTGCGCCTTCACTTTCGCTTTCAATATCTTTTTTAGTCGTTTTTTTTATGTTGAGTTAAGTTTGTCAATCTCCTCAGTGAAACTTGATGAAATCTTTAATGAGCTGACCCTGATTCACGGATGACTATTAGTGCATTTTCTCACAACCTATGGAATACTTAAAAACGAATCTTAATTGTTGATTGGACTTAAAGTGTTTTCAAAATGGAATAATTTCTCGGTATGAAGTGTTAGTAAATGAAAACAATTTTAGAAATTTAATAACGCATGGTAGTTGGCATTGAGTGGTGCTAGTCACACATTGCTGAAAGCGAGTTTTGGTTAAAAAAAAAGAAAAAAAAAAGAGAAAACAAATAACGGTTACCAAGGCTCTTAGTACCAATGCTTAGGTGCGTGAAAAAACAATGAAAAGTTGTTTGATTTGCGCCTAATTATGTACTTGTGGTGTGAGTCCTTTTTGGTGTACTCGAGCATGGGATTCGAGGGGTGCTTCATCACCTAGTGCCTTGGTCCAACTGGACTGAGAGTCATTGATTGAATGCTCGTTACATGGGTGCACTAGATTGTGGTGATACAGTTAGAGTCGTGCAGCCAAAATAAAATTTTGTTAAAGAAAGTGATGAAAAACAACCTCTGGATGAGTGGACGATTGGTGTTTGACTTGTTGATTGTTTATTGGAAGTATTTAATTGTTGATTCCACTTCATGACATATTGAGTTGATCATTTTTGGGAAATTGAATAAAGTTTTTGTTGATAAATGGCTTGACTATGGGAAGTGAGTATATGCATTGCTGATAATATAATGGGAGTGCTTCGAAGAGATTGATTCGGGAGTTGCTGAGGAACGTCGTTAGCTTTATTTTCGTGTTTTGTTTCTATGCATTTGCTCTAGGACTAGCAAATATTGGGTTTGGGGGTGTTGATAACTCTATGAAAGTAGAGTTATTTGGTACTCTTAACGGGGCTTTACATGCCTAGTTAGACGAGTTTATGTTAGAGTTTTACAAGTTTTTATCGTGTTTTTACTTCAGTTTATTTTATTAAATTTTGAGCTTATTTTGAGAATAATTGGAAACTAGTTAATGCATCTTAGATTTGTTTTGATTTGATGTAGGTAAATGAAGAGAATCAGAAGTTGGGCAAGTGAAAAATAGACGAAATTTGATAAAGTACTGAAAAGTTACAGAAGGTCGAAGGACGCGTCCTTCAATCTCAAGGACGCGTCAGTCTGGAAGAAGGACGCAACCTTCGACAATTTGCACATGATCTCGCCAAATCACTTGATTCCTTCATTATTACGATTTGAAGAGAGAGAGGCATTAATTAGTTACTCTTTTTATTATTCTTAGGTTATTTTGTTATTTATTTATTTTCTTAGGTTTTTTTAGAATCTTTGAGAATATTAGGAAATCTTTTAAGGGAACAATATATTCTCTATGATAGCCTTAGGAGGAAAGGGGTAGTTTTTTCATTTGTTTTTTAGTTTTTAGACTTTTGCTCTAAGGAGAAGGGGGACGTGCCGACTAGGGTTCGAGAGAAGATCCGGACGAGGCGACTACCAACCAGATCGGGAGATCGGGAGGGTGTTCCTTATCTATTTTCCTTGATTTTTATGTCGATGTTATTTTCTTCTGAACTTTGGATGTTTTTTTATTTTATTATGAACTAATTTTATTATCTAGGGTGCTAAATTTGCAAGACTTGTCAAGGTGATTTTGAACGTGATTTATTTTATTTGAAAGTCTGGTGTTCTTTGATGTGCTTGCGTGTTTATTTTTCTGAAATACGATTGGCATCGGTTTCTGAAATAACTCGGATTACCTTAGCATCGGGATGTGTAAGATTAATTCGAGAGGAAAATCGAGGAACAGGTTAATAGAAACTGGAGATAGGGATATCACAGTTGATATTAATTGGATTGACTATTATGAGTAGATTAATAATGACCGTAGATATGGATATCATGGTTAATGTTAATTGAATAGAATGCTAGGAGTTAATTGAATATAGATCGTAGGGATACGTCTAATATATAGGAGATCATGATTTAAATCCTCGGACAGCTTTATCTAAATGTTCGATTGATCCACGAGAAGTTAAGTAAATTTAGTTGCCCTAGGCTTTCTTATTGATATTTTCTCGTGATCCTTGCTTATTTTATTTTAGTAATTTTCGTTTAATCCATCATTTATTCGATTGGTCTAGATAATATTTAGTGGTTTAATTGGTATTCAAGAACAATTAGTCCTCGTGGGAACGATATATTAAGTGCTATAATCGATTCGTGTATATACTTGCGCAGAACACATTGTTAGCAGGACACCTGTCAGATGGGCTTTACTTAGTGTTTGGCTGTCCAACTCTTCGAGTCCAAGAATCGGCTGCTGGATAAACGAGTCACGCTTCATGTGGGGTCTGGCTTGATTGAATAGTCTCAACAGCCATATCTTCCCATGGCTCAAATCAAACCGGAGCTGTCAGGTAGCCGATCCTCATTCTTTTCCTTTGCTTGGTACAAGATCTGGGGAATCCTGCAAGCCTCTCCTCGTCTAAAGAGGCTGATTCAAGAGGAGAATTCGGCTCATCCATCAGCACTTCCCAGTCCGAGCGAGAAGCCTTCGAAGAAGCGGTCGTCAGGTGATGTTCGTCCTCCTCTGGTATGTCATATCAGTTCATCTTCACTTGGTTAGTATCCTGGTGAGGAACCAACTATTTTGTGTAATAGGTATCAAGAGAACGGAGCCTTCCTCAGCGGGCTCTTCCTCGCAGGGAGCCCGGTCGAAGAAGAAAGCGTCTCATGGGTCTGTCCCCCCAGCATTGTCATGAGTTACTGCTGATCGCCTCATTCCCGGGCAAGTATCGTCCGGGAATGTGCCATGTATTAAGCTCCTAGATGCTCGGTATCCTGATAGGAGATTTAGAAGTAACACCAGTTCCTTTGCTAAAGGTACCGCCGACGTTTCCCCTGCTGCTAACGATGACGTCCCTATTGCTTCTTGGCTAGGCGACTAAGGTAACCTTGAACTGTCCGTCAAGGTGGAGGAGCCCCCCAGTGAAGTGGTGCGTGAAGTTCCGCCCCCACCCCCAAGGGATGAGGCCAGGGTCACATTAGTTGATGATGAGCGACAAAGGCTTCTCAAGGTAGGGCGATAGAAGTTCCCCAGGAACAGGTGACAAAAAATAAGGAAGCCCCCTAAGGCGAGGCGACGGAAGCCACCCAAAGCCATGTGACGGAAGCTCCCCAAGGCCCTCAAGCGCAGGCGACCCTCTTAAGATTTAGAGTTTTGTCCATGGATTACTCTCAAGTCAATGTCTGACTTAAGCGTACCTCATGGCAGCCCTTGCATTCTCTACTCGCCTCCTTCGTCACCATTCTCGAGCGTGGAGTTGGCTCTGAGGACGAGTCGTCGCCCTAACAGCTTTAGCGGGTGAGTTGGGGCAAGTGAGCGCGGATTTGCATGAGCTGAAGATTATGCTCTCGCTTCTTTGAAGATCCCTTTGGTGCTCGTGGGGCGAGCAACAAGAGGATCTCACGCTCAAAGAGAAGCTGGAAGAGAAGAAGAGCTCCTTGTCTCAGCCGTTTCCATCTTCTGCTCGGGTGCACGAGCTGTCTCTTGAAGAAGCCGATCTCTTCAAGAGGAGAGAAGAGTTGTAAGTTACTCTCTAGCGTCTCCAGGAAGATCTAGACGTTACCAGCACAAGCCTGAATGCTGCTCGTGCGGACGAAGCAGCTAAGCGTGTGACCGCCGATCATGAGCGAGAGACAATGGAGAGAGAATGAGACAAAGCCCTAGATGTTGAGGCAAAGGAGATGCTGGTAGCTGCAATGATGGATCGGGCGAAGCGCCTGCTGTATTCTTTACCTCCTGTATGAGACACTACGTTTGTATTTGCCCCTACATCGTGGGGAAACGTTTTGAAATGGTGTTTTTGTGGATTTCCCACATTGTTGGCTTATACCTTTTCAGGTATTTGCCATTAATCTTGAGGTCGTGAACTGACCCGTCAAGCCCACCTAGGCAGTATGAATTCCCATGGTGAGATTCAATTACCTGGAAAGGGACTTCCCAATTCGATGTCCATTTTTCATGGAAGTAATCACGGACTCCCTCAGGTAATCTCAATTTCCAGACTAGATCGCCTTTGCTGAATGATCTAGGGACCACCTTCTTGTTGTAGTAGTAGGCGATATTCTTTTTATGAACCTCTAGATGGTTTAGCACGTTGATCCTGGTGGTTTCTAGATTCTCCAGTTCAAAATGCATGTCCCCATCGTACCCCTCGTGTTCTCCAAGGTGTTTAAGGAGTCTAAGCGATTGATGTCGCACTTTTATTGGAAGCATCGCTTCATGGCCGTACACGAAATTGACCGGTGCGATGCCCATGCTTTCCCTTTTTGTAACTCGGAGTGCCCATAACGTCTCGTGAAGTAGGGTATGCCATGTGCACGGGTTATTTCTGATCATCCTCTGTACAACCCGATTTATGAGTTTGTAGGAGGCCTCTGCTTACCCATTTGGCTGAGCATAATACGGGGTTGAATTGAGTACTTTAAACCCAAAATCTTCGGTGAACTCGTCCATAAGCTCGCCATTGAACACTATTGCGTTGTCTACTACTATACTTTGGGGAATTCCGTATCAGTAGAAAATGAAGTTCTTAATGAACTCAATTACATCCTTCTAGTTGATAGACTTATATGCTGCCGCCTCTGCCCACTTGGTAAAGTAATCCGTGGCGACGAGTATATAAGCATCTCCCATACTCGAGTGAGGATGAATTTCTCCCATGATGTCTAGTGACCATGTCCTAAACAACCATGGCTTTAATATGACATTCATGTCGGTAGCAGGGGTTCGCTTTACTGGCCCGCATTGCTGGCACGCCTGGCAGGCTCGAGCCATTTCGATGCAGTTCTTGACCATTGATGGCCAGTAAAAGCCGCGTCGTTTGATTGACCAACTCATCATGATCCCTGCCTGATGCGCTCCACACAACCCTTCATGTGTTTTCATCATGATTGGGATGGCTTCGTCTAGGTCGACGCATCTTAAGAGGACCTTCTCATTGGTCTTTCTATAGAGGACCCCGTCGAGCAGCGCGTAGTGCCTAGCGATCACTCAGATCTTTCTCTCGACTTTCGTGCTAGTATCTTCGAGGAATCGTCGTATTGGTTCTCACCAATCCTCTTTCAGTTCGAATAAGTCAGCGGTATGAACCTCCTCGTTTTTTTATCTCGCCACTGTTTTGGAACTCTAATCGTTTGCTTAAGAACAAGGTCGTATCATCTTTTGGTGAGTCGTTTGTCAACCTAGAGGCCAACTGTGCCAAGTAGTTGGCTTCTTGGTTGCTGCTCCGCTTCACGTGTATAACCACTGCTGTGTCTAGCTTCGCAAAGAGCTCTTTTTATCTTCGTAAATATTGACCGAGATGAGGTGAGTAGCACTCGCTTTGATCTAAGAGCTGTTGGATCACCAACTGTGAGTCACCGCATATTTTGACATTTCCCAATTTCCAGTCCAGCGCAATATGCAAGGCCAAGACTAGGACCTTATACTCTGCTTCATTGTTAGTTACTTTTCCAATGAGGCGACAAGCCACCCTGGTTTCCTCTTTCCATGGTATCTTGATAAAGAAGCCCACGCCAGGATCCGTTGACCCAAATGGTCCAACTTTCACACGGGTGAACTTCCTCATGTGAGGAATCGAGACTGCCTTCACCATATTGGGTGATGAATTCAGCTAAGGCGTGACCTTTAACCGAAGCTTGCGGCTTGTGGTAGATATTGTAGGTTGAGAGGACCAAAGTCCACTTGTCGATTCTTCCCGTGAGCAAAGGGTTGTCAAAGAATACCTTAGTCACAGGGGTCTTAGAGATGACATATACATCATTAGACCCGATGTAGTGTCTGAGTTGTATACTGCACGGCATACCTTCTCAGTTGGAGTATATCGCTGCTCTGTCTCCGTGAGGAGATGAGACAGATAATAAATCGCTCTTTCTATTCCATCTTGTTCTTATGCTAGTGTTGACCCGATGGTAGACTGGGATGCAGCCACAAAAAAAATGTATGGTACGTTCATTATATCGAGAGCAATCGTCCATAAAGAACATTAGCTCATGGCCTGCTGGTTTGTCTATAAGGACATCAGCGACGGGAATGGGGTACTCATCTTTAGGTGTTGCCTTATTTAGGTCGCGGAAGTCTATATATACCCTGATCTTGCTGTTCTTTTTGACGACGGGTACTTTGCTAGAAATCCAGTCTACGTACTTAGCCGTCTTGATGTAAACGGCTGTAAACAACTTTTTAATTTCGTCGTATACCATCTGAGCTACTTCCCATGACATCCTCCTCATAGTCTGTTTTACGGGCTTGAAATTGCTATATGTCGGGATTCGATGTTCGACCAAGTTCCGGTTTAGTCCAGGCATCTCGGTGTAGTCCCACGCGAAACAATCTTTATAGGTATGGAGAACCTTACTTATGTCATATGCTCCGGTCTCACTCTTGAGTGAACTAAGATAGGTTACGCGTGGTGAGTTAGTGGTCCCTAGGTTTATTTCTTTCAAAGGATCGCACGGAATAACAGAAGTATTAGCAACTTCTTTATTAATATTTATCATGTCTTGGCATGTTTGAGGAAACACATTACATCGTGTCTCGTTTATTTTGGATGCCTTATAAATAGATAATCTCTCCAGGACATCTGATATCGGGTCGAGTACTTCACTCCCAATTAGATGAGGATGGGTTGAGGAGTCCATCGGGCTCCAAATCTGTCTCTGCATGCTGAGCATTGGTGTCATTTCGTATCCCGGCCTCATTCATATCTTTCTCCAAAGGAGTCAAATCTTCATTGACCTCGAGCTGCAGTTCGTCGCCCCACCCAGTTGGAACGATTGGGTTCCGAGGTGGCGCTACGGTGGTCCTTCATACGAAACCAGGAACTCGTAGCCTGTTTCGCCCAGAGGGCCGACGTTCAGGTCTCCTAGAGCATACCTCTGCTTCAGTGTTATATCTTTGACTTGCTTGACTGCCCTTGCACAAACATAAGGTATATTAGCATTTTCATTCGCCTCTCTTATGATAACGTCTAAACCATACTTTCCCCATAGTAGAAGTTCTTGGTGGAAAGTAGAGGGTATGGCACCAGCTTTGTGGAGCCAATCCCTCCCGAGCAGGCCACTAAAAGAGGGCTTTATGTCAATGATGAAGGAAGCTGACTTATTTTCGTGTGTACCCACTCAAAATCTGGCGGAAACCACGCCTAAACAAGAAGAGGTGATCCCGTTGAATTCGTTGACTCTAATATCAGTCTCTCCATGTTCAGCTATGTCATCCCTTAGGCTTTCATAAGATTCGAGGGGGAACAGATTAATAGTCGCTCCGTTATCAATAAGGACGCGACGCATTGCCACGTTGTTGATCGTCGCCTGAATGTGGAGCGGGAACATGTGTTTCCGTAATGGCGCCGGAAGCTCTCTCAACCACCTACTTGGAAAGTTCCGCGGTATTTCGATGGCAGTGTTAGGATTAAAAGGTAGTGTTAGCCTACTTTCTGTCTGATTGCCTTCTTTCTTGGCGAACTTAGCTGGTAGCATGAGGACGTTGCAGCTAGTTCCGTTTGCCTCGGGTGGTGTCCCGGATTGAACTGGGTTGCAATCTCTTAGCGAGTTTGAAGCAAAGTCGCTTTCACTTGACTGCGAAGCTTTTTGGGTTTCAGGGACTGCCGGCTTGGCATGTTTCTCCGCAGCGCGCCGCGTCCTCCTTTCTCTTTGCTTTTTGGTTTTCTCAGTGGGTATCTGGGGTTGCGTTCCCATACCCACTTTCTGCCACATTCCCACATCTGGGAGGACAAGAACACGAACAAAGCATGAGTTTCCGAGGAGTTGCAGGCGATTATCAACTTGAATAAACTTCCTTTTGTGCGGGTCATAACCTCTCTTGAGGTTTCATCTGGGTGAAGTCTCCGAAGAGTGAGTGAATTCGGAGTAAGATATGTTACCTGATGGAGGGTCTACCCTTTCCACCTTGATCTTTCCCTCAGATGCCAAACTGGCCAGTAGCAGGAAGTACTGGTTGCAGCAGAGTTGACAAATCTGGGTGATGAGTACTTTGTGCGCTGCTATTAGCTTGCACCTGTAACAGAGCATGTCAACTGTTAGAAATTGGGCTATTGATGTCCCCTTTTTCATCGCATGCTCGTCGCCCCGAGGGCGATCTCGTCACTTTGTGTTTTCCTTCGCCTGTTGGGATACAAGGCGATCATTAGAGTATACTCATAGTATACATGGAATGTGAATGTTGTGTTACACAAGTGCTCAGTTCTTCATCTTTCACACTAAAATTCATGTGTTTAAGTACTTCTTGGGATGGTTTTATCATCGTCCATATATCATCCATTGAAATAAACCTTTGTTTGGTTATTTACTCAATAACCTCATAGATTTCATGAATCTCTTTAGTCAAAGAGCTATCAAAATAGGTAACTCTCATCATCCTTGATAATTTCTCTCTCGAAGGGTCTACTAGGTCTTCATAAACTGGTAATAATACTTGTATATATCCAATGATTCTTTCTGTATGTTGTGAAATTGGTCTAGAATCAACCTACCTTTAAGACATCTCTTCAACTAATGGTGGTGCAGATGCTTCCACCGACTGATAAAAAATTGTATCATCACCTATATCACTTGCTCTTGAAGTGACATCAAAGAGCCTATAACCTCTGATGTTATTGAGCCCCTCAAAGTTGATGCATTAATAGACAATTGTCTATCAAGCCTAGGGATATTAAACAACGACTCTCCGGACATAAAGGTAATTTAATTACCCTTTTGTTGAATGTTGGTCGCATTGATAGCTCTAGAGATATTAGAATGTTCCATCATAACCGAACTTCTAGGCCATGTTAGTTTCAATAGGTTTTTCTCTCGCCTACGTAATATTCTATAACTGTTTAAACATTCTTTGAACAATTTGGCGATTATCGAGATGTCTTTTACACCAAGACTGGTTGTATTTACAACATGTAAATAATTCTAGCATGATAAACAAAAAATTTGGCTTGAGGATTTATTTTGTCCATATCTTCAAGGTCAGCGAATTCCCTAAATATCTATGGTTCAAGACCATCATAAAACCCTAATTGACTTGAAAATCATACATGACTACTTTCAATATTGATATGTATTCCTGATATTAACTCTTTAAATTCTCTCCATCATTTATCTATCATAGTTGCTACCACAGGATTATCAGATGGTAGATGGTTAAGCGGGACTAGTTCAACCTGGATTAATACAATGTGTATGTAATTGTGCACACATCTTCTGTGTTGCATCTTTCTCTATGCATCATAAAGTGAGTAAAGTAACACCCAAAGCCTCAAGTTCAGTACTTGTAGCTTGAGACGTTGTTTCTATTTGTACAATATCTATTATTGATCTAAACTTGATATTAGACATCCCTCACATTTGTGTTGGAAAACCTCCACTCCAAGATTGTCTAGAATGATCCTCGTATTGACGTTTTTCTTCCATTACTTGATTCGCTGCTTTCAAAGGGACCAACTCATCATTATCGCCACATGCTCCGACTCTCGTCATGAATAAATTGAGATGTCCATATATTAGAATCATCCTTATACTCTGTTTCGTAATTTGAAATAACCTCATAGAATTCTATTTTTGAGTTTAAGTACAAAATTTCTCGCTCATCTATTGGTTCATAAACAAGGACTTCCTCCTTAGGACTTCCATTGTCCAAAGAAACTATGTGGAGTCTTTCTCTCATTTGATTCTTTTGAGGACATGAATCTGCCTTATGCGCTTCTGACCCACCAAACTAGCGACAATTGTAGCCACTCAACGATTTTCCCTTAAGACACTTAGGTACTCTGTCATGCTGATGCAAACCTCAATCCTATTATTGTCCTTGAAGTTTCCTTACAAACCTCTTGAGTCGGTAAGCAGCGGTCAACATTTGGAAACCCTTTTTAGCCATACTTTTCTTTTGTTATAACCTACAAATATTTCTTCTTATCTTGTTCTCTTTGGTTTATCGGAGCATCACACTTGTATCTCAAAGATACATACTCAATTTGAGAACAACAACTCTTCTTCGAATAGGGAAACTTTTTGGTTGCTCCTTTTACCGGATGTTTAGTACACGCCTTCCTAATCGCATACTTGATCGCCTGAATTTTTCCTTCTAATCTAGGGACAACCTTTTCTTCACTAAGGAGTAATTCATAAGCTTTTTGAGTCACCTAAGGCCAAGTCTCCGGAAGGTTTATAAAAATGTCCCCAATATGAACCGTTGAGTGATTACATTTAAATTGTAGTAATATTTTTGGAATTCACGAGCGCAATTATCAAACAAACACATATTACATATTTGTAATTTTTACAAGAGCAGTTAAAGATCGCTCTTTTCTATAGTTTCAATGTATAAAGAAAACAACAAAACTCCCATTTTAATACATTAACAATAATTACTAATACACCATTTAAATTGTAGTAATATTTTTAGAATTCACGAGCGTAATTACAAACAAATGCATATTACGGATTTGTAATTGTTACGAGAGCGATTAAAGATCACTCTTTTTATGGTTTCAATGTATAAAGAAAACAATGAAACTCCCATTTTAATAACATTAACAATAATTACTAATATACCATTCACGATCGGTTGATAAATTTTTTTCCAAATAACCTACTTTTTTTTTCTTTTGCTACATATAAATATCATGACAACCTTATCTTTGACCGATCCAACACATGTTTTGCCTGGCTGGAATGTGAAATACAATCTATGATGTAAGAAATTTTCTTTGGCTAGAACTATTGATACCTGGGGCCACATGTTACTGGATGATATATTTTTCTTTTTACAACATTTAATATTTACATTTTTATAGCTTTGGACAGAAAAACAAGAGGTTGGCTCAAACAAAATTCTCATGATTAAAGTAACTTTTGGATATAAAAATATAAGTTCCACCAAAGTATACTTAATGAAGAAATAAAGTTATTTTGGTAACATAAATTATTTTATTCTAAGGTCAAATATAGACGTAAATGGGGGGATATCACTTTTCTTCTGAGATCCGAATAAATGATCTAAAATAGATAAAAAAAATGATGAAGTGTTCATCATATTTCATTTATTCAACGATGCGTTAAGATCTTTTATTTAGCGTCACGCCGAGATATCGGTACAAACATTAATTACTACAAGCTCGGGCTCGTCTGCGATTAATTGCGATATGCGCCTTCGACCTATGCGCTATGCGTCCGTCAGTTGTTGTCCAAACACCAGCAGTAATAGTCGGACCGCGAGATCTCCATCAGCTCGCCTGGGGGCATCCTTTCCAGCTCGTGTTGCCTCCACACTGCGAAGTTATTTCGGTTCTGAGGGTCGGACGCCAGCGGATAGTCTTCCTTGAGATGGTCCTGGTGTCTCATACGCAGGTAGAGCCTCATTGAGGCAATGCATTCCTCATATGGGTCTTGTGTCCCGCCGGTCTGAATGTCGTACCCGAGATAAGTTTGGGTTAAGTACTTGAGCGAGTTGCTTAGGCCGCTTGTTTTCATCAGTGGCGGATACTTTTCGGTGTCCCTGTCGAATAATCTCGTGATAAGAAAACCCGTCCATGCGAACTCGAATGGTCGATTGATGCTATACGGCGAAAAGAGACATATATACCTGATCATGAACTGGGGGAATTCGACCTGGAGGCGGTCAAGATCATGATCCAAACCGTGACCCACGAGAATCCTGGCTTTACCCCCTTTGTTGCTTGGACGAATCTTCCATATGGGTTCCCCATTACACAGTATGTCTTGGATCCTCTTCTGGACCTGCCTCAGTCCCATCGCCTCCCTGAGCATCTCCGGCCTTATCCCTGTCGTCTCGTACCTAGTCATTGAATATCGTCCGTATAAATCCCCGAGAAAAGAAAACAAAACACCTAGTTCAGTTAGTCGATGTGACGGGGAACTCGCCTATAGTTCGTGACGGGTACAGTAGGCTTGATGTACGTGTGGAAGACGACATTCTCGTACTCATCAATCATACAAACCCTAGCACAGATGTCAAAGGAGCCATCATAGCCACCACCCACCATCTTGCAAGCCATTGCGACCGCTTGCTGGCCACTGCCATAGCTTCTACCGATTATCAATCCCTATTATTAACCCCATGAAGACACACAGAACAGGAAAAACTTTTTAGATACAGAGATTTCAACGACATTCGCTTCTCTAGCATTAACTCGAGACACAAAGTTATTTTCTTACAGCATTCACGCTGGAGAGTTGGCATGCTCCTTCATGCGACCTACGGGAAGACGGGCTGTCGAGTATGGTCAAGCAAAACCGGCACCCCCGGACACTGAATATGCTCCTGCACTCTTGCTTCGGCAACGGCCCTGAATGTTTGATAAATGTTATGATAGTCATATTAGACTGGTGGGAGTAACGGTTTTAGCGTTACCGATCAGATGTTCCCTGAGGGAATCGAAGTACCGGCAATGCTTGTTGCAGACCCCACAGATGGGCTCGTGTCCAGAGTGGTAGGACACCCTCATGTGCTCCACCAGGTGCTCCATCTTGTTGAACTGCCGGTAGCACGCCGCACACTTGTTCCTAAATGTTTAGCATGGACAGACATTTTCCGCACAAATCATTGCATAAGCATGGGATATTGATGGTGTCTACAGTAACTAGTGACAACGGAAATGAGGTCGTGTCGTGCACCTTAGGGTATCGGAGGACTCATATCTGCCGTCCATGGCTGAGGTCAGATTCGCGAGCGAGGAAGGTGGAAGAGAGCTGTCGGTTTACTACGAGGAAGAAATGGGGAAGAAGAGCAAGGGGTTACTTATAAATGCAAAAAAGCGACAATTATTATTATTTATTATTATTGTTATTATTATTATGAAACCATACCCGACAACTCTTTAGGATTTTTAATTAATTCAATTCGAAATGAAAAAGAATATAAAGAATACCTTCATTCAAACAGTTTATCTAAAACAGTCCAACGTTGCAAATTCTTAAAATTGCTTACATGAATAAAATTTTGTTATGATAACATTTTGAAACACCGCGTCGTTTTTTTAACCTGTCATCGTCGAAAGACAGCTTCTCGTTGCTTCTCATTTTAACATTCCGGACTCGTATACCCGAATTTGAAATTTTCAAAAATTCTAAATTTTCAAAAATTTTTATTTTAAGCCTGAGTTTGATTTATATAAATTCTGAATTTTTTAATACGAAAGTAATTCAAAATCGGAATTTGGATATGTGAATATTCTGAATTTCAATAAGCTATAAGTCTACTAGTCGCGGTAATTATTATAATCAAACAGAACCCACACGGGATTTATCCAGAAAAACACGGACGCCGGGGCAAACTCCGGCGAAAGTTGTGATTGTCTGATTTTTTTTTACTACCTCAAACTCCGCAACCCTCGACTAAGGCGTGTTTGAGTGTAGGGAAAGCTTGCGCTGGCTGTCCAAGTGGGGATGATAGAAACGTTGGCGGTGGAGGAGGTGGAGGAACTCCTCCGGCCGATGGTTGGTCGCAGTAAATAGATCTCCAAATACGTACTTAAATCTGGGTAATACAAGGACCTGGTTACTAATTTAGGCGTGATCTACAATTTTATATTACAATAAATTTAAATTTAATTATATGATTAAAACTCGAATCACCACGTGATTTGTAGGGAAATATGCGTAGAAACATCCCAACCGAGATCGATCGAGGTCGATGCTTTTTTTTTCGACAAATTCTAAAATTAGATCTTAGATGGTAAGAGGAATCTTTACACTCCAAAATGATAGGGGAAACGTGATCCAAAATGTGGGGAATGGGATCGTGTCGTCCACAGATTTATTTATTAATTTTTTTTTTGGGGGGGTGAGGAAAACTTGGTATTCGATTGGTCAACACGATGACCTAATTCTATTGTGTTTTCTTTTGGTAATCTTTTCTGCAATGTGCTTCCCCCTTTTCTATCCTTGAGTTTGATCAACATACGGGAAATATTCTTTGGAAAGCAACGACTCAACGCACCAGAATCTTAGGATGGGATGTTTCTCCATGTTCTTAACTTGCCTTCATCAGGGAGTACTTCACCGGTTGAATTGCGACCACGCCGGATCAGTCATAGTACTCCAACAAACTATCAAAGGGAAGGGTTTGATATGTTTCTAATACGGTGGATGAAAATGCTCACACAAAGCCGTACGAGATACATACAAACCATTGGTCCCACGATGATGCCTCGAGAATGGTTCCGGGCTCAAGCAATATCTTCTAGGATCACTTAAAAAATTTACACAGTTGAATCGGCTGATGACTAAGCTTCGGTCCCCACCCCTTCCTTCTCAAGATGCATTAGGGTCAGGACCACATAACGTATAAGGTAGTTCTTCATGTTGTCATTCTAGGTTGGGTCGGGAATCGAGTCGCGAGTGGAAGAACGGTCCCTGATGTGAAATGGGGTATCACTCTTTGCTTTAGACCACTGCGAGGGCTCGGACAAGAACGTCAAGAAAACCACACGAACAAGACGAAGTCAAAAAATTGAAAAGCATGAAGAACCTTTGAAAGTCACAAAAAAAAGGTCGATTCCCATTTTCAGTCGTTCTAACATTTAAAGTGGAGTGTACGTATATGTTGATGATATGTTCCATAGTATTGTGATTCGATTTTAGCGCTGTGCTTTTCGTGGTTCTAAAGTATCATTCCCTGACGAGATAGTGCTAGAACTAATCTGCGATGCCGCACGTTATCCTGATGCCGGGGCAATGGCGGGTAACCTCGAAAGGCTGAGACTCGGTCGGCCTGAAGGGTCAGGCCGAACCGCGATATCAGAAGTTTAAAATCCAGACGATCCAAACCGCGGCCCGTAGAAACTTCACGGTCCAAACCCAATACTTTTCTTTTGAAAAAGGAGAAAAGATGATCGAGAATTGTACATTGGTCCCTACATGAATTCACGAGAGCTTGGATTTAGGGGGAGATAAGGAAATGCACTTTTTTTTCTTTTGTCTTCCCAACAAAATATTTTCGGGTCAATGATTTTAATTGAAAAAGGAAAGAATCTCTCCAACCTACCAACCGGGCAAAATTACTAATAATAATTGGTAAGATCAAGGTGGGGGGGGGGGGATTATATACCCCCCTCCTTTCCTTTTGTTGTTGTTGTTGATGGTATGATTAAGGGCAGTTGTGACCCAACCCCATGAAATGATTGCCTCCCTTTTTCCCTTTGTTTTAACTTGTCCTTAACACCATTCATTAATATGGTGTCATGTATGTAAGAGCCAACATATGTTACAAGTGTACAAAACATATAAACTATAATCACTACAAATAAGTGAACCAAACATGCGTTTAGCCCATCATTTTTCACTATGTTTTGTGCTTTCTCTTGACCTAATGATCACAGACATATGTTTGGATTTTTTTCCTAATTTTATTTTTGCTTATTCGGTGAATGGAACCAAGAAGAGGGTCACGTCCAATCATTTTGTGACAAGAATGGACAAAAAAGAGAAGTAGACAAAAGGGATTTGGTATTGTATGGAGAGGTCATTCCATGGCTCAATTATTCTCTCTAAATATATTATAGTTTTTATAAATAGATAAATAATTCCATGGGTTAATTATTGTGCGCCTAATTAACAAGGGTTGGTAATAAGCTGAGAGTGTTGGGGGGGGGGGGGGGGGAGATGTTGATTGGTTGGTATGATTTCATTCAAAATGATTGGAAACTTCACCTTCCCAATACTGACACTAGGATTAACTTAACCCCCCCCCCCAAAAAAAATAGGATGAATAAATAAATAAAGATCTCTCTGATCCAAGCTCTTGGCATGAAATTGATCCAAGTCCCCTTCAGATGAGTTGTTGAGGAGGATGCTTAAGTAAGTATTTCGGTGCTCAATCAAACTCAATGACCAGATGACTTATCCACACCGATTTCAATACAAAAAAAAAAAACTCAATCCACCATTTTATTACAATCTTCCTTAATCCTTACAATGTGTTAGGGTTAGGGGCCTACCCCCCCCCCCCCCCCACCCCCCATTGTCTGACCCCTTTTCTGGGCCCCACATGAAGATGAATTTGTACCAGAACAGCTCTGGGGACAGCTGTTTCATATTTTGTGTCATCTTTTTTAAAGTACATTAATCACAAACCCAAATGTGTATAAAATGACATTCACTAATACAGAGAGACTCATCAAACTCCTCCTCCCCCTGCTCTGTTTCTTTAAGTACACTTTTTTTGCCCTGATTCATAACAACACCCTTGCTCTGTTCCTAATCCCCTGTTTTTTTAGGTAACCATTGCTCTGTTTCTTTTTTTTTTACATGCATCTATACCATTTCCTTGTTTTTTCTTTTGATTTTGATTTTTAACTGTCTTGATCTTCACAATGTAGTAAGGCTGGGCGGGATTGATCTTTAGACTCGCCCGCGGTCGATCCCACGGGTTTTTCCTCTTTGTTACATGGCCGGGTTAGTGATGGTTTGTGACTCGGAGAGGGATCGTATGGATTTCAAAGGGAGTGTCGGAGACGAGATGTACTGCAAGGAATTGCGAGTAGATTGTGCTCGGCGGAGTTCGCCAAGGAGTCCCCTGAGCCCGCATACTCCGCCGAGTGATTCTGCAATCCTTGATCCGGAGGGAGCAGCGGAGGCCTCGATCGAGCAGCTCTGCGACAATGTCTGCGATATGCAGAGCTCGGATCGTTCCCCCTCGCCTTCCGGGCCTAGCTTCATATCGTATGGGGAGGAGTCGAGGATCGACTCCGAGCTGCGCCATCTCGTCGGGGCTTTCGGAGTCTTCCAGGATGCAGAGGAGTGTGTGGAGGAGAGAAAGGAGGGTGATGGCAGGATATATTCTGACAGTGGAGAGCCTTCGCCAAAGGTCGAGAATAAAGTCCCGAAACAGAGACAGTTGAAGCAGAATCCTGCAAGCAAAGTGCCAAACGGAAGACCTCCGAGCGGCAAGAAGAATGAGAAACATTCAAATAATCCGAAACGTGTTCTAGCATCGAAGAACAACAAAGTTATGGATAGTAACGCTGATATCAGCCAGTTCTTGCTTAAACAAGCGAAGGATATGATGTCTTTGGGGGAGAACCCAGAGAAAGCCCTTGAAGTGGCTCTTCGAGCAATGGAGTCATATGAACAGAACTCGAGCGGCAAACCTGATCTCGATTTTGTCATGTGCCTTCACATCGTGGCCGCCATCTACTCTCATTTGGGTCAACATGCAGATTCAATTGCTGTCCTCGAGCGCTCGGTCGCGATTCCTGCATTAGAAGATGGCGAAAGCCACGCGCTGGCGAAGTTTTCCGGGTGCATGCAGTTAGGGGATGCTTACGTGACACTAGGCCAGACTGAGAACTCGATTCTGTGTTATACGGCTGGTTTGGAGATCCAGAAGCAGGTTTTGGGAGAAAACGATCCTCGAGTGGGTGAGACATGTCGGTATCTCGCCGAAGCGCATGTTCAAGCTCTGCAACTCGACGAGGCTGGAAAGCTGTGCCAGATGGCTCTGGACATTCACCGGGAGAGTGGTCAGCTGTCTTCCCTTGAGGAAGCTGCCGATAGAAGACTCATGGGGCTGGTTCACGACTTGAGAGGCGAATACGAGTGTGCTCTCGAGCATTACGTCCTGGCCAATTTGGCTATGTCCTCTTCGACTGGCCAAGAGCTCGGGGTCGCCACGGTGGACTGCAGCATCGGAGACTCGTACCTGTCCTTGGCTCGTTACGATGAGGCCATTTCCTCTTTCCAGAAGGCTGTTACGACTTTCAAGGCAATCAAAGGGGAAAACCATCCGGAAGTGGCCTCAGTTTACGTCCGCTTGGCAGATTTGTACTACAAGATCGGGAAGTTCCGGGAATCGAGATCCTTCTGTGAGAAGGCGCAGAAGATATACATGAAGCCGCATCCCCGGGTCTCGTTGGAAGTTATTGCATCCGGTTTGACTGATGTGTCTGCAATCTATCAATCCATGAACGAATTGAGCCCAGCACTAAAGTTACTGAAACGGGCCTTGCGGCTATACGGCGATGCCCAGGGAAATCAATGCATGGTCGCAGGCATAGAGGCGCAGATCGGGGCCATATATTACATGATGGGGAGCTATACCGAATCACATAAAAGCCTGGAAGGTGCGATATCTGTGTTCCGTGTGAGCGGAGAGAAGCGGACTGCCTCGTTCGGGATTTGCCTGAACCAAATGGGACTCACCTGCATCCAGCTATACGAAATCAAGGCGGCTACGGAACTCTTCGAGGAAGCGAGGGATATCTTGGAGTTGGAAAACGGGCCATATCACCCGGACACCCTTGGGGTGTACAGCAATTTGGCTGGAGTGTATGATGCACTCGGAAGGTCCGAGAATTTCTTGCTTGACCATGATTCGATTTGGTTGATCCGTTCTCATTATCACATTTGCTTGCTTTTGTGATTAGATTGGACGACGCAATCAATGTTTTGGAATACGTCGTTGGCATGAGAGAAGAGAAACTAGGGACGGCGAACCCCAATGTGGACGAGGAAAGGCGCAGGTTGGGCATTCTGTTGAAGGAAGCCGGAAAAGTCAGGGCTAAGAAATCACGGCCATTGGAAACATTCCTTGAGAACACTACTCAACTCACTGGAGATGAGAACCCGGCCACACTGTAGCATGATTGTAAGAACGTATATACTCGTGATACATTCGAAAAACATGACTCACGCTGTAAATCTGGTTGTGTATATTGAGATTGTCGCCTCATGTATGACAAGCTTCAATGCTTGGCACAGCCATTGAGGATCTGATTGGCCGCCACCCACTTGTCCGCGGCTTCTGAGTATTGTATCTCGTCTCAGCTAATGTGCATTGTGTTCATCTCGGCTATAGTCCTCACAGTTAGAGGAAATAATGCTAGTGTTTATTCCTACCCTTAGCTTTCTTTCCCAGGTGAAAAGCGGCCTAGCCGATTAATGCGCGCTTGACTGAGTAGACGTCGACATAGGTCAATGCAGCCCCAGTGGCTCGGTCCCTAGCTGTGATAACTTATCCTGCAGTTGCTGGCTGAACTCTTGACCACCTCGTTCTGAGGCCTCACGCAACCATTTTCATCTAGACTACTGGGATTGGACTAGTCGTAGATGATCTAATATGGCAAACAACGAGAAAAATTCCAAAATAGCCCTCTTTTCCAAACAATTGTTTAAAATAACGGGAGGCCGAAACTATTTTGCGAAATAGCGCTACTAAGTCCTCTTTTGAAAAGAGGACACTGTTGGACGACTTTGCCTCGTTTACAATGTCCTCCTGCCCCGCCGACGCGTGCACCATCGACCCTCCATGACTGGCTGAAGTCCATGAATTACTACTACCAGAAGTCTGGCCAGCCGTCCAATCCCCCTCACGAGGCTGAACTACCCGCTGGTGAGCAGGTTGCAGCTCCCCTGGCACGTGCACCGTCTCTACTGGAACACGTGAGGTCCATCAATTTCCCTCGTTTATGATCCCGACCACCACGACAAAGACAGGAACCATCGGAACAAGGATAAGGGGCACGGTGTGGTGAGAAGGATAAAGGTCGGAGTCGGAGAGGATGGGGGAGGAGAAGGGAAAGAGGAGGAAGGCAAAGGCAACGATGAGGAAGACAACGAGCGAGAAGTCAAAAGGAGGAGAAAGTGGGGACGACATTATAAACGAGGCAATGTCGTCTTTAAGTCGTCTTTTGGAAAGACGCTATTTGGCAACGCTGGTTTTTACAATCGTCGAAATAGTGGAGTAATTTGATACAAGTATTCCGGAATTACCACTCCAAAAGCTAGCCTGAGAGTCATAGTTATCAAAATTGTGATTTTACTCGTGAAATCATCCGATTTTACGATTTTGTGGGAAGAAACGGGTTAAATCGGTGTAGAAAACGTTGTCCGATAAAATCGTAGAATTGAAAGCGAGAACGTAGGATCGTAAAATCGTAGAAAATCATAAAATCACTTGAGGCGGGCCAAATCTTAGAGATAGCTCATTATCGCATCCTACTAACACAGCCCATCTAAACCCAAGCCCATCTTGTTCATTGAATTAAATAAAAAAAATACAATTCGTTCATTGCCTCGTCGTTTCTCCTTTTTGCTTTCCCTCCCGGAACACACTTACCCCTTTAGGATCAAGGCTTTCCAGCAGCCCCCGAGCAGCCGGCCCTCTGAGCTCGTCCCCGAGCAGCAGCCCCCGAGTAGCCGACGTCTCTTCCCCGAGCAGCCGGTCCTCCGAGCTCGCCCCCGAGCCGTCGGCATCTCTTCCCCGAGCTCAATCCCACTATCTTTTGTGGGGTAAGTGGGTTTGTTCGAATTTCAGTGTGTTAATAATCAAATTTTTGTTGCATCGAGCTCAATCCCTGCGAAACATCAATTTTGAAATAAAAAACTGGGAAAGATAGTTTTGTTCTTTTTTCAGGAAGATGTGGCCAAAATAACCTGTCAAACACGTTTATGGGTTCCCTACATGTATTGACGTCGTCAAACATAGCATTATAAGTTTTATGACATTTGATCTTGTTATGCATCTTTAAGTTTATGAGTAAAGACTTCTTTCTTTATATTATTGGTGTGATTTATTATTTGTTATCATGTATGCATACATACTAGATTTCTTGCCAGCATCACCCGTCGTGCCGCATGATTGCATTTGAAAGGGTGATGATCGGCTCTGATACCACTTATTACGGGCTTTACTGGGAGAACCCAACCCAAAAACTAGCTCAAGGGTTGGGAGTGCCCATTGGCCCATATATAGCCCACATCAGTATCCCATACCACTGATGTGGGACTATTTCCACGTATCATAATTTTCTGGAAACTAGAGTCAATTAGCTTGAACGGAAGCTTACACGGATTGCTTCCGCAAACTGGTCAAGCAAATTAGTGATCAAGGCAAGAACTTGTTCCTTCGTGGAGTATTGGAACCCGAGAAAGAGATCGTTCTACCCGATGTTGAAAGTGTATAGAGCCTTGGAGAAATCTTGTGGCCGCGGAAGAGTTCCTGAGATAAACTAACAATATTATTCCATGAACCGATATCCATAATAGTAATTGGAAGCAATATTCGTACAGATATTCATTGCTCCCATGCTGGAGTTTGAGTCCCGAAAAAGTTGTAAATGGCCGAGAAGTCGCATCTCCTGTAGCCGTCGCTGCGAACTCCATTAGCCAAGTAAAGTGTCAGGCACAAGCTAACGAAACATCTTCCTGCACTCACGATGATGCTTCAAAGAGTGTGTTTCACAGGCTCGGAAGACATCCTAAAAGTACGAATGGCTGAAAATAAAAGGGGCGGCGAGTACAGCTCGTGGGAGCCAAGCCAAACAAGACAAATGTTGGTGCGATTAGATTGAGATCAATTTCCGACAGCAACATCGGACATCGGATGGAGATTCCAACAACAGCACGGGAATGAGTATTCACACACCTATGCAGACTCAAACCTTTTGAGAAAATCATTCGTGTGCAGTTCATTGAAGCATGCTTGTCGACGGCTGAGTAGAAAAGAGCATCTGAGTTGGGACTGCACTGTGATCCTCATTGATTATGCTAAGTGGGGATTCAAGGAAGGCCAAGACCATCAAAAGGCTGACGCAAACAGTTCATCCTTGCATCCTCAAATTCCTCTTAACCTTGTGCGCCTGCGAATTAGCCTCAACTTGATGGACCACTGCACGAACATATAACGCTAGAAGTCCAAGATGGGCAGAAACATCAACAGCAAGTGCATTATGAAGGGATAGAGTTCATCTGCAACTGGTGCAACAAAATTGACTGGGGAGTCCATCAATGCAATAAGGCACAAACAGCAACAGGAAAGGATACCTCAGAGCCTCCAACGGAGGAGCCCGACCCCGGCAGCTGGAAGGAGGTCGCTTCCAAAAAAGAAAATCAATTCAAAATTTCAAAAAACCCGAACACAACAGAGATGGACAGAAGAGGCAAAGCAGATAGTGGAAAGGAGATGATGACTAAGGAGGTTATCCTAACAGCACGGGAAGACCAAGGCCAACGCACAAAACTCAAGAGGAAATGAGAGAAGAGGAACTCACCCCAATCAGGACACCGTACAGAGCAGAGGCAAAGTAGAGCACGAAAATTGGGAAGGTCAAAAGAGCAATAGTTCAAACAACTTCCAAAATGTATCAAAGAAGGGATACCGACAGGAAGAGCAGCAAAGTCTAGCAGAAAACTGGAAGCCAAATGAGGAAAAAGGAAACAAAAAGGATAAAAAAACCCAGAGCAGAGAGGTAAAAAGGACTGCTAGGAGATACCAAATGTCCCCCCAGAAGACAATGGCACAAGGGAACCATATATTGCAAAAGAAAAAGAAAAAGGCAAAAGAGACAAGCCAGGAGGATAGAGAAAGCATTGGAAAGCAACCTGACAGTGCAACCCCCCATGAAGAAGAGACAAAAAGGAACAATCACCCCTCTCATTAAGAACTAGTCAGAGACAAGAGCAAGCAATGGACAATCAGACCGATTTCCTAGATCATGCAGTAACGGTAAAAAATCAGGAAAACCCCAAAACACCCTACACTCAGTCACCCTGCCAAATGAAATAGAAATAAAACATAAGGGGAAAAGCCAGAATCAAAGCTGCGAAAAAACAGAGGACGAGACCCAAAGAGCCAAGGATGTCACTTCAGGCCAACTCAGGGGATATCATGAGGCACAGGCAACCTCACCTTGCAAGATTAGCATGGGTTCGAGACAAGAAGGAAAGGACCCGCACATCAATAAGGACTCTGGAAGCTTTACTAAGCATCCCACTCCGGATCAAGTAGTCAATCGCATACTAGACGGGAGAACATCATAGCCAACTCCAAGACGAAATCAGGGGATGGAACCACTTCCTGATAGTCGAGGAACACTGTTGGATGCCACTTTCCCCGCCTAACTGCTCCAGTGCACCGCCACCATAGAGAATTCGAAGAATTCTGGACCCCCCCCCCCACCCAATGTTTTGGCAGCAAGAAAGGGGTTCTGACTCAGACCTTACAAGTTTCATTATAGAAGAGGAGGCCTGACACACCTCTGCATGACTCCACTACTGGTCTGCACGCGGAAGCCCCGCTGATAGTGGTTATATCCCCACCACCCCTCGACTGTTGCTTGAAAATATTTAGGCAGTCGAGGAGACTAACAGGTTATCCGGAGGTCATGGAGCTGAACCCAATAGCATGGGAAAGGAGGAGTGAAGTATGGAATCGGAAACAATGGCAAGTACCTTCCCATCTTATTATCCTCAAATGAAGTTTCTAACTTGGAATAGCATCGTACTGCGAACCCAAGTTTCTTAAGGCATTTTTGGGACCTATATCATCAGCACAAACTAGTAATAGCTGTGATCACGGAAACTAGAGTGGCTGGAGAAAATGCTGCGTCAATCATCAGGAGGCTGCCATTCAACCGCTCAATTTGCACTAATTCAATTGGATTCAGTGGACTGTGGATCCTCTGGGACACTACACTACTGGATATCTATGAGCTAGCCAACACGGAGCAAGAAATCCATGCCGAGGTTAGGACATCACCTATCCAATCCTGGCTACTTTGTGCTATATATGCTAGTCCTAGGTCAAGAGAAAGAGAATTTTTATGGTGAAATTGTAGAACTATAGCAGACAACATTAGTCATCTGTGGCTAATGGTTGGGGATTTTAATAGCATTGTAGATGGAACATAAAAAAATAGGTAGCAATAACGTATCATTAGCACAAACTCGAAGTCTAGCAGCCTGTCTAGACCACTGCTCTATGATAGACCTAGGATTTCATGGCCCATGGAAGAATATCTCAACGCTTGGATAGGGTTGTGGCAAATATAGAATGGCTAAGCCTTCACCCAGAAGCAAATGTTAAGCATCTCTCTAGATGTCACTTAGACCACAGGCCAATTCTACTAGAGATGCAAAAAGAAAAAGGATCATATCTGCAAAGGCCAATCAGATTCCAGACTGTATAACTGCTACATGAAGACCTGAAAACAATAGTACAAACAGCTTGGCTAGAGGGAGATAACGAATATGGCCGAGAAAAGGGAATATTTCAGGAAATAATTCAAATTTGGAATAAGGAAGCTTTTGGAAACATTGTGCATAGAAAAAGGAGGCTACAAAACAGACTACAAGGGATACAATCCTACCTGGAGAATAGGGATTCATAATACCTAAAACAATTGGAAAATGAGCTCATAAATGATTACAACAACATTCTAATAGAAGAGGAACAATTATGGTTCATGAAATCCCGAGTCAATTGGACAGTGGAAGGAGAGAGAAACATTAAGTTCTTCCATGCCATGACAATTGCCAGAAGAAGAGCCAACAAGATACTAGGACTAAAAATAAACAACAACTAGGTAGAAGACCCAGAGGAGCTAGGGCGGCACATTCGATCGTCCTTCCTCGACAGATATTCGACCGCCTGGACAGAGGAGCAAACAATAGAAGCCTTAAAACCCCCCATCCCAGGCATACCAGCAATAAACCCGACGACGCACATCTATCTGGATAGGACATGTGATGAAGCCAAACTAAAAAAGGCCTTCTTCTTACTAAACCCAACAAAAACCCTAGGCCAGATGGATTACACCTTATCTTCTTCTTGAAATTATGGGACACCATTAAGAAGTCGATACTAGCCATAGTAAGGGAAGCATTTAGCACTAAAAAACTACCTGCAGACCTGAGAGACACTTCCATTGTACTCGTACCTAAAGGAAACAACCCATAAAAAATGGAACAATTCAGACGTGTATCACCATGCAACACGACGGACAAGATCATTTAAAAAAATACTAGTACATAGGCTGAGACCCATCATGTGCGAGCTAATCTCCCAATTCCATAGTAGTTTTCTACTAGGGAAGAGAACAAACAACAATTACATCATAGCCCAGAAAATATTACACTCATTCAGCAACAGAACAGGGAAGAATTGCTACCTAGCAATAAAGATGGATATGAGCAAAACATTTGACCAACTAGAGTGGAGATTCATAGTGAAAATCCTGCAATTATACTTTTCCCGACGGGGCTAGTGAGTCTAATCTCCTCCTGCATCTCAAGCCCTACTCATAACATCCTGTCCAATGGGAGTAATCTGGAGCCTATTAAACCAACAAGAGGGATCATGCAAGGTGATCCTTTATCACCCTATCTCTTCATCCTATGCCTTGAGTTTCTGGGCTACATAATTGAGCAAGACTACAACAAAGGTAAATGGAAAAAGGTGACAGCTAGCAGAGGAGGGCCAACCTTCTCACATATATTCTTCGCAGATGACCTCCTACTATTTGGAGATGCAACGATTCAGAATGGTAAAGCAATCAAAAGAGAACTGGACAAGCTCTGCAAACTATCGGGACATGAAATTAACCCAAGAAAGAGTCGCATCATACTATCAGAAAATGTCAATAAGAATAAAGCTAGGAGGATGGCAAAGGAGACAGGGTTCAAAATCACAAATGACATGAGGACCTACTTAGGCTTCCCTCTATTGGCAGGATCGCAAAGGAAAACCCCATTGACACAACCATAGACAAGATTCAGAAAAAGCTGGCAGGATGGAAAACAAAGATATTGAGCAACGCAGCCAGAGTAGTGGTCATAAAATTTGTGGTGGAAGCTATCTCGGCATACCAAATGTCATGCTTAAGCTGGCCGAATAGGGCACTAGAGGAAATAGACAGAATCAATAGGAATTTCCTATGGGGTACCTCAAATGAGAAGAAAAAGATTCACCTAATTAATTAGAACCAAGTAAAAAAGAGGAAACAAGGAGGACTAGATCTATTCAAAGCCAATGACTGAGTAATCTGAACTGGAGACTGTCAAAAGAGCATTACAGCCAATCGTGTAAGGTTGTCCACATGGCCAGCAACTAGAGAAAAGAAAGCAAGGCTCAAATATATACAAAGCACTTAAAGTTGGAGGAGACCTCATGATTGAGGGAAGAAGATTTTTTGTTAAGAATGGAAAAGACATAAGCTTTTGGGAAGATGATTAGTTAGGATGCGGGAATTTAAGAGCTATGATTACAGGACCTCTAAACAAGGAAGATGCGTTCAAGAAAGTGGCTGATTACTACAATGACGACGGATGGACTAAAATGGGAGCGACTAACTTGCTGCCCTGCAAAACATGGTATCATATCACAAGCATGACCCTGAGCAGAAGCGACGCAGCTGGTGACAAACTGGCATGGAAATCATTTGCCAATGGTGAGTTTACACTGACTTCAACCTACGGCCTAACACATAAAAAAAGGGAAATATCCAGATGTAGATCTACAATGGATATGGAAGCTGCCAGTTTGCCTAAAGAAAAAATCTTTATCTGGCAAAGTTGGTTCAACATAGTACCAACAAGGGATCTACTCAAGGACAGAAACATCATCCAAGATAGCATTTGTCCAGTATGCGAATGGGAACAAGAAACGATACTGCACACCTTAAGAGATTGCCCAATAGCACAAGCTTCATGGCAACTCTTCCAAGCACCGAGCGTTGCTGCTGTCTACTCCTCAGCACCCATCCAACAGTGGCTCAAAGGAAACCTAAAGGTCACTCTAAAGCATCGTTGCACACATATAAAGGAATCCAATGGAACATACTATTCACATCTATCATTTGGCAACTATGGACACAACGGAACAACATTGCTTTTGGCAAGCCAGACAAGAACAACGATACACATACTCAGATTATGCAAAAAGTAGCTGACTACAAGCATATCTGGGGAACAAGAGACATAAAGCTGACCAAACCACATTAGACACCCTAAATAGCTAGCTGGTATTTTGGAAGGCTGATGCGAATCTACCCTACACCCTAAATACAGACGCAACAATTAGAGCAAATGACCTAAGTCTGGGACTAGAAGGAGTGATAAAAAACCAGAGTGGATGCTAGATTGGAGGATACTGTGACAGGAGCCCAAATATGAATAGCAGCATGCTTGTAGAAACCACGGCTCTATGCAAGGGCCAACACTTAGCTACAAACTTAGAAATCAAGCAGCTGGCCATCCAAACAGACGCTATTATGTTATCTAAGCTCCTAAATGGAGAAGAACCACCACACCCTCTAATTGCACCTATTTTGAATGAGTGCAGGTCGCTATTGCGTAAACTCGAGGAATTTGCAGTATCACCACACGTTGGGAGGGGACATAACAAGGTTGCGGATAAGATGGCCAAGGAAGCACTTAACCGGGAGGAGATTCCTACCACTTTTGTATTTTCCCCGGACTTTATTTTGGACACTCTACATGGGTAGATCCCATGTGCTAGGACTTCTGTAACCTAAACTCAAACGTCTATTCTAATGGTACCTTCCTTACCAAAAAAAACTTGTATACGGTTCCAACAAGATTATGGTATCACTGGCATGAATCGAGTGTGTAAAAGAAATACTGTTGCTTGATTGTGTATGATCTACAATTGCTGATATATGGGAACCTTGTGCAGCTGCCGTGAACTCCACGAGGTGTTCACGTTGGAGCATGGGAGGATGATCGTCGGAAGCCGCTTGCTCTCCTCCAAATGAGGAAAATCGATTGTGTAGTGCAGCCCACGGCTCTCATGCCTGGACAACGTGCTGCTCACTACCAACTTCGCACAGCAAAACAAGTTCCTCATCTCGCAGACCTCGAGAGCTACCATCGTTGGCTCCCACCCTTGCCTGAAGAGGAACTTCTCCCACCTGTCTTCCAACTCAGCGATCTCCCTCTCCGCGCATTCCAATCTTGTCGTTGACCGAACGATTCCCACATATTCCCACATCACAGACTGTAAATCCTTCCTGACTTGTCTAGTTAAGCTCAAAACGTCAGACATGATCCTGTCCTTGAGCGGAGAGGGCATGACCGGTCGAGCCCACTGGCTCGGATTGCAAGCACTTAGGTCGGATTGTGTCATGTGCTCTATTGAAGGTTGAACCGCTCGTCGAGCAAAGACTAAGGCTTCAAGTAAAGAATTGCTTGCAAGTCTATTGGCTCCATGCAACCCTGTGCAGGCAACTTCTCCAGCCACGTACAAACCTCTGACGTTTGTTTCACCTTGGAGTCCTGCCCGAACTCCCCCACATATATAGTGAGCGGCAGGAACTACCGGAATCGGCTGTTGGGTTATATCAAGGCCATAGTTGAGGCATTCGGCAGCAATATTTGGGAAATGGGAAAGTATGTCCTCCCTCGGCTTGTGGCTAATATGGAGCAGCACATAACTTTCGTTACTCTGTTTGAGCTGATCATCAATGCTTCTCGCAACAACATCACGAGGGTCAAGCTCTGCTCTTTCATCATACATGGGCATGAACCTCTCCCCAGATAAATTGTAGAGGATGCCTCCATCACCTCGAACAGCTTCTGTGATGAGGAAAGCGTTTTCACGAGGCTTCGTCGACTTGATGGGCAGGCCTTCATCAGCCAAAGCAGTCGGATGAAATTGTACGAACCTGACATGACAAGACAAAAACAAATATTAGCATTCCAAAACATCAGAACTTTGGCCCTGAGAAACGAAAGGCGGCGCCATAAGATGACGAGAACAAATATTGCTTGAGTAAAATCATTACTCCATATTTGAGACAACAGCCTCAGCTCGATGAGCCATCGCAACACCATCTCCTGTGGCGACCTGCATAGCATGTTGAAAATTATATAATCAAAACAGAAAGTGAAGGCTCCAGAACCAGAATCCCAATTAGGAAAATCAAATAAAAGCCAGATTCAACATCTATTTACCACGCAGAAACACTAAAAAATAAAAAATACATCAACAAATGCAAATTCTCTGTCAATAACGCTCCAATAGATCGAACAACTGATCTAGCTCACCTGTATAGAAGAAAATGGTTATGACAATTACATGACCATCCAGCATGTGTGCATGTATGATCGCATCTCTCGTAATCTTCACTTTACCAAACTCATGGAATACAATCTAACATTACAACGGGAGTGAAAATGCAGTTGCTTGTTATGATCAGTTACAAACAGCACCAGATGGTGACTTCCGACTTGAAAGTGATGACCAATTCGATATGTATCAACAAGTTAAAAATTTCACCACCTGGGTCAATCAAATTGATCGTTTAATGAGGCTACTAGAACCATCAAGGTGAGTTTATGCATAAAAAGGATCTGATTAGGTATGGAGCATCAGACAGCATGACTCCCAGGTAACCTCAACAAATTGGTGCAAACAGAATAAGAATGCCAGACAGTTTTCTTCTTGAAACCATTCTCTATAGAAAATTAATATTCACTTTATGGGGACTAGTAAATTGACCATGAAAGAAGAAGTATGGACTAAGTACCAGAGGATTTGTCGTTGTTGGATAGATATGTCCAGCACCACCTGATGCCAGTAAGGTCACTTTTGAAATGAAGCGCACAACCTGGAGAAAAGATTAAACAGTTCATGTGAGCTGATAATGTTCAATATCACAAAGAATGACCCTCTATATTTCTCAACCTGTTGTGTTTCGGTGTTGAGAGTGTCTACTCCATGACAAACTGTGCCTTCATCATCCTGCCAGCCGCAAAACTAGTGTAGTTAGCTGTTCCTCATTGGTTTAGTTTTGATTTATGGCCAAATTGATAGAACCAGAGATTTTTTAAAAAAATTTTTAAATAGAATAAACAAATATTTTAAGCTCAAACCCTTACATAGCTTGTTTGGTTCGCGGAATGGAATTGAGAATGGAATCGATTTTGTCAAGGAACAATTCCTTCCGCGATTCCTTCCCATAACAAAATCGATTCCACTCACGTTTCCATTAAGTGAACCAATACTCAAAGTAAGACTAGCGAAGTGAAGACACAAATTCTGTCTGAAGGGAGCAAGGGAACAAGAGCAAGACAGAACCTCAGAGGTCAGCAAGTCGACTGCAAAATGGTGTTCGAAAACAGAAATGTTCGGATCATTTTTCACAGCTTCAAGCAAAGCCCTCTCGATCTCCCTTCCAGTCATATCAGCAGCATGAACAATTCGGTGATGTGAGTGTCCGCCTTCCCTAGCCAGGTGCAGGTTTCCATCCTCTCCATGATCAAACGACGCCCCCATAGCAATCAGCTCTCTAATTCTGTCAGGTCCTTCAGTACAGACGACCTCGGAATCAAACAAATATCAGATCACTTTAATCCAAGTGTCATACATGCCAAATCATGATTAGGAAAAAAACATCCTCTCATCATATCAACCAGGAGCCGAATTCTGAATCCATTGTAGTAGCTAATGTCGAGGTTCATCCAAATCCACCATTCAGCACTCTTTTATTGCGATGTTTTAAATGACTAACAACCAATGCAACCAAAGGAAGATGCAAAGTAAGACAGCCAATCAGACTTCCATGAGATAGAAAAAAAGACTAATTTTCGAGGCATTGGAACGGTGTAAAAACCATAACTTGGCTAGAGCACGCTTACCCTCACGGTCTCCTCATCACACAGATAAGCTCCGGCCACAATAGTATCCCGCATGTGACTCTCCACGGAATCCGAAGAACAGAGCACAGCACTAACGCCACCTTGTGCATAGTTTGTATTGCTCTCATGAGGTTCGGCTTTGGTGATAACAGCCATGGATCCATGCTTGGCCACTTCGAGCGCATATCGCAGGCCGGCCACCCCACTCCCAATGACAGCGAAATCAAAGAAGCTTGCCTGACCATCTTCAGTGCCACATTTTACGACCACCCCATTCGGCCTCCAGTTCTCATAAGTATTACAATGCGAGTAAATAACCGGCTTCACTCGCAACGACTTAGATATCCCAAGCGACCTGGAAAAATCAAAGCAAGAGAAACCCAGAACAGAAAGCCGAATCAAGCTGGACGCTTTCGCAGACAAATCATACCCCTGTCCAGTACCCCAACGAAGCAAATTCCACAAGAAACGCCCGGCTTCACTTCAAGAAACTGTTCGCGTACAGAACGGATCACGTCGGAAATATTTGGCAAAGGACTCACAGGAATTGGATTGTGGTCGCCAGTAAGAAGATGCACAATTTTATTCAAAAACAGAATGCAAGTCTTACAATCTTGACGAATTATGAACAGGAGCTTACAGCCATAAAAAATGAAAAGGGGGCGAGTGGTGACAACGATGTGGAATCCTGTGACGACGGAGAACTTGTGACGAAGGCCTTGGAAGCTCGCTCCGTCGGTGGCGGTCGCTGGCGGGAAGCTGTAACGAAGGCCCTACGAGCTCACTCCGTCGGTGGTGTCGCTGGCGGGGGTTGACGGAAAGGCCCTACGAGCTCACTCTGTCGGTGGAAAGGGAATTGACCTATAAACCGGGTCAAGGTATCTAATTCCTAAGGTTGACGAACAAACTCCAGAGCTTTGGCTGTGTATGGTCATGTCTTGTCTTGAAAAATTCCTCTGCTATTTATAGAGGAATTGTACGTGTTTAACACGTAACAGATAGATCGTGTTGCAGATCGTGTTGTAGATCGTGATCCCTAATATCGTGGGAGTGTCTCAACAACCTCCTTGATCTATGAGATCACGTTCCTATTATGATCAGTTACGATCCTTAACAAATGTGATTGAAAATAAATTTATTCCAACCTTGTCGACTTGACTGTACGGACTACGACCGACTTGGCCGACTTATCCAGAATTCCGTCGACTTGACCCTACTAGTAGACTTAGCTACTGTTGAGTCATCTTGGTTGACTTTGATTACCATATTCCTTCGTCGTGAGTCGACCTAGTCGACTCCGTTCATAAGTCGACCTAGTCGACTTCGTCATAAGTCGACCTAGTCGACTTCGTCATGGGTCGACCTAGACGGCTGTGTCTTGGGCCGATTCGGAGTGTGACTTGAGTGATTGCTGGGTTTCTGTTCTAAGCCCAGGCCCAAAATTATTTGCCATGTCAACATAAGCCCCCTTTTATGCTGGGTTGACTATGCCGACTCAGCAGAAATCATACCCTATATAAAGGAGAGTCATCGTCCTTTTCCCGCACTTTTCTTCCTTGCTCAACACTTCTCCATCTTCCCCAAGAGACCAGAAACCCTCGTTTCCCAGAAAACTTACCCTTCGTCTCCCTTGCCAAAACTCCTCCGATCCTAAAAAAGATGTCAACTCTTAAGTCTTTTGAGTTCCATAAACTGCGCGCGGGGCCAACCGGACCCATTCCGGTCGCAGAGGATCAGGGGTCGGGCGTCACTCTTGGACCTATCTTGCCAGAGCGTCTTTTCCCGAAGACGGTGCCGCTTAACTATCTCATCACTGAGAAGCCCATCCCGATTTGTCATCCCGACTTCATCGATCCCCTCAACTGGGAAGATCAGGGATCTTTCCTGTGTTTTCCGTCTGCATCTAAGTCTGAGATGGTAGACTGGCTTGAGATGTGGGAGGAGCACTTTACAGAGAGATTTAGAAACCAGAGGATTTTGATGTTCTTTAGGATGTCAGTAGCAAATAAGAACTGTGATCCCATGGTTTGTTCGGCCATGCTGCCTTTCTGGAATTCTGTCGTGAACTGCTTCTATTTCCCAGAAGGCCCTATGTCAGTCACATTGGCAGATGTGAAGATTTTGACCAAGTGCAAAATCAATGGCCGCCCTGTTCGACAGTACTCCCAGGCAGGTGATATTAATCCCAAGGGCGCCCTTCAGTACATGGAGGTGGTGAATAGGCACCTGAAGATGGCCTCAGCAGGCAAGAGGTCAGATGAGAGGTTGTCGACTGAAAATTTTGGTGCCCGGGAAGAGGTCGAGTTCCTCAGCACCTGGTTGAGCAAATTCGTCTATTGCTTCCCTGGGAAGAAAGTTAGCCACACTTCTTATGCAGTGGCCAATTTTCTGAGGGAGACCAATGAAGAAATATCCTGGGGTCCCTTCATTTTGGGTCTTCTTTATCACGACCTGGACAGAGCAACGTCTCAAATCAAGCCATTTCCAAAACATCCAGCAGGAGGGTTGCTCTGGCTAGTTCATCTTTGGTCAGCCATATGGATGCCGGGATTGACTGGTTTCAAGGTCCCTTCTTTGCCCCCTGAAACCCTCTATTATGGGGAGAGCATCCTAGATCAGTGCTGCCAGCGTAAGGATCAATGGCTTATGACATCGATCACTGGTCATCTAAAGCACATAGTCGACTTCGGCAGGGTAGATCGACGAATCTGGGCACCCTTTCCTGGCGACAAGACACTTGCTCAGGAAGTCAATCCTCAAACTGCTCGTGGCTTCTGGAATGGAGTATTGACCAGCAGAGACCTGCCAGTTATTTTCGATGGCTGCCTGACCATTGAAGTTTATAACCATCAACTGTGTGCAAGGCAGTTTGGGTTTATCCAAAGTGTAGCAGTTCCACTCGCTGACCCTGCCGGCGGCTTATATGGGGACAGGATGAGGAAGATTGCGTGCAAGTCGATCGACTCGAAGATCCTCGACTTGCTCAATCACAAGGCGCAGCTCTCCCAGATGGAATTCCCATCTGATACTTCTTCCTGTTTCGCCACACAGTTCTTCACCGTGCTGTGGTCGACTACATACGAAGAGCTGCGGGCCTTGATGCATTTCTTGGAGGTCTCCAAGGAACCTGATTTTTACACAGATGACGCGCATATTAAAGCGAAAGGTAAGGACTTAGCTTTGTTTTAAGAGTATTGGGTTCTTAATACTAATCATAAGTTTTTCTCCTCTTTCAGGATCATTGCTTCCTCGGGGCTCTGGAAAACCCAAGCCTAAAGCCCCCCTTGCCCCTGCTCCTTCTAAACTCAAGTCGACCAGCAAGGGGAAGGCTAAAGTTGCGAGCCCCAGGGAAGTAGCCAAAGGTGATCCCTCTAAGGCTCAATCTAGAAGCGCACCAAAGCGCAAGGCGGCCGAGAAAGAGGAAGAGGATCTTGAAGAGGTGCCTCTGTCCCAGAGGAGGAGACTGGTGAAGGCGTTGACTCCAGCAACGACTTCTTCTCCTAGGTCGCCAGCCATTGCAGTGGTGACCCTATCCAGGTCGCCAACTGTTGCGGCGGCGACTCCCTCCAGGTCGCCAGTTGCTTCAGCGGCGACCCCATCCAGGTCGCCATCTGCTTTAGCGGCGCAGGTCGCCAGCTGCTTCAGCGGCGACTTCATCTACCAAGGCACCAGCTGCGGTGCCAGCGTCTTCAGCTGCAGTCGACGCTCCACAAAGGCCGACCGCAGAGGTATGACTCTGATGACTCCAGTTTTTTTTTTGTTTTTGAGTTTTCATATCTAACCCATACTATATTGTCTAGGGAGAGGCTTCAGATGAGGATGACGACCAGCCTATCTCCCATGCTTTAGACAAAAGTTCAAAGGCTTCAGTCGCCAAGGTGAGTTTAATTCCAAGCTGGTGTATCATTACTTTAGTTCATATATGAACTTTCGGTTCTGCATCATACTATGTTTCAGGAACGGCACCTCCCTGAGGCCTTGGTTCAAGAAGAACAGGCTGCTCTGGATGTCGCGATCCTGGTCGACCCACTGACTCGGTCGACTCGTGAGGAGGAAAACCAAGCTATTCCTTCTCCTCCAGTCCAAACTCCTACACCAGCGATGGTATGTGTTTTTGTTTTAAACAGAACATAGTATTATCATTGCGATTTTAACTGGGGTACTTGTATCCTTCCTTATAGGCTCGTCCGAAGAGGGTGAAGGTGCCTGCTGGCCGACAAAAGATTCCTACTCCCCCCTCTTCTTCGGACGAGAGCTCTGAGGATATATTGCCTTCAGAGGTAAGTACTTGATCGCGCGAGGTCGTTGGCTTTTTTTTTTTGGGTATTGTTTAACAATACTTTGCCTCTTATTCTTCAGGATCCTGCTGCGGCGACTTCTAGGTCGACCAAAGACCCGTGGGTGAAGCTTCACGAGGATATCGAAGAACTTTGCCAACTTCTGCTCATCGACCCCTTAGGCGTCAACGAATTTAAGAGGATACAGAAGCTGTTGAAGAGAATCGAGGCATCCCCTCGGGTCACGGACGAAATATTGGGGGCCTGCATGAGCTTCAGGTCGACGTTCTGGACCCGCTGGAGGGATTACGACGCCGACCTGCTCACCTTGGAATCGACCGACTCGAAGATTCAGTCGATTAATAAAGCTCGAGAGCAGGCCTCTAAAGCTGCGCAGGACGCCCGCCAACGTTTGGTCGACGTGCAAGAGAAGCTGACCGAGGCAGAGAGACAAATAGAGTTCTATACGAACCTCAAGAATGACCTGACTCGGCAGCTCGCGTCGATCAATACTCAAGAAATCGAGGAGCTGGAGGCCAATGCTGAGAAGGATAGAGAAAAGGTCGTCGACCTTTATGCCCAGCGAAACAAGGTGAACGCGAAGCGACGAGCTCGTGAATCCCTTGTCCTTGATTTCAAAGAAGTTGGCGGGTTATGGAAATTAGATTTGTAATCAGAGAACAATGCAATTCCATTGTTTTTGTTTTAATCAATAAATCAAGTTCATTGTGTTTCAAATGAATTTATGCCCACTACGCACAATTCATTCTTCCAGACAGCGTTACTGAAGCCTAGCGCGATTTCTTAGGAATTAAGCGCTTCCCAAATTAATGGAGTCCTTTGTTTTAGGATTTTATGGTGAGCTTCCCAGATAGTCGCGCGATAGGGTTTGAGATATTTACCATTAACCTTTAATGGATGTCTGACCCCACTTCTCGTCATAAGCCGATAACTATTAGATGAGTATGTCTCACATACCTCATATGGACCTTCCCAATTAGGGGACCATTTACCTAAAACTTGGTCTTTCGATTTAAGGGATATCACCATCTTCCAAACCAAGTCGCCCACTTTAAAGTGCTTATGGACAACCCTTTTGTTATAATGCCTAGCAATCCTTTGCTTATGCACCTCGAGTCGGTCTATTACATCAAGTCGCTTCTTCTCTAATTCTTCCAAAGCGAGGTACATTGCCTCGTCTTGTAAATCAGGGTGAGTCACCCTGAGCGACTTGTATCGAACCTCAATAGGTAGGATGGCGTCTTGCCCATATACTAGTGAAAAAGGGGTTTCCCCTATGCTTTCTCTCTTAGTAACCCTTAAAGCCCACAAAGTGTCTTGTAATAGTTTGTGCCATCCTCTTGGATTTGCACCAACCATTTTCTGAATATTGTTCTTTATGAGTTTATTGGTAGCTTCAGCCTGTCAATTCGCCTAAAGATAATAAGGTGTTGAGTTGGTGATTGAGAAACCAAACTCCGTAGCGAATTCTCGCATTTTCTCATTATTAAAAGCGGTGCCATTGTCCACTAAAATATTCTGGGGAATTCCAAATCTATAGATGATGGATGATTTGAGAAAATCGATCACTTCTTTATGATCGATCTTCTTATAAACCTGAGCCTCGACCCATTTAGTAAAATAATCGGTGGCGACTAGAACATAGGCGTCACCTTTACTTGAGTGCGGATGGATTTCCCTGATTATGTCTAAAGCCCAAGACCTAAATGGCCAAGGCTTGATGACTGAGACCAAGTCGGACGCTGGGGCCCTTGTCACCGGACCATGTTTTTGACACTCTTGGCATCCCCTAGCCATTTCTATGCAGTTCTTTAGCATTGATGGCCAGTAAAAACCATGTCTTTGGATAGTCCAAGACATTTTGGTGCCAGATTGGTGAGATCCGCATAACCCCTGATGAGTCTCTAACATAATTGGGGTCGCTTCGTCTAAGTCGACACACCTTAACAGGACTCCTTCCTTGGTCTTTCTGTAAAGTACCCCATCTATAAGGGTGTACGACAAAGCCTGAGTCTTAATTCTTTGGCTCGCCTTTTGTGTTGGGTCAAAAAGGAAGTTGAGGATTGGCTTCCTCCAATCCTTATCGCTTGTCATTATGTCCAGAGCGAACGCGTCGCTTTGGGGAACTAGGTGGGAAACTATTTCTGGGATACAATCGGTTCCTCTTTTGGCCTTATATCCTGAAGCCTTTTGGGCTAAGTCGTTAGCGATGGTATTTTCCCCTCGACCTACAAAGAGGAAAGTGATCGCTTCAAATCGCTCGACTAGCTTGCGGGCGACTTGATGATAGGGTGTGAGTTTCTCTTGGCATATAGAAGTACCATTCATCTGATTAATCACCAGTTGAGAGTCCCCCATCACTGTGGCTTTCTTGGCTCCCAAGGTTAATAGTTCCTTCAGGAGCGTGATCAAAGCTTCATATTCAGTCGCATTGTTGGTGTGAGTTGCCGTCAAGCGATACGCTAGACGAACATCTTTCCCTAGTGGCGAAGGTATACAAAGGCCTATTCCTACGCCGGGTTTCACCGAAGATCCATCAAACCAACCCTGCCAGATGTCCTCAAGGGATTCTTCTTGGTCGATTGATACAGATGGATCGTGACTCACCAAGAAGTCGGCTAGAGCCTGTCCTTTCACCGACTGTTGGGATTTGAATCGTAGATCATACGCGGATAGTACTAAACTCCATTTGCTAATTCTCCCAGTCAGTAGGGGACTTTCGAAAAAGTACTTTATGACTGGAGACTTGGTAATGACATGAACCTCTTGGGATCCAATAGAATGTCTTAGCTTAGTGACAGTATAAAAGACTGACAGACATAACTTCTCCTTAATTGTATAGCGTTTTTCTGTAGCGGTTAGTTATCTTGACAAATAGTAGACCGCTCTCTCAGTTTTGTCTTCCGCCTCTTGGGCTAACATGGCTCCGATGACTGATTCAGTCGCTGCCACATAAAGCAGATAGGGCTTTCCTATCCGAGGAGGGGCAAGTACAGGCGGCTTCATTAAATACTTCTTTAAGCCTTCAAATGCTTTTTGGTGTTCGTCGCTCCACACAAAGTTTCCCTTTGCCTTTAGTAAAGTCGAAAAGACTTCTGTCCGTCCAGCGACGTTACCAATAAATCGCCTGAGATAATTGACCCTTCCTAAGAAAGCCTGTAACTGCTTCTTGTTACTCGGAGGGTTCAATCTTTGAATGGCGTTTACTTTGTTCTGGTCGACTTCTATGCCGCGTTGATGAACTAGGAACCCTAGGAAATGTCCTGCTCTTATTCCAAAAGCACATTTGAGAGGGTTTAGTTTGAGCTGGTGCTTTCTCATTTGCATGAAAGCATTCCTAAGATCATTACTATGCGACCTCTCGTCTTTTGATTTGACCACTATATCATCTATGTATACCTCGACTGTTTTGGCAATCGAAGCATCAAAAATGGCGTTCATGGCTCGTTGGTAGGTTGCACCAGCGTTTTTAAGCCCAAACGGCATGACTACCCACTCGAAAATGCCTAAGGGACATCTGAACGCGGTTTTATGGATATCTTCCTCAGCCAAGAAAATTTGGTTATATCCTGAGAAACCATCCATGAATGACATAATTTGGTGCCCTGCAGTCTTATCGACTAAGTCGTTTGCAATGGGCATGGGATATTCATCCTTTGGAGTAGCACGATTCAGGTCTCTGAAGTCGATGCAGACTCTAATCTTGCCATTCTTTTTTATGACAGGGACTATGCTGGATATCCACTCGGTGTACCTCGATGTTCTTATAGACCCAGCTTGAAAGAGCGTCTTGACTTCTTCGAATACTGCCTGAGTGACTTCATGAGTCATTCTCCTTGGTGCCTATTTGGACTGGCTTAAATCCTGCTTTGATTGGCAACTTATGTTCTACAAGTCGGCGATCTAGGCCAGGCATTTCAGTATAGTCCCAGGCGAAACAGTCCTTGAATTCTTCAAGAGTAGCCTTAATAGAATTGAAAAGTTCTTTATTCATTGAAAAACTAACGAAAACGACCCGAGGGCTAGATTCATCGCCTAAATTGATACTTACAAGCGGGTCACATGGCATCATAAGTGACTCGCGACCCTGGACACCGCCTAAGTCGGTATCAATGGACTTAGATGAGCTAGCCTCAGCATTTATATTGCTTATTTGACAACCTAATCTCCTAGACTTCCTAACATACTCCTGAAGTCGCTGGAGGATATCAGCGACTGCATAGCCTCTTCCTTCGTCACTGTCCATACAAACCTTCGTGCAGGAGTCTATCGGGCTCCAACTCCGTCGCAGCACTTTCCTGGCTCTTAGGCGCCTCCGCCTTGTCTCCATTAGGACTGTTGTCTGTCTCGCCTCCATCCTTGGTCGGGACTACTTCCTGCAGGACCTCATCTATGTCCTTGTCCGTGAAGTCGGGCCCCCATCCTGTCGGCACGATTGATCCCTCATCAGGCTTGGGGTGAGAGGTGCCATAGCTCACAATGAAGTCGAACTTCCCGGAGGGTTCACCTAGGGGTCCGACGGTGGGGTCTCCTAGCTTGTAGCATTGATCCAGGGTGAGGTCCTTGACCGTCTTGCATGTTTCTGCATGTAAAATGCCCTTGTCACAACAGGAGTATTCATCAGCCCTGATAGTCTCTATTTCAGAGTCAAGCCATAAAATCAACTCCCTATGCAAAGTCGATGGGATCGCGGCGGCTTTGTGAAGCCAATCGCGCCCCAAAAGCGCATTAAACGAAGGGGCTATGTCAATTACGAAGAAAGCAGTTTCCTGCTCGTGTCTTCCAACGCCTAAATGCACTGAGCATATCCCCAGGCATTCGGACTTCCTCCCATTAAAGCCGCTTACAGCCACGTCGGTTCGCACCAACTCGCTAGGCTTGTACCCAAGTAGTCTAAACTTGGTGAGTGGGAGAACATTGACGGTGGCGCCGTTGTCTATTAAGACTCGACCCACCAAAACACCGTCAAAGGTGGCTGCTATGTATAACGAGTGCATGTGCTGTTTCATGCGATCCGATGGTTTCCTCAGCCAGTGCAGAGGGAAGCCAGATGGAAAAGAAGTGACCTTAGAGTCCAGGGTTTTACCTTTCGGCGCCTCCGACTTGTCGTTGCAAGCGAACTCCGCAGGAAAAGTGAAAGCGTTACAGCTCACAAGGGGCCCTTGTTCTGCGTTGAGGTCGCAGGGTCTGTCTCCTCGTAGAGGAGTGTAGTCGAAGCTTGAGCCCGGGTTTTCCGAGTAATCAGTAGACTCGACCCGTTTAGGCTCCGCGACTTGTTTCTCCGCGGCTTGGTTCCCTTCCGAGGGTTGCATCGCAGGGGTCATCCTAGGCCTTTTTTGGGCGCGACTTAGACGCCTTTCCTTTCTCTTCTGAGCCCTTAAGGGGGTGCAACCTTCCTTTCTACCTTCTGCCATTGAGACGAAGGGTTAAGGGCTTTGACGAATTTTGGTTTCTTAGAACCAAAAGGGAGTCGGCTTACCTCAACGAATCTGCCGTCGACTGGGTCATATCCCACCTGCACTGGAGTATTTTCTGGTCTATTCGAGGAAGGTTTGCTAGGGTTCGAATTACCTGTACCCTCGGGGCGGCCCGCTTTCACCAGCATCTCCCCTTTTGCGGACAAGTCGACCAGCCGCAAGAAATAGTTGATGCAGCATGCCGTGCAGAGCTGGGTAATAAGTATCCGATTGTGGGCGATCAGCTTGCATTTCTGGCACAGTAGCTTATCGTCCAAGAATTGGGCGATAGGAGGTCCCCTCCGCAATTCCTGGGGGTCGACTGTCTGTGACGCATATCGAGGCCTGCGACCTGCAGCCTGTTGGGGTTGGTCTACTCCCTTATATTCTTCCACAGGTCTTATCTCCTTGACAGGGGTAGTCCTAGTGTACCCCTGCTTGATGACTCTCTGGCCAGACGAGTCTATAAACTCAAGTCGCCGTGCCGGGCGTTCCGTACCCCGGGGGTTGCCTCTCCATTCCCCCTATGCCCCTGGGAACCTCCTCTTCCTCCTCGCGAAGCCAGTCGGCGATCCACACTAGGAGGACTTTTGAGGACGTGAGAAGGTCCTTTGGGGGTAGTCAACGACATTGCTGCTTCCTCGAAAGGGGTCAGGTTATACCAGTCTTCGGTCTTACTGTCCAACAGGTACTTCTTAAATGTGTGGCATTGGTCCGTCGTGTGAGTGTCGTTCAGGTGCCAGTGGCAAAGCCACTTGTCCCTTCCCTTCGGCAGAATGAAAACCCCACGCTCAGCCAGTCGCTTCATCAGGGCATTAGCCACCAAGGTCTCGCCAGTTGCTTGCAAATCCTGCGAGGGTATAGCAGAGTCGTTAATGACTTCTACAAGGTTAACCTCAGTGTCAAATATATCAAATGTATGAATGGCGACTTCGTCGCCAAATGGATTATCATCCACCATGGCGACTTCATCGACTTCAGGAAAACAGAGCTCTTTAGACTCTATTAAATCCTGAATTATATTTCTAAAGGACAGGCAGTCCTTGGTAGTATGGGTGAAGGAACCATGCCACTTGCAATAATTCCTACTTTTTTCCCTTTCTGTCTGAGGGACTCGATGACCGGGCTTAAGCCTGATCCTTTTCTTTTGATAAAGCCAGTCAAAAATGGCGTCGACTTTATCTGTGTCGAAGGAGTATTTCCTTTCTTCGGCATTTTTCTGGGAGGCTTTAGCTTTAGAATTTTTCCTAGTCAAGGGGTCACATACAGTCGACTCTCCCTTAACAAACTCGGCCACGTCGACTTCATAAGTATCGACTTGGTAGGCTCGAGTCAACTGGGCCTCTTCTGTTAGGAGTTGATAGTACTCAGTGGCTCTCCTTGCCAAATCATATAGATCGGCAAAGCGCTCCCCTTGTAGCTTTTTCCGGAAAGGAATGGACAATGCATTTAATGCGAGGAGCAACTGGTCTTTCTCCGGTATGGGAGGCCTACACCGTAATAAGGCCTTTCTAAGTTTCATTAAAAACTGCCCCGGGTGTTCTCCATTTGCTTGTCTAAGGCGCATAACCTCAAACATCGACATGGGGGTATCGAGTCGAGCAAATGTTTTAACAAACATGGACTGCATCTGAGTCCATGAAGCTACTGACCCCGACGACAAACTTGCATATCAGGTAAAGGCATCCCCGGTTAATGAGTTCGGGAAGAGCTTTAGTTTCCAGAAGTCATTCCCGGCCGCCTCGCCAAGTTGATGAGTGAAGCGAGCAATATGCTCAAGTGGAGTCATTTCATCTTCGCCCGAGAAGCGAGTGAAGTCGGGCACCCTATAACCTCTAGGTAAAGGGAAATCCCTGTCAATGTACGCAGGATAAGGAGACCTGTATAAACAGGTGTCATCTCGCCGAGCTATTCCGGGGACGACTTGCTCTATAACCTGAGTTATGGCCTCTCTTAAGTCTGGGGGTACACCGCCTATCGGCCCCTGCCCTGCGAGTCGAGTTGGCCTTAACGGGCTATACGGAGGCCTTTCTCCCATTGTTTGGCTCATTGGATCCCTTACATAAAATGAAGGCTCCTCACGGTGATTACTACTCCGGGGTCCAGGCTCATAGGGATCTCCAACTGCGTCGACCATTGGCTCTTTTTCAGGGCGACGAGACGGAATAAAATCCACCCCCCGTTCTGTTTCCTCTTGGAGGTCCTCTGCCTCATTCCAATACGTATTCGCTGGTCGATTACGTGAAGAAGAGGGTCGACCAGGGGGAACCAGATTCCCGGGTTCAAAGAGAGCATTCGTCCTTATCTCAGATTGCTCAAAAGTCACGTTACGTGGCCCTTGAGCTGTCCGACGAGCGTCTGCCATGAATGTAGACTCCCTAAAGGGGGCCTCTCTCATACGAGGTCTCACTCTTTCCTCATCTCTCGGGCCAGAAAGACGCCCTATTAGAGTTTGGACATCCATTAGGATACCCATCATATCAGTCAACTCCTGACGCACATCCCCCAATTCCTTGTGGAACTCCAGTCTCGAAATAAATTCGGACGGGGCATGTGAATCAAATGTGGACTGGTTTGTAGCTGCCTGGCCTCCTAGGGCCGGCGCTTCCAAGTCCATTCCCGGAGGAAGTTCCTGATCTTCCCCATCTCAGGGATTCTGAGGCTCACGGCTTCGAGTATTTCTCGGCATTTGAGGCTAAGATTTTTTAAATCCTCCCACTGTGGTCGCCAAAAACTGTTCGCGTACAGAACGGATCACGTCGGAAATATTTGGCAAAGGACTCACAGGAATTGGATTGTGGTCGCCAGTAAGAAGATGCACAATTTTATTCAAAAACAGAATGCAAGTCTTACAATCTTGACGAATTAAGAACATGAGCTTACAGCCATAAAAAATGAAAAGGGGGCGAATGGTGACAACGATGTGGAATCCTGTGACGGCGGAGAACTTGTGACGAAGGCCTTGGAAGCTCGCTCCGTCGGTGGTGGTCGCTGGCGGGAAGCTGTGACGAAGGCCCTACGATCTCACTCCATCGGTGGTGTCGCTGGCGGGGGTTAGACGGCAAAGGCCCTACGAGCTCACTCTATCGGTGGAAAGGGAATTGACCTATAAACCGGGTCAAGGTATCTAATTTCTAAGGTTGACGAACAAACTTCAGAGTTTTGGCTGTGTATGGTCGTGTCTGTCTCGAAAAATTCCTCTGCTATTTATAGAGGACTTGTATGTGTTTAACACGTAACAGATAGATCGTGTTGCAGATCGTGTTGTAGATCGTGATCCCTAATATCGTGGGAGTGTCTCAACAACTTCCTTGATCTAAAAAACGTGTTCGCGTACAGAACGGATCATGTCGGAAATATTTGACAAAGGACTCACAGGAATTGGATTGTGGTTGCCAGTAAGAAGATGCACAATTTTATTCAAAAACAGAATGCAAGTCTTACAATCTTGACGAATTAAGAACAGGAGCTTACAGCCATAAAAAATGAAAAGGGGGCGAGTGGTGACAACGATGTGGAATCCTGTGACGGCGGAGAACTTGTGACGAAGGCCTTGGAAGCTCGCTCCGTCGGTGGCGGTCGCTGGCGGGAAGCTGTGATGAAAGCCCTACGAGCTCACTCCGTCGGTGGTGTCGTTGACGGGGGTTGACGGCAAAGGCCCTACGAGCTCACTCTATCGGTGGAAAGGGAATTGACCTATAAACCGGGTCAAGGTATCTAATTCCTAAGGTTGACGAACAAACTTCAGAGCTTTGGCTGTGTATGGTCGTGTCCTGTCTTGAAAAATTCCTCTGCTATTTATAGAGGACTTGTACGTGTTTAACACGTAGCAGATAGATCGTGTTGCAGATCGTGTTGTAGATCGTGATCCCTAATATCGTGGGAGTGTCTCAACAACTTCCTTGATCTGTGGGATCACGTTCATGGATATTAGGATCAGTTACGATCTTTAACAAATGTGATTGAAAATAAATTTATTCCAACCTTGTCGACTTGACTGTACGGACTACGACCGACTTGGTCGACTTATCCAGAATTCCGTCGACTTGACCCTACTAGTAGACTTAGCTACTGTTGAGTCATCTTGGTTGACTTTGATTACCATATTCCTTCGTCGTGAGTCTACCTAGTCGACTCCGTTCATAAGTCGACCTAGTCGACTTCGTCATGGGTCGACCTAGACGGCTGTGTCTTGGGCCGACTCGGAATGTGACTTGAGTGATTGCTGGGTTTCTGTTCTAAGCCCAGGCCCAAAATTATTTGCCATGTCAACAGAAACAATACCATGATTTATCCTTCTGCGAGCACCTCCGGAACGCTGAGGCCGTCGGAACCCACGAACCTCGTCGACAAGCACTCTGTCCTCCGAATGCAGCCGCACAGCAATTCAGCTTCCGGGTGCCAGATGGTAGGACAACGGTGGCCATGGCTGCTGCCCTGCACCATTAAAAAACACAACATTCCAAACCCATTACGACCACAGGAACCGAGAGAAAATTTCATAATCACCGGTGCTCAAGACACAAACTTTCAGGGGACAGCGAATTCTGGGAAATCACGGGGATGACGTGGTCGTGGGATTTGGCTTCTCTTGAAGGCGCGACTTGACAGGAGACCGAAAACGGCTCAAGAACAAGAACCCCGTGAAATACTACGATCTCGGAAATTATTTCTTTCTGGGTGTCGAAAATTCTTTCTGGGTATTAACATTTCTTAACCCCTGACACCCCCAAATAAACAATTTTTTTTAAGAAATAAGAAGAAAAAAAAGTGATGGGCGAGAAGATCGGCTGCAAGCACGAGGCGCCACATCTCTTTACTGTGTGTACTTTTTACCTTATTTCTTTACGAGAGAATCCGCCCTTGAGGTTTATTCGGCATGCACTATGGTTAAAAATTTATTGAGTAACCACTTTAAATTAATATTTAAAATGTCGATTTTTTTTTCAAAATGAGATTATTTTTTAAATATTAATTTGACGTTATTAATTAAAAACTTTTTAAATTAAGTATTTGATAATATAATTTACGGATCAACGTTAAAAAGTACTCATAATACTTGAGAGTACGCCCGTATTATTTTCTTTTTCTTTATTTTAAAATAAATATACATCTTTTCTATGAATCTTTTTCTACTTTGTTCTTATTCGGTAATAGTCTAGACGGGGGTTTTGGGATTGGATTCCCTGGCTTCTTTAGCCTTTCTGATAAAAGTCACATGATCTGGATGTTGGGTTAGTAAGGAATTGGGAAGAGAAGTTGGAGTACAAATCTGATGGGGAAGAAGAGGGCAAAGTGAAGATTGCCTAATTGTTGGTAGATAGGGGGGAGGATGTCAAGAGGGGGGTTGGTGTCTTTCTTCTCAACTGGTGGCCTACAAACATTCCCCAACTACATGAGGCTCCTACTACTTTTTCCAATCACATAGCATTTTAGAGAGGGAGATATTGGAGATGCTTTTTTTTAGAGTTTTGTATGGAAATACGGTTAGTTTTAAAGAAAATTTGCGAAATACGGTCCGAGTTTTGTAAAATACGATTTTACCGTCGAAGGGGCGTGTTACAAAGGGGGGGGGGCGGTTTTAAAAACCCGCCTACATGTAGGGGCGAGTTCTCAAAATGCATTCTCCAGAGGCGGGTTTGAACCCGCCCCTCCAACACTTGGAGAAATTTTCGCGAAGTGTTGGGGGTTGTGGCGTCTGAAACCCGCCCCTTGATCATGTAAGGAAGGGGCGGGTTTTTCGACTTCATTTCGTGCGAAACCCTATCTCCTCCTCCGATGCCCGACGGCCTGCCACCCGACTTCCCGACCCCCGACACCCCACTTTCCTCCTGCTTCGACGCCCTCCTCAGACGACCTACAACGACCGACTTCCTTCCTCTTCCCACGCCCTCCCATGCCCCCTCACGTCCCGGGCTCCTCCGACGCCCGACCCTCCACCCGCTCGCCTCCTTGTCACGACCCTTTGTCGTCACGGTAATTAATTTATGATTAGGTGATTTTGCCACTAATTTAGGTAAATTAAGGGTTTTGGTTAAAATTAGGTCAAATTAGGGTTTTTGTTTGAAATTAGGTCAAATTAGTGTATTTGGTTGGAATTAGGTTATATTAGTGTTTTTGGTTGAATTTAGGTCAAATTACAGTTTTTTGTTGAAATTAGGTTGATTTAGGATTAAGTTATCAAAAATTAGATTTAGTTGAAATTATGTCAATTTAGGATTTAGTTGAAAGTATTTGAAAGTTTTGATATTTAGTTTATTTTTGTCGGAATTTCTTTATAATTTAGGTATTTATGTATAAATAGGTGTTTTGACGTTTGATAAATAATGTTTTGTTGTTTGAATTAGTTTAGTAATTAATGGTTTGTTGTTTGAATTTTTATAGGTCTTTGAAATTTTGAAGAAGCTATTCACTAAATTGTAAGTAGTATCTTATGTTTCAATGTCACACGTTCATTTGTTGTTGTTTGTAAATGGGAAAGTTATTCATTGTAGTGAAGGAGTAGGTTATAATAGGGGTCCTATGAAACGTATAAAAGTGCCTTTTGATGTCGATTATGTACAATTTGAAAGGGTTATTGCTCATGCAATGAGATTAAACGAAGCAGTAGGTTAGAAATATGTCATAGATATCCCGTTCCTTCGTATGGTTCTTCTGGCATAAAGTTTATACTAATACCCATCGGTGATGATGAGGATGTGAGGTTGTTGTGTGAGTTTGCTGCGTCAAATGGTGACCGCATTCAAGAAGTGTATGTGATATCAATTTCTGGAAATTCTAACAATGAAGGGAGGCCTGTAAATTCAAGAAATAAGCATGGTAGTAACATTAGGTCGTAGGAGTGAATGTGGATGAGGGGTTAAATGTTGTGCAAGAAAGAATGGAAAATTTCGAAGTTTAGTAGAAATATTCGTCAATTGGTACTGGTTAATGAAGGATGAAGCGGTTATGGTGGAATGATTTGGATTGTGAAAATGACGGAGCTGGAATGGATGATGCTAATGAGGAGGATGATTATGAAAAGGGTGACCTGTTTGAAGATTTAGAACGTGATTTGGGCAATCAAGGAGTTTTAGATGAACCTATATATCGGCGATATGAGAATAATATCGTTGAATCAATAGTGAATTCCGATAATGACATCAATACTGTTGATGAAATGTTCAATAGTGTTGATTTGGAGAACGACGAAAATGTTATTAATGTAGGGGTTAATGAGGCTGGTTCGTCTAGGAAACGGTTGGAGAAACCTTTACCATTCTATCTAGACAGTGGGGATACTGGGAAGGTGACTTTCGAGGAGGAAGAGGTTGTGATGATGACGGACGATCCAGACTTTGTGGTTGAATTTCGTAAAGGGATGCGGTTCAAACATAAGAACCATCTCATTCATACGGTGAACACCTTCCATATCAAGAACCATTATAATGACGAAATTGTGGAATTAGATAAGAGTGTTTTGTTCTAAGTTTGGATCTGGTTACAAGTGAATATTACGCGCGATTCAACGTGCTTGTGACGATGAGTTAGAAATAACGATTGTTGGTGAGCCTCATACATGTTTAAATGCAATGCTTTTCCAAGATCATGATCGACTTAACTGTAACTTTATGGCTCCCTACTTTCGTACTTTTGTTAGAGAATCTCCTGAATGAAAGTGTCGTTCCGTAGGAATGTAATAAAGGAGAGATTTGGGTACGAAGTAACTAGGAGACGCGTATGGGATGCAAAGAGGAAGGCAATTGCAGTTGAATATGGCGAATGGGATGAATCTTATAATGAGTTGCCGCATCTTCTGAATGCAATAAGAATTGCAAACCCCGGAACAATTGTTGATTGGAGTGCGACTTATAATCTTGGCGATGCGGAAGTATTCCACTTTCAGAAAGTGTTTTAGGCGTTCGGACAGTGTATTCAGGCATTCAAGCATTGTCGGCCAGTTGTAAGTATAGATGACACATTTCTATATGGTAAATATAGGCATAAAGTCTTAGTTGCATGTTCTATGGACGGGGAGAACCATATCGTGCCGCTTACATTTGCACTGGTTGATGAAGAAAGCTAAGATTCATTGAGTTGGTTCTTGAAATGCCTTAAGGGATATGTTGTCGGTGAAAGGACGGGAGGAGTATGCTTGATTTCCGACAGACATGCCGGCATTCAAGCGGCTGTGACTGATCCGCAGGTGGGTTGGACCCCGCCATTTGTGCATTGGCGGTTTTGTCTTAGATATATGGCAAGTAATTTCAATACGAGATATAAAAATGTTGTTTGTAAATAGATGTTAATAGCCGTAGCGAGGAAATCGATAACTATGAAGAATAAGAACATTATGAGAAGCATGTTTGAATTAATGCCAGAAGCTGGCAAGTTTTTCACCGAGAAGAATGAAGAGCAGCGGTGTTTGAGCCGGGATGGCTTTTATAGATATGGTCTTATGACTACGAATATGAGCGAGAGTTACAACTTTGTTATAAGAGGTACAAGAAATCTTCCTATTTATGCTCTTGTTAGGAAAATATGGTATAACTGCGTATCATATTGGATAGCTAGACGGGATGATGCAGACTCTGCGTTGAAAATTGGCGAAAGTTTTACAGGTGCTTGTACAAATCGGTTATTCAAATCGATGGAGAAAGCCAAACGGTACGAAGTAGTGCTCCTTGATCGACAGGAGGGTAGATTTGACGTGAAAACTAGAGGAAATGATTGACTCAAGTATGTATGTCTTCAAGCGCGGAAATACAGCTGCAAGAAGTGGAAAATTTATCGCATTCCTTGTTCGCATGCTTTAGCATGTTATGCACACATGCTTGTAGTTCATATCACTGTCATTAGTCATTTCTACTCATTCAAGTGTCAGAAAGCCGTATATGCTTCGTGATGGCATTCTTTTGATTGCAAAGAAGAACGACCAAATTATCATTTTCCTCGAGTCAATCCCGACCCCATAAGAGTCAGACCACAAGGGCGTCCTAGGTCATCCCATATACGTAATTAAATGGATATCAAGAAGAAATCTAGGAAAACTAGTTGTGGGTTATGTAGAAAGGAAGGTCATAATCGATGTAGTTGTCCTAGTAGGAATCTTTTAAGTGCTTATTCAATGTTTAAATTATATATTGTTGTTTTTGTGCTTAAGTTGAGTTTTTATTTAACCATTTCTATATTGTCTTACAGGAAAATGCGTCCAGGGCCAAGGAGGACAGACGTTCTTAATGCTCAAGGAGAGCATTGATCGACGGCTGTATGAGAAGCCGGATATAGTGTGGTATATCAACTTCTTTAGTTTAAACTCATTACATTATCTTTCATGTATTCAACTAATTTGTATTTTATTTACAGAACAGTGTTCTAACTTGCGTCGGGTAGAGAAATCACTCAAGGGAGTTGCCACCGACCCGAGGATGGATGTTTACCACCATCAGGCAGGATTCTACGGATTGGCTAAGCTTCCATTCATTTCCTTGGATTGGGCCCTTATCACAACCTTGATAGAACACTTGAGGCAGGAGACGCATACCTCCGTATGGTGCACGGTGAGATGACTGTCACCCTACAGGATGTGGCCATTCAGCTAGGTTTGCCCGTAGATAGTGATGCGGTGATAACAGACACCTCCATATCTAATGAGGCAATATGTCTAGAGTTGTTGGGGCGGGTACCTAGGGGTGACAACATTAGGTCTAGTTGGATTAGACTTAGCTGGTTGGCCCAGAATTTTGCTGAGATTCTGATAGATGCCCCTGAGGAGGTGGTTATGATGCATACTAGGGCATATATTTTGCAGCTGCTTGGTGGGATGTTATTCACCACCAAGTCAGATAATTTAGTACACCTCTTCGGGTTGCCTCTGCTAGCGGACTTTGAAAGGGCAGGATAATATAATTGGGGTAGTGCCTGCCTAGCATGGCTATATAGGAGTTTGTGTAAGGCGGCTCACCACAAGGCTTCCCAGATAGAAGGCCCCTTCATATTGTTACAGATGCGGGATAGATTCCCGCACATAGCGCCGCTGAGACGTCAGAACCCATTTGTAGAGGAGATGCCTTTGAGCTACCGCTGGGCCGTTGCGAAGGATGTTCGCACGGTGACTACCCATATCCTTTCCTCCTACAGAGAGACCTTTCATAGGCAAAGTATGGATCAGGTAAACCTTACGATTCAATAAAGCAATTTCATTTCATTATATCGTATCTTCCTCACACATTCACATCGAAATATGCAAATTATTTGGCATCCTTTCCCGTAAGAGCTGATAGTCATGCTTCCAGAGTATTGCCGATCGGGAGCGGCTTTTTGCCGTGCCCGAATCCTTCTCATTTGCTTATACATCTTGGAGTGGCATTACCCGGATAGAGTGATCCGTCAGTTTGGCGATCAGCAGCTCGTGTCGGAGCAATGAGACACCAGCAAGGCCCTCCATCGGATGGATTTACGCGGAAGACTATGAAGAACTGGAGGGAGATGCATCGGGAGTTTGTGGAGCTGTGACAAAATCGGTTGAACAATGTCGTGCCCCTCGTTTGGGAGTCTCGCATTAAATACTCCAAATGGTATGCGAGGCACAACAGACAATACATATCGCACATCGGCTCCATGCTAGGCACAATGGTAAGTCATTTACATTTTTCCATTTCATTTTTCAATTATAACCTATATTCATTTATGTCGTGCTTATTTGTGATACTGATGAGGAATTTTCTAAAGATTAAGTTTCGGTCCGATCAGCCCGAGGCCGAGGAGTCTATGCAGATGATGAGGAAGTATGCACCAGTACGATTGCATGGTCGTACCGGCGGGTTGGAAGATCAACCTGCATACGAGTTCATGCCGCCACATGGTGGACAACATATGGAGGAATATCATCCTCACATGAACGATGTGAAAGAGGAGCATGAAGATGAGGATGTGTCTCGGACATATGAGGACCCCGTATTTGACGAGGAGGGCCATGAAGTACGAGAAGACATGCTCATCTCGCAAGTTACACACATTGATGCCGATTACAACACACCTTACTTCGAGGTTGGGTCTAGCTCGACCCTAGGAGCTTCGATTAAAGGGGCGAGAGAATTCGGGTAAGTCCACTATAACTTTGATGTTCGTTTGAGTTAAACTCCCGTAACTCAACTAATAGAAGTTTTTCAGATACGACCATTCACAACAAGGAGAGAACCTTCTCAAATCACGCAACTGTAATCGGAGGATTCATCGGAGTAGCCTCACGTTCCAGATCCCGTCATCAAGCCTTATGTCAGGAGGAGGTCGAGTAGGCGTAGGGGGAATTAGTGATGTTTGTAAACATTTGTAACACATGTACTCTGGGTTTTCTTATATTTGGATTGTACGGATGTTTTCTTAATACATTTTGGGTTATTTTCATGTTATATTTATGTTTTCTGGATTGTGTTTCCATTTTACGTTTTTGTAACAGGGGTTTTTATGAATATGAGTTTTGATTTAGTTTCATTTACTTGAGGGGCGGGTTCTTGTGGGGTTAAGTGAGGGGCGGGTTTTGAGAACCCGCTCCTTGTTGAGTTAAAGCGGGGCGGGTTCTCAAAACCCACCCATTATGAGTTATTGGAGGGGTAGGTTTTGAAAACTCGCCCCTTATTGAGTTACTAGAGGAACGGGTTTTGAAAACCCACCCCCTCATAGGCCAAAGTGTCCCCACTTTGGCGAAGATTTTGCCAAGTGTTGGAGGGGCGAGTTCTGCCTCTTTAGATAGAGGGCGGATTCCTCATGCCTTTCACCCGACCCCGCATAGAGGCGGGTTTTTAAAACCCGCCCATGCCTATTATACAAAATGCGTCTTCTTTGTAATTTGAGGAACGCATTTTGAAAACGCGCCCTTTCGACGATAAAACCGTATTTGACGAAATTCGTACCGTATTTTATAAATTTTTTAAAAACCAATCGTTTTTTCGTACAAAACTCCTTTTTTTTAGCGGTAAGAAGGACCCAAAAGTCCTGGCTGTATTGGTGAGAATTGGGACATCTACCTTGATAGCTAATGTGGGCCCAAAACAAAATAAGACTGGCCCATATTTTTCCCTTGAGGTCGTGTTGGGCCGAGGGATGATTGAATGTTCAATAACTCTTTCTCGTTTTTCTTTACTAATAAAAAAAAAAGGTAGCGTGGGAAGAAATGTTTACATGACATGCAGCAGCTCACCGCCAGAAAAAAACAATATACTTACTGATTTCTGTTCCAAAATAGCTTCCGCCAAAAAATTACCGTAGTAATTAAAATTCGTTAAATAACCTCACTAAAATATGATTTCTTTTAAGGAATGAATTCATTGTTCTTTCCTTTTAAGATGGTTGACGACGTCCCAATTTTTATATATGAGTTTGGGGTATTATTTTACAAAGTTGAAACAAAGTTTTATATTTATTTATAAAAAATATTTACAAAATACAATTTATAACTTTCGAAAATAATATAAATAATTTTAAAATTTCTATTTATTAAGAAAATCGAATTAAAGTCCCATTTCAAGAACACGGTAGATTTGGCAGGAAATTGACTTATAAAATAAACGTATAAAATTCAATGTCAAAAATTTTTTTGGAAAATATTTCGCAGGGAAACTCGGAGAAGAAGGTGGTGACGGGGAACAAGGAACCCACGTTTGGAACCTTTCTTACTACTATCTCGGACTCAAAAACTAACTTCCCCCTTCACTTTCCTCCTCCCGCAAAATCTCGTCGAACCTGGTGATGAGTAACTGGCTAAACAAGAAAGCTCCGTCGCCGGTGGTACTCATCCCCCTCTCGCCGCCCGCAACAGGTCCCTCTTTTTCTTTCTTCTTTTATTTGGGTTTTTTTTTGCGGGTCTTGTTTTTCGCTTTTCGGGATCACGAAAATTTTGGGTTCTGCAATGTGGGTTTGATCTCGTTTCCTGAGGAAATGTCAAAGGAGTAAAGAGCGTAAATGGAGTGAGGGGTATGTTTTTTGTCGTCCTGGCTTTTAGTTTGCCGGGCCGGATTTCCGTTTCTGACTGGAGGCGGCGCTCACAAGTCCCTCGATGTAACTGCGGTTTCCCTGAGCTGTTTCACATAAGTTGGACATACGTATCGTGTGGTTAGATGAATGGCACTGATGATGAGATGAATTCGACTAGCTTACATATCCGAGATTTCTAGCATGAGCTTGGATGCTTAGCCTGGATTCCACTTCTGTCTTGCGTGTGTTTTGATGCAGAATGTTGGAGTCCTCGTATAATATGTTGTTCGGGAAGGTCTCCCTCAAGTGCCTGTTTGAGGACTATTTCGAGGATGCAAGACATTCTAACACGAAGATCATGCTCAAGCCACTCGATGACCCCCATGTCAACTTGATCGCCACTGTATCCTTTGCTTTTCTTCATTTATTTTTCTTTTTCATTTTGAATGTTTCTTTTGTTTCGGACATGTCAGGAAAGATTTTATGAAGTGGGAGTCTCACAGCCAGTTCTCCCCTTTTCCTTAGCTACTACAGGTTTTGGGTCCTATAGATTCTCATCCCGATGAAAAACTCTGAGGTGATGGTTTCTTTCGATGGCAAAGGTGTTATGTTTCGAAAGACATTTTTTTCATGCCATTATTTACAGAATGGCTTTTGTCAGTTTTTAAATGAAACTTCTTTCTAATCTTCGTAAGAGCAGTGATGTGGACGATCCTCATACATTTGTCGATCTTTTTGTCTCCAACTCTGATCCATAAGAAAATTCTTGTATTCATCTTATTCTTCCTGAGTTATTTCTTTCCTTTCTCTAGCTTGTATGAAGTCTAGGGCAAGCCTTTTGATCTTCTTTCTTATTGGTGCCCGCAGGATTCTGCAGATGAGATCATGTGCTTATTATCCAAAATTTGGTTTTGTAGTGTTTGGAATATTCCCCTTATTGTTGTCCAAGAGGTAAGAATTTCAGTCACAGGAGTATGCCCCCCGTGTGAGCTTCTATCATATTAGCCTCAGTCCTCTTGCAGGGTTTCTTCTGAAGATTTTGGAGTTGTGGGGCTGAAGTATGTGCCAACGTAACCCATTTCTCTGGTAAGTTTTACAATCTTGCAAAATTATGGAGCATTTACGCATCGCTAACTTTCGAAGTTGTTCTCATCATTGAAGTCGTCCCCTGTCTAAATCACTCCCATGGATTGAATGCTTACTTCCTCATTACCAAATGCAATAAACAACGGTTTGTTTTTTCCACAAATGATTTATAGATTGTTGATTGTCTATATTCATCAGATTCTCCCGGTTGTGTGCAGCAACAAATGAAATGCCAAAAACATTTTGGCTGGTGCGTAAAATGGGAAGACTGACTGCTGCAGTCCAATATGAGCCTCAATGTAAGTCCACTTCTTCGGCGCACCCCGCATTTTAAGAATGCTGATGCAAAAAGGTAATCACTGCCGATGGACCATTCAAATGATGCCTTTCATTATTTCATGCTTTTGCACTTCATAAAACTCTACTTCATAACCATGCTGCTTTTTCCTGGAGATGAAGATGAATTGTGGTTCCTGTTTACACTTGTGGTACCTGTTTACACTTGTTCAGATGCTTATCTGAAACCCGGTTTGTGGTACTTTGGTATTTCTGTCAAGGCGTGTGGTACTAATTTGATGGCTCTTCTTTCTCATTTTACAGATGGAAAAGAAGATGGAGTTGCGCCATCGGATATGGCGTAAAATCAGGCAGTCCTCTCAGCCCCTCTTTATTCTTTAATCTCGATCTCGCGAAATGGTCCAGGTACTTCATGCTCTAAAGTTACCTGACTTCACGTCTAACTTTGATCTCTAGTCATGTAAACTAGTACAAATCTTAACAATAGTGTTTAACCGTTTGTACGCGCGCCTTCCGGCATAGCATGCACGTAGCGGTTCGAACGACCCGAGGATCCGGGCCCGCTCCCCAAGGCCCAACTGGTCGACGTCACGACTCGAGCGTCGGATGCTATGGAAGGGAATTGGGTGATCCCTCCCTAGGTTCCTAGCTGGGCCTGCTCGGGCCCTCGCCGACCGTCTCTGTTTTTCTAAGAGGCGGTGGGCGAAAGACGGAGCATGATTCGAAGAAGGAACTTTCGGGAGAAATCGGAAGCGGCTCGTGTCGTCCGTTCCTCATCCAAAATGGCTCCGTAAAAAGATTGTTGTTTAACCTAGGTAAACTATACGGAGTCGCCACCGACTTAATTTTAAAAGCTTGGTTTAAGTCGGAAAACCAGAGTAGATTCGAGGATTCCTAATTATTTACTCTTACATTTAAACATGCGAAAAGGTGGCGTTTGCTCCAAAAGTTTGTTCTTTGATAACAGTTGTTGGACCCGATCCGGGCATGACTCCGAACTCAAGTTAATGTTCTACGGGCGTTGGACCTGATTAGGGCTTTTTGGGTCCGAACTCATGTGTGTTTGGCAAAAAACATGCGACGATAATCCTATGAGCCTAAGGCATGCGGCTAAGCACAAACAATTATTGAGATTAAAGGGTGCGGGGAAGGATGGTGACTGCGGGCCTATACACTTGGGCTCACAGTCTGTTATAAGTGGATTTTGTATCTTTTCGGGGAGGCCCGCACCTCCCATTTTTACCTCATGTGGTGGGAGCCGCTTGATGGTCTTGACATCGCGGTTTTAAACCCGGAAAGATTCACACGTCTGATACACGCACCTTCGAGAGAGGTTCCGGCTGGGCCTTCGAAATTTGCGCGTTCATTGTACATGCATAGATAAAAAAATAGAGTGTAAGTTATGCGAGATAGAAGAGCGTAAGCCTTCACATGTGTTTTACATAAATAAACGATGATCATGTTCATCAAACACTATGTAATCTAATCATATTACAAAGAGTTACGCAATCACGAATCACAACGAACAAAGATTGCGTACAATACAGAAAACGGATCATAACTTTGGCTAGGATTGTTCGATTCAATCGAAATTTAAACCAACAGATTTGAAACTTAAGGACGAGTTGGTATACTTTTATGAAAATCTAACGGTGCAATCTCTCAAGATCAAGGAACTAATATGGTTGTCCAGAAAAGTGGAACAGTTTGCACAAACGGTGTTTTTCCTATCATATCTTGATCCTTGAATGTCTGATCGGAGTGTAAAAAGACTTCACAGAAAGGTAAAGTGATGAAACATATGTATGTAAAATTTTACAGGGATCAAACGGTTGGATCGTAAGAAATACAGGTGCAAAAGGTCAGACTATTCTGTGGACTCGATCTGACTTTGACTGGTTAAAGTTCTGGGAAAGAAAATGGGAAACTTCACATTTACAGAACAAAAAAATATGTATAATATGTCAAATTTATCGTGATGAAATGAAAAAAATATCTATAAAATTTGGCAACGATCCAATGGCGGGATCTACCATTATTACATAAAGAACGTGATAGTGATACTCAGAAGACCTTACTGAGTATACAGTCTGTTCTCGAGATTGTTTCGTATTATGCTAGAAAATTCAATAGTTAATATATATATTCATAAATCTTCTTGAAGTCTAGTTTAAGTCCCAAAAATTTGAGCAAGATCCAACGGTTAGATGTCACGAAACTTCCCCAAAAGCGAAAATGCAATAGGTTGTCCTGCTGCGACCAGCGAAAGTGGCGACCTTTTCAGGGAAAATAACTTAACCCTCGATCATCCAAAAATTAAAAAAAAATATTTCCAAGATCATCACTCATTTTAGATCATTTGATCTTTTGGGGTCGAGGTTCGAAAACGTCTATAACCTCATCGAAAAAATCAGCTTTTGGAGGCGTTATCGCAGAAAACAACTTAAATAGAAGGCCGAGAGATGTCCCGACACTTCCGTGCCACAAATGAACGCAAAATCGACCCCCAAAGCTACTGTGAAAGCTTTGAGGGCTAAGAGACATACAAAAATGCGTTTAGTGAAGAGTTTATATGATTACGACCTTTTTTTCCGCCGTGATCTAATACCAGAGGAAGGTAGCGTGCCGGCTGTCCCTTGTCTGTAACTTTAGCTGTCACGATCTTGTCCGAAGGCTCGTTCCTCACCCCATGGTGTGTGTGGTAGGCCAAAGAAGAAAGGGAACGACGGAGTCAGCATATCGAACATGGTAGAAGCATGCTGGAGTTAGCAAAGTGAGAGGAAGTCTCACCGAGGGGTTACCTCGCCTCGGGATGGCCCGCAGAGGATGAACGATGCCGGGAGGGTATCTACTGGTAGGCTGGTCGGAGGCTTTGGCACGTCAGCACTGGAGAGGGGGAGTCCTTGGTTCCGGTTTCTGTGTGTACGTGGGAGGAGTTGGCTTCCGGTAATTTGTCTCGGAGAATTATCTGAAGGGGTTGAGCCTCCGGTTCTCCAGAGGAGAGGATGAACGTCTGGGAGGAGAGACCCGATTCTCTGATTGGAGATTCTGTCTGATAGGGATGGGGAGGCTTTGGCCCTTAGGATTTTAGAGATCCTCTGATGGGGAATCTCTGATTTTTTTTTACGTCTGTTTCCTAATGAACGAAAAGAGTGATTGTTTCTCTATTTTCGGGTAACAAATGATTTCTCTCAAATCATCTGATGAAAATTCAGGAAAGGAAAAATAATCAAAGGGGATACGATGTATCAACTAAACATGATCAATGCAGATGATTTTGATTGAATGTAGATAATAACAAATAAAATAAAATAAAAATTCGTCACTTGAAAGATATAGCTATAAAGTTGGGCTTTCAAATGGATCTTGGCCATGTCATTCATGAAATTGAAGGGCCATGTCCATGTATATGGGCTAGGGCTTCAATTTGAATGGGTTATTGTAATTTTTTACTTAAAAACTTAATAAAATAAATGAAGGAAAATCATTGAAAAAAATTTGGGGTATTACACCGTTGAAACAGTCGCTCGATTGTGCATGAATTTGTTTGCTTCACAGTTCCATTTTTCACCGGCAGGCCAAGCTTTCCCAGCACAGCCACATCTGGAGTTTTACGAGTCATGTTGTGTTTTGATTCCTTGTTGTCATTGCTTTATCTTGTTATTGTTCCGCAATTTATCACATCCTTTAATCAGCACGTGTTGGTCCTGGGACGGGTAAGCTTTTTAACCATCATGTTTGTTTGATCCATGGGTGTTAATTCCTTTGTTTCTTTTTGGCAACGAGGAAAACATGTATTCCTTTGTCTATGCAGGTAAAGAACCCCCTTGAAATTGATGATATTACGAATTATAACGACTTCAGGTTTGAATTACAGACTTAGCTATTCCAATAAACCAGACGGTGAATGTAAAAACGTCGTTGACTCTAGAGATTTGTTCATGCAAGAATTGACAACAAAAAGTCGCCAAAGGACAATGCTGTTGATAACCTTGATTTTGATTATGAGCTTGAGAAGCTATATTATAAATTCATAGCACTGTGTTGTTGTAACACTTCGTTTACCTTTAGTGATGAGCTTGAGCAAAGTATTGCTGAGCCACAACTAGCCTGTACTATGCGTTGCTACACTATAATAAGCCGTTACTGTTTTGCTGCGCTTGCACACTAGAAATTTGAAAATAATATTTCCTTTTACAATATATTTCGAATTATCTCGGAATATATTTAAAATAAATATTGAGATATCTAAATACATCGATAAGCTTTGGATTTTCCAAATCGTTTTATTAGGTAACTCAAAATCATAATATTTCTTTCTAATTAAAGATTTGGATATATTTATAAGGGAAGTTACCGTTTGAGAACTTTTCATCTCTGTTTTTACGACCAATGAGCAGATATCCACTCAGATTGGTTTGATTCGCTGATATTATGAAAACCAATCAATGAAAATCGTCCTAATGAACCTGGACATCTCCCACGAAGGTTTTTCCATAAAAATCAGTCAAGGCTCTCAGATATTATTCTGACAATAAATCATACGATAATGACGTGTACGTAAGAAATGTGTTGCTGTATCGCTTGAGAAATGTGACAGCAAAGCTGTACTGCATTACTGCGTTATAATTACCAAAATGAGGAAATAATTATTATTCCAGCTTAATTGTTATGATTTTATCATATTTATGATAAATGACATTATCTTATTCAGATAATTACGTGTGAGGATCAGATAGCTATGTTTAGAGATATTTGGAAATAAAATCTATAATTATCGCAACATAATCTATCCTATTTTATCTCTACGACCATTAAGAAATAATGTTATTTCTGTTTTGTCGTTGATAATGATTAAAACAACGATCAGACATCATTCTGATGATGATTGGATCAAATAATATGAATTAGGAAAGTTGACAACAATTAATTTCCTTCTTGGTCATTGTCACTGTTAAGCAGCAGTCCGCTAAACCTGATTACAGCGTGCTGAGAGCTGGTTTTGAGGAAACAAAATATTTTATTCATTCCCAATTAAAACCAGGCAACATTCATATACTCTACAACGAATATGTATCGTCTGTGTGGTTGTTCAAAGCCTGTGTGATCTGTGTGAAACTTTGAGGAGCTATGGGAGCTATGTGATCGGCGGAGAACGGAATGTACTAAATGATCGTCTGGTTCTTACATCTCGCAAACTGCGTGTGGGAGTGTCAAGGGTTGTGTGCCACCTTGGTCGTCGTGAGAGGGACTGTGTGTCCTCGGTACGTTCAACGAGCGGCTGGCGAATCTTCTAAGGGAAGCTAAGTGAGTGCATGTACTAATCGCAGTAACCAGTTGCTGACTCATTGGCAAAAAGACGTTTTTGTCGTGTCTTTTCGTAGGGAAGTCTCGAACCTACGGAGTTTGAACAGTTAGACATGCACTTGCGGATGTGCGCCAGAAGTCTCGTGCATGCAGGGTAGAGCAGGAGTTGAGAACGCCGCCGGAGTGAAAAGATGTCCTCCCGAGCACAGGGGTGATGTGCAGAAGTCTCGACCTCCTAATACAGAGGGACAATATAACAGGTTGCGTGGGAGCCGCTGGAGCTGAAAATTCCACCCTAGGCACTGGGTGTGCAGTGCAGTGAGTCACGGCTGTGGTAACCGTGCACGTCCGAAATGAGTGTAGGATGGATACCGCGACTTCGCTGTGTGAGAAGTCAGGCTCCACTGTGTAAAGAACCGATTCCTGCTGATTCCTGTTTTATCTCTTTTGTTCTCCGACTCTTTGTGCTTGTCTCTTGAGCGCTTATAGGCTCATCTTGAAAAGAGACAAAAGCTGTGTGGAAATCCTTCGTTGAGCTATTACGTGGTGAAGCATTCCCCTACTGTGAGCCAGAAACGGGCTGCTCTTTGAGAAGTCGTTCTGTCACTGTAAGGAATTATTTGAGAGGATTTATACTCTAACGTGATGTTCGCTCCGGAAGTGACCGCGGATAAGCCGGATTCAAACACGTCGAAAATCTCTGGCACTACGGACAACTGGTGCCCGGAGGATTCGTTGAATGTGTGGTCGCCGTATGAAATGAAAGGAAAAAGAGCACTTACGGACGCCATCGATGATGCTTCAGAAGTGAGCAAGAACGTTTAAGCACAAAAAAAGATAAATTGACAATATGTTTGTCTGTAGAGAGGTGTTTTGTACAATGCCTAAGAATAAGTATTTATGTTAAGCTAGACCTACGTACATACGGTAAAGAAATATTGCACATATATTACGCTTCCTTCCCTGCCGGTCTCCATAGAATATTACACTGAGGTTTGTGGTTTGTGGTAAATGTTATAGGCTGATAGCACTAGATTCCGTTTACCTATTCTCCCGGTGAGCAAGGAGTTGTCAAAGAATACTTTGGTGATAGGGGTCTTAGAGACGACGCATACATCGTTAGACCCGATGTAGTGCCTAAGTTTCATGACGGAGTAATATACTACTAGGCAAACCTCCTCTGTTGAGGTATACCTCTGTTTTGTTTTCGGGATTAGGCGCGACAAATAATAGATCGCTCTTTCTACTCAGTCTTGTTCCTGTGCTAGAATTGACCCAATAGTAAACTGGGATGCTGCCACATAAAGAATGTATGGCGCATTTACATTTGGAGGCGCCAATACAAGGGGTTTGGTCAGATAATCCTTCAGCTCTTGGAATGCTCGCTCATGTTGCGATATCCATTCTATTCGACCTTTTCCCTTCCCTTTAAGAATAGTTAAGAAGGTGCTTGTCTTAGATGCCACATTGCCTATGATCGACAAATGTAATTTACCCTGCTGAGAAAGGCTTTGAGTTCCTTTTTACTCTGTGGTGCTGAGAGGTTTTGAATAGCGCGAATTTTTAGAGGGTCCACTTCGATTCCTCGCTGGTGTACAAGGAACCCAATGAATTCCCCTTTTTGTACTCCAAAAGCGCATTTCAGCGGATTAAGCTTGAGGTTGTGCTTTCGCATCTTCTCAAATACTTCGCTTAGATGATGATGGCGATCTTGTCTCTTCTTGGACTTTACCACCACATCGTCGATATATACCTCGATTGTCTTTCCTGTTAGCGAGGTGAAGATCAGGTTCATTACTCTTTGATATGTGACTCGAGCATTCTTCAATCCGAAAGGCATAACAACCCAGTCGAAGATCCCTATTGGGCATCTGAATGCCGTCTTATGCACATCTTCTTCGGCAATGAAGAGTTGGTTATATCCAGAATACCCGTCCATAAAGGACATTAGCTCGTGGCCTGCCGACTTATTTATAAGGTCGTCAGGGATAGGCATAGAGTATTCGTCTTTAGGTGTCGCTTTGTTCAAATAACAGAAATCTATGCACACCATGATCTTGCCATTTTTCTTGACAACAGGCACTATGCTGGAAATCCAGTTAGCGTACTTAGCCGTCCTTATGTATCCGGCTTTGAACAATTTCTTAATTTCGTCATAGACCATTTGGGCTACTTCCCGCGACATCCTCCTTGGAATTTGTTTTATGGGTTTGAAATTATTGTATGTCGGGAGTCTGTGCTCAACTAATTCTCGAGAACGGGCATTTTGGTGTAGTCCCAAGCGAAACAATCCTTATAAGCGTGTCGGACTTCGCTTATGTCCTGAGTTTCGACTTCGTTCATTAGCGAACTAAAGTGAGTAATACGTGGTAATTCAGTAGTCCCCAGGTTTATTTCCCTCAAGGGATCGCAAGGAACGATAGAAGTATTGGGAATCTCTTTATTAATTGAAGAAATAGTTAGCATGTCTCGGCATGCTTGAGGAGACGCATTACACTGTGCCTCACTTATTCGGGATGTCATGTATCTAGCTAATCTTTCGAGGACATCCAGTATTGGATCAGGTTGTTCACTCTCCATTAGACGAGAATGGGTTGAGGAGTCCATCGGGTTCCAAGTCCGTCGCAGTTTGTTGGATGCTGCTATCATCTCGTATTCCAACTTCGTGCATGTCCTTCTCGAGTGGAGTTAGATCTTCTTTGACCTCGAGCTGCAGCTCATCCCCCCATCTAGTTGGGACGATCGGGTTTTCAGGCGGCGCCTGCGGTGGTCCATCATATGAAACTAGGAACTCGTAGTCTACTTTGCCCAGAGTGCCAACATTTGGGTCTTCCATAGCATACATCTGCTTTAGTGTCATATCTTTGACCTGTTTGACTGCCCCTAGTCAGCATCTTCATTTGCTTCTCTCATAACAACCTCTAAACCATGTTTTCCCCATAATAAGAGTTCCTGGTGAAGAGTAGAAGGTATGGCTCCAGCTTTGTGAAGCCAATCTTTCCTGAGTAAAGCACTGAAAGAGGGCTTTATGTCAATGACGAACAAAGCCGTCCTCTTTTCATGCGTGCCTACTCGGAGTTTAGCAGAAACCACCCCTACACAATAGGAAGTAAACCCATTGAAACCACTGAGTCTTACGTCAGTTTTCCCGAGTTCGGCTATGTCATCCCCTAGGCTCTTATATGCTTCGAGGGAGAGCAAGTTGATAGTCGCTCCATTGTCTACAAGGACACGATGTATTGCTACGTTGTTGATCGTCGCTTGGATATGGAGGGGAAACATGTGTTTCCGTAACGTTGTAAGTGGTTCTTTAAGCCATCCACTCGGAAAGTTCCAAGGTATATCAATTGAGGTATTAAGATTAAAGGGTAGAGCTAGCTTATCTTTCGTCTGACCACTTTCCTTTTTAGCAAACTCAGCTGGTAGCATGAGAACGTTGCATGCAACTTCTTTAGCCTGGGTGGAGTCCCTGATTCAATTGGGTTGTAGTCGCTCAACGAGTTAGACGCAAGGTCATTTTCGCTTGACTCCTTCGCCTGAGTCCTTCGCCTTCTTAACATCAAAGATTACTGTTTTGGTGTGCTTTTTTGCAGTACGGCGAGTCCTCATCTCTCTTCGCTTCTTGGTTTTCTCGGTGGGTATCTCGGGTTGTGCTCCCATGTCCACGTTCCGCCATGTCCTTATATTTGGGAGAATCGGTACTCGAACGAAGCGTGAGTTTGTGAGAGGCTGCAAGCGATTATCAATCTGAACAAACTCCCTCTGGTGTGGGTCATAGCCCTTTTTAGGTTTCCCTCCAAGCAAAGCATCCGGGAAACTAGTAAACTCAGATTCAGATTGATTACCTGACGGAGGGTCGTCCTTTTCCAGTTTGATCTTTCCTTCAGATGCCAATCTTGCTAGAAGCAGGAAGTATTGATTATAGCAGAGCTGGCTCATTTGGGTGATGAGTACCTTGTGGGCTGCTATTGGTTTGTACTCGTAACAGAGCATGTCAACTGTTAGAAACTAGGCTATAGATGTTCCCTATTTCATCGCATCCTCATCGCCCCAAGGGTAATCCTGTTGCTCTGTATTTTCTTCTCCCTGCAGAGGTCCGAGGCGATCTACAGCGCGCCGTCGGGAAGCATTTTTGGCGAAGTCCTTTTTTGACTAGACTCACTCTCACCTATAAGTCCTTGTCTCATGAGTTCCTCAGGGGTGTAGAGCCCTTTATTTCCATTGGGTGGAGTACCGCTCCAGACGTTTCTCTGTGTGCTGGAATGCTTTGGGGCCACTGTTGATTCCCATCGCCATCTCTTCGAAGCGGTTAAGGTCATACCACTCTGTCTTTTTCTCACTGAGAAGGTACTTCCTAAAAGTATGGCAATGATCGGTGGTATGTGACTGATCCATATGCCAGAGATAACGATTATGCTGCATTCCTTTGAGGTCAGCAGGGCACTGAAGAATTCCTTTGCCTACAAGCCGCTTGAACAGCATGTTGGCAATGAGCATCTCGCTAGTCTCAAGTGATTGATCTCTGTCTCCTTGCACCGGGGAAAGAGAAGTAGTCAGGCAATTGACGTCAAAGGTATTCACATCAACCAAATCATCAAAAGGATGTGACTCTGTTAACGCCTGATCCTTGCATATTAGGGGTTGTCCCTTCACGTATTCAGCGATGTCAACGTCGACGATTGGTTCTACTTGCTAGGTTACCACAGTTCCCGTTATCAAACTTCCTTTCGCTTGACTTTTCTCTCTAAGGAGTTTTCATACCGGATAGCTATCCTGGCCAATTCGTTCCAATCCCTGAAGACTTCTCCTTCCAATTTCTTTCCAAGTCGAAGAAGAAGGGAGTCTTGTACGATGGCGATGAGCTCGGCCTCGGATGCAGAGGTTTTACATTTGAGCCGTGCTTTTCGAAGCATGTTCAAACAGATGGCTACAGGTTCACCAGGTAGTTGTTTCATGTGAGTGAGATCTTGCAACGTCACGGCTGGGTCGGTTTGTACAAACGCCAGCATGAATTGGACTTGCATGTCATCCCAATTTCTCACTGAATTATGATGCAGGTTTATATACCACGTAAAGGCGTCTCCCGTAAGGGAACTTGGAAACAGACAAAGTTTCCAAAAACCATTAGTGGCGGTCTCTCCAGCTTGATGAGTGAAGCGGGCAATATGTTCCGCCGGCGAAATCCCTTCTTCGCACGAAAAATGGGCAAATTTAGGAACGCGATATCCCCCAGGAAAATGGTAGTCCTGATCGATATTGTCAGGATAGGGAGCCTGGTATAGTTGAATTTCGTTTGCCTCGTCTGTCCCAGGAATTGCCCTTTTAACTAGTTGAGCAACATAGTCTTTGATCTGAGGCGCAATCTCTGGTGGCGCGATTACCTCAGGCATTGCCGTCTCCTTCATACGTACTGGTTGGGGAATATATTCAGAGTATCGTTGATCCTCCGTAGGGCGAATGAATTCGCTCTCTGTAGGCTTGACGAACTCTTCCCTTCTCCAGAATGGAGGTTGGTATGCTGCTTGGTGGATTGGTTGCACAACCCTTTTGCCTTCGTTTATCACGAGTGGTGAGTTTTATGCCTCATCCTCCCAGGACTTGCATAGATGGGGTCATCTTCAGTATCAACCTTCCTTTTCCCTTCAGCAATTACTGCCCTGTGGGAAGAATATTCAGGTTGATACCTGGTAGCCGACTCGACCCTCCTGTCAACAGTGCTGCTCAATGGTACCCCTGACACAGTTCCAAGGTTCTGGAAGACAGCCTTCATCTTGGAATCGATTGTTTCCTTGAAGGCGTCGTGCTTCTAGTCGATAGCACCGACTTTCTCCATTAAGAGCTCGAGAGTGCTCATGATGGCTGACAGTTCTCTAGCTAAGGCTTGGTTTGACCCATGTCCGCCATTGGTATTCCCTCCTTGGGGGTTGTTTCCTCCGAGGTTGTTTGAATTACCACCAGATCGAGTCATTGGCACTGTGTTAGCCCTTTTCTCCCACTGTGGTCGCCAAATGGCGTGTTCGCTCCGGAAGTGACCGTGGACAAGCCGGATCCAAACACATCGAAAATCTCTGGCACTACGGACAACTGGTGCCCGGAGGATTCATTGAAGGCAGCGGATGGGCACCCTTAAGCGGAAGCACTTACGAACGCCATCGACGATGCCTTCGGAAGTGAGCACGAACGCAGGAGCACAAAGAGAGCTTGAACGCTGGAATGCTTGAAAAGATAAATTGACAATATGTCCGTCTGTAGAGAGGTGCTTTGTACAATGCCTAAGAATAAGTATTTATATTAAGCTAGACCTACGTATATATGGTAAAGAAATATTGCACATATATTACGCTTCCTTCGATGCCGGTCTCCATGGAATATTTCCTTTCCATATGAGTTATCTTGGCAACAATCTCCTTCCGAATCCCGAGATCTTCTGGAGTCTTCCTTAACAGCTAAGTTGATCGATCGTGTCGCCCACTGGCCTTCGCCGCAGAGTTTCGTTGCCCGTCCGGCGCCTGGTATCCTTGTCGCTTGGTGACTGTTTCGCCCAGCAACCCTTCGCCTGGTGTGTTTTCGTTGCCACCTCCTTACTGGATTCCCGTCCTTCGGGCCTACATTCTGGACCGTTGATCCACAGATTAGATCAAGATCTATGGCCCAGAATTTCTGTTGTTAAACACACGACGTTGTCTTTGTGCTTTGATGGACAGGCTTACGCCTAAACGACAACATGCTGTGTGGAAATCCTTTGAGGAATCAACTGTTGAGTGTGAGCATCATTCTGCTGAAAACGAGAAGACGTCCACTATGTGAGGAGTTGATCGTTGCCCATGTGTGATCTCCTCTTGTAAAGTATTTTAAATCTCACTTGTTGAGATACCCAAAGCCTAGTGCAAAAGGTTCATTTGCACCCAATATATTTATATAGTGGAATCACCCCTAGGGTGGAAAGTGGACGTAGGTCGATTAGGGCCGAACCACTATAAAACAACTGTGTCACTTACTATCGTGCTTACATCCATACGAGTATCTAACGATCAAAATCGTAACGCTTACAGCGAGCCGACCTCACTTCTGAGAAATGGTTTGCTGTGTGAAAGCGAACTTCTGCATATGTTGAGAACGAAACAGTGATAAATACTAATTCACCCCCTTCTTAATGTACATAAACGATCCAACAATTGATATTAGAGCGGGTTTGCTGGAAAGCTTTCTATGTGATTGCTAGTAGAACCCTGTTCTTCTACTTAGGATCATAACAACGTGTTGCTGAAAATTTTACATTAAGCATAGTAAGGTGCTTCTGAGTTGTAAGAAATCATAACTGAGCAAAAATGTCGATGCTCTTAACTGATGGTCATTCGATCAAACGACTCCGCTCTTTGCAGGACAACACTTCTCATATTGGAAAATGAGAATGGAGTTGTTCAATGGAGCAAAAGAAGCCGATTGCTGACAGATTGTAATAGAATGAGACCTTACGGTTCCTCAACCTAATCCCAACGATACTTGGCATGAAAATAAAAGAAAGAGAGCCATATCTCTCAGTACTAAAGCAAGACACTACTTAGTGTGCACTCTTGCAGGAAATGAATTTAATCGCGTCTCTATTTGTAAGACTGCGAAAGAAATGTGCGATGGACTTGCTTTGATCTATAATGGAACAGAACAAGTCAAAAAATCCAAAGTGAATGCATTAGTAACTCAATACGAAGCATTCAATATAAAAAAGGATGAGTCGATAAATCAAATGTTTGATAGACTCATCGAAATCACTACTGCCATGAAATCTCTTGGCAAAACCATTTCTAATTCTGAGTTGGTCAGAAAATACTTTGCTCTTTGTCTAAATCTTGGGAAGCCAAGAAAACGACAATTGAAGAAGCAAAGGACTTGACGAGCTTAAGTTTTCAACAGCTACTTGGTTCTCTTATCGCTTATGAGAATGAGAACAAGTTCGCTGAAGAAAAGAAATCCAATGCTATTGCATTTAAAGGACGTGTTGATACTTCTGATGAATTTGAGGATGAGTCTTCATCTGATTCAGATACTGAAATCTTCTTGATGGCAAGGAAATTCCAAAAGTATCTTCGCAAAAACTGGTTCATGGGAAAGCGAGATGCTAAAAAGAAAAATTCAAAACCACACCAAGTTAAATGTGGTATGTGTTTTGAATGCAAAAAACCTGGTCATATGAGGCCAGATTGCCTTCTCTTAAATGAGAAAGGCAAATCTTCAAAATATAAGAAAAATGTCATGTTGGCGTCTTAGAGTGATAGTGATGAGGAATCCGACCAGGATAACGAAACAGCAAATCTCTGCTATATGGCGTAAATTGATTCTGACACTGAGAAGATAGATGCTTTCTCTCCCACTTCTCTATCATCTGATGAAATTGAAAATCTCTTTACGGAGCTGTATGATAAACTCGAGTCATTGACTTCGAGCGACAAAGTTATCAAAAGAGAGAATAAACTCTTGAATGTTGAGAATGCTTCTCTTAAGGAAGAGTTATCAGTAAATGCCAAGAAATTGGTAAAACAACTTTCACAATCTAAGTCAAAGATTGAGGAACTGCAACAGCAACTCAGTGCTGTACACAACAAAACTGATTTATGTATGCATGAGATGCACAAATCTGGAAATGGGAAACATTCACATCATGGGATATATATTCCTGCTCATGTTAGGAATGGAGATTCTCATTATATTGTTCAAAAATTGCCTAGGCTTTGCTACTATTGTAGAAGGTCAGGTCAGTTTATCAAAACTTGTCATGTTAGACGAAATGATATGCACGGCATCTCTTCTAAATTTGATAGTTCTACTGTTAAATGGAATCAACGACTAACTTAATCATGCTCTTTCATTTCAAGGATGCTTCAAGACCATTACTAAGGATCATGAATGGTGTTTGGACAGTGGTTGCTCGAGGCACATGACAGGAGACATTTCCTTATTCACCACTCTGACCTTTCAGGATGGTGGTTCTGTCACTTTTGGTGACAACGGAAAAGGAATTATAAATGGGTTAGGATCCATTTGTTGTTTTGATTTCCTATTGATTGAAGGAGTCCTTTATGTCAAAGGCCTCTAGCACAATTTGATTAGTATTAGTACGATAGGGCTATCATGTTGCCTTCAATGAGAAAACATGTATTATTTTAGGGATGATGTTACGTGTTTCATTGGTAAACGCTAGAAAAACATCTATCTCCTGTCTTTTAAGAATATCTCCGCCAGAGAAAATTGTCTTATGTCCATTAAGGACGAAGCTACTCTATGGCATAGAAGGTTGAGACATGCAAACTATGACTTTGTATCCAAACTTGCCAGAAAAGATGTTACTAAGGGATTACCTAAAATCAAGTTTGACAATGACAAGATATGTAAAGCTTGTGCAATTGGCAAACAAACAAAGGTGTCCTTCAAAAGCAAAAATATGGTTTCAAATAAGGAGCCACTTGAATTACTTCATATGGACTTGTTTGGTCCTACAAGGACTCAGAGTCTAGGAGGTAAACGATATGGATTAGTTGTTGTTGACGACTTTTCCAGATTCACTTGGGATAAGTTCTTAGCCCACAAAAGTGATACGTTTACAGCCTTCGAAACTCTAGTTAAACAACTTCAAAATGAGAAAGGTGTTTCTCTACGAAGCATTAAAACAGATCATGGTACTGAATTTGAGAACCATGACTTTACTTTCTTCTGTGAGGAATATGGTATTAATCATAATTTCCCATCTCCATATACTCCACAACAAAATGGAGTCGTAGAGCGAAAGAACATAACCTTACAGGACATGGCGAGAACCATGATGCTGGAAAAAGAGGTAGCTAAGAACCTCTGGGCTGAAGCTATAAGCACAACCTGTTATATCTCAAACCGAGTGCACTTAAGGCATTCTTTAGGCAAAACTCCTTATGAACGATATAAAGGGAGAAGGCCAAACATTTCATACTTCCATCCATTTGGAAGTAAATGCTACATTCTAAGACCCATAAGAGATGGTGTCGGAAAATTTGATGCTCGTTCTTATGAGGGGATCTTCTTAGGATATTCTCTCACCAGTAAAGCATACAGAGTTTTCAATAAGAGAACTCTTGCTGCTGAATAATCAATCAATGATAAAATTGATGATTATCTAACTAAGGAAGAAGATGTTTTTGCAAAAGTATCAGGATCCTCAAACGTAAAAACAACAGAAGAATTACAGTAGACACCTACTCAAAGTGATCCCAATGAAATTCTGTGAAAAAAAGACAAAATATTCCTACTGCAAGTACAAGAAACAATGCTGATGGTTTACAGGATGAACAAATAAGGGACCATGTTCCCTCCTTATATAAGAAAAGACATCTTATTGATCAAGTCATAGGACCCTTGCACACTGGAGTGCGAACTCGAAATACAGCGAATCTGTTCTGTGGACACTTTGCTTTTATCTCTCAAAAGGAACCTCAAGGCATTGATATTGCGCTTGAAGATCCAAACTGGATCCTCGCAATGCAAGAGGAACTAAACCAGTTTGAGAGGAATAATGTCTAGTGTCTAGTACCTAGACCAAATGATCGTTCCATTATTGAAACAAAATGGGTTTATCGTAACAAACTCATTGAGTCTAGAAATGTTGTGAGAAACAAAGCTAGACTTGTAAAAAAATGTTACTCTAAAAAAAAGGGTATCGATTATAATGAGATGTTTGCTCCTGTGGCACGCCTTGAAGTAATATGTCTACTCTTAGCGTATGCTTGTTATAATAACTTCAAGTTATTTCAAATGGATGTGAAAAGCGCATTCCTTAACGGTGATCTAAAAGAGTAACTGTATGTTGGACAACCCCATAGATTCACCGATCCAAAACATCGTAATCATGTTTATAAGCTCTTTAAAGCCTCGTATGGGCTTGAGCAAGCACCAAGAGCATGGTACGAAAAGCTTAGCTCTTTTCTCATTGAGAAAGGCTATAAGTGTGGAAAAATATATACAACCTTATTTATTAAGAAACAAGATGTTGATCTTCTAGTCGCTCAAATATATGTTGACGACATTATATTTGGTTCAACTAATGAACAACTATATGCCGAATTCTCTAATCTAATGAAAGGAGAATTCGAAGTGAGTCTCATGGGAGAACTAACCTTCTTCCTTGGACTCCAAATTAAACAATTTGTAGATGGAATTTTCATCCCTTTAAGAAAAGTATAACAAACTGCTCATGATATTTGATCTTGAGAATGCTAAACCATTGTCAACTCCTATTGATAGTAATACCAAAATTGATAAAGATGATGGTGGAAAGGAAGTTGATTCCAAATTATACAGAAGCACGATAGGGTCATTACTCTATCTTACTATTTCAAGACCTGATATCATGTTTAGCGTGTGCTTGTGTGCTAGATATCAGTCTGATCCAAAAGAATCACAGCTAGCTGCAGTCAAGAGGATGTTTCGATACCTCACAGAAATTGTCAGCTTAGGTCTATGGTATCCTAGAGGATCGTTGCTGGATCCTGTGGGATATTCAGATGCTGATTATGCTGGATGTCACATTGATAGAAAAAACAAATCTGTTACTTGTCAATTACTAGGAAATATGCTAATTTCCCGGTTCTCTAAAAAGCAGACATTAGTTGCTTTATCTACAGCTGAGGCTGAATATGTCGTAGCAGCTAGTTACTGTGCTCAATTACTTTGGATGCGACAGCAACTTGAAGATTATGACCTTCATTTTGATAGTATTTCAATAATGTGTGACAACACAAGTGCAATCAATTTGTCACGAAATCATGTCTATCACTCAAGATCTAAGCATATTGAGTTGAGACACCATTTTCTACGTGACAAGGTGTAAAACGACAACGTTGATATTCAGTATATAAATACTGACCAACAGCTTACTGATATATTCACAAAACCACTCGATAAAGAGAGGTTTATTAATTTACGAAGTGAGTTAGAAATTTGTAATCCTAATGCCTAGCATGAAAATTAATCGTGCATTTCTCTTCTCTCAATGTAGAGAAAGTGCCAAAAATGGATGATTCATCACTGAGAATGTGCTCGCTGTTGTCGAGGATCTACCGTGTGAGGATTGAGAAGAACTCTCCTTTCTGTGGTTTCATCTACTAAGAACTATCTTTCACTTCTTTTTTATATGACAAAAATGGGGAGAAGGATAAGTTGAGGGGGAGCACTAGCTCTTTGAACAAAGTAGCAATTTGGTGCTTACTCTCAGGGGGAGTTCAGTTTGTATTTCAAGCTCTATGCTCTATTCCCTATTTCAAAATTCAAGCTTTGTATTTTGTCATCATCAAAAAGGGGGAGAATGTTAACATTGGTTTTGATGATGAGCTTGAGAAGCTATGTTATAAATTCATAGCACTGTGTTGCTGTAACACTTCGTTTATCTTTAGTGATGAGCTTGAGCAAAGTGTTGTTGAGCCACAACTAGCTTGAGCTATACGTTTCTACACTATAGTAAGTCGTTACTGTTTTACTGTGCTTGTTCACCGGAAATTTTTAAATAATATTTCCTTTTGTAATATATTTCAAATTATCACGGAAACAAATATTGAGATGTCTAAATATATCGATAAGCTTTGGATTTTCCAAATCCTTTTATTAGGCACCTCAAAATCAGAATATTTCTTTCCAATTAAAGATTATGAAAACCAATCAATGGGAATCGTCTTAATGAATATGGACACCTCCCACGAAGTTTTTTCCATAAAAATCAAACAAGGCTCTCAGACATTATTCTGACAATTAATCATATGAAGATGAAATGTGCGTAAGAAATGTGTTGCCGTACCGCTTAGGAAGTGTGTTACTACACTATAGCAAAATGTACTGCATTACTGCACCACAACTACCAAAATGAGGGAAGAATTATTATTCCAGCTTAATTGTTATGATTTTATCATATTTATGATAAATGACATTATCTTATTAAGATAATTACGTGTGAGGATCAGATAGCTATATTTGGAGATATTTGGAAATATAATCTGTAATTATAGCAACATAATATATCCTATTTTATCTCTACGATCATTAAGAAATAATGTTATTTTTGTTTTGTCGTTGGTAATGATTAAAACAATATTCAGACATCATTCTGATGATGATTGGATCAAATCATATGAATTAGGAAAGTTGACAACGTTTCCTTTCCTTCATGGTCGTTGTAACCGTTTAGCAGTTGTCCGCTGAACCTGATTACAGCCTGTTGAAAGCGGGTTTTGGGGAAACAAAATATTTGATTCATTCCCTATTAAAACCAGACGACATTCATACACTCTTCAAGAATCCGCGTCGTCTGTGTGATTGACCAAAGCATGTGTGATCTATATGAAGCTTTGAGGAGCTGTGTGATCGACGGAGAACGGAAGGTGATAAGTGAACGTCCGGTTCTTACCTCTCGCAAACTGCGTGTGGGAGTGCGAAGGGCTGTGTGCCACCTTGGTCATCGTGAGAGGGACTGTGTGTCCTCAGTGCATTCAATGAGCGACTGGCGAATCGTCTAAGGGAAGCTAAGTGAATACCTGTGCTAATCGCAGTAACCGGTTGCTGACCCATCAGCAAGAAGCCGTTTTTGTCGTGTCTTTTCGCAGGGAAGTCTCGAACATATGGAGTTTGAGCAGTTAGACACGCACTTGTGGGTGCACGCCAGAAGTCTCGTGCCTGTAGGATAGAGTAGAAGTTGGGAACTCCGTCGGTTTGGAAAAAGGTCCTCCCGAGCATAGGGGTGTTGTGTAGAAGTCTCGACCTCCTGATATGGAGGGACAGTAGAGCAGGTTGCGTGGGAGCCGTCGGAGCTGAAATTTTCACTCTAGGCACTGGGAGTGCAGTGAGTCACGGCTGTGGTACCACGCACGTACGAACTGTGAGTATGACGGATACCGCGACTTCGCTGTGTGAGAAGTTAGGTTCCGGTGTGTGAATAACGAATTCCTCTTTTATCTCTTTTGTTCTCTAACTCTTTGTAGTTGTCTCTTGAGTACTTACAGACTCATCTTGAGAAGAGACAAAAGCTGTGTGGAAATCCTCTGTTGAGCTATTAAGGGCTGAAGCATTCCTTTACTGTGAACCAAAAAGCTGTGTGGAAATCCTCTGCTGCTCTTTGAGATGTCGTTCTGTCACTGTAAGGAATTATTTGTAAGGATTTATACTCTAACAGTTTGTCTTTGTACTTTGATAGATAGCGACAACATGTTGTGTGGAAATCATTTGAGCAATCAATTGCTGAGTGCGAGCATCATTCTGCAAGAAACGAGAAGATGTCCACTATGTGAGGAGCTGAACGTTGCCCAGGAGTTATCTTAACTTGTAAAGGATTTTAAATCTCACTTGTTGAGATACCCAAAGCCTAGTGCAAGAGGTGCATTTGCACCCATTATCTTTATATAGTAGAATCTCCTCTACGGTGAAAAGTGGACGTAAGTCCGTTAAGGCTGAACCACTATAAAACAACTGTGCCCCTTACGATTGTGGTTACATCCATACGAGTATCTAACGATCAACGCATACATAGTACGCTTACAGCGAGTCGACCTCACTTCTGAGAAACACTTTGTTGTGACATAGTACGCTTCCGCATACGCTGAGAAAGGGCGAAAAAGTGATAAACACTAATTCATCCCCCTCTTAGTATACATAAACGATCTAACAGCCGCCGATTCAACTTTTCAAGGAGGTGCGTCCTGGCAATTGAACAAAAACTTCTTGTTGATGGTATGGGCGAGTCTCACGTTGTGAATTCATCTCTCGATTATTTTCTTTTGTTCAATTTCCTGGACACAAATCTCGTCATCAGGCTCTCTTTTCGGGAAAGACATGTCCTCTCAGTTCGTCACTAGCATTGGCATTCAAGTATTGGTGGAAACCATCGTTCACTTTCCACATTTCTGGTAATCCCATCTTTGCAGGCCCATGCACAAACATCGCATCCATAAATCACTGACACGACACGTTTTTTTTCTAAACTTTATCAATCCTGTAGCTACTCAATATCGTAGGACAGGGAGCATCTCCCACGGATTTGGAGTCCGTATCGAGAACATCCGAGAAGACAGGTATATCTAGTTCGCAAACCTCTGTGATATATTTATTCACCAGTTATGCGCAAGGGAATAATGATGATATGGCGAATGACAACCAGTGAACGGGTATGCATGCAGCTCTACCAAAGGGCTGATCCGAACTTTGTGATGTTGATGTCGAACAAGGAGCACTTGGCGGAAGGGATGATATGGAAGATAGGGAAGAGGCCGATGTTGCAGGCGCACGTCAACCCCAGGAACTTTGATGGCTTACCTCAAGAACTGAGGCCCTTCAATAAGATCACTCACATGGTGCCATCTTTCTTCTTCTTCGGCCAATAAGTTTTTGTTTTTATTTTTCTGTCAAATTATATAACCCCTATTTTATAAGTAATTATTGTGAACACTAAAATCACTCTATTTGAATATCAGACCAAAAGTAGCAATATTAGAAATGTAGTGAGGTGTCTCTAATGACAAATGTTGCACATAAGTCTTCTCATTCGATCATTGAAAAATAATGTCATTCGTTCCTTGAAAAATCATTGTTGCTAATACGATCCTGAGCTTTGGCTGAATATCAGTAGAAATTCAGGCGGAATAGAATTGAAGTCGTCGAGGCTTTAAAACCTTGATCTAATAGCACTTTAGTAGCTTGATGAATTCGTCAGGGCATATGAGCTCGATATGACAGAGCTTTAGGAATTTGGTGAAGTTGTCGGAGCCTTTGAGATTGATTCGACAAAACTTCAGGGAGGCGTTGCATAAAAACCCCAGGGCAATGGGCGTTGGCAGAATTTCGTCGGTGAGATGGAGATGGGAATCCCCGAGAGCTTCTTTGAGATCCTTCTCACCTATTTCTTATGTATATTGTGTGTGGATGATGAAATGACTTATGAATGCCTCCACTTATAGGGCTCTAATTCTGATATATGATAGGTAATTGATCATCTTATAGGCAAATTCTTGTTGATCAAGCTTAAAATTAGCTTGTTGTGACCCAATGGATTGGGATATGACCTAGTTATAATCCAACAAGTATATACGGTATGAATTGGGTTTGTAGTATTCTTTTATTACCCAAGTATATCTTTTTATAGACTTGGGATTATAATAGATTTATATCAAAGTTATTTTATGGATTTTAGGTTTATAACTAATTCATATGCAAGACTTCTTTTAAGGGTTGGGTTTATAGCCCATTTATACACAATATGAATTGGGTAAAACCCATTAGGGCTTCATACGAAGCCCATGACACGATTTGGGTTGAATAAAATGAATAAAAAAATTTGATGTTTGTTTGCTACTGAAAGTTCTGAGCCATAGATCTAATAGATCAATATAGGCCTATGGATAAACTCAAGCCGATACAAGACATCGCTCAATAATGTCTATCCAATTCACTCAGCTCCTTCACCTAGGAAAGTGTGGACGTAGATTTTTACACAGAATGGATATTCGCCACTAAGAAAGCAGTTATTTCGCTTGATTCCAAGTGTCGTCCAGTACTTAATGACTCAAGCTCATTCGGATAAAGCACATGGACGTCATTTCAAGGACCCATGTCACAAAATCAAGGAATCAATTGCAATGTGAAGTAAAAAAAAGATATGACTCATCAAGCAAGATGCAATGTGATGGAAAAAAATGGAAACGATTCAATACGAAGACCACCTTGGGATCAAATTAATCGACATCAATATTTTAGAAAGTTAGTTTAGGGTTTACTATAAATAATATTATCTTAGTTCTATAAAGGAACAATAGCCAATCAATCAAACACTCTAGTTTTTATCTTTTGATTTTAGTCAATCTATGGTATCTATTTACAATGTTTCCTCTAAGGGCGAAAGTTACTTTCTCCTTTGGCCAAGACTCGTTGTCTTCTATCTGCCTATTTCTTTCAAGGGTGAAGGGTAACACCTCCTTTAATTGAAACTTGATATCCATGCATTTCTTTAAAGGGTGAAGGGTAACATCACCTTTGATCGAAATCCTCTATCCCTTTTTTCTGCAAAGGGCAAAGGGTAGGATCTCCTTTGGTTGAAACTTTATTTTTCCTGAGTTTTCACCGACAAATTCAAGTCGCGACCACATTGTCGAACTGAAAACATGAACTTAGCATTTGATTTCTAGAATATTTGATGTGTTTGCTAGCGAGCCGCGTCTAACATCTTCGATTTCTGGTCAATATGTCATTTGTCGACCAAAGTGACGGTATTATGGCAAGAAAAGGTGGCAAGGCCAGTGGAATGTCTAAGAACAACCCTATGAACCTAGGATAGTCGGATGATGCCACTACCGATTTTCAAAATGTCGAAATACAGTGCAATGATGGGCGTTTGCAGGAGATACCTTCAAATTCCTATTCTGGCCAACCTACTTGACAAGTGTTCTATGGAAAAGGGAGCCCTAAAGTGCCACATAGACAGATGGAATGGCACCCAATGTGCACCGTTGACTTACGAATGGTTTGTACACCATCGATAAGCGCTTTGCCATTAGGAAATTCCTTCAAACTCACAAGAAGGTTGTGTGATACGATATGTCCGAACTGAAGGATATGGCATTGGGAAAGGGTAATAGATCATTTGGGTTCCGCGCTTGCCCACAACATCTCTCTCCAGTCGCACTGGCGAAGGAGACGGTGAAATAGATTACTGTAGGGCACAACCTCTTGACACTTAAACATCTATTGCAACACGACATGATGGACATCTCTTTTGAGAGTTTAGAGGAGGCATAAAGCGAAGCATAAGCAGAAGTCCAATTGAAGGCCACACATCAACCTCCCGTTGAGTGAGTTACAAGGGCAAAGCATCGCGAAAATATTACTAAAGCATACAAGAAAGGAGATGTGTCACTCCAGAATCTTATATGTCTGCGGGAGTGGGGTCACCCTACATAACCCCTAGAGCACAATGCCTAGAGTCGTCAAACCCATGGGCCGATGCGGATCTCATCAATAATAGCCCTCTGATTGCTCAATTTTTCACTAATGACCTATTCTACTACAAGTGCAAGCCAATGGCCATCCAATACTTCCTATTGCTGGCCAAGATGTCATTTGAATGAACGATAATCATTTGTGACCTCTCAACTTACCTCAAGTAATAAAGAGTCATATCTTAAGTTAATTTGGCCCTTACCACTAACCAAGCGAAAGCGAACATGGTTGGAGAATTCGTTCATGTGAGCAAAAATCTCTTCCCTTTATATCCTCAATATGCCATCCACATTTCTAACTCATTCGTGGGGTTATGAAAGATGGTCAATGTAAAATCGTGCCCTTATGTAACCTCTGAGATCACGAAGAAACAGAAGGGAGATGCAAATGAAGAGATTGGCTGCGAAAAAGGTAAAAAATGGAGCCATGAGCATGCCACTTAGAGGCTGAGGTGCAAAATTGAGCATCCAACTAGGGAGGCATCTCCTAACAAAAGGGATATAGGCTCAAACATAGTGAGCAATTTTAACACATGAATAGTGGCATACAACCTATAGAATCAACAGCTGGCATATAATGTTCTTTGATGTTTCCAGCTGAGTTCACCAAGGAAATGGGCCACAATTAGAAAGTACAAATCAACTCCCCTTCATTTGCGATAAATCTCTGGTGATAATACCTCATACCTTTCCGACGAATTGGTTAAAAAGGACAAAAGAAACACTTAAGCTTCATATGCACACCATATACATTCAGGTGATATTCAACAACATCCCACCGGGGTGTGTCCTTGTTGAAGACAGAGCCATGGTAAATGATTTATCCCTAGTCGCCTACAGACAACTAGGTCGGAATTTGGCTGAGCTAGAAAGTACATAAGTCAATGTTAGTAGTTTTAAAGGGAAAGTGTATCTTGCATATGGGTTGTACCCCGTTGCTTGCAAGTGAGTTCCTATGAGCAGGGAATTGACTTCCTTATAATCGATATAAGCCCGACATTTAATACCATACTAGGTGGAAATTTCCTGCATAAAGTATGAACAATCCCTTATGCCATGAACTGGTAGTGTGGGGAAACAGTTGCCCTGAGGTAATCCACGGGGAAATTTACTGAAAGCACTAATGTTTCATGTATAAATGTATGAACTTTGAAGCAAGTGAAAATTTGTCTCTTCATCGGATGTATTGCCTAGGAGACCCAACTGTAGGGCCATTGGGTGAACCATCCAGTGACTTTAACTACCTGGTATCGTATGACATCTGCCCCAAGTCCTGTAGAGTCCAATCATGCCTATTGGTTTAGGCGGTGATGCAGAGTTTAAGCATTATAAACATAACCTCAATGTGGATCTGATCTCATTTGAAGAAGGCATGAAAGGGGTTTGAATAAGCGAATATCGACAGAGTAGGAGCTCGAAAGACTTCTTGCTCACAATGATTCGTTCAATGAAAGGCGAGCGGAGTAGAGCAATGTCAAATAAGCTGGTCGGATGGGCATCTCTATAAGATATCTAGTGTCAGTCATGTCTCATTTTTAATGCCAACAGTGTGCATAGACGGTCATTACAATGCTCCAATTTCGAAAGTGTCACTGAACACACATTATAGTGACTTGACTAATAACAATGAATTAGAAACTTAATCGTTCATTGTGATCCTTTGATTGAAGTCAATTTTGGGACAAGTGAACACCCTCGAATAACTTATATGAGCTCACTATTGAGCAAAGGGTTCTCTCAAACCATAAAACGAATTTTACATTACTATGAGGACTATTTTGTTTGGGATTTCACTGAAATTCTCGATCTCGAGCGAAACCTAGTCAAACATAAAATCCCGACACATGAGAGGATCAAGCATGTGTAATAAGCTCTCAAATGAATGTCTAGGCAAGTGACTCAACAATAAATGACAAAGTAAAGAAACTGTTAAAGCGAGTTATATGTGAATGACCAATATATTGAATGGATATCAAGTATAGTTCCAGAATCCAAAAGAATGGTAAAATAAGAGTTTTCATCGACTTTGGGGAATTGAATCAAGCGACATCGAAAGGTTATCCTATGCTTGTGGCAAATGATCTAATATAAAAATTGCAGGACATGAGTTGTTGTACTTGATGGATGAATATCATGTATAATCAAATTTTTGTAGCTGAGAAAGATATGCAACTTGAAATGGAAATTTCGGAAACCAATCGAACCGTTGCGCTAAATACTTTGGTAGAACACAAAAAATCAATCGCCCGGTATTGTAACGAAAGGGTAGTGACTAAGGTATTCAAAAGAAGAGATTTAGTATAAAAAATGAAGCTATCTTAGAGAGAGACTATTTATATGGAAAATGGACACTCAATTGTAGGCTTCGTTCCAAGTAATGGAAACGCTTCTTGAAAACACGTATGAGTTAGCATATTTAGAGGAACACACCATGATCTTAAGATCAATGAGAAATGCTGAAAAGTGTACGAGAGAAATATCAAGGGAAGGTATCCATCTTTTGTGGACATAAACTATCAAGAGCAAATTATAAACAATGTAACAAAATAAGAATATGCTTTCACTATTAGCAAAAGAGGAAAGTCAGAGTCTTGGAGGATTGAAAGCTAGAAAGTAAATGTTTCGCCTGGTTAAGCATAAGCTCCTTAGTCACGTTTTTTACCTCCAGTTCATTGACCAACCTCTATCTTCTTGATTGCCACTTCATCTCCTAAGGCCTTGCATTGGCATTTAGCTCCTTCGCAAGGCGATTATTGTCTTGCCTCAGTCATCAGTTGTACTCCTCCATTTCAAAATCCCTTATAGAGATATGATATCCTGGACTTTAGTTTTTTTATCTTGATTGTGGTGGTAGAGGGGTAAACCAATCTTGCTCAATCACATGAACTTTAGATTTTGCAGGGAATACAATTTTAAGCTCCTTCCAATTGCGGAAAAACTGGTCATATGTCAAGACGATCACATCTTGTATATATATTGTTAGTGACTCAAACCCGTCTAATGAATAGAGAGCTTCCTCAAATGCCAAAAAGTGTTTTCTTCAGTTGTATCCAACTCCAAACCTGAGACAAATTGAAGTAGGATTAGAAAACATCGGACGATGGGAGGAAGAACCGGTGATACCGTCAACTTATATAGTAGGAAGTGGAGTTTGGAACACTTGTAAAATAAACAATCGTCAATCTTGTCTTGTTAAGTGATGGCCGAGCAATAGCATATAGAGGATAAGATGATCACTAGGTTAGGGGCACATTACCTTAAGACTTGTTGGGCTATGGACCAACCATCTTCTTCTTTGTCAAAAGAGTCATCTAAAGACGACATTGGGGTCTCTGTATGAGCATGAAAATATTTCTTCAGCCTTTGCTAATGTCATCTAGAAAGTATGCACAAACCTTTCTCCTTGCCTTTAGCCTTTGCAACAATTGTGTCATGAGCTTTCTCTTTGTTTTGTACTGGGGAAGACGATGGATTAGATTTGAGAATTTCGACAACCTTCCACCGAGCTTGTTCTTTTGAAGATTCCAAGTCAACTTAATCTCTCGAAGTCTTTTTCTTCGTCATCTTCTTCTACGTTGAGGTCTTTTTTGGAGGGGTCACTTCTTTGACTTCTTTGCTTTTATGTGCTTCCCTCTCCTTAGTAGTTCCTGGGACAATCCATGTGGTATCCGCCTTAGGAGAAGAAGAACCCCCTTAGTGTGAAACGCCATCTCCTTACTTACCATATGTGAAACTTGGGATCATTTGGTTGATGTAGTTAATTGCTAATTAATCATCGTCAATAGTAACTCTCTCGAAGATCTTATCTGTGTCAATGTTAGAAATTGGTTATGACCAACGAGTTCTTCTTGTTCACCTTCATTAACACGCATTGTCTGGTCATCAACATCATCTTCATCAATCTGAATTCCAGGGAGAGTTTAATCATGACTAGCAATTGATTCCATAGGCACATCAAATTTTGCCTGAATCATTAGTCTTGCTTGGCCAACATGAACACATATATATTGGCTCATTATAGTGCACGAAGTTGTAATAATTTCATGGTTATCGAAGGAATAAACTCATTTTCATTAAAGCTAAAGGTGCATAAGGTGATAACCAAGGAGAAATAGTTTATTTCGCCTGACATGAAATTCCTTTATGAATCGAGAAGTGGTCGAAGTAGCTTGGCCAGAAATATAAGAGATAATAATAGATAGGAAGAGCTCTAAACTTATGAGGAAGCAAATAAGTGATTTCTTTCTCGTTTTGTTTTAGAAGTCATGATAGAGGATAAGGGGAGTTAAAGTATACGTAAAAGGTGATTTAAGCGAAACAAAAGGTGATCTGTCAAGTCATTTGCAATCTTCTTTCTAGTGAGTTTGCCTTGAAGCTTAATCAACATACGGAACAGGGCATGGTTGCTTTGGATATGGAAGTGGCCATATTTCTGATGCTCAAGCAAGCGATACCATGTGTTTATCCAACACCGTTTGAAAGGGACTGTTTGACGACAAGATAATTCTCCTATCGTGAAATTAGGATGAGAGTTTGAAGAGAAACTTTTGAATCTCTTCATAATAGTTGAAGTGGACGTAGGCTCTCCTGGACAATGGGTTGTTCATCGAATGGTGAAAGGAATAATAGCCACCTGAATGAACTCCAATTGTTCAAGAATATATATGGGGATTATAAGCCTTTCATCAATCGATCGAGTGAATAGTATAGTTGATCGATCAAAAGAGGAAGTATAGACATTTCGCAAGCAGAAAATGATAACATGAAAAGACAATCATGTCTTGGAAGAGTTTAAAGAAAGGGGGCTATATGTTTCCTATTGAAAATTCTGGCCAAATACCCAATAGACCAATATGGGCCCATGGATAGACTCAAGCCCGGTACAAGGCATCGCTCATTATCGATGGTCTTGTTCCCTCGGCTTCGCCTAAGAGAGAATGGGTATGAATTTTTTCCTAGTATGGGTATTCGCCCACCAGAAAGCAGTTATTTCGTCCAATTCCAAGTGCCGCCAGTCGCTTAGTGACTCAAGCTCATCCGGATAAAGGATGTTAGTGTTGTTTCAGGGACACGTATAACTAGTTCAAGGAATCGATTGGAATGTAACGTGATGTGAAAGAAACGGAGATGACTCAACAAGCATGATGCATCGTGTGAGAGAAATAGGAGCGATTCAACACAAAGACCACCTCGAGATCATATTAACCGACTTCGAGATTTTAGGGAGTTAATTTAGGTTTTAGTATAAATAAGTTTCTCTTAGTTTCTAAAAAATAACAACAATTAATCAAACACTCTAGTTTTTATCCTTAGATTTTAGTCGATCTTAGTTATATGGCTATGTGTTTCCTCCAAGGTCGAAGGTTAGTTCCCCCTGTTCCCGAGACTCGTTATCTGCTATCCACATGTTTCTATCAAGGGCAAAGAATAACACCTCCTTTGATTGAAACTTAATATCCACGTGCTTCTTTCAAGGGTGAAGGGTAACACCTTTTATTGAAATCCTCTATCCTTTTTTTATTACCTAGGGCTAGTTAAAATTTTATTTTTTCTTGAATTTTTATTTAAAAATTTAGGTGGCAATCAAATTATCGAACTGAAACTCGAACTTAGTATCGTTTATCAAATATTTGGTGTTTCTATCGGTCGATCACGTCTGAATGTGTTCGATTATCGATAAAAATATGTATCCGGTTATAGTTCACGATAATAAGCATGAAACCTTATTTTCGTTCCAACACTATTTATTTTTTCCTTTTTTACAATTAACATATTCATTTCAATAATTTTATAAATTAATAAATTCATATTAATAAATTATCCATTCGAGCTTAGAGAATATTTTTGTGTTGGTCCATGATAATAAATATTCAATGCCGTGAATTAAATGTGTTAATTGATTCCAAAGCATGTATTAATAAAGGTTCCATGTTAAACGGATTTAATTATTTATTCCAATTTCAAATTTAATAGCTATTGGTTAAGTCTTAGATAGTGGTGTTCTTAGTTTGTAGGATAGTCTTACAAGGGTCCCGTGGTGTCCGTGCCGACTCATGGTAGAAAGCTAGATGAGGGCGTTCTTCATTTTTAATATAAAGTCTGAGTAACAATCCCGAACTATGTTTCAAAATAAAATTAGTTTAAAAAATATTTTATAAGATAATGATTTTAAAAATTTATCAAATAATACTCTTAAATTAATATTAGAATAATCGAGTTTGATTTTTTAAAAAATTCGATGTTTCTAATATTAAATTACTTATTTTTTTAACGAATTCAGTATTTTTAATACTGATTTTTTTTTTAACAAATTCAGTATTTCTAATACTGATTATGGATTGATGAATTTTGATAATTAATGTATTATTTTGTGTATTATTCTTCCAACAAAATTATTTTTAAACAAATAAACGACCTATTCATGGAATTGGGAGAGTTGACAACGTAGTAAATTATATATAAATAAATATTATATATGGATTAGTTGATTTTATTATCCATGCCGGGTATAAAGAGGGAAACAAGAGGGTGAGTAGCCAGCCAATAACAGATTCCCAGCACACACGCAGAGACAGAAATGGCAGGAGCACTGCTCTGCTACCTCTCTCCTCATCAATACTCCAGACCCTTCCCCCCTCCCAAGCTAACTGTCGCCTCCACCTCCGACCGCCGCCCCTCCTTCCCCTTCCCCCTCTCCCTCTCCCTTCTCCCCGCCCGATCCCCTTCCTCCCCCTCCCCCTCCCCCTCTCCCTTCGACTCCGTCCTCCTCCTCTGCACCTCCCTCGCCCTTTCCGTCTCCCTCTTCGTCTCCGACGTCCCCCCCTCCTCCGCCTTCGTTGTCACCCCTCCCAGGAAGCTCCAGTCCGACGAGCTCGCCACCGTCCGCCTCTTCCAGGAGAACACCCCCTCCGTCGTCTACATCACTAATCTCGCTGTCAAGTATACTCCACAAGCTTCTTCGCTTTTGCGATTTTTCGTGGTTGTTTCACTGACTGGAATGTGCGGATGGATTGATGCTGGGGGATAGGCAGGATGCGTTCACGCTCGACGTCTTGGAGGTGCCGCAGGGGTCGGGGTCGGGTTTCGTTTGGGATAAGGGCGGCAACATCGTAACCAATTATCACGTCATCCGCGGTGCTTCTGATCTCAAGTTAGTGCACCTTGTTGTTGACTCACGCACTGATATCCATCCATCTGCTCGATGGTGATGATGAATTCTTTTCGGGTGAAAATAAATCTCTGATCCGGCAATCTTATGCTTGTGGCTGCTTTCATTCCTGTATATTTCGTGCTTCTGATCTCAATTAAGTCCACCTTGTTGTTGACTCACGCACTGATATCCATCCATCTGCTCGATGGTGATGATGAACTCTTTTCCGTGTGAAAAAAAATCTCGGATCCGGCAGTCTTATGCTTGTGGCTGCTTTTATTCCCATATATTTCCTCGTTTTTTGTATGACGAATGATTTTAATTATGATATGGCTGATCTATTTGCATAATTTCGTTGAACCTGCTTCATCCTGGGCAAGTGAAATCCGTTGGAATGCTAATCTGCACGATTTCTGCCTAGATATCCTCCTGATTTCAGCAAATTGTTAACTTACCTCTCTTTTTTGCGATGAGGTCTACTTCAGTGTGCTTGACTCCTTCACTTTCACACCTTTAAATGTCAAAATTGAGTGGTTTTCGTTGTCTTCATGTGTAAACCGGTTAAAGTTTTATACAGGGTCACTCTTGCTGACCAATCTACTTATGATGCCAAAGTTGTGGGATTTGATCAAGACAAGGATGTAGCCGTACTTCGTGTTGATGCCCCAAAAGATAAGCTCAGGCCAATTCCTATTGGCGTGTCAGCTGACTTGCTTGTTGGTCAGAAGGTTTATGCCATCGGCAACCCGGTAAGACTTAAAAAAGCAAAATTGAAAAATGCTGATGTCATCTCATGCCTATTCCTCAATAGCCAATCCAAGCATGCTGATCCTGTTATTGCATAGGTGGCTTTAGATTATTTTTCTGCTCTAAGAATTCATTTTTGGTCTGTTTGCATTAATCTTGCTGCTATTCATGGGATAGTTATCAGCATTGGGTGGTTGAATCTGCTACTAGAAGATATGGTGGACTGGACCTATTTTCTCTGAATAAGTGATTCTTGGTGTGGGTTTCTGAAATTACAGGACATAAGTTATCCTAATCGGTATAATTTTTTTATGGCTGATGCTTTGGATAATTGCAGTTCGGATTGGATCACACACTTACAACCGGTGTTATCAGGTATTATATCCTTGATCATTCTCAGTCGAAGGGTTTTGATGGTAGGTGCCGATGATGTTTTGCACGTCAATTTTCCTTCTGCAGTGGGCTTAGAAGGGAAATCAGTTCTGCTGCGACTGGCCGCCCTATACAGGATGTCATTCAGACAGATGCTGCAATTAATCCTGGAAATAGTGGTGGGCCTCTTCTAGATAGTTCAGGGAGTCTCATTGGAATCAACACAGCCATATACTCTCCATCTGGCGCATCCTCGGGTGTCGGATTTTCAATTCCTGTCGACACAGTATGTGTTGGATTTCTCCTATCTTTACTAGATCTACATCCTTAAAACTCTTGCTTTAAATATTACTACTTTGCATTAATAAAGGTAAGCGGCATAGTGGATCAATTGGTGAGATTTGGGAAGGTGACTAGACCGATCCTAGGCATCAAATTTGCACCTGACCAATCTGTAGAACAGTTGGGAGTGAGCGGGGTGCTCGTCCTGGATGCCCCTGCAAATGGGCCAGCTGGTAAAGCGGTATGCAAAATGTTTGTGTCCTCTGCATTGTAGTATGAGTAAAATTCAGGAGTAGGTTCAGTAAGGCTGATTGTTCTCTGCCGTATCATGGTCATGCAGGGACTACAACCAACTAAACGCGATTCCTATGGTCGACTGATATTGGGTGATATCATAACGTCTGTCAATGGAAAGAAAGTAACAAATGGTAGTGATCTGTACAGAATACTTGACCAATGTAAAGTGGGCGAAGAGGTAAGGAACTCGATGGCTTTGTACCTCTTTCATTCATATATTGAATCTGGTCGAAAGCACCAATGAAGATCCCCTTTTTATTTGAAGGTTATGGTGGAGGTCTTACGGGGCGATCATAAGGAGAAGATTCCTGTTATTCTTGAACCAAAGCCCGACGAGTCCTGATTCATGAAGTGATTCACGTGTTAAAGTGTGCATACGTGTAAGTTATGACACACTCTGCATCCCCTTGTTTATTACGAAAAGATGCATCGATGTACATAACCCTTGTTTTTTAACTGTCATTATCGAATTCGAGAAAACTGGCAAAGGTAATCTCTTTTTCCTCTGGAATGGAGTACTGTAACATATTGAAAGGTGAATGTTCTAGAAAAGGTAGCTAGGAAGAATCGGTGATGCTGTTGCCGCCAATTGCGCATACACGAGCAACTGGGGGACTTCATATGGAGAGTGAAGGGGAGAGGGCAAAGTTGAGCGACCATAGCTCGAAGCTCCCTTTGACGAAATCATAGTACCCTCCCTTGAGTGCAAGGGTCTTGTTCACCAGACCCTGCCTTACAAATGGGTAGCTCAGAAGGTTCCCTAGGGACACATTCACCGCCTCCTGCACATTTATTTTGATGGTCATAATCAGTTGCAGAAAGGTTAGGTCAGGTTTGGTCGGTCGAGGTATAGTACCTTCTCGCATAAGACGCACTGTTCAGGTAGTGGAGTTTCGCCATTCTCAGCCTTCACCTTGGCCTTGGCCGGAAGACAGATTTTCACCCAGTCCTCGATGAATTCACTGCAATGGATTGACAATGGGATGATCTAGTCGTTTGACAGTACACGGCTGTAATAGATGCCTAGATATTAATCAAAATGATCAAGTCACTCACGTAGCAGTGGATCCATCATCGGGGATGGACATGAGCCCCTTGATTCCGCCGCAGCAGCTGTGTCCAATCACTACGATCTGCTGCACCTAAGCACAAAGAGCATATATGTCTTTAGCCAGTTTTTGGTTTTGGGGACTCGGCTTGCGGTAACATACCTTGAGGTACAAAACCGCGTACTCAATGGCGGATCCGACTCCAGAGTACCTAATCTGTCGACCAACGAAAAAACAGTACCTAGTGAGGATGAAAAACTCGGGGGTCGGTGCACCAGATTATAAATTGGACAAGTAGGACTCAAAAGGTGGGAGAGGGTGGGATTTGATGTGCCTTGTCATATGGAGGAACCATGTTGGCGATGTTCCGAACCATGAAAGCCTCTCCTGGCTGCATGTCTAGCACGTGCGAAGGGCAAACTCGAGAGTCCGAGCATGCGAACACCATGAACTGTGAGGTTAACATGATATTAGGGCGATCATCAGTCGAACGGCATACGGGATCAGATATTGGTTTTGGATATCCGACGACCATCGGTTTTCCTGATGTTACCTTGGGGCTCTGGCCTTTGGACAACTCGCCATACCGAGCTGGGTTTTTGCTACAACATGATTAAACCAAACTGTCAATATGTGTATTGACCAAATATTTTCTAAGACAAAGGATCAGAGATCAAAATCATGGAAGGCTCACTCGTATTTCTCCTTCTTGAAGTAAGCGAACCCGGACTTGACCCTCTCGACAGGATTGAACGTCTTTCCATCGGTGGACGCAGACTGCAGCTCAGCCGTTATCGCCTCCACCTTAGCGGTTGCTGTGTCTTTCAGATCCGCCCTCTCACTGTCAGTAAGCAACCCAAAGCAAAATCATCATTATCAAATCCTTGTAAGCAAGCCAAATCAATTCTGATAACGCTCTCGATTTCACACGGCCCTTCGGTTTCGCAGCCGATATTTATGACTCGACTATTTTCATATTCATTCCTTGTAAAATCACGCATGATCGGTTAAACAACTGGTTGATTCACAGATCAAAAGGAAACAACAACAGAATCGTCTAATACTCAATGTTTTTTTCACCTGAGGAGCTTCTGGAGAAGATTGATGGCTTCCTCGTAGTCCTTTTCCATCTCCACGATTCCGAATCTGTTCTGCTGAAACCAGTGTATTACTCAAAACCTTAAAATCCTCACTACTCTTCTGCTTCTTCTGGAAAATACTCCTTCAGGACATGAAGAATTGAGAAAAGAGTTTTTCCTTTTTGGAGTAACAAACGAAATCTCCGGATCTAAATTCCAAAAAACTCGGAGACTTCAACGATAGAAAACAACTATAGAATTGCACGTTTTATAGACGTCCGAGTTCCCATGACCACCTCGTAATCCGCCGAAAAAACCCGATCTAGACATTAGTGTATCATTTTCCTCTAAAATGTGTTAGACGTGAAAATCGTAGTTCAAATTCTGATGGAGTTGGAATATAGGGCGACCGTCGATGCGTATGACAGCATGCACATATATATACCCAAGAAGGGGTGGCGACCGGGAAAGGGAGTGGATAGCGTCGTTGCGGATAAGTTTCGCGACAGGATGGTGTGTTGAGTTCAGTGGAATCCAGTGGACGATTCGCCCGATGAGGCCAACAGTTCTAGTTCTGCACAATGAAGAATACTAAAAAACAATGGGGTCTTCTGCTACAGCACTATACATTATTATGTCCACAATCCAAGATGTCTTTTTAAGTACGGCACACTTTTGTTTCCCAGCCGTATTTCGATCACCCATACCCGTAATCAGTATATTGTGAAGGATTGTTTTCCTGACATCGGCATTGAATATATGCCATAAGTATTCGCCTCGAACAATTATGAGGCACTAGTTGCTTGCGGATAAGCCGGTCCCCGAAAGAATTTTCCGCTTCCTGAAGGAATAGTAACCTGTTGGGAAAACTTCAAATCCGAATAACGAGATCGAACGCGATCTAGATAAACCAATGTTAGCAAAGACCTTCACCGCGCAACTGCACTCTCTTGAAGGAATTATTCGCCCCCACTATGAAGTTGCAGTCGAGGAGTAGCACGAATATCCCTCCGGGAGTAATGAAGATCACTAACACGCGATTCTGCAAAACCGAGTGTTCCAATAAGAAATCTCAAAAGAGAGACGGTGTTTAGATATTTTTTTGAAGCGAGATTATGCATTTCTCCACAAGTGTTATGTCTTAAATAGATAAGGAGACATGTCATTTCACGGAGATTCATGTCTAAACAAGACAATATGTTTATTCATAAACCAACTCCTTGAAAGCAAAGAGTCCTAGTTGTTCGCCAAAGGGTGTGAACTTCAAAGATCAAGGGTTGTGTTCCCTCAATGATAACTATCCTCAATTCCCAATAGTTGTAATACCCCAAATTTTCTCTCGAATTTCTTTTGCTTATAACAAAACCCATTCAAATTGAAGCCTTACCCATATACATGGACATGGGCCTTCAATTCCATTAATGATTTGGACAAAACCCATTAAAAAGCCTAATTTTTTGGTCATTTCTTTAAAATGACGTTTTTCTTATCCCATTAAATATCCTACCTATCATACCACAAATTAAGCACAATTATTTCGTCTTTTAATTTATTTCCTTCATTTTAATTTCCTTGTCCGTTACACTGATCCTCTTCATGCAAAGAAAGATGACCAAATTCAAAGGATCATATTCACTCCCCTTCCCCTATCAGACAATCACACACGTAAGAAAAAATCAGAGATTCCCCATCAGAGGATCTCTGAAATCCTGAGAGATAAAATCATCCCCCTCCTTTTCAAAAAATTCATATGATCAGATAATCAGGACAGAGACATCCCTCACCTTCAGACGCTCCACCCCTTCGGGAATCGGAGGCCAACTCCTCCTCCCTCTACATACAACCGGAGGCCAACTCCTCCTCTATACAAATCAAAGCCAGAGGCCAACTCCTCCCGATGTACACACAGAAACTGGAGCCAAGGACTCCCCTTCTCCAGTGCTGACGAGCCAAAGCCTTCCCGACGTCGTTCATCCTCATCGGGCCACCCCGAGGCGAGGTAACCCCTCGGTGAGATCTCCTCTCACTTTGCTAATTCCATCATGCTTCTACCATGTTTGATATGCTTACTCTGTCGTTCCTTTTCTTTTTTTGGCCTACCACACACATCATGGGTGAGGAACGAGCCTTCAGACAAGGTCGTAATCATCTCCGGCGTGCCATCTCCCGTCGACACTTAACCACAATGTAAACAGGTCGTAATCATTTAAACTCCTCTCGAAATACATTTTCATACGTTTTTTTAGACCTCAAAGCTTTCACAGTAGCTTTGGGGTCGATTTTGCATTCATTTGTGGCACGAAAGTGTCGGGACATCTCCCGGCCTTTTATTTCGATTGTTTTCAGCGGCAACGCCTCAAAAGGCTCTTTTTTTCAAAGAGGTTACGGACATTTTCGAACCTCGAACCCAAAAGGTCAAATGATCTACAATAAGTGATGATCTTGGGAATATTTTTATTTTAATTTTTGGTTAATCGATGACCAAGATATGCCCCCCGAAACTAGCGCCACCTTCGCTGGCCGCAACAGAGCAGTCTGTCGTATTGTTACTTCCGGGGACATTGCTGGAGCTCTAACCGTTGGATCTTGTTCAAACTTTTTGACCAGAAACTAGACTTCAATATAATTGTTTTCATATATTAACTAACCGTTGAAGTTTTGTAATAACGAGATACGACCTCGTGAACACACTGTACACCAAGTGAGGTATGCCGAGCGTCGCTACTTCACTCTTTGCACAATACCCGCGGATCAAACTGTTGGAGTGTACTTAAATTTTGTAAATATGTTCTTCACTTAATCTGTTGATTTTGAAATTTCATACACATTTTTTCACCATGTTGATGAAAAGATATCAATTTTTGTTCCCACGGCTCAGGTCAGCCAAACTGGACAAGCTATTTATATTACTTTCAATTTTTGCACGAGCATATCTTTCGATCCAACCGTTGGATCCATGTGGAATTTTACACACGAATTCTTCATTGCCTTACCTTTCTGTGAAGTCCTTTTGCACTCCGATCGGACCTTCGAGGACTATGATATGATAGGAACAACGCTGTCGGTGCAAGCTGTTCCGCTTTTCCGGACAGCCAATTTAGTTCCTTGATCTTGTCAGATTGCACCGTTAGATTTTTATAAAATTTTACATGCAAACTCGCCATTAAGTTTTGGATCTTTTAGTTTAAATTTTGATTAAATCGGACAATCCGAGTCAAAGTTATAGATCGCTTTCTGAACTATGCGTAATTCGTATTCGTTGTATTTTGTGATTATACAACTCTTATTATTTGAACATTCTAACCAAATTTCCATTTTTATATTACATGAAAAATCAATAAAGCGACTCTGAGGACACCCGTGGTGGAGGTACGTCACCAAAGTGGCCCAACTGATAAGCCTTAGCCGATGACATGCCATCCCGGCGGGCCACAGGTACAAAGGGGAGGTGCGGGCCTCTCGAAAAAGATAGAAAATCCACTTGTAACGGGCCGTGGGCCCAAGTGCATAGGCCCACGGTCACCATCCTTCCCCGCCCCCTTTGATCTAAATAATTGCCTGTGCTTGTCCGCATGCCTTAGGCCCATAAGTTTATTGTCGCATGTTGTTTGCTATCAACAAACATGAGTTCGGGTCCAAAGCCTGAATCGGGTCCAACGCCCATAAAACATTGACATGAGTCCGGAGTCATGCTCGGATCGGGTCCAACGCCCGTTAAACAAAAGCAAATCTTTTGGTGCAAACGCCACCTCCCTTTTTCGCATGTTAGAATGTAGGAGTTAGTAAATAGGAATCCCCGAACCAACTGTTTTTTTTTCGACTTAAACAGCTTTCATAAATAAAGTCGGTGGCGACTCCGTTTAGTTTACCTAGGTTAAACAACAAAAACCTTTTTACGGAGCCATCATGGATGAGGGACTGACGACATGAGCCGCTCCCGATTCCTCCCAAAAGTTCCTCCTTCGGATCATGCTCCGCCTTTCGCCTGCCGCCTCTTAGGAAAACAGAGACGGTCGGCGAGGGCCCGAGCAGGCCCAGTTAGGAACCCAGGGAGGGATCACCCAGTTCCCTTCCGCAGCGTCCGACGCTCGAGTAGTGACGTCGACCGGTTGGGCCTTGGGGAGCGGGCCCGGATCCTCGGGTCGTTCGGACCGCCTCGCGCGTTCTAGGCCGGAAGGCGCGCGTACATCCCGGATGGCGACTCCACTGGGGATATGAGCATGTGGATTCTTTTCGAACGCTCTTACATTTTTAATCCACATGGGAGAAGAATTTTTGTTTGCGCATGTACTTGTTTGGCTCGGTGCCTTTTGTTTGTTCTCATGGTTGTGTTCGTTTACTGCTTTCCTAGGCATATCTAGGTGTGCCCGAACCCGGGGCTAGGATTTTTGGGGGGGTCACCGAGAGGCTCAGCCTACTGCTATTTGCAGTATGGTTTTTGGCCGGGGCCCCGCCTCCCTCAGTCCGAAGGAGGTTTAGCAGCCTTTATCCGAGAGTCTAGCATTGTTTGCCCACTACAGGTACCAGACGCCGCACGTGCATTTGTTTGTTACTGAGTGACTGCTACTTGTGCAGGGAGAGGTGTCAGGTACGCTTTGTCTGCTATGACTGTAAAACTAACACTGCTTGTTTTGCAGTTGAGTCGAGTTCATTACAATGGACCTCAAGAACCTCCATTTCTCGTTAAATTCTTCAACATGGCTCCTCGAACGAGACTAGGGATAAAGCATGACATTACAAATCTACAAGCACAAGAATACCAAGGATACCATGGCAGCAACCAAGGTCCCAAAGCCGCATTTCCAACGACAGAAAGGCCAAAGCTATCCTGACAACTATCAAGGCCCAAAGCCAAGCACGGACACCAAAGATCACCCAATGGTTACCAAGGTTCAAAGGCAAATTTACAACATGAAAACTCCAAGGAGGTTACATCTCACCAGCCAACCACAGTCAACATCAAAACTAATGACAAACCAAAGAGCCGTTCATAAACATGCAAAAACTGGACACGTCGGAACATCGCACCTCTACTGATCCGACAATCGCTCCAAGGAAATAAAAGTGATCCCTCTACATCATCAGTCACCACAATCAGGCACAAGGACTCGTCGGCCTTCTTCACGGTGCCAACAGTACATTCTAGCACTATGGGCAAACTCATCTTCACAACAACCTCGCAAGATCAAACTTCCCAAAAAACTTGAAGAATGTCGGATCAGCATCCCAATGACAAAAACATGAACATGGACCAAATTCTTCAAGCGACGTCGAACACATAGCGCAACTGGCATTAGAAACTCCCATTCGCTCTATTCGCCTTCCAACAGTTCAAAACATACATGATGAACTTATCGATATTTAAACTGCTAACACCAAGACATCCATTTTACCTCGCAGGTATAAGATGTCTCGTCTGGGCTCACACAACAGCTTACAAAATACCAAAGACATGATGTCTACCCAACGACGACGCATACTTCGACTGGGGCAATTCCCTTTGAATTCCTTACGGCACCCAAGCGGTCATCCCGACAGTATTCAACCACCGACTCTCACCAAAGAACAGAAGAGAAGGTCAGTCGCCGCATCACTCATGGGCAAAAAAACAAGCACCTCGGCCCACCACATGAGCGGCCAATCCCCTAGCCCGCCCACCACATTTGCGGTCATCGCCCACGCGCACCACAAAAAGCCATCGACTTTGCACATCCGGGGCATTCAACCGAAGTCAATCATCTTATCGAAGAGAACCGTCACAAATACTCAACGTGGACACTCTTCGATATTACAATACATGAAAGGGAGTATCTATTCCTTGATCAATTCTTTCTTGCAAAAATAAGTTACATGAGCTCACTTATTTTAGCCCTTGTCGCATGTTGACGAAGGCGTGGGTGGCAGGGTGGTAAAGTTTCGAGCCAAAGCCTTGAAACAATTTTGAGCCAAAGCATCAAAATATCCTTCGTTGTTAACAAAACGACAATCTACATTAAAGGGAGTATTCGTTCATCAACTAATACCTTCTCTGCAGAACAGGTTACATGAGCTTACTTGTTTTGCCCTTCGGCTTGTCTCATAGGTACATGAACATCCTAGGTAGACGACGAAGGCGAGGGTGGCAGGGAGGAAAAGTTTCGAGCCAAAGTTTCGAAACAGCCTTCGTTGGCAAAACAACGACGATAACAACACGAGAACAATCCGGGGCAAATCTTCATGTGATCCTAGGGCAAATCTCCAAGCGATCATGGGACAGATCTTCGAACAATCCTGGGGAAAATCTCCGAATAATCATAAACAAATCTACGAGCAATCCTAGGGCAAATCCCCGACCGATCCAGGGGCAAATCTCCGAGTGATCATGGACATCTCCAAGCGATCCTGGGGCATACCTCCAAGCTATCCTGAGACAAGACAGAGCAATCTTGGTTAATTCCCCATTGACAAACCAACGAATCACATGAAAGGGAGTATTCGTTCCTTAACTAATACTTTCTTCGCAAAACGAGTTACATGAGCTTATTTGTTGCGCCCTCCATGCTTATCTCAGGAAGTACATGAAATCCTAGACAGACAATCAAGACAATCAATAAATTTCGAACCAAAGCTTCGGAGCAACATGTCATCAACAACACCACAAATTACGTGAAAGAGATACATGAGCGCCCTAGGCAGACAATAAAAACCAAAGCTTCAAAACAATATGTCATCAACAAGACAACAAATTACATGAAAGGGCTACATGAGCGCCCTAGGAAGACAATGAAGACAAACAATAAAGCTTCAAACCAGAACTTCAGAACACAACCTTCATCAATAAACTTCTTTACATCCCCAAAGAACTGGGACAATGAACATCGACAATACACATGAAATGGGAGAATCACTCCGTCATTACTCTCTTTATCAAGCTAAATGAAATTACATAAGCCGATTTCATTTACGTCCTTTGTCTCGTGGGCAGGTACAAGAGCTCCTCACACGAATGGTACACAACTCCTATGACAAAGGCGAGGGTGGCAGGGTGGCAAAGCTTCAAGCCAAAGTCTTGTCCCAATTTCGTCAATCCTTCGATTCCTACGGACGAAATTACATAAAAGGGAAGTAGACGAACACCCTTATACAACGGATGCGAGACCAGAGCATCATTTCGTCAATCCTTTGACTCCATCGAATAAAGACGTATTGACGAAACAAACACAAAAGGGGAAGTACCATAACACTTCTTTACCTTTCTTATAAACGAAATTACATGAAGCACATTTCGTTTCTACTCTAAAAAGAATCAAGTCGTACAAATACACTTGTTTCGTTTTCATCTGTTTGATAGGTACATGAGCAACCTTATACAACGGATACAAAACCAGAGTAGCCATTTCGTCAAACCTTCGATTCCATCGGACGAAGACGCAATGACGAAACCATGTAAAAGGGAAGTATAAAAACTCTACTTCACTTTTCTTACAAATGAAGTTACATGAGCAAACTTTATTCTTACTCTAACAAAAACAAGTCACATGCTTACTTGTTTCTCGTCATCTATTTGATAGGTACATGAGCTTCCTTACACAATAGACATCAGGCAGGAGTAATCTTCGTCAATCCTTCGATTCCATCGAACGGAGATGCAATGACGAAACACATGGAAAAGGGAAGTATCAAGGCTCTACTTCACTTTTCATATAATTGAAGTTACATGACCAAACTTCATTCTTACTTTACCAAAAACAAGTTATATGAGCTCACTTGCGTTTCCGCCCATTGGCGAGTGCAGGTATATGAACATCCTTGCATTACGAACAAAGGCGTGGACGGTTGGGTGGAAATTTCGAATCAAAATTCGATATTGCCTTTGTTTATCACCAAGGATGATTACATTAATTCAATTCTAACACTTTCTCTATGAAACAAGTTACAAGAGCTCACTTGTGTTCCCGCCCTTTGGCGAGTGTAGGTACATGAACATCCTGCATTACGAACAAAGGTGTGGGCGGTCGGATGGAAGATTTCGAACCAAAGTTTCGAGATTGCCTTTGTTGTCACCAAGGATGATCATATCGAAAGGGAGTATCATCTACACTACTCTCTAACAAATTTCTAGACAGAATCAAACCTCCATTTCCCCAGCTGGAGTCGGTTAAAAACACCGCATTCCTCAACAAGAGTAGAATATACAAGCATATTCTTCTAGAACGACCATTGAGATGGGCATATTCATCTCATATTCCCAGCATATGGACTCCTTACAGTACGGGGGTGGTCAAGTGGAAGCCGTTCCGAGTCTAATCTCAAGGACTATGACTGGGGCATGAAAGTGCAAACACATTCCCCGCAAAGCTTTCACAAGAGCACCACCTTAGTACGACGTCTCCAAAGAGGTTTGCGTACCTAAACCTATTCACTTCTTAAGTATTTGTGTGCCCTTTTTCATACAATTTTAAAAGATTTTCGACAATAACAATGCTTCTGGGCGAGAATTAGAGAAGGCAAACCTACTCCCAAACACCCACCCTAGAGAGACGAGTGTAAACACCGAGAGGATTCATACAAACAAGCGTCCGGACAGATAAAGAATCCTTTGACAAACGATGCTCATACTGGGATGAGATCGATCATTCATTCTCTACCCTAAACACAAAACATTAACCATTGCTAGCCCTTCCGAGACAAAGTCGAAGTTTCTCTATACACTACTCCCTCTGAGTCTAAGGACCGCCTCACACTGAGTTAAAAAGAGATCATGTAGTCAGAAACCAGGAGCAATGGACCATAAAGGCGACACTTCCTTAAGGTTCAAGTGAAGAGGCACCATCATCGGACGTGCACTCCAGTCGAGTCCATCCCAAGGACAGAGCATCTTCAAAGAATTTTATAAGGAGTCTAAAGCATCTCCTAGGAAATCAATTAGAGAAAGAAAATGGGGCAAATCCCTATAGTTTTGTAAAGAAAAAGCAGAGTCAGCGCAAAGACCAAAGTCTTTAAAAAAGCAAAGTGCAGAATCAAAATAACAAAAATAAAGTATCATGGCCGACATAGACGGTCGCAAGAGCAAGTGTTTTCTACATATGAGGAAGCAAAATGTCTCCAAAGCGGATCATTGGCAATCACCTGTAAAAACATCTCTCAAGCAAATCAATGAGAAAAGCATCCTCAAGGTGGATCATCAAATGTCATAAGTGAAACCTTCATCAATCCCCAACGGAGCGTTTCAGCTGGATTGCCGCCTGGAAGGTGGAGAATTCGCTTGGACGGTAAAACTTTTGTGGTCTAACAGCTCCCGATGAGGTCCATAGATTCGTTTCCCAAAACAAAGAATTTAGAACCTCAAACAAAAGGCCTTATGCCAAACCCACATTACAATCATACAAAGACTCCTTCGACCGGTACATGAGCATCCAAGTCAAAGGAATTCTGAAATCTCACCCAGACAACTTTCAAAAATAAGAGTGAGCCGTGAGAAAATTCATAGGCCCTTCTCCAACCTCGCTATGAAGCATTCAAATAGACTTTGTTAAAACAACGCATGGCATACATGAAGGTCTTAATCATACATGTTTGATTACTCCGTATTTCACAGGAATACATTTATTATTAACATATTTCTTGATGAAGCCCCAAAGAACAGGTCTATCAAGGATACCCTAATCCACAATTTGGGGTATTAATGAAGTCTTTGCGAGAAAATCCTTTCAAGATTACCTCGCAAAGAGGGGCAACTGTAATACCCCAAATTTTCTCTCGAATTTCTTTTGCTTATAACAAAACCCATTCAAATTGAAGCCTTACCCATATACATGGACATGGGCCTTCAATTCCATTAATGATTTGGACAAAACCCATTAAAAAGCCTAATTTTTTGGTCATTTCTTTAAAATGACGTTTTTCTTATCCCATTAAATATCCTACCTATCATACCACAAATTAAGGACAATTATTTCGTCTTTTAATTTATTTCCTTCATTTTAATTTCCTTGTCCGTTACACTGATCCTCTTCATGCAAAGAAAGATGACCAAATTCAAAGGATCATATTCACTCCCCTTCCCCTATCAGACAATCACACACGTAAGAAAAAATCATAGATTCCCCATCAGAGGATCTCTGAAATCCTGAGAGATAAAATCATCCCCCTCCTTTTCAAAAAAATCATATGATCAGAGAATCAGATAATCAGGACAGAGACATCCCTCACCTTCAGACGCTCCACCCCTTCGGGACTCCTCCTCCCTCTACATACAACCGGAGGCCAACTCCTCCTCTATACAAATCAAAGCCGGAGGCCAACTCCTCCCGACGTACACACAGAAATTGGAGCCAAGGACTCCCCTTCTCCAGTGCTGACGAGCCAAAGCCTTCCCGACGTCGTTCATCCTCATCGGGCCACCCCGAGGCGAGGTAACCCCTCGGTGAGATCTCCTCTCACTTTGCTAATTCCATCATGCTTCTACCATGTTTGATATGCTTACTCTGTCGTTCCTTTTCTTTTTTTTGGCCTACCACACACACCATGGGTGAGGAACGAGCCTTCAGACAAGGTCGTAACAGCCAAAGGACAAAGGACAGCCGGCGTGTCATCTCCCGTCGACACTTAACCACAATGTAAACAGGTCGTAATCATTTAAACTCCTCTCGAAATACATTTTCATACGTTTTTTTAGACCTCAAAGCTTTCACGGTAGCTTTGGGGTCGATTTTGCATTCATTTGTGGCACGAAAGTGTCGGGACATCTCCCGGCCTTTTATTTCGATTGTTTTCAGCGGCAACGCCTCAAAAGTCTCTTTTTTTTCAAAGAGGTTACGGACATTTTCGAACCTCGAACCCAAAAGGTCAAATGATCTACAATAAGTGATGATCTTGGGAATATTTTTATTTTAATTTTTGGTTAATCGATGACCAAGATATGCACCCCGAAACTAGCGCCACCTTCGCTGGCCGCAACAGAGCAGTCTGTCGCATTGTTACTTCCGGGGACATTGTTGGAGATCTAACCGTTGGATCTTGTTCAAATTTTTGACCAGAAACTAGACTTCAATATAATTGTTTTCATATATTAACTAACCGTTGAAGTTTTGTAATAACGAGATACGACCTCGTGAACACACTGTACACCAAGTGAGGTATGCCGAGCGTCGCTACTTCACTCTTTGCACAATACCCGCGGATCAAACTGTTGGAGTGTACTTAAATTTTGTAAATATGTTCTTCACTTAATCTGTTGATTTTGAAATTTCATACACATTTTTTCACGGCTCAGGTCAGCCAAACTGGACAAGCTATTTATATTACTTTCAATTTTTGCATGAGCATATCTTTCGATCCAACCGTTGGATCTATGTGGAATTTTACACACGAATTCTTCATTGCCTTACCTTTCTGTGAAGTCCTTTTGCACTCCGATCGGACCTTCGAGGACCATGATATGATAGGAACAACGCTGTCGGTGCAAGCTGTTCCGCTTTTCCGGACAGCCAATTTAGTTCCTTGATCTTGTGAGATTGCACCGTTAGATTTTTATAAAACTTTACATGCAAACTCACCATTAAGTTTTGGATCTTTTGGTTTAAATTTTGATTAAATCGGACAATCTGAGTCAAAGTTATAGATCACTTTCTGAACTATGCGTAATTCGTATTCGTTGTGTTTTGTGATTATACAACTCTTATTATTTGAACATTCTAACCAAATTTCCATTTTTATATTACATGAAAAATCAACAAAGCGACTCTGAGGACACCCGTGGTGGAGGTACGTCACCAAAGTGGCCCAAATGATAAGCCTTAGCCGATGACATGCCATCCCGGCGGGCCACATATACAAAGGGGAGGTGCGGGCCTCTCGAAAAAGATAGAAAATCCATTTGTAACGGGCCGTGGGCCCAAGTGCATAGGCCCACGGTCACCATCCTTCCCCGCCCCCTTTGATCTAAATAATTGCCTGTGCTTGTCCGCATGCCTTAGGCCCATAGGTTTATTGTCGCATGTTGTTTGCTATCAACAAACATGAGTTCGGGTCCAACGCCCGTAAAACATTGACATGAGTCCGGAGTCATGCCCGGATCGGGTCCAACGCCCGTTAAACAAAAGCAAATCTTTTGGTGCAAACGCCACCTCCCTTTTTCGCATGTTAGAATGTAAGAGTTAGTAAATAGGAATCCCCGAACCAACTGTTTTTTTCCGACTTAAACATCTTTTATAAATAAAGTCGGTGGCGACTCCGTTTAGTTTACCTGGGTTAAACAACAAATACCTTTTTACGGAGCCATCATGGATGAGGGACTGACGACACGAGCCGCTCCCGATTCCTCCCGAAAGTTCCTCCTTCGGATCATGCTCCGCCTTTCGCCCGCCGCCTCTTAGGAAAACAGAGACGGTCGGCGAGGGCCCGAGCAGGCCCAGTTAGGAACCCAGGGAAGGATCACCTAATTCCCTTCCGCAGCGTCCGACGCTCGAGTAGTGACGTCGACCGGTTGGGCCTTGGGGAGCGGGCCCGGATCCTCGGGTCATTCGGACCGCCTCGCGCGTGCTAGGCCGGAAGGCGCACGTACAATAGTTATTTTTGGTTGTTTCGTATGAACATACAAAACCATTCAAACAATACTTCATCCATTCAACAATGTGATATACACAAACTATTTTATAATCAATGTGTGAAATCTTGTGTGGCCACACTAATGTTTCTGTGAACAAGTGACACCTTGGTGTGGCCACACTATAATTTGGTGTGGCCACATCAATGTTTCTATGAACGACATATACCATTATGTGGCCTCACAGAAGTCTTGTGCGGCCACATCAATCATTCTTTTTCATAAGTGACTCCTCGGTGCGGCCACAATGAAATCTAGTGTGATCACACCAACCATTATGTTCACCATTGACATTAAAATGTCCAACAATCCCCCACTTAGATCACAATGTTGAGAACAACATCTACACTTGACCACACTCTACATACAAGATGATGCAATTTTAGATTAAACCACCAATTAGTGCAAACGTCTCAAAATCCTAACGAAATCTTTGGTGTCCACAGATTAAACATCGATCTCATATGCTAAGACCGGAGACATCGCACATGGAGCATCATCCCAATCCTTAAGAAATTTCCATATACAACACGATTCTGGCCTTGTGCTCTTTCCTGGCTTCATGAACAATTATAAATGAAAAACCAAAACACTTTGCTCAAGGCGGCACCACCTTGAATGTTCATATAGGCAGGGTTCCCTTTCTTCCTGCCTCCGTTGTAATAGGCAACGAAATTGAACATTGTTAAGAGTATCTACTCATCCTTTTTTCTTATGCACTACAATCCGGAATGGAAATGACCCAAGCGGTCAATCTAGTGTCTCTAGTCACATATCGATAACTTGTTATTACCTATTAAATCTCTAGGACAGTGGTATAACTGAGTAGAGGTTAAGTTCCTGTCATCAGTGGTATTTGAGATATCCAAATACTCTTCGTATTGTCTTCCAATATGAGGCTCCAAGATTACTTGTATATCTTGAAAGTTTGCATACTACAAATGCTAATAACACTCCAATAGATGTTATCCGCCCAACCGAAGCATATGTGTCGAAATAATCGACACCCTCATTTTGTTCGAAACCTTTCACAACAAATCTTGCCTTAAAGGTTTATATTGACCCTTCGACATTGTATTTTTTCTTAAATACCCATTTGTTCTTATTGCTTTGGAACCAGGAGGCAAATCCACAAGAATCCAAGTGTTGTTAAACAACAATGAGTCCATTTCTTCATTTATTGCCTCCTTCCAAAACGACACATCTCTTGATGACATCGCTTCCACATAAATCTTCGGATTATCTTCGACATTACATATCATGGGCATTTTATAGAGGACTTTCGTTCTACTTCCTTCTACAAGGATAAACATAAACTCCGGGTCTAACCGTTTCTCTATCCGGGGTCTCTTACTTCTTCTTGGTTCAAGAGGAATTTCGTCCTCTTTCCTTTTCTCATTCAAGCCCCCTTGGCTACCTTCGCATCTTTCCTTTTCCGTTGAGTCACATATAACTTTATCTTCCATAAACTCAACATCTCTTGATTCGACAATTACATTTGAATACAAATCCAAAAGACGATATGCTTTTAAATTTTTTGCGTATCCAACAAATACACTTTTAAGTACTCTTTCTCCGAGTTTAACTCGTTTCGAATCCGACACTCTATAAAATGCCAAACAACCCCAAACTTAAGATAACTTAAGTTTGGAATCCGTCCTTTCCATAACTCATATGGAAACTTCTTAGTTCTTTTCGACGGAACTCTATTGTGGATATGACATGCCATTAGAAGCGCTTCACCCCATAGATTTATTGGTAGCCTCACATTTAATAACATAGCATTAACCATGTCAACCAATGTCCGGCTATTTCTCTCCGCCAGACCATTTCGTTGTGGCGTATACGACGCAGTTGATTGTGTATAATTCCATTTTCTTCGTAAAACAAAGAAAATTCCAAGGAGAAATATTATCCTCCCCGATCGCTCCTAAGAGCCTTAACCTTTCTTCCTAGTTGATTCTCAACTAAGGCTTTGAATGCCTTGAATTTCTCAAAGGCCTCATCTTTGTGTTTCGGCAAATACACATAAGTATAACAAGAGTAATCATCAATAAAAGTAATAAAATATTGATTACCACCTCTCGTAAGAACACCATTCAATTCACAAATATCAGAATAAATGAGATCAAGCAATTCTGTAGTTCTTTCAACTTTAGGAAAAACCTTCTTGTTCATTTTTGCTTGAACACAAACTTCGCATTTATCATTGTCAAAATACTTGCAAGAGAAGAAACCATTCTTTGCCATAAATTTTAGCGAAGTTTTTCCAATATGACCAAGTCTCGCATGCCATAAAGTATAATCAACATCAACAATATAAGCAAAATCACTATTCTTATTTAAACTATGTTTGGACATCCCATCACTCGCATTACCCTTTCCCACTAACACACCATTCTTGGAAAGGATTATCTTGTCAGACTCAATTACGGCCTTAACACCGCTTTACACAACAAACATGCCGACACGAGATTCTTCCGAATATCGGGCACATGAACAACATTAACTAGGAACACTTTCTTTCCCGAAGTGAAATAAAGTTCAACACTTCCACTACCAAGGACTTTTGCCGGGACATTATTGCCCATGAGAACTTCTTGTCCATCAATCACCTTGTAGGCCTTGAATAATGTCTTATCATGACAAATATGTTTCGTCGCTCCCGAATCGTACTTCCAATCAGCCGATTTGGTTGTGGTTGCCATGTGGACCTCCGTAACCATGTCTATTTTCAAGTTGGTCACCATTGCAGCAATTTCATCAATGTCGTCCACATGATTCACGTGCTCATGCTTCTTTATTTTCTTCATGAATTGACAATCCCTTTTGAAGTGGCCCTTCTTTCCACAATGAAAGCAAACTTTGTCCTTCTTTAGATTCATGTCATCATGTTTCCTCTTCTTCCCTACAAAGACACCCTTTTTCTCAATGTTATTGGCATTGGATCCCGGAAAATTACCCTAATTCGTCTCTAGATCGGGACTCCTCCTCGATCCGATTATGCTTCTCGATTTCCTCGAGATTATATGTCTCTGTAGAGTGAAGTAATTTCTTCAAGTATCCTCTCCAACTTGGAGGTAATCTGGAGATTATAACTCCTACAACAAACGACTCCGGAAGTTCAACCTTCAAGTTCTTTAACTTGGTGACCATCAACAGTAAGTTTTGTAATTGGCTTATGATGGGAATATTATCACTCATTTTAAACTCATCAAACTTTGATATTAGAAACTTATCTGATCCTTGCGTTGAAGTTTGATGACGAGCCTCGAGAGTTCTCCATATTTCCTGTGGTGATTCTAGTGGGGAGACAAGGTCGTAGAGTTAATCCGCAAAGAATTGAGGATGTGTCCGCGACAAAGCACTTCGTCATCCTTCTGCTTCTTCTTTTCAGCAACAAGCGTGGGGTCTTCACTGTTCAATGATGAGTTACCTGACGTCACTTCCAAATCTAGTATGTAAGCAATCTTCAGGGCTGTCAACAAGAACATCATCTTGTCCTTCCATCGCATGTAATTGGTGCAGTCGAACAGGTCCGGTTTCGTGTAGTCAGAATGCAACATTTTCATTGTCGTCTTGGAGGATGAAGCCATAATAATTCCTTAAAACTGTTGGGAAAACTTCTTCACAAACCGATGAAAAAGCTTCAAATTCGAATGACGAGAGCGGACGCGATCTAGACAAACCAATAATAGCAAAGACCTTCACTGTGCAAGTGCACTCTCGTTATGGAATTATTCGCCCCCACTATGAAGTTGCAGCCGGGGAGTAGCACGAATATCCCTCTAGGAGTAATGAAGATCACTACCACGCGATTATGCAAAACCGAGTGTTCCAACAAGAAATCTTAAAAAGAAGATGGTGTTTAGATATTTTTTTTGAAGCGAGATTATGCATTTTTCCACAAGTGTTACATCTAAAATAAATATGGAGACATTAGGAGGAGACGTCATTTCACGAAAATTCATGTCTAAACAAGAGAACGTGTTTCTTCATGAAACAACTCCTTGAAAACAAAAAGTCATAGTTGTTCGCCAAAGGGTGGGAACTTCAAAGATCAAGGGTTATCTTCCCTTAATGATAACCATCCACAATTCTCAATAGTTATCTTTTGTTGTTTCGTATGAACATACACAACCATTCAAACAATACTTCATCCATTCAACAATGTGATATACACAAACCATTTTATAATCAACGTGTTTGTTAGTCGGTGTGGCCACACTGAAATCTTGTGTGGCCACACTAATCTTTCTGTAAACCAGTGACGCCTTGGTGTGGCCACACCAATGTTTCTATGAATGACATATACCATCATGTGGCCTCACAGAAGTCTTATGTGGCCACATCAATCATTCTTTTCATAAGTGACTCCTCGGTGCGGCCACAATGAAATCTCGTGTCGCCACACCAACCATTATGTTCACCATTGACATTATAATGTCCAACATAGCCTTGCCGTAGAATGATCACTTGGGTGCCAATCTAATTGGACAAACTAAGAAAGCATGCACTGGGCAGCTTTAGCTAGCATGAATCTCTAGCACTCTGTTAACGGCCTCTCAATTACCTTCACGATGTTTGCGTCCTACCCAAAGGCAAGGAAACATGCAGCAGGTCACATGCTACTGATTACCTATGAAAGGTGCCCGTTCTAACTCATGAGCAGGGAACACAAAGTGAGATGCAATTTTAATGGATCGAACATGTTGAATTGATGCAAATATAGGCGAGAGCACTTTGAACAATTACCATCTTCAGTTGTATATCGGGCCTCACACCAGCCATATCCCCAACGACGATCGCGATACTGACACTACCCCTTTCGTCCCTTTCGGATGGTGAATTCATGGAACACCGCCATTATCCATTGATGATGTACTTATAAAAGGTACCTGAAAAATGGGAGATGACGCGACGCATGAAAATGAGCAAACTCCCAACAAATTAGCAGCACTATTAAAGCACTACTTGAGGAAGAACGACGCGACTTACTTCCCTTTCAGAAGTCTGACTTCGGTTTCATATCTCGATCTGCCCGTGTGGACTGCCTTCTGTGGTTTCTTCCAATTCCCCGTGAAGTCTCCAACTAAGTTTACATCTTCCCCCTGCATTGACAAATAATATAGGTATTCGCATCTTGTGGAAAGAGAAAACTTCATGGAATTGCAGCTGGTAAGAGGTCCAAGAATCACCTCATGACCATTCCAGACATGTGACGGAATGTGTTTCAGGTCCATCGTGCCTACCGCTCTCTACCATGGCTATAAGATCCCATGTAGCCAGGCAATTACGGGCATGGCATACAATAGACTTAACTATGAAGCAGTGTTGTTAAGGCGCTAAGGCGCCATCAAGGTGAGAAGGCCTCTCATCGCTCGAAGCGCTAGACGTTAGGCTTTAAGGCGTCGATGTATAGACTATATAACAATCTTTTATAATTGAAATGTAAAATATAAATGTCTTCTCAAATAAAAAAGACTATTTCAAGGTCTAAAAACACATAATTCGCATTACATCTGAATAACAAAACAAAAAGAAATTAGTGGATCATAAAAGATCATCATCATCGACATTAGTTCCAAATCCACGCCGTTCGCATCTACATATCGAGATCAAGATCACCCACCCGCAATCATCATCATCCAAATGAACATCTTTTTCTAACAAATTATCATTTCTAAGTTGTGCTTCATTGTCCTCTTTAGCATCAGAGTCGACTTCATCTCGAAGTATCGTTCGTGAGCTACTTGAAGAAGCTTATCGCCTAGTTGTACGAACTGGTTCACTAACACCCGATGCTCTCTCCACGTCAAAGTATTGTCAGGACAAACCAAGTCATCACTGGGCTCCACCTCAACATCCATTTATCTTATCATCTACTCATTACTTGCATCAATGTCATCCAAACTCATTGGATCTATAACATCTGTGACATTTTATAGAGCCTCTAGCTTCTGATTATATTTGACATAAACCAAATCAAATAATCATTAATGTTCAAGTCGATTCCTCTTCTTTGTATGAATCTACAAAGAAGAAAAATATAAATATACTAATTGATAATAAGAAGAATCAATATAATACTTCAATAAGAGTATACATGCTCAAATGTGCTTCAGTTGCGCTCACAACCACTTGAACTGCAAGTCAAAATTATAACTCTGACCACAAGGCGTTGTAGATTTGGAGCACTATTTCCAAACATTTCCCACCATTCCAATGTCATTCAAATGTATAATTTGTCATTGAATCTAACACTTAATTATGAATTTAGAGAATGATCATATAAAAAGTACCTGGCGATCTCAATTTCCTTGATCGATTCATTAGAGCCGTATTGAATTTCCCTCCAGATCGCATGTAGAATGCAAGTTTAGTAATGATCTTATCCTGATGCTTGATGGAGAGAACTTATCAATACAAATCATCTGTTACTTCTGAATCTATTTTCAACACGGAAATCTTATCAATTATGTCGGATTCATGCAGTGTGAAGCCTTGCATGTAATGATTGATGCAGCTGACAATTCCATCAATCGTCAATGATCCTAAACATGGCTGCATATTTGTCTTCTTTATTGTTAAAAAACTTTTGGATAGTCTCGTTAGCCCTCATATAAATACCCCATCGTTGGCTTCTTCTCTTTATCCACAAGAAGAAGAACGGTTAGTAATGGCCCCATCACATTCAATGCATACATAATTTGGCCCCAAAATGATTGCCTCAACATAATCTCAAGCTCCCTCTTTCTTGTCATCGTGGTCAATAATTTGTTTGCTTCCCATTCTTGGGATCCAAACATGCTCCTCAACTTATTCTTCAAGAGATGAAGCCTCTACAAAGTGAGGAAGGTTGTCGCGAATATGGTAATACCATATCGAAGCAGCTCCTTATTCTCCATATAAGTTCTCATAGTCCTCAAAACACTACCATGATTATAGACAAATCCAACACAATGGTATTTTGGACTGCTTTCTTCACATTTTGGAGCTTGCCAATAGCTTCAAGCATCAAGTCGATGCAATGAGCCGCACAAGAAATCCAATACAAATTGGATTAGCCAATATCTTCAAGCATCAACTCTTCGCCATACGTAATTTTCCTGCTTAGACACAAATCATTAATAAGTTACTCATTAGTGGTTATGAATGAACCAATGAGCGTAAGAAGCTTTATTAAAGAAAGTAAAATCTTGCCGACCAACACAAAGTTGCTTCCATTATTTGTGATGACTTGCATGACTTTTCACCTGTTTTAGAATAAGCGGAAGCATCAACCGACTTGATAAACATTTATCCTTCACACTACTCACATGGAAGTTAATCAGACATCACTTCTTTCTATCAGTCCAACTATCCGACATTATCGAATACCCATATCGAGACCAAGTATAAACATGATCATTCATCGTCTCTTTCGTCTAGGCAACCTCCTTCTTCAGGAGAGGTACTCGCATCTCATGATAGCTTGGGGGTTTCAAATGAGGACCGTATTTGACAACAGCATCCAACATCGCCTCAAAGCTCTTTAAGTTGACGGCATTGAAAGAAATACCAGTCTGATAAAATCATCGGGCAATGACTTGAATGGTCTTCGAACGAGATTCTTTATCATTGGCATCAACTACACTCGTCTGCTTTGTCTTTCCCTTTTCCATTAAGAAGACATCCATAGAACCCTTACCCTTCAATCGTTTACGAACTCTATGTTCAAATGTTGAATCACCTTCTTGCTCAACATCATTGCCAATGACCACATCAGAAAAATTCATTGAAATTGAAGCATTTGAAGAAATACCACAGCTTGCCATTTTGGAGCCTTTCGATGTCGTCAACTGAGTAAGAAGCTCCTCTTTCACATCTTCGGGGTATTTGCGACATGCCTTTGCATTTTTAAACTTCTCGACTTGATGTTGCTTAGCTTGGTGTATTCCCCCTTTCGATAAGAAACCCCATAACTTATATGTCACGGTACTGGGATCGTTCGGATCTTCAAGAAAATTATACTTCCAGCTAATATCATGTTTGAAACCTCTATTATCAAAAGCTTCAGCCATTCTGCATCAAGAGATGATTGAAAAGATCAAGCATAATTACAAAATCACATGAAAAAAGAACTAAATAGCTCAGAAGAACCACTCATTAACTGAAAACAACACCGAAACGATCACACTGTCACCCCATTTAACAATTCGCACGAATGGTAACCACAACATCTAGCCGGCTATATCCTCCAAATGAGATCCACTCTCGTCTCGATACAAACACTGGCGATTAAAAAGCAACATTCAAGTGAGCTCACGGGACAAATCAGGCCAGAATGTTATATTAAAACAAAATAACACCAAAGGGAAGAATCGACGCGAACAATGAAGACAGAAGAAAAGAAGAATTAAGGAATCAGAGATTGGGAGAGATAGCACCCGCGCCGAGGGGAAGGAGAGAGGGGAGAGGGGGATTACCTGCGACATATTCGACAGTTGAGGGGGGATTTAATCGTCGCGACCCTAAGGAGGGTGGAGAGAGAGCTCGATGACAAAACTTGATTGGGGCGGGCGGGGAGGGCTGACAAGGTGGGGAGCATTGTGGGTGTGGGGCGGGTTGCTGGCTGGTGAGATTTAGGGTTTAGGGTGGTTGACAAGTAGATAAGGGGTGGTGGCTGGGGGGATTGAAAATAAAAACAACCTTTTTTACATTTGGGAAGGGGCGCCCGAAAGGCGCCTTGGTAGAGTGCTAGCCTAGGCAGCAGATTCTCCTTGGCGCCCGCCCGAAGCCAAAAGAGGCGAGCGGGCATCGCCTCGCCTCGCCTCGCCCTAGCGCGCTCAAGGAGAGTCGCCTTAACAACACTGCTATAAAGAACCGAATATACGAGTTCTAATGGGAAGAAGAGTTGAGGGCCAAACTTGTCAGGTCTACAAGCGTGTAACCCAGTCACAAAGTTGTAAGCCGTATTGAGTGATGTATCAGTTATCCAATGAAGATATGCAGCCACATAAGTAGGCGCCCGATCAAGGCCAATAGTATAGGTGATGTGAACACGAAAATTCTTCTTTAGTAGTCGCAGTAATAGCCCGATAAAAATTGTAGTTTCTTCCTCATGTCGAAGGAATCCAAGTCCTTGATAAAACACAAAATATACAACACGTCCGACGAACATTTCAACGATTTGAGTAATAAGTATTACAGTCACCTTCCAAGGTAATTTATCATTAGCACATTGAACCGTTGGCATGCTTCATTTATCGAATTCGAGTCTACACCCCCATTCGCGGCTTCAGTTGCTCATTGAAAATTCAATATGGAAGTCATGGCCTGATGCGAATCTCAGAAGTCATAGTCAATTTGTGAAGAGAAAACGAAAAATGCACCAGTGGAATACACATTCTTCGTTAACCTAAGAATGTAGCTAACCACGACACTAGATAAAGCATCCACGTCTGCCTCAGTTTGAAAGCATTATCCAACATATATCTGCTTGGGAATCTACAATAACACCAGATGCACATCAGAGGAAGTTAAGATAGACCTTTCTTAAGAAAATGGATTGATAACATTCAAAATAAGCGTTTAGAGTGCTAATGTTGTAAAAAGCGGCGGAAACTCTTAAGACAAGAAGAAGACTCGAATAAATAGAACTAACTATCTCATCCTCATTTTGTACTTGAAAATCAATATTACAAAGCTTATTTATAAGACACTTCATGCCCCTAAGTCATATTTAAATATGGGAGATATAAAATATATTCCCGAAAATTTAACAATATATTATGTACTTATTATATTTCCAAAATCAATATTAATCTTTACTTTCAAAGCATCCTTTCAAGATTGAAGTTTCTTTATTAGAGCAAGCATCGTCCTCATCTTTTCGAATAACTCAATACTGAAGGGCTTTATAAAAATATCCGAAACTTGATTAGCGGAATTTATATATTCCAACTCGATTTCCTTCTTCGAATGCATTCCCAGATAAAATGATAACATGTGTCAATATACATGCTTCAATCTTGAAAAACTCGATTTCTAGCTGGTTCATTATCAGCTAGAATTCTAGTTGCTTCATCTTTCGACAAGCTGAGTTCCTGCAACATCTTTCTTAACTAGATTGCATGGCAAGCACAAGCAGTAACCGCAACATATTCAGCCTTGCATGAATAAAACATAACAATTGCCTGCTATAGATTCCCCAAATTCCCGGACCATCCAAGAACGTCGAGGTTGGCGGACAGTCTACGACAGTAAATGCTTAAAGATATCAGGCCAATTTGACGCTTTTATATTGGTCCACATCAGCTAAACATTAATATCCCATAAACACTTGCGAAATGGGGTGGGTTTGTTTGAGACCCGATTGACTGAAAGTCGTTCTAAGTGTTCTATTTGAGAATTACACACACGGGACGCACAAGAGTCAAATCCAGCAGCAACCGCCCACCGGAGGAACCTGCCGACCATCGCAAACTCATTCCATCCCTGAGTTGTCTTGCCATAACGTATCACCTGGGCGCTGGGGCCCCTCGACCCTGCGATTCGTCCTAGAGAACCCTTTTCATGAATAAATATGTCCACTAGATGAGGGGTGCTTCAGCCCACTGCGGTGACAGTGGGAAAGGCAGCCGAAAGAAACAGTTCTAGCCACCTGCTTCAATATGATCTCCCCAACACAGATGGGGATCGACACTCAAAGAAAAAGGATGGGCAAAATCAACTCAGCCTCATGATGGCCTGCTACACTGCCCCGGACGTCCACTCACAGCAAAGTTTCCTTACCCACATCTGATGAAGACAAGTACGACGACCACAATTGCTGTGCTAGGCGAACTCTCTTCGTTCTCCGCTTTTCGATGACGAAGATCAACCCGTCAGCGATGCGACATTGCCCTGGGAACCTCACAGCTACAATTGTTTCCCCGTCAGCGATGCGTCATACCTCTGGCGGCGGCAAACTTCAACTCCTTGGGATGCAGCGGCAACAACGTTCGTCTCCCATGATGACCCCGACCCTATTAGGCTACGACCTGTGGCATCTCTTCGCTGTAGTGACGGGAGCAGGCTTCCTCTAGACAGCCCGACCAACTCTAGTCCCCTGCCTTCGGCTGAGAACCTTGACCAAGCTTCTCGCGGACGCGCGTTAGCGTCGCGAGAAGCTCTCCTTTTGCTTTGACCCGTTTTCTGTTTATGTTCAGGCAAACTCGGATGCGAATAGCCATCATCTCCACCTCCAAACCGTGGTGATCCACAGCTAAGCACCCGAATTTCCACATTCTCAGCGGCATCCCACACCAGTCAAGGCTCCAGACGGCCAACTACCTAGAAAACTTCTTATATCAGCAATACCAAGACCAACCGTCGACCTCTTCATTCAGACACCCTAAGCAGTCACGATGGCCACAAACCCAGCAGCTCCAAACGAGCGTTCCAACACAGCAACAGAAGTGACGGTCCCCCATGTGGCGGACGACGACTCCTCTCTCAGCCCCGACATGCCAGCGGCGACCCCCAGCTCCTCGAAGTTTGCGTCGGCGCCCACGAACAACCTTGGTCTTGGACCCGGATCCCAGCATTCCCGACGTCCATAGATCCACCGGAGCCCCATTCTCCCGGCATCTCTCGATCCAGCGGCGGCAGACCCCCGTCCTTCCGATGTTTCCAGATCATGCGGCGGTGGATCCCCATCTTCGTCTTCCTCCGGCGCCCCCAGAATCGGTAGTGGTGAACCCATCTTTCCCCCGACAACATTGCCCTCTCCAGCCGTGACCCCGACAGTGCCTCTCGGTCCCGAACAACCAATCCCGACCCGTGCGGAGACACGCCGCTGCAAGGTGCGAAAGGGAGGAGGTGGGACAGACCCAAGTTCGTACGAAATCACGTCAGTAGAGGAGGGTTCACGTAAAAGCTAGGGAGGAATTGTGATTTGGGGAATTCTCTTCGAGAAATGTTCCTTTTTATGGTTGTCCCCAAAACAAATTTATCCTTTACAGCCGCGAGTTTTAAAATTACCGTTTTACGGCAGTTTCTCCTAACCTTTCGTTAATCTAAAAATTAATCCAAATTTAATTCTTCAAGACCTAATTAGGAAACTTTACTTAAGCGGCTCTGATACCAATAAACAGACTGCTGAAGATAATCAATGCAAATCAACTCCAGATAGAGTTAGATATCAGCATGCTAGATATTCTTCAGACAAGCCAGGAATCGAACTTAAGAGGTTTTTCCCAATTGTCTTTGTCGTCGGCATTCCACCAACCTCAAATACTCGTTTAAGTATTTTGAACTCGCCGTAAATCCGAGATTGGACTTACCTTCAAGGAATCCTCGAATTCACTCTGAGCTAGAGTCAGCTCTTCCAATTTCTTAGAATATCTTTCTATGAGTGTTGATAAATGGGTTATCTGTGCTGATAGAATATTCAAACGATCTACTACCGTATTGAGAAGGCCAGTAGTAGAATCCTTGCCCACCCCGTGATTCAAATGGAGTAATTCAGGATTCGGGCAATCAGTCATAAAAATGACCTATGCACTGCACCACCTTAGTCTCTTGATTAAAGTCTTCTCTTAAAACATAAACAACTTAAAATATGTTTATCATACCTTACTCCAGTGGGTAGCTTCGGGGTTCAACAAGCTTCTGCAACTTCTAGGAATTCAAGAGACGTTCACTTCTCAATGTTGAGAATTCTGTGAGAGGGAGAGGCTTTTCTGTGTCTTCTGAATGCCCTTACCACGAGGGTCTTATATAGACACTCCTCATCCAAAACACAAGGTTTAGTCATAAAGACTTTTTCTTTAAGGTTTCGATTCGCAAATCTAACCTTTAGTTAGTCTTAATCAATTTTGATTAATTCTAACTACTCTTGATCCCTTAAGGTATTGTTGTGGAGAACAATCAAAGAATTTTGACTTAGAGAGATGTGAGAGAAAATTCTCTATTCAGATTGCCTCCCCGAAAATGGTAGAGGGTTGTGAAATATATACGCAAACAAGCTGGTGCCTATGCACTATTTGCCAGCTCAAAAGTAAAAAGAATCTACTTTTACAAAAGCTTACAAAAGTTAACTAGACTACAAGATTGCCTAGTCTATCTCTATACAATTGTTATCTCATTTCCGAATTATTGCTTCATCCAAGGAGATTCCTTCTTCCCTGGCGTGTGAAGACTCACCAGTTTCTTCCAAGAGTCCCTGATCAGCATTTTGTTGGGCTCTCTCTTCATCTTGCTTGAATCGCTGTGCCAAGGATTTATCCGTGTAGTCAGCGATTTTACTCCAGATTTCGAAGGTGTCCGTCCGGAGGCATAGTTCAGAGTTCTCCCTCTTCCAGAAGCTATCTAGAAGATCCAGAACTCTGCCCCATCCTCTCTCTCCTGCCTGCTCGTCTGCATGGCTGAGATAAGAACGAAGAATTGTGACAGTTGTCATACCGTCACTAAGCCACATAGTATAGCTCCTTGTGGGCAAACACGTGCTCCAGCACATCTTTCAGAAACTCAACCTTTTTGGCCTTTCTTACAGTCTTATCCTTGTAATACTTGCGCCATAAACCCCTTTGATCGAGGTCCTGTTTTTGAGGTTCTATCATATGCCTACTTTCACTAGGATGGATATCTCATACTTGCATGTTGGGAAGGATTACTTTCCCATATTGCTCATGTTCTTCCTCCTCCATTGTAGTGCTAGTAATCAACGCCGTAGCATACTTTGAACCGTAGCCAAGGCATCCAAGTATGAACTTTACCAAATGAGGTAGTGGGTTTATCTGCTCCGGTTCTGATCTATCGATCTCCAGAATATCAACAAACCCCGCATACAAGTAAGGTAAAGCAACTCCCACCATACCTGAACTAATCCTCAGGGATGGGCACTTCTCCGATATCCAGTGTAAATACGGTTGAAGTACAGAGTTTTCCTCGAGCGAGGATTCTCTCATATCCACCACCACTCTAGAAGTCTCGTAGTCTTTAACTTCCAGCGGTAATATGGACATTGACGTTGTGAGAATTTGCTGTCTATCTCTGACCGATTTAGACAACTCTTCCCCATCTGCAGCCTTGTAAGTTAACTTGGCTTTCAGATCTTTGATGTACTCAATCGCTTTTGCTGCGAAAAACTTAATTTGGGCTTGGTAATTCCTTTTAATTCTTCCCATAAGTCCTCCACAAACAACAGTGGCATCCCAAGATAGGGATCCATCTTCGAAAGAGTCCAAATCAAAAAACCAAGATCTATCCAGATCTTCATGACCCTCGTCATCGTGAGCTTGCTCACCAGGTTCAACTGAACCTCCTTCAGGAATTACTTCCTCAAGGTTCTCCTGAGTTTTAGGATTACCTTCTTCGAGTGTTCCGGGTATCTCGTAATTGAAATACTCATCGTACTCCATGTCAGCCGCTTCATCAGGATATTCTTCCTTCTGAATAATTGGCTCGCCAATGAAGGCTTTAAGCTTTGCCTCCTCTTCTGCATACTGACTCTCCATCCTTTCCTTCTGTTCCTCCTTGCTTTGTAACAAAGCTTTGTAGGATTTTTCAGCTTGGTTAATGGAGATTTTCTGCTGCTTGGCCAGATGGTTACGGTAGTAATTGAACTGCTCCATAGTCAGAGGATACCACCAAGGTTCTTCAACCTTATCGTCCTTCTTGGGACCAGAAGACTTAAGCCGCTTTGCTTTCTTCTTCTTTCTGGCTTTCTCCTGAGAATCAGCCTGAGCTTCTTTCTTCGGATCTGCCATCTTCGCTTTTCCTTTAGAGCTTACCTCTTCAGTATCAGCCATCTTCTCTTGAAGATCTTTCATCACGTTTCCTTTGGGTTTGACATCGTCTTTTCCCTTAGGACCCGCCACTCCCTTCTGGGAATCTTTCTCTGTTTTTCCTTTGGAATTGGTTATTACCTTTTCCTTGGGTTCAGCCATTCCTCTCTGGGAATCATCTTTCGTCTTTCCTTTGAAGTTAGCAGGAGCTTTCTTCTTTGGATCAACCATCTCCTTTTGGAGATCTGTTTCTGCCTTTCTCTTGGAGTTGGTTGTTACCTTCTCCTTGAGATTAGCCACACCCTTCTGGGCATCCGCAGTTTTTAGCTTACTGAGACATTCGAATGATCTATGTCCAGGTCGCTTACACTCCCAGCACAAAGCTGATTTAGTTCCAGAATTGGAACCAGCATCACTATGCTCACTATCTCTCTTGATAGGATTAGGACATACCTTCTTGGAGTGTCCTTCCTGCTTACATCTCCAGCAGATCTTCTTCTTTGCTGCGGGATCCATCTGCAAGTTCTCTAGAGAGAGAACAGCTATTATGTTTTTCTCTGAAGAGATATACTCGACATCGAATTTATAATAGCTAAACCATTCTTGCAACCTCAAAAGTCTAGTTTGCCTAGCCTCCTTGAGGTTCAAACTCATAAACCTTTTTACATAGGTCGAGTCAGAATGCACTAAGAATTTCTTAGGTGCCAAAAAGATGTAAAAGGCTTTTATTCCATTTTTTAAAGCCAATACCTCCTTTTCATGTATCGGGTACCGGAGTTCATACCCCTTAAAACTACCTGACCAATACTTACAAACGGGTTTAAGTTTTCTTCCTCTAATTTTAAGGACCGCACCCCAGAACTCGTTAGAAGCATCAATCTCCTGGACTAACTCATCTTTGTCAGATGGTAAAGAGAGTTGAGGTAGATTTTTAACCTTTCTCTTAATTCTCTGAATGGCCTGAGTGTCCTCATCTTCCCATAACCAAGGATTTACCGAAGATGTTTTCTTCGAAATCCTCCCTAGATCTTGGGAAAGATCTTTCACAAACTTTCTTGCATAGTTAACAAATTCACAAAATCTTTGGACTTGTTTTCTATCCTCAAGTCTGTCAGGAAAATCAACAATTTTTTCGGCAATATGGCTTTGTAATTTTATCTTTCCTTGCACAATCTCCATGCCTAAAAAATTAACAGACTCTTTAAACCATTCTATCTTCCTTTCTGATAGAATCATGCCTTCCTGTCGGAAGACATCAGTCACCTTATCTAGGTGCTTCATGCGGTCGTCTTCAGTCTGACTGTAGACTAACACATCGTCAATATAGACCGTACAAAATTTTCGGACATGCTTGAAAGCATTATCCATTTTGCGCTGAAACACGCCTGGAGCATTTTTCAGGCCGAACAACATCACCAGCCATTCAAACATTCCTTGCGGAGCATTGAAGGCAGTTAGAGGAACCGACTCTTCCTCCATCTTGACTTGCCAGTATCCACTTTTCAAGTCAAACTTAGAGAAGAATTTTGGTTGGCTCAAACTAACTCTATCAATTAAATCTCCCGCAGTGGGAATCTTATAGCCATCGTCCTTTGTAGCTTTGTTGAGCTGTCGATAGTCTATAACCATACGTGCTTTCCCTCGCACCTGCTCGGCATGATTAATTACCATAAAGGCAGGACTAGAATGCGGACTATAACTGTCCCTAATCAAGCCTTTTCCAAGCAACTCAGGAATTTGTTTGTCAAACTCCTTAACCATTTCAGCCATATAGGTAATGTTTCTGGCTCTTATAATGGTTCCGGGATCCTTTAACTCAAGTCTAGCCTTTAGGCTATTCCGACTTCACAATTTTAATTGATCATCACTAAAATTGTCAGCAAGTTTTGCCAGGAACTTATCCCATTTCATCCCAGTTAACTGTACTGCCCTGCACACTTCTTGTTTCGGAAACAAGTCGTCATACCAGTTAGAACTCCTGGTATTCGTCGGAGAAAACAGGGTTTGTTCCCATGAATCGTTCTCATCCAACCGTATATCACCACGCTGAGCTCGCACTCTAAAAGCTTTTTCACATGGTGAATTACCACAGTACTCCGTCCGTTTTATCGGATATAACCCAAATTTTAATCTTAACTTTGGTTCTTGGAGAATACTGATTTTTACACCACCTATGGATACGTGATGAACATCCTGCACAAAAGGTAGGTTTTCCTTTTGTCCTTTTAGAAAGGCATTACCAATTATGATGTCTGCCTCTAATAAAAGATGGGCCCGGATCTCTTTAATGATGAACTGTTGTCCACCAATAATGACAGGCACATTATTGGCCTGATGGCTGATTATTATCGCCATTCCATCTACATTCACCATATGGATGGGTTTCTGCAGTAGTTTCCACCACTCATCTGGTAGAGCATTGAGTCTAGCACAACTTATGCTACACCCAGTGTCTATCAACGTATCCAACGAATACTCATAGTATTCAGGAAATTTGAAAGTTAGAGCTACATACGTGCTCAAATCTTCCTTCCTGACACTAAAACTAATATTCTTGGGTACTTCTTGGGATGGTTCTATCATCCTCCAGATTTCATCTATTGGTATAGACCTCTGCTCGGCTATTTGCTCAATAACCTTACAGACTTTAGGAATACTGGATAAAGAGTTATCCGGATAGGTAACTCTCATCATCCGTATTGATTCCTCTCTCGTTTGATCTACTGGATCCTCATAGACTGGTAGTGACACCTGTCTATATCCCACGATTCTACCCGTATGTTGAGACGGGGTTCTCGAATCTGTAGACCTTCAAGACATTTCTTCTATTAGTGGTGGAGCAGATGCTTCTGCTGGTCGGGACATTATTATGTCTTCTCCCACATCACGAGCTCTAGAAGAAACTTCAGAGAGCGTATGAGTTCTTGGCTCTCTCAGGAGTGGCATCCTCACAGGCAGATGCCTGTCAACTCTAAAACTATCTCTAGACGGTTCTCCCAACATTAAAGTTATCTCGTTACCTCTCTGTCGGATATTAGCCGCACTAATCGGTCTAGAGCTACTACCAGGCTCACTCATAACCCAATTTCTTGGCCAGGTTAATTCCACTGGATTCATCTCTCGCCTATGAAATTATTGGTAGTTATTATGACCTTCCTCGAATAACTCAGTGAGTCTTGAGATATTCCTCACACCAGGACTAGTGGTATTTACCAATCGGTAAATCACTCTAGTGTGATACGCCAAAAACTTGGCCTGGGAATTCATTTTATCCATATTCATTGATTTAATTCTTAAGGACAATGAATTTTCCAAACAATGATCGTTCAGGGCCATCATGAAATTTGGATGGACCTGGAACCATACAGGGCCATGTGTAAGGTTGGCCTGTATACCTGATATCAGCTTATCTCTAAACTCTCGCCATATTTTGTCGATCACAGCTGCTACCATAGAACTATCCGCTGGAAGATGGAATAGCGGAATTAGTCCTACTTGGATCAACCCAATGTGTATATAATTATATACACCTCTCGCACGTTGCATGGTTTCCCTAATGCGCTGTACGTTGAGTAATGGGATATCAAACGTCTCAAGTTCCGTGCTTGTAACTTGAGCCGTTGCCTCTGTTTTTGAGATGTCTATTATAGATCTAAAACTAAATCTCGAGACATTATAGACTTCTCTCACGTTAACATTAAGCAACCTCTATTCCAATACTGACTGAGATGGATCTTCGTACTGGTGAGATTCCGCCAGTACCTGATTAGATGATTCCAAAGGAACCAACTCATCACCATTTCCATTTTGCTCTGCTCTCATCGTGAACAGATGCATTTTCCAGAGATCAGAATCTTCCTCCGAGTCTGTATCGTAATTTGATACTACTTCATAGATAGATTCTACTTCCGAGTCTAAGTCAGAAATATCCTGCTCATCTATTGGTTCATAGGCCAGGATTTCTTCGTCATGACTCCTGTCATCCAGAAATACCATTCGGAGTCTTTATCTCCTTTGGTTCTTCTGAGGACAAGTATCCGCTTTGTGGGCTTTTAATCCACAAAACCAGCAACAATTGCAGTTGCTCAACGGCTTTCCTTTTGGACACTTAGGTTCTCTGCCATGCTTTCGCTTAAAGGCTTCGATCCTATCTTTATCCTTTAGGTTTGTCCGTCTCCTCACAAACCTCCTTGGTTTGTAAGTAGGACCTCCTCTTTTGGTTTTGTAGAGATCACTTTTGGGCCAAACTTTCCTTTTGTTGTATCCAACAAATTTTCTTTTCTTCGGAAAGTTTCTTGTTCTCATAGATTCTCCTGGAGTATCACATCCATACCTCCCAAGTACATACTCAATCTGAGAACAACAGCTCTTGTTTAGGTATGGCAGCTTCTTAGTTGCCACCTTAACCTGGAGCTCAGTACACGCTTTCCTCATCGCGTACTTAACCGCCTGAATTTTACCTCCGAGTCCAGAGACAATCTTTTCCTCACTCAGAAGTAATTCATAGGCCTTTTGCATAACTTCTGGCCAAGGTTCTGGAAGTTTTGCAAAAAAGGTTCCCAATATGAACTGTTGGGAAACTACGTCCAGATTGTAATAATACTTCTAGAATTCACATACGTAGCTATCAAACCAGCACATATCACAGATCTATAGTTTTACCAGAGCAGTCAACGATTGCTCTTTTTCCACAGTCTCAGTGGATAATGAAAAACTACAGAACTCCCGTTTTAATGCCTCAGCTATAATTGCTAACACACCATCAACGGTCAGCGCTTGATCTATCTTTTCTTTGATGTCAGTATGAGCCACCAAAGATTTCCAGTATTTCTGCGCCGTTCCCATGAGGGCTGCAACACATAATTCATAAACTGATCCAGGGGATAGTATCCCAACAGACGCAGTCATTCGAATTAGTGATAACCACTCATCTATCTTTTCAGATACGTGCTTTTCACAATCTATGTCCAGAAAAGCACCAGGGGTAATTATTGGCTTCAAGACATTATCCCTTGGAACAAACTCTTGTTTGGTTCAATGGGGATAGTCAGGCTTGTAAATTTTCCTCTTCGCAGTTACCAATTCATTAAACGTCCGATTGTCTAAATGAACTAGAATATCCTCTACCAGGCCTAAGGCTTTCCTTAGATCCTTTGCTAATTCTCCACTCTGAGAATTCAAATTTGCATTTCACTTTTGTGAGTCTAAAATGTAAGGAGCCACTGACTCCTTGTACATCTCATCTACACTTTTGCCATGATTCTGTTTGGAATTTCTTCCTCCTAGATTCAATCTTTCGACTGGTTTTCCCGTAGTACTCTTCAGTCCAGAAGTCGCCTCGGCTTCAGGCCTTTTTAAACTTCTTTCTCTTTCTAGTGCGTCTAGCATGTTGTTCACTATAGAGCATACTTCCTTTGCCATTTGGTTTCGGCTTTCTAGAGTTTCTGTACTCCCCTGAATTGTTAGCTGAGTTAAAATATCATTTATATTCTTGCTAATTCCAAAGGGAGACAATATAGAATCTGGAACGAACTCCAATCGTGAAGGAGTTCCAGAAGGATTTCCCGAAGATTTTCCTTCTCCAGCCATGTCAAGGACTTAATTGAAACTTTTTCAAAATTTTTTGGCTAAACTAAGATTCTAGAAAAGGTCAAAAATGGAGGGATGGTAAAAAGGGAATTTTGGTACTCAATACCTTAAAGGACAAAATTTTTTGTTCTCTAGGGGTAAATTGGAACTATCCTCAATTCTCTTCTGGGTGGGTTTCGGTCTCCTCGATATCAGGCAGGTAATGGTTTCTTTTTTCCTTTTATGAATCTTACTGACATTTTGACTAATAATAATAATATGTACTTTATTATTTTGTCTCGTTACTCCTACTTGTTATAGGATCATTTCGATTTTTTTTTTGTCATTTCATTGCACGATTGCTTGTCATTCGAATATTAGTTGCTTGTGAATTTTAGATTTTAAAGTTCCGTCACGAAATATTTGTTTAGTAAACTATTTATTAATTATTCTCAAACATTGTTTCTTTTAACGACTGATTACTTATTCGTATGCTTCTTCGTTGCATTTGTTTTGCATAATAAATACGATGACATAATATTTCGACATATATTCAAAAGACCTAGGATTGAACGATTCACATTTGACACGGTAAGGCATGTCTTACATTTTATAGCTCAGTTAAAATTCACAGTACGAATTTGACTAACCGTCTATAATATTTAGTGTTTGTTTGCTTCCTTTGTTTTGCACACGGGCTTTTCGAGGGATGAAAATCAATTCAACCATCTCAAACAGTAAGACGTGTCTTACTGTTTCAGTTCGGTTAAATTCAAGTGAATTTAACCGTTACTAATGGCCTTGTCCATTTTTATCCTTTTCACTGTTTTGCATGTAAAACAACGAGGAATTCATTACCAAGGAACGTTTTCTTCCGACATCGCGGAGGATAGACATTAACGGGATACAAAATGTCTCATTTAATTCAACCATTTCAAACGACATTTATTACCAAGGGACATCACCTTTCGACACCACGGAAAATCAACATCAACGGGCCACACAACGTCCCGTGAGTATCATTCTTACTCACTCAGTTAATTATAATTATTCGACATGTCTTAATTATAATTGTCTGATCATCACTATTTTCTCCACCGCATTTTGGTTCGATTTGCATGAAAATCAATCGAGCTTCACGGAAAATTCGACAAAACGAAGTTCGAAGACTGAAGGCTCGAAGGCGCGTGTAACAAACCGCTGGGTTGGATCTACCGCGGCCTAAAAACCATTGGTTCGAAGTAAAGCGGCCTCAACCGTCATTTCAGGTACAAAGGGGAGGTACGGGCCTTCCTGAAACAAATTACGTATCCACCTGTAACGGGCTGCAGGCCCAAGAGCATAGGTCCGAAGTCACCATCCTTCTCCGTCCCCTTTTATCTCAATAATTGTTTGTGCTTGTACGCATGTCGTTAAGCAAATTAGGTTTATTACCGCATGTTGGTATAAATCAACAAACATGAGTTCAGGTCCAATGCTTGAATCGGGTCCAACACCTGTAAAACAGTGACATGAGTTCAGGGTCATGCCCGGATCAGGTTCAATGCCCGTTAACCAAAAGAAAACTTTTGGAGCAAACGCCACCCCCTTCTCATGTTTAGAATGTAAGAACTAGTAAATAGGAATCCCCGAACCAACTGTTTTTCCGACTTATAAAGTTTTAAAAAATAAGTCGGTGACGACTCCGTATAGTTTACCTAGGTTAAACAATAACACTGTTTTTTACGGAGCCATTTTGGATGGGTAACAGTGACACGAGCCGCTCCCTGAATCCTCCCTATAATTCTCAAGTGAGGCCTTACGCAGCCTTTCGTCCGTCGCCTTCAAGGACTGGAGACGATTGGAGAAATGTCCCGCAGACCCATTCGGGAATCAAGGGAGGGCTGAACTCGATTCCCTTCCGCAGCGTCTGAAGCTCGAGTCGTGACGCCGACCGGATTGGGCCTTGGGGGAGCGGGCCAGAAGGCGCGCGTACACCTGCTTCTTTGCACTCCTTGAAATTGCATTATTTTTAATAAAAAACACAAATCCAATTGTGCTTTTACAATCATCCATATATCCCGAAATATCACTGTCGTAATATCCAAAAAGCTAAAAATCTTCATATTTTCAGTAAAATATTTTTAAATCTGATGCTCCTTTCGAGTACCTCAAGATCCTGTTCATTGTTTTCATATGTGTCGTCATGGATGATTCCACGTATTGGCTAAAAATTTCGACACAAAACAAAATATCTGGTCATGTACATGTCAAGTATCTGAGGCTTCCCTCGAGACTTTTAAATAGCGTTGGATCTGCCTTTTCTCCTTTGTCAATTTTGCACACTTTTGTTCCAGGGTATACACCAATTTGCAATTCTTCATATTAAATCCGTCAAGGATCTCTTTCAAATACGCTTCTTGAGAAGCAAAAATCCTATCATCTGATTGCTTTACTTCCAATTCAAGGTAAAACACCATGAGAACGATGTCTGTCATCCCGGATTCACACGCCATAGAGTCTCGGATTATTTCTCATAAAAATAAGATCGTGTACATAAAGGCACACAAATAAACAATCTCCATTCTCATGTATCTTAACATAAAGTGCATATTCATGGGGGCATCTTTCATACCCATGTTCCTAGAAATACCCATCGATCCGGTTATACCATGCTTGTGGTGCTTGCTTGAGACCGTACAATACCATCTTCAACTTCAAGACTTTATCTTCGTGTCCTTTCACCAAATAGCCCTTCGGTTGCTTCACATACACATCTTCCTCAAAGAAACCATTAAGACCGCAAACTTTACATCCAATTGAAAGATTCTCTGAATTCTTTGTGCCGCCAAAGAAATTATAAATATGATGATTTTCAAACGAGCACCTGTGCAAATACCCCATCTTAATCTACTCCATGTTGTTGTGAATACCCCTTTGCGACAAGTCTTGCTTTATATTTTTCTACGACACCACTGGCGTTCTTTTTCTCGTTGAATATCCATTTCACGCCTATTCACTTTTGACCAGCGGGAAGAGAAGCGAGTTCCCACTTGACGTTTCTTTTGATTTCTTGAATCTCTTCGTTCATGGCTTGCCTCCACTTTTTCTCTTTACTTGCTTCTTCAAAACTCAAAGGAGTCGTATTAGCCAAGAAACAAAACATAGAGACGTTCTCAATTATCTCTGTGATTTCATAAAGATCTTCGATTGTTCTCATCCTTTTCAATCTCCCGCTAGAACTTTCGCTGGACGGTGACACACCTGAGAATGTCGTCGGCACCGTTGGAGTGACGGCCTGCGAAACCCTTTCTCTCGAAATTTCATCGTCAGAGAAAGGAAAGTACTCGTCGACGGAGTTTTCTCGTGTCTTCCAATTCCATGATGCTTCTCCATCAAATTTAACGTCACGAATCGTGACAATCTTTTCGGTGATTGGGTTGTAGAGCTAATACCCCTTCGATTTTTCATCTTAGTCTATGAACAAGAACTTCTCGCTTCTATCCTCAACTTCGACCTCCCTTCTTCCGGTACGTGCATGTATGTTATATTCCCGAAAATCCTTAAGTGATCAACATCGTGCTTCTTCACGCTCGATGCTTCAGTGGATGTTTGGTCCTTTACGCTTCTCCTCGTGCATTAATTTGTGATGTACAATGCACAAGCGACCACTTTAGCCCAAAACTCCTTAGTCATCTTCTTGGTTTTTATGATGCTCCGCGCCATGTTGAGGATGGTGTGATTATTCCGTTCAGCTACTCTATTTTATTGAGGCGATCCTGGAACTGTGAGGAGGTGCTGAATGTCATGTGCTTCAAAAACAATGTTAAAAGTACTGGAGGAACTAAACTCTCCACCTCTAGTGGTTCTTAACGATCTAATTACACATTGATTCTCTTTCTCGATCATCACATTAAACTTTCTAAATATACCGAAGCACTCGGATTTCCTTTTAAAAAAGTAAACACAAGTCTTTTGACTAAAATCGTCAAAAAGTAAAAAATAATTACTTTTATCGAAAGACGATGGCTTGATCGGCCGCAAACATCGACATAATCAATTCAAGCGGCTTCATTGGTCTTGACGTTGCTTCATTCGAAAGGCTTTTCCTCGCATGTTTACCGAGAGAGATGCTTCACAAAGTTGATGTGGATAACTGATTAGGGGCATCACGTTCACTATCTTGTTATTAAACATCGCTTCCAGTCCACCAAAATTAAAAAGTCCCATCCTCATGTGACAACACCACTCCTGATCGTTCGCACTTGCGTATAAACACCTTAGTTCTTTGGTTTGAATCAATAGCGAAAACATCTTCTTCTTCGACATCGCTACCTTCCAATCAAGTTATCGTTCCTATCTTTTAGCCAAAAAACCATTATTCTTCATAAGAAACTCATAGCCCGTTTCCAAGAGTTGTCCCAAACACAATATATTTCTTCTCTGTTTTGGGACATAAGAAATTTGGGAAATAAACTTGTGAGTATCACCTTTCAATCGAATAAGAAAGGTACTTTGCCTTCAATTTGAATTTTCAAGGCGTCTCCAAACGTGACTTCCCCGTCACCTTTTCTTCAAGATTGACGAACATCGATTTATCGCCACACATGTGATTAGTTGCTCCGTTGTCGACCACACTAAGAAATATTCCCCTTTTCCCGGAAAGAATATCTGGTTCGAAGAGCTTGCTTGCTCCACCGGCTCTTTTTTATATTTGTTCATCTGCTCCTCGTGTACACGCAACGACCCATTCAACTCTTCAATGGACATCTTCTCCAACTCTTTGGTTTCTTCGATTATGACAACGACATGACCAAATCTTTGATCCAAAGACTGCAAAATCTTCTTGATCACACGAACATCTTCAACGCCTTCACCATTTCTCGTCATCTGGTTGATGATGGATAAAACTTGCGTAAAGTAGTCAGCAATCGATTTTGACCTCTTTTGGTGAAGAGCTTCGAATTCTCCCTGCACCACCTTATCGACTCATGTGAGTTTTTTTGAGAATTCCCTATGCATCCACTGAAGTCGACGCATTTACCACTTTCTCAAAGATGGCGTCATCCAATGTTGATGGATGATCGAGAGAGCTTGTTGATCTTTGTTCTTCCTTTTTCTCTAACAATTGTATGATGGCCAACTTCAAAACTTCCCCAGGCTCAATACACTCGTCTCTCACAATTTCTCTTACACCTTGGGACTGAAGTATTGTCTTTACTCGGATGAACTAACTACCGTAGTTGTCCCTTGCGAGTCGGGGAATTGAAAAGACGTCAACATCATGACTCTGATCCCACTTTGTTGGAAAACGCAGCGGAGTCTCTTACACATATTCACAAAGAAAGACAAGAATAAGACTTGAATAGGTAGAACTCTCTCACTCTCATTCCATACTTAAATCACGGTTATTAAAAGTGCGCCTAGGCACAACGAGGCGCAGGGGAAGGGCTTTGCTCCCAAGCGTTGGAACGGCCAGCACGAAGCGGCACCTAGGCGCATGCTCCGTGCTTTAGGCACAACGGTCAGTTTCCTTTTTTATCTGCCTTGCCTGACTCCTGTTTCCCTTTTGTCTGCCTAATTCATGCTTTCCCTTTAACTGCCGCCAGACCGCCTCCCTCCCAGTCGACTCGTCGGACGCCGTCCCTCCCAGATGCCCCACCGAACGCCCTCCCTCCCTCTTCTGCCAGATAGGATCCTTGAGGAATGCTAGATCATGTGTCAAATGTCCTAAAAAAGTGAAGGATGGGTTACAAAGTAAGATGGACAAGGCAAGGATAACACGACTAGAAGCGATTGGAAGTACTGCAACCATTCCTATTGACGATGACATCTAGAAAGAAGTCGATGATCCCCTTGTAAATTCGAAAATAGCAGTATCATCGAGCGAGGAAGTAAGTCAGAAAAGAAGTAAGGGAAAGAGTCTTATGGATATATTCTTAATGGAGAAGGGCAAGATGAGGCAACAGGATGTGATGGATGTATGTGACAAAGGGGCGCGAATTAGGACCATATAGAGCATTGCTAGATGGTTTTATTAGGCTGGCTGTCCTTTTAGTGCTGTGAAATTACTGACTTTCGATAATGTGGTGGATGATATTGGAAGATATAGTCCTAATTTGAAGCCGATGAGTTACCATGAGATGCGAGTTCCGCTTATCAAGAATGAGGTTGCTCATACGTAGGAATTGATGAAAGAGCACGTGGAGAGTTGGTCCGACAATGGTTGTTCGATAATGTCCAATCGATGGACAAAGACAGAAGAGGTAACATTCTTGGTGCATTCTTCGATGGGCAACATGTTTATAAAATATGTTGATGCGTCCGCCTATTCCAAGACAGGAGAAAAGTTATTTGAATTGCTAGATTAGTTTGTCGATGAGATTGGAGAGAAGAATATCGTATAGGTCATTACTAACAACGGAGGTAATTACGTATTAGTAGGTAGGACACACTACAAATTTTAATCTCACATTCTTATTCAAGTTTTTCCTATGCAAGCATCTTACTTTTGTAATGAATATAGGAAAGTTGATTCAGGCTAAGAGAAAGCATTTGTATTGGACTCTCTGTGTCACTCATTCTATTGACCTGATGTTCAAAGATATCTGAAAGATTCCACAAGTGAAGAGGACTATCGAGCAAGCCATTTTCTTGATAGGCTTTATATGTTTTGAATGTTATGAAATCGTGCATAGAGAAAAAGGAGCTGATCCGACATGGAGTTACGAGATTCGCAATGAGGTTTCTCACGTCGCAAAGGCTACATCTGCTGAAGAATAACTACGCGAGCCACGAGGATCCGGGCCCACTCCCCAAGCCCATGAAAGACGCATAAAACGTCAAAGATTACATCTCAAGGATCGTGGAGATCCTCAATCAATTGAAGAGTTGCGGAGAAGTTGTTCCAGATCGAATAGTCGTCCTCAGAAGCTTGCCACAGAGTTTTGAGCATGTGGTGACAGTGATTGAAGAGATTAATGATCTCGCAGAAGTTTCCATCTATGAATTGATGGGTTCTTTAGAAGCACATGAGAAGCGGGTCAGCAAGTACACAATCCCGGTGGAACAAGCATATCAAGCGAAGTTGGATGTTTTTGAGCAGAAGCAAGAACGTTCAAGAAATAATAGAAGGTCTTACGGCAGAGGACATGGAGGCAGGTTCGTGCCAGAGGCATAGGCTATGCAGAAGGACGACCAGAAGGTCAGCACAGAAGCGGTCATGGAGAAGCAGAAGTAGGATGCCGCATCTGTAGAAAGAATAATCATGAAACAAAATATTATCGTCTTCAATGCAGGAGATGCAAGTTCCCAACTCATTCAGATCGTGATTGCTGGTACAAAGATAAAGAGCCAAAGCATGAACAGAAGCATGAGGACAGAAGCTCGGTAAATTTCTCTAAGGAAGATGAACCTTCTAAAGTTTTCTACTCTTCCTCTTACACCGTGCAAGATTTGAATGAGATATGGTTCCTCGGTAGTGGCTGTAGTAACCATGTGACAGGGATCAAGCAGAACTTTGTGGAGCTTGATGAGAAATATAACTCTCTCTTGGAACTTGAAGAAAGCAAGAAGTTAAAGATATAAGGTAAATGTATTATTTCAGTTTTAAGTGCAGAAGGTCAACAGAAGAGGATGCACGATGTCTTCTACACTCCAGAAATCGCACAGAACCTACTAAGTGTGGGACAAACGATGAGAAATGGATATAAGTTGGTTTTTATAGAAACTGAGGTTGTAGATGATTCTCATCTTTGGCATCTCTGGTATGGACATTTGAATAGGAAGGTCTAGTTCTATTGAAGCAGAAGGATATGGTGGTAGGACTACCTTCTATATAAGCTACAGAAGGTGAAGTTTGTGAGGGATGTGTCCTTAGAAAGCATCATCGTCTTCCATTCCCAAGCACATCATGGAGAGCTCAAGCCCTTCTCGAGCTGGTTCATGCAGATATTTGTGGACAGACTCAAACTCCGTCTCTGAGTAACAGAAGATACTTTATGTTGTTCGTAGATGACTATACTAGAATGATTTGGCATTATTTTCTTGAGAGGAAGTTAGATGCTTTTGCCACCTTTATGAAGTTCAAAGCACTTGCAGAGAATCAAAGTGGATACAAGATTAGACCTTGAGGACAGATCGCGGAGGAGAGTTTCAGTCGAGACCATTCTTGGACCATTGCCAGAAGGGGATACAGAGGCAATTGACCGTGTAGAATTCTCCACAACATAATGGAGTCATAGAAAGAAATAACAGAACCATAGCGGAGATAGCCAGAAGCATGTTGAACGGTAAAGGTCTACCCAACAAGTTCTAGGCAAAGTTGTTAAGACATCTGCCTACCTTCTGAACAGATCCTCTACAAGAGCAGTTAGGGACAAAACACCATATGAAGCGTGGAACAGAAGAAATTATGTGGTAAATCATTTTAAAGTATTTGGGTGTATTAGATATGCACTCACACCTTCTCAAGGAAGAGAAAAATTTGATGAGAAAGGTGAGAAGTTGATTTTCATCGGATATAGTGATGAATAGAAGGGATATCATCTGTATAATCCGAATACTGACAATTTAGTTTTGTCAAGAGATGTTATCTTTGATGAACATATAGCTTGGAAGTGGCAGGAAGAAACTTCTATGACTCAGATGTTCCAGTATATAGAAGTAGTAGTAGAAGAATCTGTACAGAACCCTATCAGAACAACAGAAGCAGCAGTAGAAGTTACTGTACAGAATCCCATCGGAACAACAAAAGCTAGTTCCTTTAGAACCATTCCAAAAGCAAAGGGTTCTATTGAACCACCGATCGATCATTCACTAAAATTTATGAGCAAGCTAACTTTGCTCTTGCTGCATTTGAGCCACAAAACTTTGTGGAGGCAGCCAAAGAAGAAAAATGGAGAAATGCCACGAAGGAGGAGATGACTTCTATAGAGAAGAATGACACGTGGTCATTGGTTGATCTCCCAGAAGGAAAAGAAGAGATCGGCTTGAAATGGGTCTACAAGACCAAGTATAATGAAGATGGAAGCGTGCAGAAGCATAAAGCTCGCATCGTAGCAAAAAGCTATTCACAGAAGTCTGCAACAAAAAGGGTTCTACGCTATCTAACAGGCACACAAAAGGTCAGACTGAAGTATACAAAAGAGCAGAAGGATGATCTAGTGGGTTATGTAGATAGTGATTGCGCAGAAGCTGAGTACATCGCAGCAAATGAAGCAACAAGAGAAGCTGTTTGGCTCAGAAGGTTACTTCAAGAGTTACAACAGAAGGTGGACGAGCCAACAACAATCTTCTGTGATAACCAATCTCCAATTGCTATGACCAAGAAACCAGTTTTCCATGCAAGATCAAAGCATATAGAACTTCGTCATAATTTCATTAGAGAGATGGTTTCGCAGAAGGATATTCTTGTAGAGTTCATCAGCGCCCATGATCAACTCACAGATGTTCTTATAATGGCGGTGTCTTTTGAGAAATTCGAGACTTTCAAAGACTACTTCAAGATCATAAATTAAGAGGAGGTGTTGAAGGTAATTTATGATCAAAGTTAATGGGGTATTAAGGTTAGTAACGGAAATGCCATTAAGTAGAGCATTAAGTGAGACATTTAAGTAGGCTATTAAATCTGTCATTAAATATGGCGGTTTCTATTACCATTTGAGTTTCCTACTCCTCCCTCTATATAAAGGGATGTGTAGACATTTCATGTAAGAGAATAAGAAAAAGTTTAAGAAAGAGAAATCATTTCCGCAGCCAAAACACTCCAATATACATTTCTTGTAGGTGCAGCAGCTCTACAGATGGTTTTTTCTATCCTACAAAAGGTCATCAGCAGTACAGAACCTATGTTCTGCTAGCACCTTCTCCCTTCCAATCCAATCCTACACACATAACCCCCAACAATAGTAGTAGTAGTAGTAGTAATAATAATAACAACAACAACAACGCATTCAGACAACATTTCATTGAATAGTTATTCCTAAATAATAAAAATAATAATAATAAAACATGAGAGAGAGTGACATTACCTTTTGACCATCAAACCCATTTACCCACTACTTGTTTTCAGGCTCAAATACCGTCGGCCTCTTCCTCTTGTTTGGCGTAGCACACCATGGTGAGCTAGAGGGCAACGCACCCGAAGAATCTACTCAGGTCGGGTCTTTACAGGACTTGAGGAGAACAGCGAGTTGTCTCTAAGGTTGGGAGCACCTCTGTGTTTTGAAGAAGGCAGCATAGTGATGGGTGTTAAATGTCATTTTGTAATTTGTAATCTCATTATGTGTGTTTAGTGGTCTTATAAGTTGAGTGATGTTAATGTCCTTGGAACTAGAAGGAAGTTAATGATCTAGGAACTAGAGTAAAGTAAATGCTTGCTATAGATCTTTCCTAAAACTCTATATAAGGAGTAACAATCTCCAAATGTTGTATGTGAGTAAGAGAAAGACCAAGAAGGCATTATGGTCGTAAGAAAAGAAAGAAGGATCCGCAGTTAGTCAAAATACCATCTCCAAATTTCCTTGTTCCTTATTTCCAGAAACACTTCGCTATGTCGCAGCAGTTCCGCAAACCCTTCATGTGATATAGAAAAGCACCACTTTCCAAACAACCCCAACAAATTTTGGTATCAGGGTGCAGCAGGTCATGACTACGTCTTCCAACAGCATGTTCTTTTCCCATTCGCCCAACCAAATCCCAAACTTTGATGGAGAGCACTATATGATTGTTGGAGTTCGCAAATGGAAACTATCTTCTCACAACATTTGTGGAGAATCATTGACGAAGGCTTTGAAGAAAACGACGACTCGTCAAGTGAGGAAGAAGGTGTTGGAGCACAACAAAAGAAGGCAAAAGAAAACGTGATGAAAAATGTGACGGCGTCGCGGATCTTGCAATAATCCGTAAGTAAGACGATTTATCCGAGTCTTTATGGTCACTAGAAGGCGAAAAAAGCATGGAGCGTATTAAAGAAAGAATTTCAAGTCTCGGAGAAAGTTATTTTCATCAAGCTTCAAGGCTTGTGGAGGGATTTCGATAACTTGGCCATGAAGGAGTCCAAAACGGTGAACTTCTTGAGAGTTGTAGAAATCATGAATCAAATCAAGTGTTGCGATGATGAAGTTCTCGACAAGAAGGTTATGGAGAAAGTGTTGAGAAGCTTGCCGCAGAAGTTTGAGCACGTTGTTGCTGTGATTGAAAAAACGAATAAGCTGGGAGAAATTTCTGTGTATGAGCTAATGGGTTCACTTGAAGCCCACGAAAGAAGAATAAGTAAGTACTCAACTCCCTTTGAACAAGCATTTCAAATGAAGTTAAATGTTTCAGAAATGAAGTCGGAGTAGAAGGAGCGTATTGTGAACAACAACAGAGAGTTTTATGGTCGTGGACGTGGAGGCCGCTCTCGAAGAAGAGGTGGAGGACGTACAACAAGCCAGTTCTGTAGTAGAGAAGATCATTCCTGGAGTAGATCTGGAACTTCAGAAGGTAGTTATTATATTTGTAGAAAAGTTGGACATGAGTCAATAGATTGCTATTTTAGGTGCAAGAAACGTCGATTTCTAAATCATTCAAAACGCGATTATTATTTTAAAGACAAGCAGCGGCAGCCGCAGCAACATGTCTCTCAAAATGCAGTAAATTTTTCAAAAAAAGAAGAATCGAAGCAAATATTCTATTCTTGTTTCAATGCAATGCAAGATATGAATGAAGTGTGGTTTTTGGATAGTGGCTGTAGCAATCATGTGACGGGAAAAAAGAACAACTTTGTGGAGATCGACAACAGCTACAACTCGCTGTTAGAACTTGGAGACAACAAAAAGATAAAGATTGAAGGAAAGGGAAACATTGTTGTAAGAGCAACAAATGGCGAAGGAAAGCAAATTAATGATGTGTTATATTCTCCGGGCATTGCTCAGAATCTTTTGAGCATGGGACAAATAGGGAAGAAATGTTATAATGTTACCGTTGTTGATGGTCAAAGTGAGATCATTGACAAAAAATGAGAAGATGATCGTTGTAGTGAAGATGATGGCGAATAACTTATTTCCACTGAAGATGTTTTCGTTCTTAAATTTTGCATTGAAGGGCAAAGCTGTTGATGAAGCTCAGTTATGGCATCTGCAATATGGACATTTGAATCACAAGGGCCTAAAGTTGTTGAGAGAGAGAAATATGGTCATAGATCTTCCAAAAATCCAGCCAACAGCAACATGCGTATGTGAAGGGTGTGTGTATGGGACGCAACATCGTCTTCCTTTTCCAGTTACTCTTAGAGAGTTAAACCCAAACTCCAACAATCGGTAACATGAGATACTTTCTCTTATTTGTTGTTGATTACACTCTGTGATATGGGTATACTTTCTTGAAAAGAAATCGGAGGCTTTCACTACTTTTTTTAGTTCAAAGCCAATGTAGAGAAGCAAAGTGGATATCAAATAATGACTTTGAGGACAAATCGTGGAGGAGAATTCATTTACAAGACGTTTCTAGATTATTGCAAGCAACAAGGCATACAGCGACAGCTTACTGTGAAGTATTCACCTCAGCAGAATGGCATTGCTGAGAGGAAGAACAAGACTATTGTTGAGATGGCTCGAAGTATGCTCAAAGGCAATGGTCTTCTGAATTCATTGTGGGCCGATTGCGAATACAACGGCTTACATTCTCAATCGATAACCGACGAAAGCTATTCAGAACAAGACGCCTAACGAAGCATGGCATAAGAGGAAACCCGTGGTTGATCATTTGAAGGTATTTGGATATGTAGCATATGCTCTTTTGACCAAGAAGAAGGAGAAGTTTGATGAGAAGAGTGATACGGAGACGGCAAGGAATAGATGATTCTTATACCAAAAACGAAGGGGAACGTCACAAAAGGTGCGTAATGGAGTAACGTGGGGTATGGACGGAAGGATGCGTTTAGGGTGCGGCTGGAAATGGAATTGAACTGGGATAGATGAAAGTAGGTTGAGAACAACCACCACGGATACAGATTCACCATCGTGATAGAAGAACTCGATAAACTCGTTTGGCCGTGGATACAGATACACCACCACGAACAAGACGAGGGAGGCACAACGCGGAGGATACAATTACCCCCACCACCGGTTGATACGCTCAACTCAATCCGCACTTGGAATCCACCAAATGAAGAACGAGGTTGAAAGAGAATCCAACAAGGCCGCCCATTATATAGGGATCACCTAAACAAGAACTTAGATGCAAGATGATGAACCTGGACTAGACGCATCCACGGCCAGATTCATGGATGCACTATAAATGGCTTATTGTAAATGCAACAAACTTAAATGCAGGTGCATGATTGAGTAGATGTATGAATAGAGTAAAGGGAAATTGGTTCAGCTTCTCCGAGACTCTTCGGCTTCGTGACCCTTCAGCTTCGAATCTTTAAGTCGTCGCCTAGAATGAATGTCGCCTGAATGATCATCGCCTGGTGTCGCCTGAATGATCGTCGCCTGGGTCTTGTCGCTTGAAGTTGTCGCTCAATCCTCCGTCGCTCAGTCAATCGCTGATGAGCAAAGTGAGTCCACTTCGGGAGGGTGATGGAAGGGGCATGAATGAGTTGTCGATCGTCTTTGTATCAAAGAGTGAAAAGCTAATCTTTATTGGTTACAATGAAAGATGTTATTTTCGATGAGAATGCAGCGTGGAAGTGGGAGAATGAGTCTTCTCAGACTGAGCCAATGTTTTCTTGTCCAGAAGCACCAGTGGTAGTACCTCCCTCAAATCTCACTGATACAGCATCAACTAGTTACTCAAGAGTAAATTCAGAGAATGAAGATTATGTTGATGATATGCAACCAGGGAGTACCGTTAATTAACTGAAGTAAACGAGCAAGCTAACTTTGCACTTGCTACGTTTGAGCTGCAGAATTTCGAAGAGGAAGCAAAAGAAGAATTTGAGAAATGAAATGAAAGAAGAGATGTTTTGTATCGAGAAGAATGATACTCGGTCCTAGTAGACCTTCCTAAAGGAAGAGAATTGGCTTGAAATGGGTATTCAATACAAAGTTTACTGAGGATGGAAGTGTGCAAAAGCACAAAGCTCATCTTGTAGCAAATGATTACTCAAAACAGCCCGGCGTTGATTTCACTGAGAAGTTCACTCACGCAACAAAAGTTAATGAAGCAAAATTGATGCGTATGAATGGCTCAATCGCTAAACCTCGCTCAAGTATGCGAAGTACTGGAATGATAGGAAGTGATGATGATCGAAGAAGCACGTCAAGATATCTTTTTTGTCTTAGAACAAAACCCATCTCCTGGAGTTCGAAGAAGCAAGCTATTGTAGCGTTATCATTAGCTGAAGCAGAATACATTGCAGCAAATGAAGCGATTCGGGAAGCAGTATGGTTAAGAAAGTTATTGCTGGAGTTACAGTAGAAGGTTGTTCATTCAACAACAGTATTATGTGATGGTCAGTTAGCCATTGCTATGTCGAAGAACACCGTGTTTCATCCAAGGTCAAAGCACATTGAATTACCACACCACTTTATCAGAGAAATGGTGATGAAGAAGGTGATTATTATGGAGTTTGTTCATACCAAGGACCAGCCCGCTGATGTTTTAACAAAGGTCGTAAATTTGGATAAGGTCGAGTTGTTCAAGAAGTTTCCAAATATTACAAATTAAGATGGAGTGTTAAATGTCATTTCGTAATTTGTAATCTCATTAAGTGTGTTTAGTGGTCTTGGAAGTTGTGTGATGTTAATGTTCCAGGAACTAGAAGAAAGTTAATGATCTAGGAACTATGGTAGAGTAAATGCTTGCTCTAGATCGAATAACAATCTCCAAATGATGTATGTGAGTAAGAGAAAGACCAAGAAGATATTCTAGTCATAAGAAAAGCAATCTCCAGATGATGTATTCCAAATTTACTTGTTCCTTATTTCTTCTGGACGTTCTGGTCTAGCCGTCACCCGTTGCTCCGCTGCTGTCCCCGTTGGGAAGACCTTCTCCGACCCCAGCGACTCTGGCTCCAGTTATGGCGACTCACAGCCCCGAATCCTAAACCCAACTTGGCCTCGGTTCAATTCGGATAAGGCATCCCCAAATTCAGGGATGAATCTCCAGCCCTAACAACGGGGGTTCACGTCATTCGTGGAGGGAAAGCCCTCCCAAACTCCCCAGATCGGCGCATCATGTCGCCTTCTGGTCTCCTTTAGATCAGACTCCGGTGACGCGCCCAACAGATACTCCTGCCCTTAGCCGCTCCTGCCCTTAGCCACTCCTCTCATCGATCATGCTCCCAAGGTAAGACACGATCATGACAGTGGCAGCAACCCCCATCAACTCCTCTGTCTTCCAAGGGTGAGCAGAGGCCAAAGGAATCGCCAAAGCATCAACTCTCCGGTACACCCCTCGCTTCCTGACGATTCAAACCAGTCGCTACCTACAGATCAACCGCGGTGGTCCCCTCCCAAATTGAGGTTCCACAAGACACACTCCGACTCTCACATTTGCAGCCCCAATGCGGCTCCACACCGGCGTTTCTCAAGCCTCGAACAACGTCCCCCCTTTGCCCCATCAGATCCGCCATCCTGGAACCATAGTCGCAAGTCCGCGAGCAAGTCGTTGGCTGTTGGTCACCAGACTCGACAATCGCCTACTCTAACTCTTGGGAAAGCAAGCCCGCGGGTCTCAAGCCCTGATCCCCATGGACTCCCGCAACGCGTTCCCCACACCGTCTGTGGCTAGCACCCCGTTGTTGAAAATGAAAATATATTGTATGCAATGCTTTCACCGAAGAGTTCGAGCTTTTAGGATAACTGGCATTCGTTGATAGAATGAGAGGTCTACCCTTGTAATAGACAGAAGAGGGAGAGTTATATTAGATGGGAAATTTTGTTAGAGGACATGTTGACTTTCTACTTGTTTTCCCAATAAAGTGGTAGGGGAGAGGAATTCTTCAGGGTGGTACGGGGTGACTGGTGCAAGTTGGGTTATTTCCGTGTTAATATCAAAGAGGTTGTAACAACTGGTATCAAAGCGCTTACTCCGGCAGAATGGTGGAGACCACGCTGCTCGAGTTGAAGCGAAAGCAAGAAACTGCTGCTAAACTAGTTAGTGGGATGATTGATCGGCTAGAAGGAATGACCTTGCTGATTAGGGAAATATATCAGCAATCTGAGAAGTGATATGAGGGACTTCAGCAGCAGGTAGGCAAAATGGGACGATTGATACTCGAGAGAAGAGCGAAGGAGAGTGATGATGTTTAAAAGGGTAAGTCAAGTGTGGAAATTCTTAAGAGCAGCGCAGGGAACGATACATGAGATAGCCGAATGACCAACTTCTCTTCGACTAATCAGCCTTATCTTAAATTGGATTTTCCAGATTTCGACGTGGACAACTTGGATGATTGACTAATCAGCCTTATCTAAGTTGGAACAGACTCGGGAGGACCAGATGGTGCAAATTGCTTCTGTCTTCATGTATGGTAAGGCATTGCAGTGGCATTACACTTTCATTAAGAATCGTGGGGGTAAGGTGAAAGGGACCTCGATTTTATTGGATTAAACAAAATATAGTCCAACTCTTATTTCACCAAAGCGTTCGTTACAAAAGTCGTTACAAGTATACACCATTCTGAACTTCACTTCGGTTACAAGCCTTCTCACGAGTCACGCCTACCCCAAGGCCTCTAAGTCCTGCATGAATCTAAAATGGTGTTACACAATGTTTGGATGAGGTCGCGTAGGCAAGAAACACGCCGTGCTCGGTTCTCTTCTCATACGGAAGCACTACCGCTTCATATACGTTTTATCATCGCACCGCGTGGATCCCCAATCCTTCAATACCCTTTTCAACTCCTAGAACACCTCGACCCCTTTAGTCTAGTGTCACAATGTAGGAATTTCCTAGCCTCGGTGTTAGTTCCGCAACGAAGCGGTTCAATTCCTCCCAATCGGGTGTGCCACCGCACCTCCACTTCTCTTCTTATGTACTCCATTGTCCTTACCCCTTTCCACTCCTTCTTCCACCTTAACATCCGTAACTCTCCCAATTCTAATCCTAGCACCAAGCACCATCGCCTTTTCACTCAATCCGCGACGGGGCAATCACCAATCCGTCCCCAATTCGTTCCGCACCTGTTGCGCCTTTACCCCGAATATCTCCGGTTAGTCTCCTTTAGGTGCGCCCTACACGTGCCACCCATTTCCACCTTAGTTTAGCCTCTTCGTGGCCCCCAAGCCTTTCGTTTTAGTTGGGGCGAAAGCATTTTGGGCTCCCCTCCAAATCTAGTAGGTTGGCTCGCGCTTAGCGTCACGTCGGTATACCACGCAGGCTTTCAAGGCGTTCGCGTCTAATTCGGTATGCTCACGGCCGTCACTTAGTCCGACTTTATTCGCCCCTTTTTCCCGCTTTCTAGTCCTCTCTTTTTATGTTTGGCGCTACGAAATTCGGCCCTTACAACAACCTGAAACGGGGCTACCGTGCATTGATGTCTTGTTCGCATATGACTAATATCGCAAGGCATTCACATGCGGTTCGGGCATGTCCCTTCCGGTCGTCGTTTCAGCCTTATTTGGCCTTCTTTCGAATTAGGTGTTCAATCCTTTCAAATCCCATATCTACTCAAGATGGGACAACCATCACCGGCTCCCTCTTACGCATCATTTTCATTCATTTCACTGAACATGACTGATTCGGTCTCAACCATTCATTCTGGCCCGACGCGCTTCGGTCCGGCCTTCGCAGGGCCCAACTCATGAACTTGTTATTGCTCACCTCTCAACCACCTCCGAGCGTAACATTTCGTGCCTCACGTCGCACGCGGGAAGCCTTTCTAGGCTATGTATCAGCCCCTAAACACTCACGCATTTCCAGCCCTTCGGCCGTTTTACCATTCGAGACACTCGTTTCGCGGATTCTGCTCTACGAGCGCGATAATGGGACCGATCTCGAGGGGGCTTCACATTGCCTCACCCTCCTTGGATCCCCTCTCTTTCCAGCCTCTTGGCCGAGTTCCCCACCTTTCCGTGGTTACCTTTTTCCCATTTTTGTAACGCATTCCGTCCCAAGACGTTCCGGGACGCACAAACGTTCAATCGTTCTCCAACCGGGTCTCGAACGACCTCCCCCTCTCCCTGGGGTTCGGCTCCGTCCTCAACCCACCCAAATCCGAGTCTCGAACTCTCAAATACATCAAGATCGTAATCAGTCACCCAACTAAAGTAGAGCGCAAGAGGAAGGTTGGGTTATATCTCTCGAACCACGCGGTTTCGCTCCCTCCATCTTCGGGGGTTTCCGCGTGCCGAGGCTGCCCATCCGGCCCTCGTTCCTTGGCTGAAACGGCACCGGGCTCTCCTCATCCGGGCCTCCAGGTTGGCGTCCTCCTCTCCCCCTTGCCCGCCACGCTTTCCGGCCCCACCTTCCGCTTCTTCTTCCTCCTCGTTTTTCCTTTTCTCTCTTTCATGCCCCTCCGTGAAGCGTGTTTCTGTGGGTGTTCTCGTGTGGAGCTTCGGATGGGGTACAAGAAGTCTCCCTCTCCCCCCGTCCTTTGATGGGGAAATAATTATATTTTATTAGTTCAATCCCTTCATTCAAACAATCAACCCAATCAACTACCTTTTCCTTGATTTGTGGGAATGTGTTCCCTTGTCTTACTCCACACGATCCAAGGGCTAAGATTCAAGTTTGAATCCTCCCCTTGAAGTGTCAATTTGATCGATGGTGGAGAGGGCTCCGGGGCTACCTAAGCCTCCACCTTGGCGCGGGGGATTTCCCCCATGTGCGCCTTGGGCGCTCTTGTGGGGCAGGCGGGGGTCGATGGCCATTGCCCCCTAGGCAGTGGCCCATGCCCCTGGGGTCAGTGGCCGTCGATCCCAGCTCAATCCGCACCGACCCTCACACGCCCTCACCGCTACCGCCTTCGGTCGCGATTATCGTACAAACTAAGGGTCATCTCAAAAATCTAATCCATACTAAACACCTCCTAATGACCCATTTAAGACCCCCAAGGTGTTTAATTTCAATTCCGGGTAGGTCCATGTCCGGAGTCAGCGGCTATCGCCCACTCCCCGACCCCGCATCGCCCATCCTAAGGCATCTGTGATCGAGTTTCTCTCTCTTCACAGTTTGAGGTCTGGGCGTGCCAGGGGCAGCGGCTGTCGCCCCTCTATCGCCCGTCAGGCCTCTGGGAGTGTCTTCCCTTCGCCCCTCCAGGGCGCCCCCTGATCGGGTTTCTTTCTCTTCACGGTTTGAGGTCTGAGCGTGCCAAGGGCAGCGGCTGTCACCCACCCATCGACCTCTGGGTCCACGGCCATTGCCCACAGCCTGCTCATGCCGACCCTCGGGCGACCCGTTCTAGGGCCCAACTCCAAATTCCGACACTCAACCGAATTCTCTACTGCCCTATACCCGTTCCACCTCAATCCGAAAACCTCAATTTTGGGCGTTTGAACCTCCACGTTCGGTCCATCCCTAACATACCGCACATACCCCAACTTAACGTGGTTTACGTTTATGAACTCACTCGTCCTGCCCATTTGATCCTCATTCACAACTCTTGAGATACTCTTCCTTGAGAACCTTTTGAGTTTTATCTCGAAAAGATATTCGTCCATCTCTTGACATTCTCTACCTCGAAATTAAAACACGAAAAAGGGGCCTGAATGTGTCAACAATCTGCCGAAAACCTTATGCACAGGACTAAGATCGTATTAGCCAAAGGCCTGAGCCTAAGGCTTAACAAAAAGAAAGGTTAGGCCTTGTGACTTTACATGACCACCGGAAAAATTGGACTTCATACTTTACTACAAAGATGTCGATGATCAACTTATAGCATGACCATAGAAGGAAGAGTCTTAATCGTCAAAGTTATTATTGTTTGTAGCAATATCGTCTTTTACTATTGCTTTTGAAGTATTTTCTAACGTAACATCCATAGAAGTAACATATACCATCAAATCGAATTGGGAGTACGACACTTTTGCAAAAAAGAAGGGGTGATATACAGTGCAATGCCTCAAGCGTTCATTATAAATATCGTTTATGCATGTTCCTCGAAGTTTTTAAATATGGATATCAATGTTGATTTTCATTAACCATTATCTTAAGATGTCTACAATGCTTTCTAATGAATGGACTCGTATAAAGGAAATTATGACCTAATTATTTTCATGCTGAAATCATTTAATGCATAATTTGGTCTACATAAGTTGAAAATGAGTAAAATAAAACCCAAGAAATTCTAACCATGTATAGAATGTCATATTAAAAGATGAGAATTTTTACCTAACCTAAAAAATAATATGCATTTTTAAAGCGAGTCAGTCCACGAAAACAATGCAGAAATAGGGGACACTTTAAAAATCATATATTTTCAATCACATACCCAAATGCAATGCATAATATATGGTAGGAAAGCTTTTAAATGTGCTATATGGAAAAATAGTTTTGAAATCAAATGAAGAGGCATGACTAAGACAAAATCAATAGAAAGGCATGCCAAACTTAAAAAAGATATCATCATGTAAAATCACATGGGATTGCCCAAAAGTAAAACAATACATCACTAAATCATATTAATCTTAATCATATATTCAATAGAGAGGTAAATAACTAATAACGCATGTTTTCAACCCGACACATGAAGAAGAACAAGACTTCATTTTTTTGTAAATGGAATCAAATTTGAATGAAAGATAACGGTGAGATTACTCACCATCGCGGAGCTGCAGTTCCAAGGTCCGGGAACATTTCGGGAAATCGAATTTCATTTCATTCTGCATGCAACATCATTGCATCATCAGATTCCCATACATGAAGAAATAATGCAGTAATAATGTACACAATGGTTAAGATAAAATTAACCAACCAATAACGATAACGTTTTTTTACTTCGCATATGTAAGGATTCAACCCTAGAGCATCTAAGGGAAGTAGATCAATGGTCATTTAAAGGGAATAATAACATCATCATTTAGGTGAACTAATTTCTAAGTGGCAATCCTTTATCCTTCATATTACCGGATTTGCCCAAAATTCGGTAATTTTTTTCAAAAAAGTATCACCAAATTAGAAAAAAACTTACTTTAAACTATTGTTTAGTAGATAATTGAAAAAAAGATGTTCACCAAATCTTCATCAAATCTAAAAATATCTTATCATTGATAAATTTTCTAGATAACCTTTTGATTTGACTTCGATACGACAACTTCTTACAATTAGTATTGTTAAAGCGCCAAGCGCACCCCCCAAGCACAATTATTCAAAGTTGCTTTAAGCGTAAAGCGCAAGTCGCGCTTTTGATATGGATCCTCTTATATCAAAGGGAAAATAGTATGGACATATTTTGAAATCTAAGTTTTGAAATGCCATAAAACTAAAGTTTAACATTTCATCTCAATGCCATAAAACCAAAGTTCTAAAATGACACCAATCCATAAGTTCATAATGAAAACATGAAAACACAACAATCTATTCATTAAAATCAATGCTTTTATCATGGCTCTCATCTTCATATCTGCGATCCTCCAAATTGTTATATTCTTCGATTCCTTCAATGTCCTCAGCAACGTCGTTATGGACTTCATCATCATCAAACACTCTCGAACTACTTGAACCCCGATTGTTCCTCAGGACTTGAACAACATCTGATACTCTCTCCTCATCTAGTATCCAATCATCTTGCACTTATCTGTCTCACCGACTAACCACTGATTACAATAATCTATGCTATCCATGCAAAAAGGATCAACGTTATCTCGTGCATCGTATCTTACTTTGATATTCCGGTTGTACTTCACTTAGACAGGGTCTAGTAACCTTCGATGCCCATGTCGACTCATCTTCTTAGAATGAATCTACATTGAAAAAGTAGAATGTGAAATGCTCATAATAACAAATGAGAAATAATACATGTTAATGATATGAATGAAGTGGCTCACATGAACAAAAATATTCCAATTTAGCTCACAATCAGTTGTGCTACACATAAAACTTAGTATCCGAATCGCAAATTTTTGAAGAGTGGGGGTAGCATCACCGAACAAAATCCACCATTCAACTGTCATGAAAATTACATATACGTTAATGATTCATTAATAGCAATATCATTGAATTTATAATTTAAATAGATAAGAAGAAAGTACCCAATGATCGTTGAGTCCTAGCTCGGTTGGCCCGTGGTGTTCCAAAATTCCTAAGGCTTCTCGAATAATATGCTATTTCTTCAATGATTTTTTCTTGAATAGCTATATCCGGATTCAACCTTCGCGTATAATCCAATAGTGACTTTTGAATCGCTAAGATATGTGGAGTTTGGATTGCAAAAGCCAGATTCAAGTAATGCCTCGCCGCATGCAAAGGATGGTAAAGGTGGCAATGCCACCTATCATCAATCATTTTGAGGACATCTCCATACATTTCTTCTTTCCCCTTGAAAGACTTTTGGATCGTCTCTTCTATCGCCTCGTAAATATATCCAATGGACGGCTTCTTCTCATTATCCACAAGCTGAAGAACCATCACCAACAGACCCATCACTTGAGTACATATAGCACACTATCCCAGAAAGTCCTCCTATACACAATTCCATATGCCCTTTTTCCCTTTACCCATCTTGGATAACTTGTTTACCTCCCATTCATATAAAATTTGTATATACATTATCGATTAAAGAAATAGCAATAACATTGATTGAAATAGTCAAGAAGAAAGTACCTATTATTCGGACAACTTTCGTAAAATATTCTTCAACAAATGTAACCTTTGAAATGTGAGAAACAACATTGCAAATCTGGTAACTCCATGTCGGATCGACTCTTTCTTCTTTGTATGCGTTTTCATAGTATTCAAGACACTGCTATAATTATATATGAACTCTAACAAGAAAATGGCTTGCTCAATAGTCCTCTTCACTTGTGGAATCTTTCCGATGTCTTCCAACATCAAGTCGACATAATGAGCAGCACAAGGAGTCCAGTACAAATTCTTTCTCTTTGTCTGAAGCAACTTTCTTGTATTTATTACAAAAAAAATGCTACCATAGGAAAAATTTCAATATGAAACACCATATAAAAATGTAAAGCGTGTCTTACCAACCAATACATAATTAATTCCATTGTCAGTAATCACCTTAATAACATTCTTCTCCTCAGTCTCGTCTACAAATTGATCAAGCAATTCAAATAACTTTTCTCCTGTCTTCGAATAGGCAGAATATCTATAAATTTAACAAACACGCTGCCCTTCGAAGAATGCACCAAGAAATTGCTCAAAGTTGTCTGTCATCCATCAAACATTATCGAACAACCATGATCGGACCAACTCTCCACATGGTCTTGCATCAATGCCTTCGTGTGAGCAACATCATTCTTGAGAAGCGTGACTCGCATCTCATGGTAACTCGACGGCTTCAAGTTTGGACCAAATCTTCCAATATCATCCACCATATTACCAAAAGTCGGTAAATTTAGAGCATTAAAAAGAAAGGCTCGCGTGATAAACTATCTAGAAATGCTTTGTATGGTCCAATTTCGCGCCTCTTTATCACATGCATCTACTACACTTTGCTTCCTCATCTTACCCTTCTCCATCAAGAATAGATCGATAATATTCTTTCCCTTGATGATGCTCCTATTTTGGAATAAATAATAGAATCTTGCTCTTCTATCTATACGTCGTCGTTAATTGGAAATAATATAGTACTGTCAATCGTTTCAAGTCATTCTTTTTTTGCCTAGTCCTTATGGCTTCGTAACTCATCCTTCACTTCTTTAAGACAGTTGGCACACGATTTTGCATTCCTAAATGATTTTATTTGACGTTGCTTCAATCGAAAAATACCGCCTTTAGAGGTTTATTTACAAAAACTGCATGTGACCGCATTCATCTGTTTTGAATCCTTCACATAGTTGTACTTCCATCCATCCAATGCCTCTTCTCCAAGATTTGAAAAATTCCGAAGAATCCAATCCAATCCTAATATTAGTCAACTAGCAATATATTGTTAGACCAGCAATCAAGGTACAGAGAAAATTAATGATCAAGGTACAAAAAAAGTTAATAATTTACCCAATTTACCGAAATTAGCAACAAACAAATACAAATAAGAAAGAATCAAGTCCACTGCATTATGTAAAATGCAAACTGAAGAGTCGAAGAAGCTATGATTGTTCATCTCAAGGGGAGGAAAGTGCAGTAGCTTACCGATTTGGAGAGATAATCTGTCGGTGTGTAGCCTGCTCCAAAATAAATTACAGCCACAAGGGCACCTGGCTGCACAAACAAAAGATCAAACTAGCAATCAAACCAAGAGAAAATCCATAAGAAAAGAAAATCTTCGGAAGAAACCCATTTTTCACAAGTTATTCCAGTTCCTTACGAAAAGAAAATCGTCGGAAGAAGAACCTCAGAGGGTGGAGGGCGACCGGCAGAACGAGAAGGCGTCCGACAAGGGACAGCGTCCGAAGGATGAAGGGCGTCCGGCAGATATTGGGCGTTCGACAAGGGGAGTGTCCGGTATAGGAGGGCCTCTAGCCTGGTAGAAGGAGCAGAGCAAAAGATAAGGAGGAGTTAGGGCTTCCGACAAAAGAGAAGGAGTAGGGAGGGCTGCTGGGCCGACCGTTGCGCTATTCTGGTGCTTTTTTGTGCCCAGTGCCTAAGGCATGAAGCGCCCATGTCTAGGAGCCGTTTCTTGCTCACCGCTCCATCGCTTGGGAGCCAAGCGTCCTCGTTGCGCCTAGGCGCGCTTTTAACATCACTACTTACAATTTTATCGTATTGTATGGAAAATATGTTTTACTTTACGAATTCACCTCTTTTTAATACCAAACAATATTAAACATATATTTGTAAAGTAATAAAAAGAATTCATACCAAAAGTGGCCTTTCTTTTCCATAAGACAAGTTAGTACAATAGTAAGTTACTTTTAGTTATTATAAAGCAATTTGTTCGTTGTCATTCTTTAAGAAATAAATATAAATAAGTACAATTAGTTTGGTTGGCAAAAAATTACTTCTGGGCAATACTTGTGGTAACCTGCATAAAATTAGTTTTGTTCGCAATAAATGTTTTACTTTACGAATAAATTGCTACATGACAAATTCGTAAAAATCGACAAAAGTTTCGCTATATACGAAAACTTTGTCCATAGTAAACTTAGTACTATATATTTGCTCTATTATACGAAAAATACAAGTAACATGAAATATACATGGATAAACGAAAAAGAACGTAAAAGTTATAAATTTATTTAGTACTTAATGCAAATATATGAAAATTTAATTATGAACAAAAAGTTAGTAGTCCGTAATATTTGTTAAGTTATTTCGACTTCACATCAATTATTTCGTACAAAAAAACATAAATTTACTTTGAGGAAAACACTACTTTGAGTACGAAATGTTTCTTACTCTCTACAAAATATTTAAGTATTCTGTTCTATAGGTGATTTATTTTTTTAATAGAAACGTTCATACTATACATATTTTTTAATGCAACAGTAGAAGGTAACAAAACTTCCTCCATGAAATACAAATTATTTGTTTTTCTTTACAAAGAAATGTACCCAAAGAAATTATACATATAATTCGTAAAATACACCTAAATTGCCGACATGCACAAAATTTTATATTATCACAATACGACAAAATATTATATTGTATTATACGAAATAATTTTACATGAACCTTTTTGTTTTACAAAAAAAGAGTTTGAGGTAATGAGAATGACACCTACAACTACAACAATTAAAAGGCTCCCATCCATGGGTAGCAGGGAGGTGTATAATGTGCTGGTTGGATGGAACCATCTTAATTTCAAACCGGAAATTGATGTGCTAGTAAAGCCTGACCATAAACCATTTCTTCATAATTTTGATTGTGATAAGTTGACGAAACTTAATTTATTGGTAAATGTAAATAATAATAATAATAATAATAATAATAATAATAATAATAATAATAATAATAATAAATTTTGGTAAGAAGGGGGGAGCATATGCTGAGTTAAGCTGCTGTTGTGGCGATGAATTCAAGGGTTGTTAAAATTATTTGAAGTGCAGTGGATTGATAAGACTGAGTTGTATATTGTCCGATTTTTTATTTGTCAAATTGAATTTTATGCGAAAACTCTAAACAAAAGCATGTACAATCAATCGAGAATACCAAAAAAAAAAAAAGAAAGAAAAGATAATAAAGTGAATGTGTATATTCAGATGATTTTAACGGGGAAGGCTACGCACGTCATCATCACGTGACTCCGGAAACGCCAGGTGTCTTCCTCTCCTCCGTATAAATATATATCTTTTTGCAAACTGCTCGCATTTAATTTATGTTGGTTGAGGTGTTGGCTTTCCACCACCACCCCCAAACTCCCCTGCCCACTTCAAAGTCAGGTAAGGGGGATGAACATGGATGGAAGAGGCGGCGGCGATCAACTAGTAGTAGAAGAAGAAGAGGAAGAAGAAGGTTCTGGAATTTCCTCCTGCCCTAGCTTCAACTGCTACTCCTCCCGCCGTCCACTCCCCCTCGAAGGAGCTAGCCAGTTGAAGGTGTCTGACGACAACGATTTCGAGTTTGTTCCTCCGATTGGTGATCACGCCGGCCGCGACGACGGATTCGTGATCGACTCCGATTGGATCGGTCCTGTGTTTCCTGTGTTCAACCGAGATCTATCGCTCGAGAAAGTTGCCGGAGGTGGAGGAGAGTCACGTTCGCATTCGATTATGATTCCTCTCAGGGACCTCTTCAGGGAGGAGGGGAACCAGCATTCGTCATCCTCGGAGGAGGCTGACGACGACCTGGAGGGGATACCGGAGGGGACCTACTGCGTGTGGACACCCAAGGGAATGGGAGGGCAGCCAGGCGAGTGCAGGAAAAGCAATTCGATGGGATTGAGGTCGTCAAGGAGGTGGAGGTTCCTTGATCTGGTGAAGCGTAGCAACAGCGACAGGAAGGACTCCTTTGTGTTCCTGAGTCCATCCGAATCACCGAGCGTAACCGCGAAATCGGGGACGACAGCTGTGGGGGCATCGGGATCGGGGATGGAGGAGAGGAAGAAGGTGGTGGTGAAAGAAGGGGAGAAGAGGGGGAATCTGCCTTACAGGAAGGATGCGGTGGGATTCTGGGCCAACGTCAACAACTTCGGGAGGACCTTCCCTCCCTTCGGCTAAATTATTTTTACTTTTCGCTCCTTTTGTGTTGCCGGGGGGTGTACCTGATGCTCCATTCTACAATCACATAATTATTGGATATAGTTTTAAATATTAAATATATTATTATTATTATTATTATTATTATTATTATTATTATTATTATATAATTTTATTTATGTATTTATCGACCGGTTCACAAAGAAAGTGCGTAAAGCAAGCGGCTGCTGAATTAACATTCTCTTATGTTTTAAAGGAAAAAAATAAACAACATAAGTAGCGACTATATTTACTAAATTTCAATTGCCGCTTTGGTTATGTATAAATTAAAATACTTTAATAAATTGGTAATTGATATAAAATTATATTAATTATTTGAGTTAGACCTTTAATTTTGTTGGAACTTGAGACGTACACATCAAATCGTGTCTGAGAAACACTCACGTCAAATTAACCTCGAGTTAACAATGTCTTGGGTGATTTGAATTGAAGGATAAAGATACATAAAGATTCGGACATTAACCCACAATTTATAGCGGTATTCATGCTTCATCCATGACTTTATACATTTTTTTGAATTACACACACGATCACCGACAATTTCGTCTATGACCGAAATAAGAGTTTTGATGGTGAGAGTGCAACATCCATAGCTAGAAGGTTGCCGTATGAGGGATTCATCTGCTCAAATTCAACTGGATTTAGGGGTTGGCTTTGGATCTTTTGGGATCCCTGGTTACGGACGACCATCTAGTAACTAGTCAACACCGAGCAAGAGACACATGCTGAGGTCAGATTTCCAGCCTCCTCCCTTGATTATTATCAACTATATATACTAGTCCTAGAAGTAAGGAAAGGGAACTTCCATGGCACAATTGTAGAGTAATTGTAGAAAATCTAAGGCAACCATGGATGATGATAGGAGACATCAATATCATAGCTAGCGAAAAGGAGAAAATAGGCGGAAAGAGAGTATCAGGGAGCTTAATTGATTGTCATGACCACTGCTCTTTGCTAAACCTAGGATACTTTGTTCCCAGTACAACCTGGTGTAACCTTAGATCACGGGCATGATTTCTCAAAGACTAGATCAAGCTGTAGCAAATATAGATTAATTGAACCTACACCCTGAATCCCATGTAAATCACCAATGTAGATGCCACTCGGACCACAAACCTTTATTGCTCAATCTACAGAAACCAAACAAAGCTTACCTCCAAACGCCATTCAGATTTCAAACAGCCTGGTTGGCACATGAGGATCTGCTAAACTTAGTAGCTGCGACGTGGTCTGAAAGAAGCAATATACATGGGTTAGCAACCGAACCGTTTAAAGAGAAAGTGGGAATCTGGAACAAAAAGACTTTTGGAAACACTAGATTTAAGAAAAGAAGGCTGCAAGCTAGATTCTAGGGAAGTCAAACCTACCTAGAGAACATGGGCTAGACTTTTCTCAGAAATCTAGGAAAGGAACTGATTCACGAGTACAACAACATCCTAATAGAGGAAGAATAATTGTGGTTATGAAATCTCGAGTAAATTGGATTATAAAGGGTGAAAGAAATACAAGATTTTTCCATGCAACTACCCAGGCCAGAAGGAGAGCAAACAAAGTTCTTGGACTAAAAATTATGAAACACCTTGTCTGAAGATAAAAAAGAATTAGGCAATCACATTAGATCATCATTGTTAGTTAGATATACATCATCACTTGATGAAGATCGCACCTTGCCAACCATCTAGAACCCCCCTTACTTGGTATATCGACGGTTAACCCTCTGGTTCATGACACACTAACGAGACAATGCGATGATGCAGAAGTGAAGAAAGCGTTATTCTCCCTAAAACCAATGAAACCACGAGGGCCAGATGGATTGCGCCCCATATTCTTCTAGAAATTTTGGGACCGGCCATATTGCATCCAAGCTGGGCGTAAGCTTGAGGGGGTGTTGAGAGAGCGTTGTGTTGTACTTTTAGAATCACTACTAATGCAGACAAAGCAGATTTTCAGCACAAAGTAAATACCCTATGCTCTTATTGAGACATCCATAGTGCTCATCCCAAAAACCAGCAGACTAGAAATAGTTGACCAACTTAGGCCGATATCTCTATGCAAGACCTTTTATAAAGTCATCTCCAAGATATTAGTCAATAGAATTATATCAATAGAATTATATCACTCATGAGTGACCTGATTCCCCCATACCAGAACAATTTTCTACCCGGAAGAAGGGCCAGAGATAACTGCATAATTACCCAAGACCTTTTCCCCAACTGGTCCAGTAATTCGTCAATCACAGGAATAAGAAATTTATCCTTAACTGTATGTTCGTTGAGCTGGCGGTAATCGACGCACACCCTCTCGGTATTGTCCTTCTTCTTGACTAAAACCACTGGAGATGAAAACAAACTCCTACTTGGACAGATAACCCCGGACTGTAGAAGCTCTTGTACTCTCCCTCATTTAGAACACTTTGTTTACCAATCAGTGCCGCATTCCCAGAAGGTCTAACCACCGGTGATAATTTTCTTGGGGAAAAACTACGTTGTGGAGCTTTATTTCCCATACCTGATTTTCTCAATCCATCCCTCTTAGGTGGCACAGATAATCCTTGCATTCGATTGGACCCTCAATAGATCAGTCGGACATAACAGCCAAAGGGCCCGACCCGTCTATACTCCTCTTTCAGACCATTAATAAACAAACTCGCCTGAAATTCAACCGGAAGATCTACCCTTTCCAAAATTTTATGTAAACACGCGTCGAATTCCTCCGCATACACATACAAGTTATCGTAACTTCCCTCGTGCTTTCAATTCTTCAGCCTTCTCATAGGATCGTCAAAAACAGCTTTGCCAAATCAAGCATTTAAAGCGTCCACATATTCCCTCCAACTCGGAAGGTCCTTATGTAACGACCCAACTTTTTATGAATAAGTAACGTAGGTATGAAGAAAAATTTATAAAGTTATGGCCAGAAAATCAAAAGCAATAATGTCTGATCTCGAAATCATAACCTTTACATTATGATTCTCGACTTTGGACAGGCCATAAGTCCTCCAAAAAGACCTCGAATCGAAACGTGCAAAACATACAAGTTGTAGGTAGGTCGAGAAGAAATAAGACTAACACAACTTGTCTCAAGTTAATCCGATCTCTCTAGCAAAAGTTATGATTAAAAAACCGAAGAAGTGTTTTGATCTCGAGATCAGAACACTTGCGACTTTCAATCAGTCAAAACTCAAACAAGATAACCTCAAATGTAAAAACTCAAAACATTAAAGTTGTAGAGGAGTTAGAAAAAGACTATCCCAGGTAATCTTGAATTAATTCGTTCTTTGTAGCCAAAGTTATGATGAAAATACTAAAAGAATATTTTTGGTCTCGAGAACAGAGGAGTTCTGAATTCTACCGGTCAAAACTCGACCCATGTTACCCTCAAATGAGAAAACTCAAAGCATGAAAGTTGTAGAAGAGTTAAAGAGGGAACTATCCCAACTAATCTCGAGTAAATTGAGACTTTGTGGCTAAAATTATGCTCAGTTGACTGAAACGGCATTTCAACGAGTACGAAAGCGTTGTGTTCCGTATTTTAACTATATCTCGGCCTACACACGCTCGATTCAGACGCACAACCTATTCACACGACCGGAAGAGAACAAGAAAGAGGATGGATCTGATATCGCTCGAGTCCATCTTGGGAGTGGATAGTCGACGCCCCGCTTCATCCTCCCGGCCTTCGGTCATCCTGAGCTCATGGGTAAGTGTATATTCATGGATATTAACACCCAAGAAAATAGGGTAATTTTGAGGCACCCACAATCTATGGCAATTAACATCCTTTGCCCACATCTTTTGAAAGTTTTCTTGTATTCCCCACTATTTTGGGCAGTTACCCACGATGTCTTGATGAATTTATTATAAATAGGTATTGTTCCCTTCATTTAAAGACACGAACAATCACTAAATCCTGAAAGTGTCCTGAAAAGCGTCATGAATCATGTCCACAAACCAGCCTTCATCGCCTTTCACACTTCACTAACCACCGATCCACAAATCACCCCAAGATAGTCTCCATTAAAGGAGGTTGTCATCACCCCCACAGTAGTCTCCACTAAAGGAGCTGCCGAAGTTGCCGCGGAGTTAAACCGATCATCGTCCCCAATTCGTCCAAGGTGGCCTCCAATAAAGGGGGTCACACGATCAACTCCATAAGTTCAAATTTGGCTAAGCTGATTGTTGGCGCGGAATTGCGTTCCTCGTAACACGTATCGAATTTTACTGTAATTGTGGTCGTCATAAAGTAAACCAAGTGTAAATTGAATGGAAAACAACACTTGAATTGATGAAACGATGTTGAATTACAAAGACATGGTTTTTACAACACTTACTGACTTGACGTGAATGAAAAACACAAAAGGGATTGGAAACGACGACGGATACTTCAAACGGACGGCGGTGGACGAACAGCGGCTACGGCAGACTCCTTTAATGGAGGTTACCTTGGTGGATTGGTAGTCAGAGGTGATGAAGGTGAACGGTGGTTTTTAGACACTTTTTTGGACGCTTTTAGGACGCTGTGGGGAGAGCAAGAGCGATATATGAACCTTACGAATTTGGACTTATAGAATTGATCGTGTCTTTTCCTTTGTCCTTCCTATCTTTTATGTCCCCAGAATCTTGCAGTTGTAGTTGTTCAGTTAGAATGTGATCTTCCTAGATCATGTAAGCGATTGGATCTCTACTTTGTCGGAATTATGCGCATCGTGTTCTAGTCGAACGTGTCCCTTTCATTGACGTGGCCAATTTATCTTGATGCCCGAATTGCTTCAGAGTTGGTCTGTTCGAGGTGTCAAGGTCCCTCGAGACACAAGTTTTCGCAAGCAATCACCCAAGGTGACTCGAGACACGTTTCTCGAGTGGCGTTTATTCTGAGTCTTTTGCATTCCTAGAATTCTCGAGGAAGAAAACGAAAATTCATGTGTCAACGTTAAGTCCTCCCTTCGTTGTTAAACATAATGTGGGGCAAACTTTATGTTTATCTTCTCATACAGATTTTTGTCTTCAAGTCATAAATGTGGGACTTCATAACGTCTCGTCTCGCATCCTAACATTGTATTGTGTCTTTATATGAAGCTTGTTGGGCAAGAATCTTTTTCTTGCCACTCTATTGTCAGTGTTTTATCTCGTCGATAGGTTTCAAATCGCCCTTGTCTTTTGAAAAGGCAACCGTACCCTCATTCCGCTTCGTCTTCTGGAAACCGCTCTTCTCCCATTTCTTTTCTTTGCAGTGCTTGATTCTTTCTTCTTCCACGTGTGACCTCTAAGCGATGGCGCTCAAGAAATTTTCTGATCAGCTTCGATTTGGCCAGTACTTTGATCTTGCTGACCAATGGGTGGTTATTCCTATTCCGCACCGCGATCCTTCTCTCATAACGTTGGGTCCTCTGTTGCCGCTGACACATAGGCGTATCCTCTATTCGAATGAGGTCTAATCTCTCTGATTATATTTAGAGACCATGACTTAAATGGCCAACGTTGAGTTACTAGATTTAATTATGTTTGTTGGAGCTCGAGTTATAGGTCCAAGCTTTTGGCATTTCTTACAACCTTTAGCCATCTCGATACAGTTCTTCTTCATGAATGGCCAATAAAAGCCATGTCGTTAAATCATCCAATGCATCTTCACTCCTGATTGGTGAGTTCCACACAACACTTCATGTGTTTCTATCATGATCGGTGTGACCTCATCTATATCAACACATCTCAATAGAACACCTTCTCGAGTTTTCTTGTATAACAGCCATCCAAAAGCACATATAGTTTAGCTGCTAATTTGATCTTCTTCTCAACTCATGAGCCAGGATTTTCTAAGAACTGGACATACGGCTGTCTCCAGTCTTTATCCTCCTTCATGATGTCTATTTTATGATTCGATGTCGTCTTACCTACTTCTTCTTTGATAGCAGGTATTGGATTTCGGGAATCGTGCCCCCTATTTCCATCCGTAATGTTTCATTCGACTTATACCCAGATGCTAGCCGGGCCAATGCATTTGCTATTGCATTATCTTGCCGACCAAGATGCTCCAAGGTAATCTGCTTGAACTTTTTTATCAATTGTTGAGTCACAGCTAAATATTTTCTTAACTCCTGCGTGTGACATAAACTTAAACCATTTACTTGGTTCATGACCAGTTGCAATTCGCCTTTGATCAATGCCACCTTTGCTCCACTCCCGAGTTAGGTTTCTAACGTAACAATGAGTGTGTTGTACTCAGTAGCATTGTTAGTCGCATGTTCTGCTAACTTAAAGGCAAATTTAGTCTCGAATGTGTTGGTGATTTTATAACAATCACCAGCTCCAAACCTTGTCGACGATCCATTAAACCAGGCTTCCCATAGCTCTTGTGCCTCTTCTTCTTGATCTACCGAGGTCTCACTTGAGTATTCTGCTAAGAAGTATGCGGGGACTTGTCCTTTGACAGCCTTCTAGGTTTAAACTTTAGATCTGTAGATAAAACTAGACTCCACTTACTAACTCTCCCAGTAAGTAGAGGGCTCTCGAAAAATGCCTTCAAAACTTGCGCTTTCGAGACTACATGTACTTCACTACTTCCTATGTAATGTCTCAACTTTGTGACTACATAATATAACGACAAGCACAGCCTTTCCGAAGCTGTCTATCTGGTTTTAGCAGGATTCCAAAGTCTGAACAAATAGAATACGGCTCTTTCTCTCTTTTGGTCATCTTCTTGAGCCAGGAGAGCGCATATTGAAGTAGCGTTGGCCGCAACATACAGAATGAAAGGCTTCCTTAGCTGGAGGGATGCTAAAATCAAAGGTCATGTCAAATACTCCTTTATTTTCTCGAATGCCTGTTCATATTTATCTGTCCTGACGTACATTTTCTTTCCCCTCAACAAGGTAGTACAAGCCTCTACCTTTTCTACTAGGTTTCCAATGAATCTTCTCAAGTAATTAACTCTCCCAAGAAAAGCCTACAAATCTTTCTTGTTTCTCAGGGGTTGCAATTCTTGTATCGCTTTAATCTTACCTGAATCAATTTGGATTCCTTTCTGATGCTCTAGAAATCCAAGAAATTGCCAAGCCAGAACACCGAACGCACATTTCAATGGGTTCATTTTTAAATTATGTTTTCTCATTTAGAGGAACGCAGCTCGGAGATCTTCTATATGTGAATCATTGACTCTCGATTTCAACATTATGTCATTGATATACACTTCTACTGTTTTTCCGATCAAAGAATCGGAAATAACATTCATGGCCCTTTGATAAGTAGCCCCGGCATTCTTTAATCCAAATGGCATTACTACCCACACAAAGATGCCAATTGGACATCGGAAGTGTTGGTGTAACAATGACACTAAGAGGGGGTGAATTAGCGTAATAGCCTTTTTAGCCTTTTTACAACTAATAGATCCCATCAGCAGAAGGTTAGGTTTCCGTAGGTTACAGAACCCTTGCACACAGCAGATCCCGAAATGAACTGCTTGATGAGAGAACGACCAGACAAAGTCTGATCTAAGATATGATTATGCAGTCCTAAGGAGGTTTCTGCAGTAGCAGAAGGTTGATGCTTCTGCTATCAAGGTTCTACAAATCTGACCATCTTAAGTGTGATCAGCAATGCCTACTCCAAGATCTGAAAGATACTTGTAGTAGCAGAAGGTTGTCACAGAATCTTATAGGTTTCTGCACTATCAAGAAATGATATGCGAGAGCTAGATCGAAGGAAACAACTCCAGAACCCGATTGGTTTCTACGTTGCTTGATGCAACCTTTGGAGTCTCTGCTCAGATGTTCGTGTTGTGTCTGTTAATTTGCCTTTTCCTTTACGTAAAAAGTAAATGAGACCACGGAAGGTTTATAGTGGTTCGGCTATTGCCTATTCCACTCTTCACTCTTATAGGATGGAATTCACTATTAAACACTTATAGAGAATACAAGACTAACAGAAGATATAAAACACTCCGGCAGAAGGTATTGTAGATTGCCCTTAAGCTTTTTAAAAAATGATGTACAAGCAGAAGGTACCAAGACACTTTTGTAGTGTAGAAGGTGATGTAGATAGCCCTTCTGCTTTTCTACTCACAGAAACCCGATGGGTTGTGATCAGTAACCCTTTGGGTCATGTACAAAGATATGTGACTAACTCCAGAAACTCTCTGGTTGAGGTTCTACACTGAAGACAGTAACTAACTCCACAATCCCTGTGGTTGGGGTTTTGTAGAACGTGGCAGCTCCACGCTAGCACCTGGCGGCCCAACGCAGGCAGACGACCCCACGGTCTAAGGGTGGATTTTCCTTTCGGTGGTTCCACAACCTGCTTGGCTACTCACCAAGGTTTTCCCGATGCTTAGCTTCTCACCAAGACTTCTAGAAGCAGACAGCACCAGCGAGGCTTCTCCAAAGCTTGCAGTAGATACTTCCCTTCAACAGAAACACAAATGTCGGTGCCTCACCGTGAATCTCCCAAACGCGGCCCTTCTTCGGCACACTACCCTAACACGTATACACCCCGACTTCCCCCTCACTCACGCCCGACACAGCTTACACCATAAACACTTGATTTTTACACACACGAGAAAACCGGTTACAAAACAACCGATACCAGTACCTCACCAGATTCCTCCAGATGCGGCCCTTTTTCTGCTCACTGCCCTTGCACGTATACACCCCCACCCCCCCACCCCCCCGACTTCTCCCTAAGCCTGATGCACATCCACGACGCCATAGTGCAGCCAGATCCTTCGCAGTCTCACTCACGTCCGGTTTAGCTTGTACTCTGGGCACCAGCCTTCTGCAACCGAATGCTCAACCCCAAAGATAACAAAAACTCACAAGTCTCTCAGGTTACAATACACTCACTCTACAAGTAAGTCCTCCACAATTCTTTCTATCAAATGATCCTATCTTATACAAAATAGAAATTACATATTTACAGAAGCTACAGTGGCTGACGGATGTTTCTGCAAAACAAGGAAACAAAATATTAGCCAAATAAAACATTTCCCCTTTGCGAGAGATGCTCCGTATCACTTAAAGATCAATCGTGTCATCTGGTCACGATTGTGCTCACGATCTAAGAGATAGGGCTTACAGAAGATTCAGATAGATAAGATCCGTCAAGCTTCTGTAAATGGAAATAAGATAATCTTGGTTTCCATAAGTGGTTGGCAGACCTTCTGGATACAGACACGTGTGGAAAGTGTCCATATTCAGATGGTTTGTCCTTTGCCATGATTCATAAAGAATCTGGACGTGTTTAGATGCAAGAGGAAGGATTAATTGACCGTTGATAGTTCCAGATCAATCAACATAACCTTGCATCACATATAGAGCGATTTCTTCCCTTAAAGAGAGTATATCAACTCACATGAAAATAAATCGTAATCAAAATTATTTATAAACCATTTTAATTAACATAAAATACCATATGAACATATTTAAATAATAAGATGATTAATTTAAATAATTCGTGGTAATGATTAGGTGACAGAACGTACGAAACAGACTGTCCATGAAGGTTAACCTTCTACAGAGTAGAAGCTTACCTTCAACACAACAGAAGTTTACCTTCTGTATGGCATCATCAAAGCTATAGTAACAGGAAGGCCTTTTGTAAACATCCTCTTCAGCTATGAAGATTTGATTATATTCCGAGTAACCATCTATGAATGACATCACAACATTTCCTACTGTCTTATCAATTAGCTCATCGGCTATTGGCATGGGGTATTAATCTTTGAGAGTTGCTTTGTTCTAATCTCGAAAGTTTATACACACTCGGATTTTGGCATTTTTCTAGACTACGGGAACGATACTCGAAATCCATTCGGTATATCGGGATGTCCTAATGTATCCAGCTTGAAAAGGCTTTTTTACTTTCATACACGAGTTTGCTTACTTCTCTAATCATTCTTTGTTGAGCTTGTTGAACTGGCTTAAATTTTCCCCGAATCAGGAGTTTATGTTCCACCAAACTTCTGTTTAGCTCCGACATCTCGGTATAATACCAAGCAAACCAATCTCAAAATTCATGTAACACCTCCTTAAGGGCAGAGGCTAACTTATTACCTAGAATATCACTTATGTAAGTAAGTCTGGCACTCTCTTCTGAACCAAGATTGATGCTAACCAATGGATCTGATGAAGTAAACAAAGTTTCTCGATTGTGATCGTTGAGTTGCAAGCTAAAAATGGCCTATAACTGAAATAAAATGTCAACAGTATGATGCAACTCACTTTTTCTTCACGACCTAAACACCCTAAGGGACGTGCTTCTTGGTTCACGTCGACCAGATGTTCTTCTTCTCCTTCAATCTTTATAGGTGCCCTCTCATAACAGTCTATCGAGCCCTAACTCCACATCATCAGCCTGATTTTAGTTTCCTCCTCCGTTTTGACCTGGGTGGTTCTCGACCTCAACCTCGATGTCTCCAATCCTGATCCCAGCTTGAGTAAGAAGAATGTTTCCTTCCGACATTCCCCGAGGCGTTTTGCCATCCAAGTAATGGGAATCCCTTCTTCTGGTACAAGCAGTCCTGGGTTGTTTTCAAGATCCTCATCTCCAGTAACTTCTACGGTGAAACTGAACAGGTGGGCGAAGCCTCTAGCTGCCCGAGGAGTATCATCTTCCTAACTTCCCCATCCGGTCGAGACTATAGGGGCTTCGAATCTTGTTGCCCCAGCCAGATGGATTATGCCTTTCTCCTCTTCAAGATTCAATGATCGGCCTTCAAGGTCATCTTTCCCTTATATCTCTTTCTCGACCACATGTTCCTCTGCAATGAAATTTAGAGATTTAGTTTCACAAGAACAATTATTTTTGTCAGCTCGAACAAGCTCTATCTCATCAACAAGCCATATCATCAACTCTTTATGAAAAGTAGAAAGTATGGCCGCTGTTTTATGCAACCAATCTCGACCCAAAAGAGCATTGAAAGCCAAAGCGATGTCGAGAACGAAGAGAGTTGTCTCCATTTTATGTCTCCCGACTTGAAGGTTCACTGAGAACACTCCCACACACTCTGATCTCTTTCCATTAAAAGCAGTAACTGATATTCTCGTATTTGTTAACTTCCACCTTTCCTTGCCTATCACGAGAAGAGTGACAAAGAGAAGAATATTCATTGTGGCCCCATTGTCGATCAGCACCTTGTTCATCCATACTCCATCAAAGTTTGATGTGATGTACAAGGAATGAAGATGTTCCCTCATTCCGAGAGGAGGTTTCTCAAACCAAAGAAGCGGCGATCCCCTTAGGTACTTAGCATCCGATCTAGGAATCATGTACTATGCCATTAGGAAGCATGAGTCTTTTACCTTGTGTCGAGAAACAGGCAGGTTGCTCGATCATATTATAAGTAATCATGAGATCTCCACCTTCCTGATGCTCACAAGGAGGTTCCTCCTATAATGGTGTGTAATCTACATACTCATCATAAACATAATCCTCTTCTTCCTCATCTTCTGCTCGTTTTTCCTCTCGACCCTCACTTGTTTCTATTGGCGAGACGCATCTGCTCTTCTTTATTTCTCTATGAATGCATCTCAAGTTCCTCTTATGTATTGGCTTTGGGATCACCGTTTTCCTACAAACTTGTTGCCATTATGATTGCGGGTCCTCCGTAGGTTGTTTTACGTAAACAAAGTCTTTCTTTTCAGGGTCATAACCCCTAGTCTCTTGCACGTAGGTTCAATCACAACGACATCAATAAAGTTTGTAGTGAGGCTATCTATGATCTCACCCTTGAGCTTAATCTCGATTTCATCATTGGTCAACATTTGAACCAGTTTCGAGAAGTACACCACACAACACTTGGTGCACAACTGTGGGATGATGAACTTGTTTAAGGCAATCAGCTTGCACTTCTCGCAGAGCATCCCTCCCTCGAGAAAGCGAGCAATCTGTGGGCCTTCCTGAATCAGTTTTGGATTGATCTGAACAACGTCCTGCCCCTTTGCCTCTGCAGGAGTTTTTTGAACTTTCATGGCATCAAGAGCTGGGGTATCCTTCCTAGTTTGCCTGTCTAGCATCTTTTTTCGGGCAGCAATTCCATACCTCTCATATTCATTCACGCACAAATCTGAACGAGGAGCTTCCTAAAGGCAAGTGTTTTGGGCAAATTGGGTGTATGACGGCACCATTCCCATCGCCACCTCCCTGAGTTGAGTCAAATCATACCACGGACTTTCTTTGTTCATCTATAGGTATCCACAGAAATTACGGCACTTGTCTGTAGTGTGGGAGGAATCCAGATGCCAGTGACAATGTCCGTCATGAATTTCTCGAACTCGACAGTTTACCACTTTCTTCTCGACCAGGCGTATGAAAAGCCCGTTACCAATAGTGGTCTCTTTGGACACTTTGATTCCCTGAGATGCATCACGAACATCAGTCTCAAGATAAAATGCGGATGTATCAACATCAAGATCACATTTTGTACACTTGTTTTCTGACTCGAGAAGGAACACATGTATTATGGGCTCTTCACCAAAGGGATTATCATCTATATTACTCGACTCATTTACTTCAACAAACCATAATTCTTTTGATTCAATCATATCTTGAATAAGGTTTCTAAAGTGCACGTACTCTTGAGACGCGTGGGTAAAAGTCCCATGCCATTAACAGTACTTCCTTTATTTCTCTCGATCGTTCTGAGGTAACCTGTGACTGGGTCTAAGTCTTATACGACCCTTCTGGTGTAACCAGTCAAATATTTTATTCATATAAACTATGTCAAAGGAAAATTTTCTTTCTTCATCAGATTTTTAAGAAGCTCGAGCTTTTGAATTCTTTTTTACTAAAGCTTCACACACCATCGGTTCTCCTTTTATAAATTCAGCCACATCAATCTCTGCCCAAGTTGTACTTGATAGTTTCTAACTGAGGGAAACTCTTCTAATAAGAGATTGTGAAACTCTGTTGCATGTCTCGAGAGATCATGAAAGTCTCGAAAACGTTCCCCTTGTAATTTCTTTCTTTCTTATCTCTAGAGACAAAGCATTTTGTGCCAATTCTAGTTGATCTGTCTCAGTTAAGGCAGTTGTACACTTCAATTTCTTCTAAATTTTATCAGGAACAAACCGGGTTTTTTTCCAATTAACTGTTTCATTCTCATTATCTCTGATAGAGATACTACTGAATCAAATTTGGCAAAAGCTTTAACGAATTGAGTCTGCATCTCGACCCAATTTAAAATGGAATTTGGAGAAAGCCTCAAGTACCAGTTAGACGCATCTCCAGTTAAGGAATTGGGGAATAGTTTAAGCTTTAACATGTCATTATTCGACATTTCTCCCATCTAATGAGTGAATCTAGTTATATGCTCTACATGAGTCATTTCATCTTCTCATGAGAATAAAGTAAAACTAGGAATTTTAACCCTCAAGGTATTTCTAATCCCCTCTCTATACAATCGGGAATTGGACTCCTATACAAGCACACTTCCTCAGTCCTCGCACCTGGGACCATCTGTTCTACAACATGGGCAATCTGACCTCTCATATCAAGGATGGGTGTAGGATCTAGCACTAATTTTGGTTTCATCTTGTCTACCCTAGGTTTATAGTAGAAGCTCTTAGGATCCTTTCGTCGACCTGGAGATGAATAAGCCATATACACATTGTTTTCAAAATCCTCTACATATGTGGGATCAAGTTTTTGCTAAGTTCCTGTATCGAACTTTTCGAGCTATCAACACCAACTATGCTCCATTAGAATTTCCAAGATACGATTTATCATGTGCATTATAAAGATTTTCATTAACTTTTTTTTTCCAGCAACTTTTCTATAATCACCTATGAGTGGCTTTCCTCCTAAAGACTCATTTCTCGTCTCAAATTTATCACTCATAAGGAGACTTATCATATCTATGAATTCCTGATACTTTTCATCCATTCGCATTTTCAGTTCCCTTTGACTTTCCGCCATATCCACTTTTAACTCTCTTATAGTACTACCAAACACCTGTTTAGTAACAAAGTCACTAGGGGAAAAAGTAAACCAAGGGTTATTTTGAGGTCCCACAAGCACATCCCGGATGTGCCTGTGATCATCATTCTAATTTACGTTGGTTTCCCCTGTATTATCAGGGTCAGCTTCCACATGATTTATTTACCTTTACCACGAGGCATCTCTTCAAGAGATTTTGTGGCTTCTTAATAATTTAGCTCCCACTGTGGTCGCCCAAAACATATTGGCGCGGAATTGCATTCCCTATAACACGTATCGAATTTTACAGTGATAGTGGTTGCCGTAAAGTAAATAAGTGCAAATTGAATGGAAAACAACACTTGAATTAATGAAACAAGTTGAATTACAAAGACAAGATTTTTACAACACTTACCGACTTGACGTGAATGAAAAATACAATAAAAGGGACTGGAAAACGACGATGGAATGCTTCAAACGGACGGCAGTGGATGAACAGCGGCTATGATAGACTCCTTTAATGGAGGCTACCTTGGTGGATTAGTGGTTGGAGGTGATGAATGTTTATGGTGGTTTCTGGACACTTTCATTACGATGTGGGTAGAGCAAAAGCGACAGATTAACCGTGCCGAATTTGGACTTATGGAGTTGATCGTGTCTTTTCCTTTGTCATTCCTACCTCTCAGTTAGAACGTGATCTTCCTAGATCGTGTACGTGATTGGATCCCTATTTTGTAGGAACCATGTGCATGGTGTTCTAGTCGAACGTGTCCCTTTCATTGACGTGGCCAATATATCTTGACGCTTGAATTGCTTCAGAGTTGGTCTGCTCGAGGTGTCAAGGTCCCTCGAGACACAAGCTTTCTCAAGCAATCACCCAAGGTTACTCGAGACAAGTTTCTCGAGTGACGTTTATTCTGAGTCTTCTGTTTTCCTCGAATTCTCGAGGATGAAACTCAAAATTCTGATGGGTTTTTTTTTTTATGGATATGCGGAAGCAAAAATACGCTCTAATTTTATTTCTGAAAAACGGCTTACATTCTCCCCTCCTGAGACATCTACTTATAACCTAAAAATATAAAACAAATCATATCCATCAAGTGGTATCAGAGCCACGCTTTTCGTCCCATACTTTTCGTCCCATACTTTTCATCCTAGGGGGAATGCAAGTAAGTGGGAGCGGTTTCTCTTCTTTCATGCAAGGTAGTGATTTGTGGGAAGTAGTGGAATATGATGATGAGCCCCACTCCCCGACAATGCTACGATAACCAGATTTGTGGGAAGTAATGGATGGTGATTATGAACCCCACTCCCCGACAATTCTGCGGAAGTCGTGGAACCAACAGAAGGAGGTCGGATTGTTCGGGCAGAAACAGAAATACTGGTGAACAGAGAAGGCATCCTAAGGGAGGTTCTGCGCAAATAAAAGAAAATAGAAGAAGATTGAAGATCCCGCAGTAAACACATACCCATATCAAAAGACATAACCCTACAAATTCATGTGTCAACATTAATCTACCGCATTTGCTCTCTTTTCCAACGTCCCGAAAGCATCCAGAACCCAACGTCCAGAACCCATAATCACCTTCAATATCTTCGACCATCCTTTCCGTCAAGACAGTCTCCATTAAAAGAGCCTGTCATAGCCTCCATTCGTCTGTCGACGTCCGTCGTGAAGCATCTCGTGGCCGTTTTTCAAGTTTTCGTTTATTATATTTCGGTTCGCATCATGTCTGTCAGTGTTATAGAGATTTTATCTCTGTAATTCAGCATTGTTTCATTAATTCAAGCTTTGTCTTCCATTCAATTTGCATTTATTTACTTAACAACGAATATAATCGCTATAAAATTCGATACAGGTCGCGGGGAATACAATTTCGCGCAAACTCCTTTTGCGGGGCAGCGGATAATATCGCGGTTGACCCCATAGACTAACTTACAAGCCCGAGGACAGGGCATAGGATTTGCTCACGGTAGGATGAACCGGTCGTGCGGTAGAGGTCGTGTACCTTTGCAGTTTCTCTTTCTGTTTTATAAAATTTTAACTTACCCAGAGAAAGAATGGTTTCATCCTCATAATATTACCACAGACTTTGAGATTGAAAGAAGAGAATAAACTAGGGCGTCCCAGAACCGCCGCGGCTGTGCTTTTCGTTTGGGGTCCTCTCGTCCCCGACTGGAACGTTCGTGCCGGGATCATTCCCCTTAGCACCGTCTCGATGTAGCTGTTGTATGACATCGTGGGGCATGGGCCAGAACCGCATTTGGAAGGCCCGGTAGGAGAGGTATGGGAGCAGCGCGGTCGCTACCAGCAGGACGGTGCATAACCAGTACAGGATGCTCGGGGCAGACGTTTCCAAGAATGCCATGTAGGCCGTAGTGGATAACGTTGGGGAGAGGGACCCATAAACCATGAGGAACACGTACCAGAAGGCGATGCTGCCCCAGATTACAAGATGATGTATCCAGGTGAAGTAGTTGATGGACAACGCGATCTGACAGTTCACGGCCAACACGACAGACGAGTAGAGGGCTATGCCGAGGACTTCGTAGTCGGTCACCTTCCCGTTCTTCCTCAAGGCTTGGTAGGTCATGGTGTTGGTCATGCAGAAGAATATGATGACAGAGCTCACAAGCCCGTTCGCCATCCAGCCGAGTATCCGGTTCCAGCTGAAGAGAATGTTCTTCACTCCTTCTCTGTATAGGAATGGATACTGGGGGATTCGAAACGATTAGGCATGAATTGACAGTTGCGATTTAGGATAGCACGGTTGGGACAAAAACGTTGTGTACCTTAAGACAGAGGTAAGCGGAAACATCTTGGTCGAAAATTCCAAGAGCAATCACGGGGAGGGAAGTAAAGAACACGTTGTAGCACGACATGTACCAGTCATTGTATGCGGGTTGTCCGGAGAAGGACGCATACCCCTCGAACCAGAAGAGAGTGAACCCAAAGGCGATGTTCTTGTAAAAGAAGTAGCAAATCTGCAATTTTGTTTTAAGAAGCAGCGCATGAATTCTCCGTCATCGAACAAGAAACAAAGCGATTCTTACAGCCTGCTTATGATGGTAATTCGCTCACCATCATCGCTATCCGTCTGTAACACCAGTGTCCATGCACTAGCAAAAGCCGCTCAAGGAAGCGAAACTGGGCTATTGAGAAATCGCATGCCAACACGGCCTGCATCCCTTCAACGCCACTTATTCCTACTCCAATGTCCGCCTCTTGAATCATGCTAACATCATTCGCACCATCTCCCACTGCAACCGTTGTTCTACCCATCTTCCATTTCACTAATCTGGTAACCTGTGGACAACCCACGAGACAACGAAAAGGCTTAAAACCTGTTGAAATCGCCTATAAAAGCAAACGTCAGGTGCTTACGAGAGCTTTCTGTTTGGGTGAGGACCGACAACAGATGACTGTAGCACAACCCCCGGCAAGATTGAGAAACAAGTCTTCCAATTTCTTAGAAAGGGCATAATCCAAGGACTTGCCATCAATGATTAGTCCGAACTGTGCATCGAATTTGTTGGCCGAGGCAATTCGGTTCATTCCTTCGAATAGCTGATTCCTCACGCTAGCCAGTGAAGCCTGAACAGAGATTATAACATCAAGAATCGAGAAGAACAACGAAGATACATTTATCAAGCTCAAATGCTCACCGCCTCGATGCCCTCCCTATCTTTTGTTCTCTCCAACTCAACTATCTCGGGCAAATCAAGATTCACTATGATCAGCTGCATCTGCTGTCGTAATAATCGACAAGCGTACCCAATATTGATTGCTGTTTCCTGTTTATCGCCGGTAAGGACCCATATGTTGATCTGAGCTTGCGCAAGCATTTCAATACATTCTTGTACCTGGCATGTGAGCAACAGAAGATAACTTCAACATGATCATCGGACCTGCGGGGAAATACACCCAACTGTCGTAAAGGCAAGACAATAAAAACTAACTCCTTCTTGAAGCTTGTCCTCGACTGCCGTAGCGCCTAACAGGATTAGCTCCTTTTCTATCTTGTCAGCTACAGCGTGCACCCATTCTTCCCTGTCGGCAGATAGATCAGCTTTTGCCTCCTCAATCTCTTCTTTCCATGTCCTGTACTCTTCTTCGTTGAGCTCGCGATAGGCAACAACCATGATCCTCAAACCAGACTGAGAATATGACTTGATGTCCTTCATGGTTTTGGTCTCGAAGCGCCGACCTTTCTCCGAAAGCCTTTTGAACATTTCGCTAAGAAGAAAGCGAGCATCAACATAATGCCTCTTTCTCTCAAATGAAAAATGTGAGAAAAGATATCTTCTCACCTATCCGCGCCCTTGCTGTAAAGCATCAGTCGGCCTTCTTCGGTCCTCACGATCACTGACATTCTCTTCCGAGTGCTCGTATACTCCAAGATGTCGAGAATCGATATCTTTCTGCAGAAGTCAGACACTGTAACAAGCCATATCTCTCGTAGACTCTGCAAATCAAACCATGCCTACATGGAGAGGTGCTGACCTGTTGACGTGCCGGCCACTTCTGAAGTCTCTCTCTAGCAAAGTTATAGTAGTCTGTTTACGATCCAAGAACTCGAAACCGATCTCCCTTGCCGCTACAACAAAAGCAGCCTCATCAGGCGACTCGGCTTCGTAAAACTGTTCTTTCGTCGACCAATCAATTGCTGGTATGACTGTGTGGCAGGTCGCGAGAGCCCGGAAGAACTCACGAATCACCTCGGCGTTTTCTTGGTTCCCCCATTCACCATCCATTATCCTATCATCTCGAAAGTTAAAACCTTTTATTCGCCTTTTAGAGGGAGCAGGTTGCATATCACGGCTGGCCATGCCAGCCGGTACTTCTTCGTCGATATTAGAAGATTCTGCATCTCTCCTGGCTAGTGCCCTTTCGACTTCTGTCTCTGTCTGGCCATAGGCGACACCTCCAATAGAGCATTTGACGAATTCCATGGAATTACATGTTAAAGTCCCGGTCTTGTCCGATAATATAGTATTAACCTGCCCAAGATCATCATTCAAGTTCGAAGTCCGTGCCCGGGATGGCTTGTTCGTTTCCTTGTGATACATTTCCTGATCTTGGTTGATGAACACGACTTGCAGAACCTTCACGATCTCGATGGATACGTATAACGATATTGGGATCAGATAATTATACAGCATGAGGCCCGTCAATAAATGAAGGAATGCCGAAAGGGGTGCTCTCTTGGGATCGAACAGGCTCGTACTTTCATCCGGTCGAAGATACCATCTCCGCATCCTCCTGCCATCAAGATCTCTCCTGGTCTGGATGCCGTAAATGACAGACCCAATACACGATATCAAGATCAGAATGCTGAAGAGGATGTATATTATCTTGTCCATTTTTCTTTCGATCTTACTCCTCTTGGATGGAGGATTAGTGGCATTCTGCATGACCTTTGTGTCGTGACCAGAGAAGACAGCCACACCATAAATGAAGTCCGTGTTCTTGAGCTTAGAGCCTCGTAAGAGAATCTGCCTGAGTGAGAGAGGATAGTCCCTGCCGCCGTACTTTAACATCCCCGCGAACGAGAAGAGATTCCCATTTGGTTCCTCACAGTTGATGACAGCATCGAATGCCTCGAGAGACTTTTCGTCCTTGATCACGGACGTTACATCTAACGATTGCTTCAACTTCAAGTTAGTCTCCCCGTCGAGATTCATGGTATCGACATAACAGATCCCATCGACATAACTTGATGAAAGCAGGAACAGGTCAGCGGGGAAGTACTGGTCCTTGCATACCTTTACAACATTGCCGACTCGAACATTCTTCCATCTCGTCACCTGGAACTCATGATCCTTCCGACAATATACTTCAACCTTTCTGTTGTTCGCATTGATATCCTGCGAGCATTTTTGCAGAGTTACAGCTAGAGATGTGAGCATTTCCAGAACTGGAACGAAGCTCGACTCAATTCCGACACTAAATCAAACTCTGAAGCCTCCATCATCCGTACGAAAAAAAGACAGATGGTGCAATGTAGAGGAAGATGAAACTGGGTTTACCTGCTTCCTCCTCCGCCAATCCTCCAGGGCTTCCTTAGTCATAGCAGCACCGACAACGATCGCCAGTGGGGCGAACGTGCTAAGCGGGGTAAACGGAGCAACAGGGCTATAAGACACGCAGGCAATGGCGAGGAAGTACAAGTTTGCGACCCTCCTGAACTGCTCAAACAAGGACTTCGGGATGAAGTTCACGAGGCTGTACCTAGTGGTGGAGACGTAATTCCCAGGGTAGTTCAGACTAACCGCCCCGACATTGTCGGGGTCATTACAGTACACCACCCTCCAGTAACTCCCCCGGCTGAAGGTATCGTCCTGATGGTTAAAACCGCACCAAAACGTCAGCAACTTGCTCCAGGATATGTCCCTCGTCATATCTACAAGATTTCCCAGCACGGTCCTGGACTTCTCTGCAAAACCCAGATGACAGAACGAGATAAAAGGTACAGAGATAAGAACACATATAGAGATGTAAATGCAGATTCCTTACCTGGGTTCGAAGGCGGAGAAGAGATCTCTTCCTTGCGTGCTTCGCATGACGTTATGCATCAAACAGGGACAACAAACAGTGTGGAATATTTTTCTTTTTTTGAGTTCTTTTTCCATCTGAGGGTGTCTTGAGTGCTATCAAAGTCACTGTTCTATCACTAATCCGTGATTTTGGCACGTTATGTCCACTTCATTCAAATTTATTCATGAACAACCACAACCATAGGGAGAGCGAGAGCTGATGGAGTTTGGAATATAAATTATACGTCTTGCCCCATGCACTCCAAGTTTATCATTTACATTTTCGGGTCACAAACACAGATATAAGTAGCCGACCGTCACTTAGACTTATCATGGAGAAATCTTACTAATCAATATAATTAGACGTGGAATGATTCAAAATATGAGAATAGACTTCCAATGTAAGAGTTGCATAGGCATAGCAGGACCATAACCTAAACTAAATTACCATCAGTGATACGTAGAAGGTATAAAAGATTCAGGGTGCTATCAAATTCTAACCTACAAAGTCACCAAAAGGAGCAACATCGGACATCACCGCTACAATCTCTCCACAACCATGCCAGATTGAAAGCAGGGATGAAATCAAGCCTATCATAATGAATTCTACGGCACAAATATAAACAAGCATGAAGAATGCTCGGGGATTAGCATAAGATGAATCATGTTCATTGGGCATGGAGCCGAGTTTTCTCAACAGGGACAACGGAGTTCTTGCTGAGAATTTTTTCGCGGGCTTTTACCTGCAGCGCGGATGACTCCATTCGTGCACAAACTAAGCTGAACAAATTATTTCAGCGTTCATCAATCTCATTCCATCCGGACACGCATAATGTCAGGTTGCAAAGTGTAGACATTGAAATTTTATTGATATCGAAATAATGTCATTCGGCTCAGATCATATATTATATTAGCTGAATATGATTGATTGTCTTTATATTATAAGGCAACATGATATGAAATATTTTGCACTTATATCTTAGTGTAAATATAATACACGGACCTGAGATTATAAAAAAGTTCAAGCCCAACTCATTTATTATTGGTTTTAAAATTGTGGCTCAACCCATATGCTAACCCAATTAAGCCTAACCCAATTATAAATGAAATGAGTCTAGCCCATATATCGGCCCATTCAAACTTCGACCCAATCCAAAGTCCGGCCAAATCCAAATGTCGGCCCAATATAACCTTAAGCCCACATGCATTTGTCCCACATCGGAAAGAAACACCACCTAAGGACTTCTCAACTCCTATATAAAGGGAATCCCTCCCCCTTATTTGGGAGATAACTTCAAAAGCTCCTTCGATAGCGAAGTTCTCGAGCATCTTTTCCTCACTTGATCGACGACGAAGTGCTGCCAGATCAAGCTCCTTATTCGCTGTTCTTCACCCATCCTCAGAAGACTCTTCAGATCAAGCTCCTACAACAGCCCTGGTGTTCTTCGCTATCCTCAAAAGACTCTCCAGATCAAGCTTCTACAACAGCCCTGGTGGTCTTCGCCCATCCTCAGAAGACTCTCCAGATCAAGCTTCTACAGCCTTGGTGATCTTCGCCACTTCTGAAGACCCGCCGGATCAAGCTCTACAGCTCCAGCGTCTTCATCAACATATCTCCCTAAAGCTCCAGCAGATATTTGCCAGAGCCTCAGCCCATCTATACTGCGGATATCTTACGAGTATAGAATCAGAGGACTCACGTGCTTTGTCCGTGACTAGAGATTGAACCTGTTATTTCTCAATACGACAATTTGTACGCTGATATTTCCCCGCGAGAGTTTAGTGTTCACAAATTTCTAGCACGCCGAGTGGGACCATCTCTACCTCTCATCTCTTTACGTCTAAGTATCTAGATGGCTTCGAAGATGATCATGCTGAAGAACTCCGTCAATGCTGTGAATAATCAGCTAGTTGGTTTCCCTTCTCACTCGTCTGAAGGCTCTTCATCGCCTGGTTCCAGAAACTTCACCAAGACTAGACCAATTGCTGATATTTATAAGGAGACGGAGATTCTAAGATCCATCTCTCCAAAGTCATCTCCATCATACAAGGAGGTTACTGAAAGAAGCCTTCTCAGCAAGGGTTCTGCAACAACTCATCAAATGTCTCTCCTCTTGATGATTCTCCATCAGACTGCACTCCAAAATGGAGCTTTGCCGAATCAAGGGCCAAAACACGCAAGTAAATGGAGGAGATAGAAGACATTCTTCGATCTATTCCATCCTGCAAGGAGATTGCCAGAAGGACGCCACCGAATAGAGGCAATATGTCGCCAGTTCCTCTGCCAAGCTTCCATGATAGTTTATCGGAGGACTCTTCACCAAATCAGTCTCGAAGCATCAGTGAGGTTGATCTAGCTGAAAAGTTAGATAAAATCATGCCAGTTATGATGGCTGATACTCCATCATTGGAAGACCAAGTCGCGTCTCTTGCCCAAGTAGTTGAGGCGATGACGAAATCCATGAGGGACAGGGATCAACAACTTGAGTATGTCATAAACAGGCTCGAGAATAAAGAGTCTGGAAGAACATCTAATGAGGAAGGTTCTCATATACGCAAGGATAAAGGCAAGAATGTGCTAAATATGGATAATTCACCGAAGCCTAAATCTGCCTCTGTTGATTCTCCGGTCTCAACTAGAGCAATGAAAGAACTAATACAAGAGGCTCTGAAGGATGAATTTGAGGGAAAGTATGCGGCATCTTTGGCGTACAATAAGCCATGTAGCCATAGAATCGAAAGTATGAGCATGCCAATGGGTTATCAGCCCCCATACTTCCAACAATTTGATGGGAAGGGGAATCCAAGGCAACATGTGGCTCATTTTGTCGAGATTTGCAACAATGCTGGTACAGATGGAGATTTGATGGTCAAACAATTCGTCCGCTCCTTGAGAGGAAATGCATTTGACTGGTATATCGACATAAAACCAGGAAGTATTGACAGTTGGGAGCAGTTGGAAAGGGAATTCTTGAACCGCTTTTATAGCGCAAAACGTGTGGTGAGCATGATAGAACTCACTAACACACGTCAATGGGAAGGCAAGCCCGTCATTGATTATATACAACGATGGAGAAACATAAGTCTAAACTGTAGGGATCGCTTATCTGAGGCGACATCAATAGATATGTGCATTCAAGGAATGCTCTGGAGGATACGCTATATCCTACAAGGGATCAAACCTCGATCTTTTGAGGAATTAGCTACAAGAGTACATGATACGGAGTTGAGCTTTGTAGGAGTTAGGGTGGGAGATCTTCCGGTACCTGAGCCATCCAAGGGAATGGGAATACCAACTAATAGAACTGGGGGCAAGCTTGCTTTCAAGGATAGCAAGAAACAAGTGCTGGCTCCCGATGTTATTCCTGTCAAGGTCCCGAATGCGAAGGAGAAAGAGCAATCGAGCACTTCAACCCATGCTCCGCAACTCCTCAGACAGAAAAGAGGCGACTGACTCTGGAGGAGAGGTAGAATAAGCAATATCATTTCCCAGATTCAGATGTTGCGGATATATTTGACTTTCTTTTGTCTATCAAAATGATTGAACTCCCCCCGTCAAAACGCCCACAACAAGCGAGTCGAGCAGGAGATCCAAACTTTTGTAAGTATCACCGTGTTCTGGGCCATCCTATTGAGAAGCGTTTTGTCTTCAAGGAGAAGGTTATGGAACTTGCCCGAGATAACAAAATTGACTTAGGGTCGATGGTTTCTTCGAATCTGGTGGACGTAGCAAGTTTGGACGCATCCAATATTATCTTCGGGTCGTTTAGCTCTGATGAGATGGCTGCTTTCCTGTGTTTGAAAGTGAAACCAGATGATAGTCAGGACATTAAGATGTCAAGCTGTGCAATTGGCCGTGAGGTGATTCATGATGAAGAAGGTTGGACTTTGGTAACGCGTAGAAGGAACCGAAGAAAGACTTTGAAGCCTCAAGAGAAGAAACCTCCTATTCGAACAAAAGTTTTTAAAAGAGGATATAAGAAAGCAAACTTCAAGGAGGTTGTGAATAAGCGAACCCCTAATGTTGAAGTAACCTTGAAAAGGCCATCTCCAATCACGGTGTGGGATTTCTTCCCCGAGAGATTTCAAAGGCTTGCGACTTTGTCCAGAAGTTGTCACCATGTTGACACGGATAAAGAGCAGTCCAATCCAAAGGTTGGCATCCCGAAAAGTTCTACAACGATGTCAATCGAAATGGTGAAGGAGAATTATCCGATTATCAGGTTTACTGATGAAGATCTTCTTGTGGGCCATAAGTCTCACAATCGACCATTATTTGTGTCTGGATATACATGCGGCACAAAGGTTAATCGCATCCTGATTGACCCAGGTTCGGCAGTCAATATCATTTCATCAAAAGCTTTGAAGGATATTGGCTTGGGGTGGATGATCTCTCAAGTAGTCGACTGATAATTCAGGGATTTAACCAAGGCAGAGAACGGGCCATTGGAAAAATTTGCCTTTCTCTCACGATAGGCGACATGGAATCTTGCACGACATTATATGTTATTGATTCAAGGACGACCTATAATATGTTGCTAAGTCGACCATGGATGCACGAATACGGAGTCGTCGCATCAACACTTCATCAATGCTTTAAGTTTATTAAGGATGGAGTGCCGTGTACAGTATGGGCGGATGCTAAGCCCTTCACAAAGGAGGAGTCCTACTTTGCTGATGCCAAGTTTTACTTTAATAAGGGTACCGATGCTGAAGGAAAAGTCTCGAAACTTGTACCAGTTGTAAGGGATATCGCGAAGAAGTCGGACGTAGAAGTTTCACCTATTCAACATGAGGTATCTTCAGTTAATCCGATAGTTAAAAATAAAAGGATAGATTATAAGTCTAAATAGAATGTGCCAATTCTGTGCTATGTCCCAAGAGCCTTCCGAAAAATCGGGGAACCACCTTTCGTGAGTAGCCACATTGAAGAAATAGTAGTGCCAAAGGAACTCAACTGGCCAGTGACGAAATGGACGACAATTGCTCAAATGAGTACCCCTGTAAAAGGTTTTATCCGGCCTAAACAGGGGGCAATTATCTATCCAGATTCATTGCCTGATAGGCGCACCAACGATCCAAATGCATTTAGGCTAATCTCTACGGCCGGCTACAGAGAGGACTTTAGGTGCTTGGGGCTACTTCAAAAGAGGCTAATCCAGGAGGTGATATTCAAAAGTCAAAATTCGGTCTTGGGTATGATAGTCCTAAGCCCGTCAATCAAGCAGTGAAGAAGGCTTCAACTCAATACATCGAAGCTGATGATAAAACTACAACCGAATCGACGAGAACTTCGTTATTTGATCGACTTGGAGCCCCGTCTGAGCGAAGATCAGTATTTGATAGGCTTGGCACTCAGAAAGAAGAAATAAAGGTTCAAAGATCGGCGCGATCGAGATTGAGTCAAGCTCCATGAAGTCGAATGGCGTGGAAGAGAGTTGATAAAAAAGAAGATATCCCAATTATTATAGAAGATACAAAGGATCTTCGAAGCAAAGTTCCCTCCCTAATGAAACGTCAAATGGTTGTTGAAGTAACTACCGGCGATGTACTGAAAATAAGCACGAAGACATGGGTATCTATCAATAGCAATGGGGAATCGTCTCATAGTAATAGCGAAAATGATGTTGTCGCTTCCCACCACGTCATAATTACTAAGGCTGATGAAAACACTTTCCCTAAAGAGGATGATGCATAAGAGGCTAAAGAAATATTCGAGGACCAAAAAAGTTCTACTGTCAACGAATTGAAGGAAGTTGATCTTGGGGAGGAAGGGGATCATCGTCCTACATTTCTTGACGCAAGTTTAACCCTTGAAGAAGAGGAGTTATACATCTAATTGTTGAAGGAATACAAAGATGTCTCCGCATGGAGCTATAAAGAAATGCCCGGCCTTGATCCAAAGATCGTAGTCCATAAGTTAGCTGTTAAGGATGGAGTTTGACCCATAAAGCAAGCTCAACGACGTTTTCGCCCAGAGCTAATCCCATTGATAGAAGCCAAAGTCAACAAGCTTATCGAAACTAGATTTATTCGAGAGGTGAAATATCCAACATGGATTGCAAATATTGTACCTGTTAGGAAAAAGAACAGTCAACTTCGAGTTTGTGTTGATTTTCGTAATCTCAATAATGCATGTCCCAAGGACGATTTTCCTCTTCCAATTACTGAGATAATGGTGGACGCGACCACAGGCTATGAAGCCCTCAGTTTTATGGATGGATCATCGGGATACAATCAAATCCGAATGGATCCGAAGGATGAGGAAATGACAGCTTTTCATACTCCAAAAGGAATATATTGTTATAAGGTGATGCCTTTCGGGTTGAAGAATGCGGGAGCAACTTATCAACGAGCTATGCAACGGATCCTTGATGATATTCTCCACAGGAATGTAGAGTGTTACGTGGATGATCTGGTTGTCAAATCCAGACAAAGGCGCGATCATATTGATGACCCTAGAAAAATATTTGACAGACTGTGCAAATATTAACTGAAGATGAACCCATTGAAGTGTGCATTCGGGGTCACTTCGGGAAAGTTCCTTGGATTTATCGTTCAACATCGAGGCATTGAAGTCGATCAATCAAAGATAGATGCGATTATGAAGATGCCAGGGCCAAGGAATATACATGAGTTAAAGAGCCTTCAAGGGAAGCTTGCATACATTCGAAGGTTTATATCAAACTTGGCCGGACAATGCCATCCCTTTCATAGATTGATGAAGAAAGGTACTTCTTTTGAGTGCGACGAAGTGTGTGAAAATGCATTCAACAGCATAAAGGCTTATTTGTCAAAGCCACCAGTCCTTAATGCGCCTATTCAAGGGATACCCCTCATACTTTATATAGCAGCACAAGAAGCTTCACTAGGTATTCTGTTAGCTCAGGAGAACGATAATAGAAAAGAAAATGTCATGTATTATTTAAGCAAGACTTTAACAGGAGCGGAATTGAATTACTCTCCAATTGAGAAGACATGTCTTGCTTTAATGTTTGCCATTCAAAAGTTACGACATTATCTGCAGGCACACTCTGTTCGTCTCATATCACGGGCAGATCTTCTCAAATATATATCGAGGCCGGTTCTATTTAGTCGTCTCGCGAAATGGGCATTTACGCTCCAAGAGTTTGAGATCTTGTATGTTCTTCAAAAGGCTGTGAAGGGATAAGCTTTGGCTGACTTCTTGGCAGATCATCCTATACCAGATAATTGGAAAGTATCGTAAGAATTACCCGATGAGGAAGTAATGTTGGTTGATGTTCCTTCTCCATGGAAAATGTTCTTTAATGGGTCAGCTACATAAAGAGGTACGGGAGCTGGAGTTGTCTTCGTCACATCCGATGGAGATATCATCCCTTATGCATATACCCTCACTCAGTTATGCTCAAATAATATGGCTGAGTATCAGGCTCTCATACTCGGGTTAGAAATGACCATAGATAACAAAGTACATAATTTGAGGGTATATGGAGACTCCAAGCTTGTGATTAATCAACTTCTTTCCACATACGAGATTCATAAGATAGAGCTTTTGCCTTATCATGACTATGCGGTTAAACTCGCAGGGTGGTTTCCGGATATTACAATAAGTCATATACCGAGAAAGGAAAATGCCTTGGCGAGTCTTGGTTCTGCACTCACTTCAGTAGATAGGGAGGTCAGCATCAGATTATGTCAAGCATGGGCGGCTCCACCGATCCCTGACGAGGAGGAAGCAGACGAGGTTAATCCCATATACGTCTATAACATAGAGGACAAGATTGGAGACAACCACTCATCAACTTCCTCGAACATGGAAAGTTACCTAACGACCCGCGACAAAGAGTAGATGTGAGGAGGAGAGCGCCTCGATTCATATATTTTAAGAATACTCTCTATCGACGATCCTTTGAAGGAGCATTCTTGCGATGCCTTGGAGTGGAAGAAGCCGCCAAAGCACTAGATGAGGCGCATTCTGGAGTTTGTGGGGCTCATCAATCTGGTCATAAACTTCACTTCAATTGAAGAGAATGGGTTATTATTAGCCGACAATGGTAAAGGATTGTATGAAATATGCAAATAAGTGTCAAGCATGTCAATTTCACGCTAACTTCATCCATCAATCGCCCGAGCCACTTCATCCAACTATAGCATCTTGGCCGTTTGAAGCCTGGGGGCTAGATGTCGTAGGGCACATCACACCCAAATCATCAGGGGGTCACTCGTATATTTTGGCTCCAACCGACTATTTCTCCAAATGGGCCGAAGCCGCATCCTTTCGAGAAGTGAAGAAGGAAACGGTGATCACCTTCATCAAGAATAATATTATTTTTCGTTATGGTGTGCCTCGCGATATCATCAGTGATAATGGCCGAAATTTCTCTAACAAGGCCATTGATAAATTTTGCGAGTAATTTAGTTTCAAACAATATAACTCTTCCATGTATTATGCGGCCGTAAATGGGTTGGCGGAGGCGTTCAATAAAACGCTATGCAATCTTCTAAAGAAGGTGGTAGATAAAGCTAGAAGAGATTGACATAAACGAGTTGGAGAAGCTCTATGGGTGTATCGTACGACGTATAGAACTGCCACTCAAATGACGCCACTGTTGAAGCGGTCCTTCCACTTGAACGACAAATACCGTCGTTGCGAATAGCCATACAAGAGGGACTTTGTCAAGAGGATAATGTGCGATTATGCTTACAAGAACTAGAAGCTTTGCATGAGAAACGTCTTGAAGCCCAGCAGCGGATTGAATGCTATCAGGCAAGGATGTCGAAATCTTTTAACAAGAAAGTATGACATCGTTCCTTTCAAGTAGGTGACCTTGTTTTGGCGGTGCGAAGACCCATAATCATCTCCGCATAAGATCGGAAGCAAATTCACATCAAAGTGGGATGGCCCATACGTCGTCCAAGAAGCTTACACCGGGGGCGCCTACAAGATAGTTGATCAAGATGGACTGCGCGTCGGACCAATCAATGTGGAATGTCCTGGCAAAACCCAAGCTAACGGCTAAAGTGTGGAGGATGATAAGGTTCCACAATAAAGGAGTTGCCGCGCCTTAACGTCAAAAAACATGAGCGGATGCTTATGAAAAAGCTCAATGAATTCTCATCTAAGTCAGAAGAATCATCAATCCAAAGACCGCCCTTTCTGTGCAAGAACTTATGACACCAATATACGTCCCCTCCATCATGAATAAGTTCGCGAGCCGCACAAGCATCAAAGTAACGCGCCCCACCTTTGCCAGAATAACCAATCATCCAAGGGCCAACAACAACGTTTGAAACAGGAAAGTGAGTCTGAAAATAGAATGATAACATCCGTATATGTAATGCACTGGAAAACAGACTTTATGAGCCCCGGCAAGATAGAGTTGCAAATCTCGTTCAGTCCTCGGTATATGATAGCTAAGACAGGTACCGCAAGGCTAAAACATTTTCCCTCTGCCATCAAGCTCTCCACCTTGAATGTTTCCGGATGTATATATGCTTCGTCGTGTGGGAATACAAACACGCACAACCAACAAGCGATGAAGGCAGAAAGATAAGTCTGTAAACGCATTTCTTCGTTAATGCCCAAATCTTCAAATACTCCTGCTTCCTTATGACTCCAAGGAGATGTGTCTACAATTGGCCCTACAGTGTTATGACACTTCTTTGGACGATTTGATTTCTTCGACACGTGTCTAAGAGGCCTAATGTATTTTTCTTCTCTCCTGAACCAGAACTCGATCCAAGACGATATAGGAACAACCCCCTTACTCGGGACATCTCTATTTTTCTGCCTAGTTCTGTCAGCCTCGGTGTTTTGTTCCAGAAGGCGAGAAAATGCCACAACTAGTTATGTGCAGCTCTTCAGAAAATATCTACTTCGGGAGTTCGAGCCAATGAGTTCATTCGAGCAAGGGATCGTCTCTTCGTACATTCTGCCATGGACAGGAAGCCCGTCAAGCTTATAGAGATCCCAAAGAGAAATTGAAAAAGCTCCACGCGATGTTTCAAGGACATTAAACTACGGACACCAGGCTTCACAGAAAGCCCGTATGACATTAGAGTTGCGGTCATAACTATAGCGTGAACAAAGTATGGTGTCAAGTATGTTGGCTTTCCTGAGAACTTCTTCATTACGAAAGACTGTGTCTTCTAGCCAATCCCAATATTTTGGAATAAAACCAAATTCACCGCGGAAGCGAAGAGTATGTACCCACTCAGCCTTTCCTGCAATGACATTCCTCCCTAACGAACGTGAAGGTGTTGGTTCCGCCATGTATGAGTGAGGGAGTGGCTTCAGTGACCACATGTCCAACAAGGAGTGGTCAGAGATTTTCTGTGATCAATGACTAAAGTTATCACGATTCTCATCCAACTTATCACTTGGTGGGGCCAAAAGGTCAATCAACGGACGATGGACTACTAATTCCATTTTATTGCGGGGCTTCATTTTCAGCAAGGCACAGGTACTCACGCCCCGAAACGATCTTCCTGGGAAAATGAATCATGGTTCTAACGAATCCTGCCAGGTAAAGGGATAAGTGAGTAAAGTGGAATATCAAGCAAGGGACCCATGTGTACGGGGAAAGCCGAGGGAATTTCCGACGACGATCCCATGTGAACGGGGAAGGCCGAGGGAATTTCCCCCGATGGTCCCATGTGTATGGGGAAGGCCGAGAGAATATCCGGCGATGGTCCCATGTGTACGGGAGAGGCCGAGGGAATATCCGATGTGATCTGTATGCATTAGAAGAAAATACTTTGAAAAGTTATATAAATAAATAACAATAAAGTATACGAACCTTGATGGAGGTGCCCTGGACTAAGATAATAAAAATAAGACAAGAATATTCGCCAAGAGTTGATATCTCGTTTTTAAGAAGGAGAAAGCAAGTTCTTCCTCGACGAATTAGATAGAATCCTGTCATACAGAATATATAAATCAATAAATAAAAGATGTCACGATGAAAAAGGAAATCGCTGCGACGCCCTAGTCAAGGTTGAGATGACTTACTTGATTGTACAAGAGTGGATTGAGTTTGAATGAAAAGCACAATGCACGATGGCTCTATTTATAGGCGTGACATCATATGTGATTCATCGAGAAATCTGAGATTTCCTTTAAGATTATAAGATCAAAATCAGTTTTAAAATATTTGATACAATTCAACAGTGGGAAGAGGAATACAAGAATCTGATGGAAATCTTATTGGGATTTCTCATGGGATATTATTCTCAGGTGATCTAAGATATATATTTCAAAGAGATATTGTGCACTCATAAAAAAAAATATATTTCTCATATACAAGTCCGGGGATGACTCATAAACATGAGAGATCAAGCATCGTTTCACATCGCATCTCCAATATATATTTGATTTCGAGGCACATATATATTTGACATAAGGGTTGTCATATAAATACATATGGTCAATATACGGGATATAAAGAAACTTCCTGAGATCGCATAAATGTTCCTATGCTATTCCGACAAATACAAAGAAATGTATCATACTTTAATTCTAATCTCTCTTCTGTATATACGCATACGAGATATGAATTAAAGTGGGGGCATTTGTAGACATTGAAATTTTATTGATGTCGAAATAAAGTCATTCGGCCCAAACCATATATTATATTGGCTAAATATGATTGATTGTCTTTATATTATAAGGCAACATGATATGAAATATTTTGCACTTATATCTTAGTGAAAATATAATACACGAGCCTGAGATTATAAAAAAGTTTAGGGTTTTAAAATTATGGGTCAGCCCATATGCTAGCTCAATTAAGCCTAACCCAATTATAAAATGAAATGGGTCTAGCCCATATATCGGCCCATTCAAACTTCGGCCCAATCCAAAGTCCGGCCTAATCCAAATGTCGGCCCAATAAAACCTTAAGCCCACATGCATTTGTCCCACGTCGGAAAGAAATACCGCCTAAGGACTTCTCAACTCCTATATAAAGAGAGTCCCTCCCCTTTATTTGGGAGATAACTTCAAGAGCGAGGAGCTCCTTCGATAGCGAAGTTCTCAAGCATCTTTTCCTCACTTGATCGACGACAAAGTGCTGTTCTTCGCCCATCCTCAGAAGATTCTCCAGATCAAGCTCCTTCAATAGCCCTGGTGTTCTTCGCTATCCTCAAAAGACTCTCCAGATCAAACTCCTACAACAACCCTGGTATTCTTCGCCCATCCTCAAAAGACTCTCCAGGTTAAGCTTCTACAGCCTTGGTGATCTTCGTCACTTCTGAAGACCCGCTGGATCAGGCTCTGCAGCTCCAGTGTCTTCATCAACATATCTCCCTAAAGCTCCAGCAGATATTTGCCAGAGCCTCAGCCCATCTATACTGCAGATATCTTACGAGTATAGAATCAGAGGACTCACGTGTTTTGTTCGTGACTAGAGATTGAACCTGCTATTTCTCAATGCTACAATATGTACACTGATATTTTTATGCGAGATTTTAGTGGTCACACAAAGTACTTGGTAGCATTTCGCAAAATACTTTCGCTCGTCCGCTATTTTAATTAATTTTTTTTTTATAAGGGGGTATGCTGGAATTTTTCTCCCAGAGGAGAACATGGGAAATCCGAGGTTTTAAAAATATTTCTAAATAGTGCTACATTGTTTTATAATAATCAATTCTTTCTTCCAATTAACGTTCTCTTTTCAATTCGACCCGTAGTGCCATGTTCCAAAGTGCCAATCGTTCCACCGTCTCTCACCACGTTGGCATCATGGGCCACTGTTGCATTGACGCACGCACTGTTCTTGATCAGGGCGGCCCTAAAGTCGCCATTAACTGGAGCTCGGCTTCATCATTGGCATTGTCCGCGTTGTTATCATCATCTATAGGCCCTCATAACTTGGATTAATGCTGAACAATGTAGACCCAGCAATTAGTGCTACAAAACCTTTCCTTGTATTATAAAAGATCTTTGGCAAACTTTGCCCAGAGGGCGACGAGACAAGTTCTCTAGATGTGATTGCTACCATTTGAGACTCCCATTCCCACGATATGTCGGGGTTCTGTGTTCGGTCACCAGAGACGGTTCTCAATGACTGCAGATACGATACCCTTCACTGTATCCTGCGTGTTATTTGCAGAACAGTCAGTATCTGATCAAAAAATAATAGAGAGAAGCTGAGTTTCATTAATTGTACCAGGGTGTGGTCCTTCAGACCGAGGGATAACAGCAATGGCTTCGGGGTTGCGGATTTACTGTCACCGAGAAATGTAATGAGATTTACTATGCATCGAATTCTATGTCCATCAGAACTAGAGCCGGAATGCACAAGCCAAGGACGGAAATAATCAGCTACTACCTTATGTTTTCGATCAGCTGACGGGCACAGGCCACCATCATCGGCTGTAAATAGAAAAAGCATTGCTCAATTAGGTAATGTAAGAGGAAATCTGATTCTAGTTCAGGTGAAATGGCTTACCTCATCCCGCTTCCCAAATACCACAGAAACGCTGAAAGTGGGTTCAACGGTGACACCTTCTTCCTTCCTAACATTCAGCACAAGCAATGCAACAGAAAAATCTAATCATTATCGTGGCTTCGAACATCCATCAGCCAAACTGAAAATAAAGCTGTAGATTACTTTTGATGGCTGGCACCTACATGTGGTCTTCTTCAATTTTATACAAAAATTTCTTATGATATCAACTAACTAAACAACTCTTTCAGCTTAAAACACTGACAACTAAAGGACCTCAAAACTTAAAACCGTCAACAATTCTTAAATTAGATTGTTTCCCAAATATTCATCAAGTTGAAACCAGCATAAAAGATGCATTGGAAACTAGTTCGAGTACATTGGAAACCCAATGAAGTCATATTCTGCATGACCCCTTTTCTTACAACTGGAAGATGGGTTTCTTTAACAATTTGCCGACACAAACTAGAAAGATCCAAACTCAAAAATCATTCAGTTCATTTTTTTTTTTTTTGGTAGACAAGGAAAGTAGCATTAGATAAGCATTCAGTGTTTAGGTTAATTTGTGCAGCACCGTAGGAAATGTCGATCAGTTGAAATCATCATAATATCTCGAGTATTATCTGGCATTCTTCAAATATCAGAATTTGATTGCAATTAATTAAGGAAAAATAAGAATATTGTACATGGAAGGACATAAACATGATACCTTGCATGAAGGATGGTCCCAAAAGCTCCTATCTGTGATGCAACTATCTGAAATAAACAAAACAACCCAAAAATTCGTGATCAAAGCAACAATCAAAATCAAACTGTTCGCAAGTCAAGAACAATGCAGAACATCCATCTCACCAAAAAATGATCATCATAACTGCAGAGAACCAATTCTGTTTTATGATCCTGAAACGGGAAAGAACACCTATTAGTTAAGAAAAAATATTCTGGAATACCAGTCACATCTGCTATAAGTATACAGCTAATAAAAATGAAGCAGACCAAATCGGACAAACCTTTCAATGCTTCCAATGGACTACTTTACCTCATAATTCCAACTCCATCCCCAGTAAGAAACAAAATAAGAAAAACATACACAGCAGAAGCATTCTATCAGTTTCTCAGTGCATAGGCATCAATACCGACAAGCAACAACTCAACTCAAGCCTTTAGCCCGCCACAGTGGTTTCAGCAATATGAATCATTTATTGTATCAAAGGTTAAATAGAGAAAGAGGAAAAGAACAAAAGCATAACCTTGATATCTAGTGCTAGGCTTCGGTGGACAACAGGGAATTGAGGGGCTGAACTGGACATCATACTTTCTTCAGATAAACAATCAAGTAATCTGATTAAGCGGTTAGATGGGAATGGGCCCAGGAAAATCTTCGTTTTTCAACAGACTAGGCATCAGCAAGCTTCAGCCACTCGTAATTCCCATAACTGCATTGCAACCATCAAAATCATCACAGTAAAAAACAAAATCCAATTTACTCGTGTCAAAGGATTACTCTGCTCACATGATATCAATGATAAGACCTAAAACTAGTTTCTTCTGAGGGATGAAGAGATTAAATTACGGGCCCCAATTCACGAAATATAATGCATTGAAATTGAAAAATTTGGGAATGGAGTGTATTGATTCAAGAGAGAATAGATTTCATCCCATTCCTTCCACCATTCTTCCCACAAAACACATCATAAGATTCACAAAACAATGAAGTGAAAGAAATAAAGTACACGGAACATCTCTAGTCTGAAATATTGCCTCAGAAAGCATCTGTTTCAGGCCCGAGATACACAATATGAATACCGAATATGACAATACTGACTACGTCGCACCATTGTGCTCAAGTATAATAACCAGATGTTCTCTGAATCCGAACTAAAACCAAGAGGCAGACTAAAGACCGTGCCGGAACTGACTACATCAGGCCTAAAAGGAAAGTACGGATTTGGAAGTAGCAGCTTAGCTTTTTGCTGTAAAGCAAAAATCGCGTTCGCAAGAAACACACGATGTCAAATCAAACGCTGCTTAACCGAACAGGAAAACAGACGATCGTCGGAGCCGATTACCGCAGGATAACGATCAAGGCGACGACGGAAACCAACCCTACATCGAACCACCACCTAGAGTCAACTCTAACTACAGCGAACGATTTGCCACTACCTCGGCCAGTCTATAGGTTGGCTGACGTCGCGTCGGAGCGGGTTGTCGACTGGGGCGGTTGCCGGCGCCGTCGGCGTTGTGACTTGTGAGGAAACAGGGGCGAGCGTCTTGGGGAAAACGTTTGTATAAAGTTCTTAAATTTTATTTTCTGACGGGGCTGAAATGAAACAAAATTATTCATTGAATTTGAGTTCAGTCGCATACAAACATGAGGCATGTGCCTTCATAACGTCAATTCGTAAATTATTTTACGAAAAAAGTTTTTACTATCAATATTTTTTAATTATGATATTTATAAAATAATTTCAAAATACCAATTTAAAAGTATTATTTTATAAAATATTTTCACAATTACATTGTGTTAAAACAAAACTCATACAAATCTTCTTATTGTTGTTGACAGCTAATTTTTAATCTTATTTGTGCAATAGTGCGTCAAATCATATCGTACTTTGTTATATCACGAGATTTTCAGATAGTAAAAAATATTTTGCAAGTGGGCATTTTCTAACATACTTTAGACACTTTAAATAGGTCCCATTATTACATAATTCATTGATTAACATCGGCACTAAACAAATTGTTTATCCATGAATTTAGGCAGTGGTTGAAAACAAGCTTTAATTATTATTTTAAAAATTTTGGGTATGATCACAACAACATGGTCATTTCCATTTATCATTTCGGTTCATGTTTATCTGATTGTCCCAGTGTCAAACTTTTTGATGAATGTACTTTTTGACTAATCGACCATTGGGTTCTATCATTAACATAAGTCGTTAGTTATGATTCGTCCTTTATTTATTTCTACCAAAAAAGTGTAGAATGACCCGGTCGTCGAATTACTCCAAATACCATCGATTGTATTATTTTTATTTCACAACCATGGACGTTCATTTGGATACATTAACTTGATTTTGTTTCCTCTAATATATTTTTACGCTTTCTCAATCCTCAACAATAGACCCGATCGTGGTGCTAGCCTTGGCTGCTACGATGCTCGCGGAGATGAACTGCCTGGAACAACCTGATTCTCCTCTGCACGGCGGCGTCCTTCTCCCTCTATGTGGCTTGCCTCTGCGGATGACTCGCTTGAACCGGAATCATCAGCAGCCTTGCCCTTACCTTGTCTGAGACAGGCATCACAGGTTGAGATTGTCGGGCTCAGCCGCCCGCCGGAGGCAAACCACAGGGTGGGGTCCTGGCACGAGTGGCACAGCAGGTTCCGTGTGTGTTTCGTGACAAGGGAGCTGGCAGAGTGAACCCTCGAGTCGCAGGACCAGCACAGGTGAGCCTCATCTGATTCGCAATACACGATTGCTGGTCCGCGGCAGAGCTCGCACCTCTTGGTCTTCGCTTTCCCCATGTTCCCTAGGCTTTTCTGTACCGGCTAGGCTCGTTTATATACTCATAGAGTGCAAGTTGCAATTTCTTTTTCATTTGTTGGCTGGAAAGGTTAAAAAGTGTGAGATGGATCGTTGCGTCACTACCATTTCGAGGAATGACTCCGATCGGAGCAACTTTCGTGGTCACGGGGAAGGTTCCACTACAAAAACTGTAACAGTGCCGTGCAGAAAATCCCTCCAACCGGCCATAGTTCACGAAACACTACCTATTAACTGCAACCTGGCACAAAGGGGCGACGATATCATCCTGAAGGGCTTCGACGTGACTCTTTAAAGTCCTTGAGCCAAAACACCGTAGGTAAGCTCTTAAAAAATTCAGATGTTAAGACCTGTCTTAACCGTCTGAATGACTTGTAGTCAGTTCGCTTGCTTTCGTACCTACAGAGTCAGATCTCCGTGAATGAGCCAAGATCATAGTCAGACCCTCACCACGGGAGGCTGCGAGAAATGTCAATAGGTGCAGAGGAAGATGAAGACTCTCATCTCCATCAAACTAAATACTCCTTTAATACTGGAATACAAAATTGTAGACAGCAGGATTCCAATTTGATGGTTCAAGAAAACGCTTAAAAGACCTTTCAAGAATTCCTCTCCCATTGCATCTTATTCTACTCAAAAATCAATACCAAAAACAAAGTGAGATCGTGATTCATAAACTACAAAAAAAAGGGATCGAATGGCATCCTTCCACAATAATTGCCAGGATTTGCTAGCGAAGAAAAAGCACAAAAGGCCAAATAATGGCTCCGTCCGTCTTTCGTACACACAAAAAATTTGGAGCTTGTTCGATTCTGCAAGATTAGGACACCGTTTCCCTGCACCGAAAAACCAGATGATTATCCTAACTATGAGTGGCCTTTAAAACTACAGATTCTGCAGGGACCGACTTTCATGGCTGATGCGGATATTGCTGTTGTCTTCATTGAGGGAACTAGAAGTGACCCAGGCTGTAGACGAGTATCCATGCAAGCTGAAATGACAGGACAGAATTTGCCAGCTGTGAGGAAACCAATTTGATGATTAGGGGATGTTAACACGATGGATGAAGCCTAATTACCAGAAAGAGAGTCACCGAAGCAAAAAGTCCTTCCTGGAGAAGTGCTCCGTGACCCCCAAATTCTTCTTCATCAACCTTTAGTATCACCGCGTAGTATCCATAAACGATCCCGGTGGATATAGCCAAAAACCTGTTAAAGAAGTTATGCACATCTTCTTAAATTTGAAGACAAATTGGTTTAGGCTGCTCTGAGATTATAATGTTGAATCAATTTCTCAACTTAATGTATCCAAAGCATGTGAATATGGCATGGCTCGTTCATAAGAAAAGAAGTTATCTCACGTAACAAAATTCAGGTGAAGGAGATATTCCAACTTACAAGACAAACCAGATCCCTCCAACCAAGGGTATTGCTCCCCACACTAATCCGCATAAGAGGCCCACAACTTGCCGTATCCAATGCAACATATCTCCTAATTGATCCTGTGACAATTTCAGCAAATAAACAGAACTAATGAAACAAGGAATTGGTAGCAAATGGAGGTATGTTCACATGAATTTCTCACAGGAGGCTCTGTTTAGAAGAAATCAGCAGGGAAGGACTGGAAAAAAATTGCAGTTACACATTTTACTCGATATTTGCTATCACAAATTTTCAAATTTTCCTCCAAAATTGCTTAACACCCTCAAAATCTCTCCAAGTCATCTTAAATCAACCAAACTCTCCCAAAGTAAAATAGACTGTAAAAGAAAACTACGGACATTTCTATTTTTCTCCCCTATTTCTGAATTCAATGAATAAATTCTGTGTCGAACTATGATGGTCAGTCTCTCCGGGTCATTTGACACAAAGCCAGCGGGGTGCAGATCACATCAAGGCTTCCTCACACAAATCCCAAAACATTAAGCTCCAGGCCTGGTGTCCGTAACAAAATCAAACATAAGAGATAACAGACATACAGGTTGGCCTTGTTGCACAGAACTTTTTCTTTCCTAAAATCATGCAGCTGATGCATGAACCATAGGAGGGATGGAAAAGCTCATTGCATCGGGTAAAATATTCATCCTAAATTTTCCGGTTCTACATTCCCAGTACTGTAAGGACTATGGTGTCCGGAACCTGACTTATCAGAAGAAGAAAAGGACGAAATCCTGAATCCTAGCATCACATCTGATCTGACGGCTCCAGAAGGCAAAATTGGGTTGGGTTTCTGTTTTGGGGGGGGGGGGGAGAGGTTGACCGGGTGACACATTCAATACATCAAGTGTCCAACTGTAAATAGTCAAAGAACGGATACTTGAATGAGGTGGAGACTTGTGAAAAGTTGAGCAGACTTAAAATAACGGTGGGACAAGGAGTGTCCACACTTCCTTCTTTCCTAAATAGTACATCAGGGAGCAGCCTAATCCATAACCAATAAACTGTTATATCAGGGCCAGCTACTAAGGAATATAACACAGGAAGACACCCTAAGAAGTTTGTGAGGACTCTTGCAGAGTGTATAGGCTAGACACTATGAGACTGAAAGACTCTGGTAGTGTCAATCAGGTAATGCTCTTAAAGGGGTGAACTGTTAACCTTTACTCAACAAATCTCCAACGGCATCCATACGGACCACCCAAAAAACAACATAACATAAATCAGAATGGCTTCACAAGCTTTTAATCACTACAACCCTGAACCAGAAAACAAAGACAGTTAACAACTGCCAAGGATTAACCTAAAGACCCTAAAACGCTTACGAATGCATCCCCCACCCCCCCCCCCCCCCCCCCCCCAACCCCCCCAAAAAAAAAATGCCAAGGTTAACAAATCCCAAGCCAGGAGATCATTCTCTTACTGAGGTATATATGCTTCTGAAGATGAGTATCCACGAAAACACTTTCAAAAGATAATACAGCTGAAGGAGTGCAAAGAAGAGGATGAAAACGGAGCACCGGGGAAGGAGTACAATGATGCAATTCCCAGGATATCAATGAATAGTTCTAGATTTCTTTTAACATAAACAGTTTTTCTGTAGAGGGGCATTATTACAGGATGGGATTCCCAGGTAACTCGACAAGGAGCTACCAGACGAAGATGCATGATCACAAAACACAAATATAAGTATTTTCCTAATGTCTGCTCACTTATAGTTATTCACAAGCTATCATGAACAAATAGAACCACCAAACAGAGAGTAATGCACATTTGGGTAGTGAAAAGAATAATATAACAACTAAGATATATAACAAACCAAAAACTGTCAAATACCCAGTAAATTAACCAGCATATCAGATAAACAATATATATGCAAGCATAGAGACAATTTCTTTCTAACAACAATCTAATGAAACTGCCGAGTCTTCTCAAACAGTAGTTTAGCAAAGGGATGACCCAAACAACTTTATAAGGCATGATAAAGCTAATAGATATTTCAAATCATTCTATATGGTGCAGATCTCCCACTGGATCACTTCCGTTCTTGCATCCCGATTCTATACTTACACCATCATGTAATTTAGTCTGGCTCTTCTATTTGCACACGGAGTTTTGAACCAAGCACTTAAACCTCGCTTTATAGGTAAATGCCAACACCGGTACTCAACTGCATAGTCTAGCAAATACACGGCAATTGTGTCTGGTCATACTCGTGTTCATACCAAAATCATCTTCCAATGCTTTAACCTTGAAGGTACTACAGAAAAATGACCCAATAATAACAAATGAGTTAGGAGTGTCTCCATATATGCTAATGCTTCACTATCCATAAGGCTGCATAGTCATTCTCAACCGATCCCGAGTTATACGTGACTTTTTCAATAGGAAAATTCAAAAGAACTAAAAAGAAAAAAAAAAACCCAAAAACAAGCAATCAACTTTGGCCCCCTCCCCACCTTTAAGCCCCCCCTCCCAAAAAAAAAAAAAAAAACTTCAAACACTTCTTCCGAAAACACAAGCCCGTGTACTCCCCCAAAACCTACGTACGTGTCCATTACAAGCATAAATTCACATTAATTACAAAACACCGCCAGCCTGATCCTGTTGCAAACATTCGACCAAACCAACGAATAGGAATCCGAATGCGAACCCAACCCACGATCACACAAAAAATCCGAAAGGAGAAACGGATCCAGAAAGATCCCAAAAAATCCACCGATCATTAACCTTGTCCCAGGGGATATCTGGATCCATAAATCTCTTGAGCTTGAAAGGGCTTGCATGATCCTTCTGGTCGTCCTGCTGCTGCTGATGCTGCTGCAGCTGCTGCTTCTTCTTCTTCGCCTTACTCGATTTCTCATCCACCTTCATCATGGCTTCCCCAAACCCCCTCAGTCTTCCGATTACCGTAACCCAATTGGGATTATTTCTCTGAGCCACCCAGTGGATGAATCGAGTTTCTGACTCCGATTTGGGGACAGAATTGAATTGGGATTCCTGCCGATCGGCCAGTCCATCCACCTTAAAATATATTAATATTCTGAAAATGAAAATAAAACCCATGCGAAAAATAATTATTAAAACTAACCAATTAAAAAAAGAGCCGTGATCAGTAACCCGTGGATGATCCCAGTCAAAGAACATTTCTCGCTGACGTTGTAAAAATATTTTACAAAATAAATGAAACATTAATTTAAATATTTTAAAATATTAAATTTTTTTAGACGATTGGTTTTTCATCTCGAATTTATTTTACCTGAGTTATTTCGAGTTCGCAAAAGAGACAATCCTCCCCCTTTTTCATATTCAATAAATTTAAAAATTGATTTATTTGAAAAAAAAAATTAATTCGTGGCCGATCACGAAATTACTTACGAACGGGTTTCGTGTGCCGTCGCTTTATTTCTCGTGGGCTTTATATACGCAAATCTATATGCACCCGATTCCTCCGATACCAACGCGTTTGTCCTCGTTCATTTTCCCCGTCTCTCTCTCCTCTCTCTATTTTCCCCCTTTTTTCCTTCCTAGCCGTCCACAACCCCTCGCCTTCGACTCCCGTCCCCTCCTGCTCCGCCACCTCTTCCGTCCCCTCACCGACCTCCGACAGCGCCGTACTCATCCGCCGGGCAACGCGTTCGTCCTTCCTTTCTCGGTCATTTAGGTCGACGACTTTTCGTACGTCTCGGTTACGTCTTTCCTCGGCTCTGTCCAGCCGAAAGAGCACGCGCGACCTCGGTTGGGACGATCCACAGGTAGCTTCGTTTGCTGACGTTGTTATGACGTCAGGTCTTGGATTTGTTTGCGTTGAGTTAGGGTTTGGTTGGCTTGTTTCCAGGATGTCTGCTGCGAGTAATCTGTGCATGTAATGCGCTGTAGTTGTTGCCGTTGTTTAGAGTCAGACTGCAGGCATGTTCTCTATGTCAGGGGTGGACGTGCATTTGTGGATTGGAATGGTTGTTACGTGCATTTGTGGATTGGTTCATTTGTCGATCGCTGCTTTCGGAAGTGCATTTGTTGATTGCTGCGGTAGGTGTCCATTTGTTGGTTGCTGTGGTTGGACATGCTTTTGTGTATTGTTGCTTTGGAACTTGCATTCGCGAGATGCTGCTTTTGAATTCCTCACATGTTTTCCTTCTATATCATGTCCTTTTCTTCTGAAGCTATGTGTATTGTGACCTATCTGATTGTAGAATCTGTTGAAATGACATCTGTGGGGAATGTTAACCTTATTTTAACCGGATTAGGATTAGTTCCATCTTTTGCAGCTTTGGAATATATAGTGTATTGTGCTGGTTCTTTTAGCCAAAGGAAATTTCCATATCACCTGTTTATATGCTTTGCAAGAGTTTTGTTGCACGTACACGTATGTGCTGACACAATGAAAATTGTTTGCTTACCATTTTTCCTTTATCTCTTTCATGAACAGTATGCAATAAGAAACCTCGTTTTATCGTCCGTAGGCGGTTTTATTTATGTGATGATTTTCTCAGTTGTAAATTTTTGATTTGCTGCTTCTTTGTTGCTGGATAATTTTAGCGTCCAAAATGGCTGCCACTGCAACAATGTCTGGACCACGCTATGCACCCGAAGATCCAACTCTTCCAAAACCTTGGAGAAGTCTTGTTGATGGGAATACTGGTTATCTGTACTTTTGGAATCCGGAGACAAATGTCACCCAATATGAGAGGCCTACTGGATCATTATCAATTCCAATAGGCTCTGCTGTTCATGTTGAACCTTCGATCACACAAGTGCCTGGTGACAGTTCCGATGATAGGTACAACAGGAGCAGTAAATCTGACTATGGACTCAGAGGAAGTGAGGTATATATTCCTAATATTGTTGTTTTCCACTCCTTGCAATATATTTAATTGAGGCCTCCTTTTTCTAAAGAAGATTTTCTGCCCTTGTGACTGATTAGAGGGCCTTTGAAACTTCGTTTGATCATCCTGATGTTCATTGCGATACCGAGTTAGACAAAAGCTTCCCATTTCTCTTTGTCCCTAGGCATCCTGGTTGTGCTGTGAGCTATTTTTCTATTAATATAGGAGTATCTTTTGTATGGTGATTAATATCTTCTCCCACTGAGATAGCTCAGGCAACCTTATTTGCCTTGTCTGTTGTTTCTTTTTTTTTTCAGAATCCTCCTTTGCTAACTTTTGTTTTCCCTTGGTCAATATTCTTCCATTCATGTACATTGTAGAACAAAGATGTGATGTTGAGTTCTCAAAATGCTCCCCAAGTATCAGCCAAGGAACCAGGGAACACTATATCAACTGAAGCTTACCGTCGCCGACATGAGATCACAGTCTTGGTGAGTATTTTCCTTCTGATTGTGTTTACTTGAGTTATCTACTGCATGATTATACTATCTTGGAGTACTGCTAAGATATATTCTATACTAAAAAACATGGAATTGCTTGAATTAAAAGAATTGCTTTTAATCAAATACTAAACACGCACGCAAGTATTACTGTGTGCAGAAAGATATTTATATCGTTGTGCCTTCTCTGTTGGCTTTGGATGAGTTCTCTTTGTTTAGTATTTTCATCATCAGGCTATTTTTGTTTTGGTTTCGTAAGACTCAACTTAATCTCACACGACTTTGCCTTTGTATATTCACCATAGGGAGGTGATGTCCCTGCTCCTTTTACATCATTTGAAACTGCCGGCTTCCTTTCAGAGATTGTCGGAGAGGTAAAATCTTGTTTTGTTTTCCAGACGGTTAGAAAGATAGGTATAACCTTTATTCCATGTGACTTTGTACTTCCTAGATAAGATGCATGTAAGTTTTGTAGCCACGTGAAGCATATGGGATATTATTCTGGAGTCTTAAAAGCCGTAATTTCTAAACATTTTCAAGGACTGCTTTGATATCTAAACATTTCAAAAAACCAAGGAATCAATGAAGTCCATTTCACATTGGATGTGGTCAATTTTGTTGACATAACTATTGACTTGTTGAAACTTTGCTGTGGTAGCATATATTATAGTCACCACTCAATTTGTTGCAAAACATTTGCAAAATGGACTGGCTAAATCTATCAAGGATTTGATTGTTGGTTTCCAAAACACTATGACTAAATTGAATGATGGAAACTTCTGGAACTTGAGTATGTTTTTTGAAACAAAATGCGCGTCCTATGACCCTTTTTCCTAAAATTATCCACCTATCAGATATGTTAATTTTTGTGCTATATACTTTGTCTCAGGTGCGATATTTGCTCCTGGGAGGAGCTAATGTCGTACGATCTGCTGCCCTTCCATGGGGGGTGGCATTTTTACTGGGATGCCCTTTAACCGTTGGATAAACTTTAATGGGAGGGCTTTCAAATCCTAGGTTCCCATTTGGGGACTTAAGCTGATGATTGTTCAGTTCAGTCTGCTGCTCAGTCCTAGCAGAAGAAGTGGCTTCCCTCCAGTTCAGGCTTGCACGAGCAAGCACTGGTAGCCGCAGACGGGATGATGCTTCTTCTGGCTTTAAGCAGCTGATTTTTAAGTTGAAAAATGCAAGTAATTAATTATTAGCCATCCACTCTTCTCATTGGGCTGGCTACTTCATACATTTTTTAGGTACTCAAAGCTGGGTTTTCTGCCCCGACACCCATCCAGGCACAATCCTGGCCGATTGCCCTCCAAGGTCGTGATATTGTGGCTGTTGCTAAAACTGGATCTGGGAAGACTTTGGGTTACCTCATTCCAGGGTTTATTCGTCTTAAGAATTGCCGCAATGATCCCCGAATGGGTCCAACCGTGCTTGTGTTATCTCCGACCCGGGAGTTGGCCACACAAATACAAGATGAGGTGGTGAAGTTTGGAAAATCATCAAGAATTTCTTGCACGGTGCGCTAACCTCTGAATTCTACTTTTTGAATTGTCTCCATTACTTCCAGTTTTCTATCTAGTAAGCGTTTTGATAATATTTATGCTTGAATTATCTTGGTTCACTAGTTTGCATTAAGATATGAGTATTTTGCCCGGTCAGTTGTGGCTTTTACCATAAATTTTATAATGATGTATTCTGCATTCAAATTTTAGCAGAACACTAAAAGTTGTTGAACTTCCTCCCATCCACAAGTTAATAAAAAGCTAGCAAGACCGGAGGACTGTAGAATATTGTTGAGTCTTTGTCTGTATGCTTAACATATATATAATTTTTTTTGTTCTTGGAGCTACAGTGCTTATATGGGGGAGCACCAAAAGGTCCTCAGTTGAGGGATCTTGATAGAGGAGTGGACATTGTTGTTGCGACTCCTGGACGTCTGAATGACATTTTGGAGATGAGGAGAGTCAGCCTTAGTCAAGTCTCATACCTCGTACTCGACGAAGCTGATCGAATGCTGGATATGGGTTTTGAGCCTCAAATTAGGAAGATTGTGAAGGAAGTTCCAGCAAGAAGGCAGACCCTGATGTTCACTGCAACATGGCCGAAGGAGGTTCGAAAAATCGCAGCAGACCTTCTGGTCAAGCCTGTCCAGGTTAACATCGGAAATGTTGATGAGCTGGTTGCAAACAAATCCATTGCTCAGGTCTGATGCTGATTTCCGTGTTAAAATAATTATGTGATCATTCATATCTTTTGTTTAGTTAATAACATTTTCTCCTTTCTTTAAGGCGCTTGATGCTTTTGCAAACTTATGCTATGTCACTGCAGCATGTTGAATGCTTGGCCCCAATGGAGAAGCATCGACGGTTGGAGCAGATTCTTCGCTCGCAAGAACCAGGATCTAAAATTATCATCTTTTGTTCAACTAAAAAGATGTGTGATCAACTAGCCCGGAATCTTTCTCGCCCATTTGGAGCTGCTGCCATTCATGGAGACAAGTCACAAAGCGAAAGGGATCAGGTCTTGAACAATTTCCGCACAGGAAGGTGCCCGATTCTTGTAGCAACTGATGTTGCAGCTCGAGGATTAGACATTAAAGATATAAGGTTTGTTCCCTATATAAGATTATTGTCTCTCTGATGTCTTCTTTTTGGATTCTAGTGAATAGATAGCGAACGTATTCTTGTTACATCATTCTTCTTTGGCTTGCTTTATAAAAATGTGTAAATGAACACAGCTTTTGAAATGGTGTCTGGCAATCTCATTTTTCATATCAACAGGGTCGTCATCAACTACGACTTTCCAAATGGGGTGGAGGATTATGTCCACAGAATTGGAAGAACTGGGAGGGCAGGAGCTAGTGGAGAAGCATTCACCTTTTTTGGAGAGCAAGATGCTAAATATGCCTCGGAGCTTATAAAAGTTCTGGAAGGAGCAAACCAGCGTGTCCCATCAGAAATTCGGGATATGGCTTCTCGTGGGGGTGGAGGGATGAATAGGTTCAGACGGTGGGGCTCCGACCAAGGTGGCAGGGATGGAGGCCGTGGCGGACGTGGAGATTATGGTTATGGAGGAAGGGATGGTTCACGCGACAGGTATTAAAATTTTTATTTCATTCCAAGGGGCCTGTGGTCTGATATCTCCCTTGGTCTATGTTCCTAATCTTTCCGGTTTCAAATAATAGTGGTGGCCGAGGAGGTTACCAAAATGGCTATGAGAGAGGACGTGGTAGGAGCCCGGCCAAGCCCAGCTGGAGCGACCGTGGTAGTCGCGACCGCAGCCGCAGTCCCGGCAGGTTTGATCAAGGACTGAGAAGATCCCCGGTCCGTAGCTTTCACCAAGTCATGATGGAAAGAAGCCAATCTCAGAATCAATGAGAGTAGACGGCGGCAAGGGAGGAGGCTTGGGGAAACCACCAAACCCTTGATTCGGAGAATGATGACGAAAGAAAGATAAGCGTAGACTGAAGTGAAATGTGAAAGATGATTATTTAGTATGAAGATCGGTTATGTGTCCACAGATCTGAAGTAGGGAAAGGGGTAGGGGAGGGTGCTAACGAACGTTATTGGTACCTTTTTGGCAATTCCGTGAACTTGATAATTTGGTTGGTCCGATGTTGAAGCTTTATTGGTTCGATAAGTAGGGACGTAGATTTGGCTAGGGAGAAAAATACCGAAATCATGGGGAAGGGGTGGGATGGGTGGGTGGGGGGGGGGGGGGCGGGGGCGGGGGGAGTGGTTTGTTGACTTTTATGGCACTCACGCAATAGCGGGGACTGTTTTCTCTCATATTTTGCTGAATGTGATGGTGGTGCTGGGGCCAAAGGTTTGTCTCAGTTTTCTTTCTTGTGACCGGACTTTGGTTAGACCGAAACGGAGCACTTTTTGACTGCACTTCTTGCCTATCACTCCAAAATTAGTGATTGCAGAGTAGAAATTAGAATTGTTTTTTTAAATAATAATGAATTTATAATAAAAATATCCTTGAGTAGTGATTTCAGATTTAAGACTTTGCTCAATTAGTTATTCGGTACAAAAGATCTCATCTCTGTTTTTGACTTCTTATTGGAGTTTTGTACGGAAATATCGTTTGTTTTGGTCGAAATTTTAAACGTATCCGATTTACTATTTTTAGGTGCGTTTTGAAAACTCGTCTTTTAAATTAAAAAAAGACAAGTATTTAAAATTCATCATTGAAGTATTAGGAGGGGGCGAGTTTTGAAAACTCGCTCTCCGTATCTTTCTTTTTTTTTTTGGAAAAAAAAAAGGAAAGAAGGGAGGGTTGAGGGGGAAGGGGGAAAGAGAAAAGAAAGTAAGGGAGAGAGGGGGCTGAGGAAGCAGGGAGAGAGGGGAAGAGGGGAAAGAGAGAGGTGCGGGAAAAAGGGAAGGGGAGGAGAGAGGGGAAGGGGAAAGAGAGAGGTGCGGGAGAAAGGAATATGGAGGGCGGGTTTTGAAAACCTGCTCTCTTGCCTAATACTTCGATGGCGGATTTTGAAAACCCTCTTCTTTGTAAATTGGAAGACGCCTCGCTGAGCCGTGATCTGAGAACGCTTTCAAGCGTACAACCAAGCTACGATAAAGGAAAGGACACGAGGGAAGCTCGGAGGAGATGGTTGAGATACGCTGTGCATGCCTCTTACAAAATAGGAGGGAGATCGTGCACATGATCTAAGAAGATCCCGAACCTGCTAATTAACCGCAACCAAAAAGTCTTGGGCTATAAAATGATCGCAATAGACAACAACAAAAAAAAAAAGAATAACTCAAAACACAGACTCAAAGTTTTTTATCCTTTACTTTTTACTTTTACCTTCCAGGGTGAGCCACCGGCCCTTGGCCTCCTTCCACCATCAGGGTGAGCCTGTGGCCCTTGACACCAAAATTCCACTTCACTCCACTGTTAGGGTGAGTCTCCGGCCCTGGACGATTAAAATCCCACATCACTCCACCGTCAGGGTGAGCCTCCGGCCCTCGACGATTAAAATCCCGCATTACTCCACCGTCAGGGTGAGCTTCCGGCCCTTGATGATCAAATCCCCCCTTCGTCCTACCACTACGGTGAGCCTCGGGCGCTTAGTGTCCACACCCATCACCACCTTCGACCTCATCCGTTCCACAAGGAGAATTCTACGAAAGTAGTTTGCCTCGACCGCCTCTCGTCCGCCTCCGACCGTCATGAATCGTCATCAGACCTTTCTTGTTGTTTTTCCGTTCGAGTCATGTCTGTAAGTATAACGCTATAAGCTCAGTATCGTCGTATTAAATTCCGATATTGTGTTTTTCTTATTGTATTTGTATTCATTCACTTCACGGTGTACAATACCAAATGCTGTAAATTCAGTATTTTCACTTTAACGGCGACCACATTTGACTATAAAATTTGACATGTCTTGCGGTGAATAACTTTTCCGCGCCAACACATTTTTGGCGACCACAGTGTGTCAAAAAATGAAAATCTACAAAGAACCTTTAAAAAATGGTTCATACTAGGAGTGCAAATGAAAGTCCTAAGGATCCCAAAGAAGTGGATCCGAAGGAAATGGATCCCAAAGAGGTGGATCCCTCTGAGGATCAAAGGTAGGATCAGGAGGTGCCTCCTATAGGGCCCACTGATAATCCTAGGCGAGAATATTCGTCTGATGCCTTTATAGGTAGACAAGAATTTAGTGACGTTGTGATTAGACTAAGATTAAATATGGCTGAAAATCATAGAGAAATGTAAGTATGAATGGATCAAAAGGTCCAAGAAATATCAGATGCCTTTAACTCCCTTAAGGATGATAAGCCTAAAGAAAAGGATACCGTAAAGGAAAAGCCCTTTATGGAAGACGCTAGAGCTGCTGGAAAACAAAAAGTTGATAGTGGGAGCCCGCCTAAGGAGCAGGTCGATCCACGTTCTAGGGTTTCTAACGAGGTTGGCGTAGGTAGCTCGAGAAGCCCAGTACCTATTGAGAATGTCAATGTCAGCTCGAGAAGTCCAATGCTTGACAAGAATGTGAATGTAAAACCTACAATTGTAGATTTAGAGCAAAATACTTATCTAGTTTATTTTCCTGTAAGTTAACAAAAAGAAAATGAGAGTTTTTACTACATGCCTAGGGAAAATGAACCCAGCTTGAAAACTAATTCTAATCCCATTATCAACTTGAGTGGACAGATCGCTCGAGTTGTAGCCCAAATGGTGCTAGGTGCAAGGACCGAAGATGTGCGCTTGTGTAGGAGTCCAATTCCTGATTATATAGAACAAAGGATAGAGATACCTCGAGGGTATAAGATCCCTAGGTTTACCTTGTTCTAAGGGGAGGATGAAATGACTCATGTAGAGCATGTAGCTAGGTTTACTTATCAAATGGGAGAAATGTCGAGTAATGACTTGTTCAAACTAAAATTGTTCCGTAATTCTCTGAAGGGAGATGCTTTTAGTTGGTATTCGAAGCTTCTCCCGAATTCAATATCGAGTTGGATCGAGCTGCAGACCCAGTTTCTAAAAGCATTTGATAAGCTAGATTCAGTGGTTACTATAGGAGAAATCTTGAAAATGAAACAACTTCTTGGTGAAAGTCCTTCTTTGTTCCTAAAAAGTTGAGGAAGAACTTGTTAAAGTGTACAACAATTTTGGCTGAAAGAGATCTGCTCAAGATTGCACAAATTGCTTTGACTTTAGCAATAAGGACGAAACTTAAGGGAGGACGTTTTCGAGACTTCTATGAACTCTCGAGATAAGCCACTGAGTACCACAACTTTTTATTAGAAGAGTTTCTTTTCACGAGAAATTGTCAGGCCGAGTGGGCAGAAATCGATTTGGCCGAATTTGTGAAAAGAGAGTCAACTGTTTGTGACCCTCTAGTAAAGAAGAATTCTAAGGCTCGAGCCTCTCTAAAATCTGAAGAGGAGAGAAAATTCTCTTTTGACGTAGAGCAAATAGATCAGATCTTTGATTGGCTGTACCAAAAAGTGCGTATAAAGCTCAGACCTGGTTATAAGTTACCACAGAATGATTGAGAGAAGCGAAAAAATCATTGCAATTGGCATGAGACATTCACCCACTCGACTCAAGAGTGTGTGCATTTTAAGAATTTGATCCAGGACTTAATTGAGTCAAAGGAATTAAAGTTTGCTGAAATGAATGAGTCGAGTGCAATAGATGATCCAGGTGATGAGTTGCCCGGCTCGAGAAATCCAAGAGGAGCATTGCCACTGGCATATGAACGCTTCCCGTACCACAGACAAGTATCACAACTTTCGTAGGTATCTGCAGATCAACAAGGAAAGCATGTGGTATGATCTAACACAACTCGAGAAGGTGGTTATGGGAATGGGACCGTCATACTCCCGCTTCGCCCAGAGGCAACCGGCGGGTAGTTCTTCATCTAGATCGGCAGGCCGTGAACCTCGACCAAAACAGGTCGAGGGAGGAGAACAAGCGAATAGGCCTCTTGTGCATGAGCGTTTGAACGGTCGAGGCATGATTAGACGAACTGCTCAAGGAAAGTCCAAACTTGAGAAGCCTGATAGCCCTGATCTAGTGTCGGTAAAAAATGAAAAGGCTGTACTAGGGGAAAAAGGGAAGGAGATGCTTCAGATCAATCCAAAACTGATGCAAGAAGGCCCGCAGATTGCCCGCTTTCTTGAGGAGGAGATGCTCCGTGACAAGTGCAAACTAATCGCCTCGAACAGATTTCTCATTCCACAGATGTGCACTAAATGCTGCGTGGTGTACTTCCTGAAATTTGTTCAGATGTCGACAAATAAAGAGATCGAGATCAAACTCAAGAATGAGAACAAGTAATTTCACCATCAACTTTATCGATACTGCGATGCCTGTAACTAACATGCAGGAAGTTCGGGGATACGACCCCGTAAAAAGAGATTTTGTTTACGTCAAACGCCCTGTTAAAAGTTTCGGGCAAATTGTAGGAGAGTCCTCGAGGGATCCACAATCAGAGTGGCATCGAGTCTACAGCTCGCAAGAGAATCCTAAGACGGACTCAAAGGGAAGCTAAGAAAAGCCGAAGCGTTTCACCAAAAGAAACGGACAAAATTCGAGAGAGGACACCACAAGTAGAAGACGAAGCAGGAGGCACTGCCTATGATGATCACATCGATTACACACCTCTATGAGAGGGAACTCTCGAGGAACATCAGGAGGACGAAGATCCTATGGTGGTCTCTTGTAATACGGTTGAGCTGCCTATCTACTTCTCGAGGGAAGGTAAGAAGGAAAAGCTCGCTAATGATGTAAGATGTAAAGCCTCTAAAGCAAGTGCAAGGTTCCCGAGAGGGTCCCCACTCTATTGGTTTCAAAAACCTACCTCCACGATGAGGCAACAGATCCATTCCATGTTCATCACAGCGGAATTCGATGGAGTAAGAGTGAACAAAGTGCGGGTAGACAACGGAGCCACAGTTAACATCCTTCTCGAAACTTTCCTAATGATGGGCAAAGAAAGATGGCAATTAACGGATACGAGGATGGCAATCACCGCTTTCAACGGAAGGAAATCCAAGTGCATGTGAGTATTCTCAGTTAATCTCCGAGTCGGAAGATACGATATGGAGACCTCTTTCTTTGTGCTAGACATCACGTCAGCTTTTAACGCTTTCCTGGGTCGAGACTAGTTGCGTAAAGCTGCTGCTATACCGTCGACTCTACATAAGGAGTTGATGATATGGCTTGATGATGAGATAGAGCTCGTACGAGCTGAAAAACTTTTGTTCTTGTGAAATTAAGCCTCTATGTTCAAGTGCATAACCCGAGGAAAAGAAACTAGAGAAGGAGGTCGATTAGGGAGACAAGTCGTTGAAGCTAGAGGTTGAGAATGTTGTCATTCACCAATCTGAGGTCCCGAGAGTGGAACCACCCATAGTCCCGAGCGGCTGGGGAAGTGATGAGGACGATGATACCCCTCGAGAGAGAGGCTTTGCCCCTCTGTTTAGCTTCGTCATAGAGGGATCAGACGATGAAGAGCTCATGAACAACCCAGGCATGCTATGCCTGAAGAAGGAATACCCATCACTTGGTTTGGTGAAAGACCCCGAGACATGCCAGAAAGAGATATCGTGCTGACTCAAGCTGGAATCAGAGTCGGTGGTACGGAATTCACTGATGTGGAGTATCGTGCCAGGCAAGCAGCTCGAGAACAAGGTAACAATGCTGAAACCGTCCAACCGCAAAGTGCTGGTACGAAAACTTCTCGAAAACAAAATAATAGCGCGGAGTTGGGGCCCGATAGACTCCTGCGTGAAGGCACATATGAAGATTGAGGAAGGCGAGGAAATGGTTGATGTGTACCAAGAAACACATCCATTTATTCTTTCTGATTTTTAAAAAGTGCGGTGTATCGCACCAGCATTTTCTTCACTTAATTCTAGGCCATCGTTAGGTGTTTGTTCTTCGCAACTCGACGGCTATAGTCGAAAGACTTTATTTTCAACTTCAGATCCATTGATCAGTGTCAACCTTGGTTCTGATGAAAATCCTCGTCTTACCTACATGAGCGCAATCCTAGATAATGAATTGTCGGTATCTATGAAAGAACTCTTAAATGAGTTCCGAGATTGTTTCGCTTGGAATTATACGGAGATGCTAGGACTTGATAGGCGTTTAGTAGAACATAAACTCCCCATTCGAGAAAATTTCAAAACCTATGCAACAAGCTCTCGAAGGATGGTTGGCGAGGTAAGCAATCTTGTGTATGAAGAAGTAAGAAAACTTTTTCAGGAAGGTTATATCAGAACGTCTAGGTACACGGAATGGATCTCGAGTATTGTACCCGTAGTAAAGAAAAACGGTAAGATCCGAGTTTGTATAGATTTTCGAGACCTGAGTAAGGCAACCCCAAAAGGATGAATATCCTATGCCAATAGCCGACGAATTAATTGAAAAAACGGCAGGAAACGTCATTTTGTCATTCATTGATGGTTATTCAGGATATAATCAAATCTTCATCGCAGAGGAATACGTGTATAAAATAGCCTTTAGATGTCCAATTGGCATATTCGAATGGGATGCCATTCGGTTTAAAGAATGCCGGGGCCACATATTAAAGAGCTATGAATGCAATTTTCGACCCTTTGATAGGAAAGACTGTAGAGGTTTACATCGATGACATAGTAGTAAAGTCAAGAGAGAAACATCTGCATGTCGAGGACCTTCGAGCGGCATTTCTTCAGACGAGAAAATATCATTTGAAGTGGAATCCTTTGAAATGTGCGTTCGGAGTAGAAGCCAGGCAATTCCTTGGATTTTTAGTGCACTAGAGAGGTATCCAGATTGATCCGGAAAAATTAAGGTTATATAAGAATTGCAGCCCCCCGAAGAACAAAAAGGAGTTACAAGTTTTCCTCAGGCGAGTGAATTACCTGCGAATGTTCATCGGGAATCTGGCCGGAAAGGTGGAAGCTTTCTCCACACTCTTGAGAGGGAAGAATAAGTACACTTGGACGGAGGAACATGATTAGGCCTTCGAGAATATCAAGAGTTACTTGATGAAACCCCTAGTTCTGACTTCCCCTAAACTTGGGAAACCTTTCGTCCTATATGTGGCTACCACTGCTACCACAGTAGGTGCATTGTTGGCACAAGAGGACGAACAGAAGAAAGAAAGAGCTGTATTTTATTTATCTCGACTTCTGAACCCTGCCGAAAGAAGATATACAGCTTTAGAAAGGCTGTGCCTCTCAGTATACTATGCGGTGACAAAGCTAAGACACCACATAGAAATAGTGAAGTCCATGTAGTCTCGAAAGCCCAAGTCCTAAGAACATTTTTTGAGAGTCCCCTGCTTACCGGAAGAGTCAGCAAGTGGAGCTTAGTACTTTCGACATATGGTCTAAAGTTCAAGCCTTAAAAAGCGGTTAAAGGGTAAGTTCTAGCCGATTTCTTAGCAGAATACTCGAGCGAAGCCTCGATAGATAAGGAAGAGCGAAGAATCGCAAGAACCTTGGGAGGCCTGGTTTGACGGATCCTCAACAAGGTCTAAAGCTGGAATTGGCGTTGTAATAAAGTCGCCAACCGGCTTCGAATCTAAGTTAGCTTTTAAATTGATCAAACACACGACCAACAACGCTACAGAGTATAATGCGCTCATTGTAGCATTACAAACTCTACTCGCGAGCGGTGCAAAGGTTGCAGTAATTAAGGGTGACTCACAACTGGTAGTAAACCAGGTAAATGGGTTAAGTCTCTGTCATACTCAAGAGTTGAGAAGGTATTTAACTCTAACCGAAAAGTTAATCAAAGAATTCCAACTAGTTGCTCTCGAGCACAAACTCACTAGCCCAATTAGCGTCAGGGTACAAGTCAAATGACGCTGTACGAAAAGAGATAGGCGGGATAGTCCTCGAGATCAGTCCGTTCATCACCGAACAGAAAGAAAATGATTCCACCCCTATTTGCAAGACAGACATCATTAAGGCGGACGGAGATTGACGATCACTGTACATTGAGTTCTCAGGGAATTGAAAGAAAGATCAAATTACCAGCAAGACAGTATGTACTCCTAGACGATCTTCTCTACAGAAAGACTAAAGAAGGGGTACTGTTGAGATGCGTCGATCTCGACGAGGCAACGCTGATCATGTTGGAGACCCACGAAGGTCTGTGTGGAACTCATCATTCAGGAGTAAAGATGTATTGGATGATCCAAATACATGGATTCTATTGGCCGTCCATAAAAAAGAATTGCATCGAAATTGCTAAAGGTTGCAGGAAGTGCCAAAAGTTTGGACCTATAACTCGAGCTCTTGCCATGGAGTTGAGTCTGGTAACTCAGCGATGGTCTTTCAAGTCTTGGGCCCTAGACATAATCGGGGAAATCAGACCCCACTCGAGTAAAGGAGACGCCTACATATTGGTAGCTACAGATTATTTTACTAAGTGGGTAAAGGCCAAAGCTTATAAAAGAATAGACCAAAAGAAATTATTGAGTTCATTAAGACGAATATTATCTTTTGTTTTGGACTTCCACACAACATAGTAGTGGATAATGAAACTGAATTTAACGGAGAACAAATGCAGGAGTTCTCGAGAGAGTTCGGATTCATCATTAACAATTCCACTCCTTATTATCCGCAGTCGAATGGACAGGCAGAGTCCACCAACAAACTCATAAAGAACGTCGTCCAGAAGATGATCGAGGATAACTTCCGGAGGTGGCATGAGGTGCTTCTCGAGACGCTATGGGGTTTAAGGGTCACTAAAAGGGATAACACTGGAGAAGCTCCATATAACTTAGTATACGGTTAAGAAGCTATTGTCCATATCAAGATAAAATACAAGTCCTTTCGAGTAAATCAGGCAGACCAAATGAGGAATCGAGAGGAAGAAGTCTCTCAAGATAGCAAGTGTTTGGAGGAGTTGTGCATGAAAGTAGCAAATAGGATGAAAGCACAGAAGAAGCGAATGATGCGGCATTACAATAAGAAAGTCCATTCTAAAGGCTTCAAAGAAGGAGAATTAGTATGGAAGATGGTTCTCCCCATCGGTGGTCGAGACTACTTTCTTGGGAAATGGTCACCTAACTGGGAAGGTCCGTTCAGAGTCAAGGAAGCTTTCCCAAGAACACATATCGTTTGGCAAGTTTCGAAGGACGTTCTCATGAATTAAAGATTAATGGAAAATATTTTAAGTCTTACAAACCATCCATCTGGGAAACCCATAAAGAGACTTTAAAAAAGAGGTTCCCGCGTTTATGGTTACAACTAGAATAGGAAGACTTTTCTTGGAAATAAAATATATTACATTGGTATAGTTCATGAGAAAATAAAATACATTTCTTCGAGCAGTTTTTCTTCTACCGAGAGATCCAACCATTGGACCGAGTTCTACCGGCCCCCAGGGTGGGAAGAGAAAGAGGTGCATAAATCCTCCACCGACCAGGTTGCCTGTCACGACAACTCCCTGATGCACAGTACTTGTCTCAATTTCCTCTTCAGAGTTTGGAAAGAGGAGACAAGCTGGGCCTCCACCAGAGTTATCCACGACACCCACATGATCAGACTTGGATGCCCCCGGCTCATGGGTCCAACTAACTCCAAAGTAAAAAAGACCTTTAGTAAGGGTATCGATAAAAAAAGTTGGAAACCTCGTAGCTTACAAGAGCCATGCGCTACAGGTGTGCAACATGACTGCCTGAGGTTGTGGACCTAGGCTTTCGAGGAGCGTGAGGTTGTGAACTTAGGCTTTGAAATCTCGAGAAAGTGTTGGAGGAGGAAGAAGAACAGCATCACCGCAAGACATGTTTGGTATGGTTTGGTGAACCCTCACGAAAGGAGGACGATGCTATTTATAGCAGGAAATAAGGGTGAAACCAGAGCGACGGTTCATCTTGAGAATCTTATATTTTGGGAATCTTCGCAGTCTTAAATGCAATATTAAAGTTGTACAGAAGAAAAATGGAGATTACATGCTATTACGAAATGTCTTGAAAAAGCTGAAAACGTTTCAGGTAAAGTTGTGAAAACATTAATGTCGACAAAGAAAATCATGACAATTTAGGACGACACTTAACCAAACGGTCAATTAATTCGAGGCGCTGTTTCTCGCGGAATTCCTTCTCTTGAGAGATTGCTTGACGACGATCCTTTCTCGAGTTGAAGGACTTGGTTCTGTAGAAGCTGTCCACATACCCTGCTTGCTCTCGAGCTTGGACTGAGTCTCAAAAGCTTTTCTTGCAGTCTGACAAGCTTTGCCATTGCATCTCGAACAGTTGCGAGACGTTTGTTGTTACGCATAATCTTTTTGTCCAAAAGCCCGATTTCATGCCTGCCTTGAGTTTTTGATTGCTCACACCGATCTTCAAAAGATTGAGCAGACTAATCAAGAGATTAAAACTCCTCGTACGCGCCATAGGTTGACCAATATTGTTGTTGAACGAATCTACAAGCAAAGAATTGATCTGCCGTTAGCAGAGGGGAGTGCAGCCCTGTACCGATGAAAACTATCTTCTGTGTAGGGGATGTCAGTACAGAGAAACCTTAACACGAATTCAAAATCCATGCTAAGTTGATCTGCTGCATTTGGTGGATCTTCAGAGGTCGCCCCACTGTAATCCACAGGTTCTTCACTAAAATTATTCTCGGAAGGGTTCTCGGCTAGATCTTATACGAAAGACAGAGGTTAAAGAGCAGAAATGGTTAAAGAGCAGAAATAAACAAACTCAAAAGATGTAAGGAAAAACACTCGCTTACACCGTGCTATACATTCTCTCGAGTCACGCCCTTTCAAGCTGGCTCATCACCTGAAGATCCTGCAACTCGAGCAGGAGCAACCACAGTCGTTTCTGTTGTTTCAACGATGGGAACATCTTCGGTACTCCTAGACGACGACGTTTCCCGAGTCTCAAGAACTAGAGTCACTCTCCGAGACGTTCCTATGTCTCCAAGAAAAGAAGGCTCTAGAACATTCAGGTCGTCTCGAAAAACTGATAAGGCGGCTCAAGAACCTTCTCCGATATGTTGAGGGTTAGCCTGACCCATTCCCAAAAAATAAGCACCCATAAAGAAAGAAAGCTAGCTATCAATGTCATCCAGTGTAGGTAGAAAAATACCTCGAGAGATGACATCTCGAGAAGAAGGAAAACAGGTCTTTCTGCTTCGGAATTCTGATCCAAGTCCCGAATGTTCGGATCCTTAAATGTGTTTTTCACCCGCCTTTGGAAAACACGTTTAATTCGCCCGTGGGAGTTCTTCCTCACCTTGAGACTTAGAGGGACGATCTCTCGAGCTTTGGAGCCCTCATCTCCATGGATGTTCTCTTGGGACTGCGTAGGACGAGCCTTGCATTTTCCTTTACGCATCGGGTCCTCTGCTTCAGATACCATCCCGAGCAACGCCGTAGCATCGGCCTCATCTGTAAAAGGCGAACAATGTTATACTATAATGGTTAGTAAACAGCAATATAGGCTAAACAACTTACCCTTTAGAGCGGGAATTGGCACATAAAGATCGGCCAAAGGGCTATCCAGAAAAAGCATAAGCCCTCATAACTCTGACCAGGTCATGGCCCAATAAAGTCGGAAAAGCTCAAACGCAGCAACCGTACTGTTACGATCGAAAGGAAATTGTATAGCAGACGAAACAGTTCGAGTCAAAACTTTAGCTGTTTCCTTAAACCCACGGTCGCGGTTTTCCATGCATGAAGATATTAAGGACTTCGAGAAAGGAACACTTGTATCCTGAAAGAAGCCGAGTTGCCTGGCGCGTAACTGTGGATTGTACATCTCAAAAATCAGTTTGTCTCCAGGGCAAACTCCCACCAAGTCTCGAGGCGTTAACAAACTATCCCAATCAGGATGCTCGATGAGATTATCTCGAGCAGAGTAGAACTTATTAGCAGGATATGGTTCCCACTGCTCTTCCCTCTCGGGATTAGCCAGTTTGCGCATCAAGGAAGCAACACCTTCAGAAGACCAAGCATGGAAGTCATTGCAAGCACGGATGGCTATATCAAGTTCAAAACATCTGTCACCTTCAAGGGTTGATTTATTAAAGGAAGATAGCTGAGGGGACCAAATGAGTACCCATAAATGTAAAAGCCACATCGAACCTCCGGATGGATGATTCGAAAAACCTTTGTCCTTGACAATAGTAGAAGCGACCCAAAGACTTCTGTACAACAAATGAAGGAGGAAAGGTGCAAAAGCCACAGGCTCATCAACTTGAACTAAGAAGTTGCTAATCCAGGACATGTAAATGATAGCTTGCTTTCCAAGACAACAGAACATATATTTGCTAAGCCACTCGAGATAACAATCAAATTCCTGCTCGGCCCCCCATTGGGACGTTTTCTTCCCTGCAATTTGGAGGAGTTCCATGTGCCTGGCAACTGTGCAACGGATCTTATGCCCATTACATTGAAACTTATCTTCTTTCACTCTGTTAAGACGAATGCTAACGCCCGAAGCAGGGTAGCCAGTTAGCAAATAAACGTCTTCTATAGTAATAGTCATGGGACCATTGGGAAGAAAGAAAATGTTTAATCTTGAGTTCCAAAAAGGAATCAATCTTGAGCAAACCTTGGCATCCCAAAACTTCACCTTCCTCAAGATGGACACAAGCCTTTCAAACCCAAACAACGCAGTTTCTGATCCAACTTATCTTCCCACAATTTAAACCACTTCTCTATGGTAGCATCATCTGAAGGGAACCCTACATGTTCTTTCATGCTAAGACATGAAATGGGAGCACAGAAATCGGGTTGACATATTGGAATAGTTGGTGAGGTCAGGAGATAAGTCTGGGGAACGTCATGTTCATTGAAAGCGGACAACGGGAGTAGAGGACCCAATGTCAGAACTGGCGGCTCATAACCCGAAATAGCGATGACTACGTCTTAATTGGCGATTCCGCGGCATCGGCCATGACGGACGTAGTCGGATTCCGTCTGAGAAGCCATTGCTCGCAAGCGGTACTCTGACGAAGAAAAGTTGATGACTTTAGGAGGAAGAAAGGGTAAGAAACACGGTTTGATCAAAGAAATGGTCGAACTTGGGGAAGAAAGGGCAAGAAATACGGTTTGATTAAAGAAAGGGTCGAACTTGGGCAAAGAAATGACTTCATAAGCCGAAGGAAGGTAAGGACAGTTGGTATATAAAAGAGCGGGAAAAGAAATTTGCTCGATAAGATTCGTAGCAAAACGCGACCATTTCAAGATAAATATACCACATTATGTTTAACAAAAGGGGGGCTTAATGTTAATAACGAAGTCCAAAAAGGTGATACTCGAGAAGCTGCTCGAGTATTGGGAAGCGTACTCGGGAAACAGCTCTCGAGCGCTTGAGAATAGGCTACTCGAGAAGTAGCTGCTGAGCTCCAGAGTTGGGATCAACCATGCTCAAGAGCCTCGCTGAGCCGTGATTTGAGAACGCTCTCAAGCGAACAACTAAGCCACGATCAAGGGAAAGGACACGTGGCAAGCTCAGAGGAGATGGTTGAGATATGTTGTGCATGCCTCTTACAAAACAGGAGGGAGATCGAGCACACGATCTAAGAAGATCCCGAACCAGCTGATTAACCGCAACCAAAAGGTCCTGGGCTATAAAAGGATCACAACAGACAACAACAACAACAAAAAAAAGAACAACTCAAAACACAGACTCAAAGTGTTTTATCCTTTACTTTTTACTTTTACCTTCCCAGGGTGAACCTCCGGCCCTTAGCATCCTTCCACCATCAGGGTGAGCCTCCAGCCTTTGATACCAAAATTCCGCTTCACTCCACCATCAGGGTGAGCCTCCGACCCTTGACGATTAGAATTCCGCATCACTCCACCGTCAGGGTGAACCTCCGACCCTTGATGATCAAATCCCACCTTCGTCCCACCACTAGGGTGAGCCTCAGGCCCTTAGTGTCCACACTCGTCACCACCTTCAACCTCCTCCGTTCCACAAGGTGAATTCTACGAAAGGAGTTCGCCTCGACTGCCTCTCATCCGCCCCCGACTGTCGTGAAGCGTCACCAGGCTTTTCTTGTCGTTTTCCCATTCGAGTCATGTCTGTAAGTGTAACGCTGTAAGCTCGGTATCATCGTATTAAATTTCGGTATTGTGTTTACTTGTTATATTTGTATTCATTCACTTCGCGGTGTACAACACTAAACGATGTAAATTCAGTACTATTGTATTGCGTTTACTTTCAATTTAACGGTAACCACATTTAATTGTAAAATTCGACACGTATTGCGGGGAACAACTTTTTCCTATATGTCTTATCTATAATAATTCTTTTTGAAACCAGGTTGGTTCTCGATAGGGCACTTTCTAGGCTAAAAACAATCCTTACTTATGACTATGGCAACCAAGTTGGGGACAATGTTAATATTAAATTTTAAAAATTTTTTAAATACTTTTTTAAAATTTTAGGATGTTTCTCTTAAGCTAGTTATGTCGATACTAGAAACTAGTATATTAAAGAATATTTCAGTGTTTGACACTTTACCTTACCAAAACTTTATGATGGTTGTTGGTGATGCGTGTACGGAGGGAGTAACTCACTCCACCTCCAAGGTGATACGGGGAAGGCACTAGAATGAAGATTTTAATACCAAAACGAAACGATATGGGGGAACGTCACTAAATGTGCGAATAGAGTGACGTGGGGTTTGGACGGAAGGTTTTGTTTAGGGTTGTAGTTGTAAGTGAAAAAGAATAAGGGGAAAAACATAGGTTAGATTCAACCTTCACGGATACAGAACACCACCGTGGAAGAAGAACTCCGATAAACTCGTTTGTGTCGTGGATACAGATACACTACCATGAACAAGACGAGGCGAGGTACAACGTGGAGGATAGAGATACACCACCACCAGTTGATACGCTAAACTCAATCTGCACTTGGAATCCACCAAATGAATAACGAAGTTGAATGAGAATCCACTCACTTCAGATAGAAGACAAAAGTCTAACAAAGGGGTTTTTCAATTCAAGATTATCTGTCCCAAATTCTTACAAGGGTGCCCAATATATAGGGATCACCTGAACAAGAACATAAATGCAAGGCAATGCACCTGGATAAGATGCATGGCTAGATTCATGAACAAACCATAAATAGCTTATTGGGAATGACACAAACTTAAATGCTGATGCATGAACTACTGGATGCATGAATGTTGAAATTTGAAATGATTGAGCTTCTCTAGGCGACTCTCGAGTTGACGGATGACTTGCTCGAGTTACAGCTTGCCCCTGTCGAATAGGCGTTTCGAGAACTCCTTTCTCGAGTCAAAGTTCACTCGAAGGTAAGCAGAAACGTCCTCCTATGCCTTGATGACTAATGGAATAACTCCATAAGTAATTAGTAGAAGGAGCTGGGGCGAATCGACGGCCATCCTTGTATCAGTTGGTCCTCGAATTCTGAAATTTTATCATAGAAGTATCGTTTCATGATGAATGAATACTATGAATAAGTTAACAGACCCCCCCCCCCCCCCCAACACCAATTAACTTTTTTTAGGACACGGTTTCAATCAGAAAAGTTTCAGACTATTTATACACTAAATGATTATCGATTTTCTTTTTATCTAGATCAAAATAACAAAATAGAAATAAAACTTGGGCCTAAAAATGGCATGGGACAGTAGTACTAATATTAATAATTAACTCGGAATTAACAGAATTTTCACGCAACTTCTTCACCCACGTCATATCATTAGGGGCCGAAGATGTTCTCTCATATCATCATCTTTAATGTGTGGTGGTTGGGAGAGCCACACACCCCCACTACATAAGAATGTCCCAAGGATAAGTCGACCCCTTAGTTACGTCGGTAGCCGTGAAATTATTATTCAGAGAATTACAAAAAAAGAAATTTCAGGCCTATTATAATAAAATATCATCATGGTTGGAAGGATTTGAACGGTGGTGGCGATTGAAACATCGGGTGAGGAAGGCGTAACCGTAACTGATGAGAGAGACGATGGAGGTAAGTGAGGGGAGGGATGTGCCGTTTACCAAATCACATGCCCACTGGCCATTCAACACGTGACTCCCCGCTTCACGGCTCCATCCATGCCCAATCGGTTCGTTTCGGCTCGGCTCGGCTGTCCACCCTGCCCTTTGTTGGCATGCGCTTCATTATTTTTTCATTCCATTTAATTTCGCCTTGAAAGACATGCAATAAACAATTAAAGCTTCCTCCTAAAACTTTGATATACTCAACTAAATATACTCTCTCTTTTGTATGGGTTCCTTCGTTTTTAACATCAAATGGGAAGTGTGGGTAAAAGCAATGTTTAAGACTAATCAATCATTCACTTATTTTTCTTTTGTAGTTTTATTTTTAGTATTTTTTGTTGCCGTGAGTGTTTTTCGACTTTATTTTTTTGAGAAAAAAAATGTTTAATAAATTGTATAATCACGGTTTTGTCGAACGACAATTTCTGGATCAAACTTGTGAATAATATAATACATTCAAGATCTTTATCCGATGTGCCCGTCATGGTTGGTTTCGGGTTAATTTTTTTATTAAAATCCTTCGTTAAACTGTGTTTGTCTCAATGTGAATGCTTTGAACCCCCTCCTTCTTTTCTCTCTATAATAAATTAACAGGTAATGTCATCATGATTCAAATTTTGCAAAATATATGTTTTTGATGTAGAATTTGCGGTAACATGTATTGATTTTTTCTGGTAAGAGGGTCGTTTTGTGATCACCATACAGAAAGAGAAGGAAAGACAATATACACTAAAGGACAGAGTCTTACATAAACACTTATAGTAATGACGAAAATACAATAAAATAAACAAAAGAACTATGCGGCATGCTGCTCTGTGCGATGGGACTTGACAGTAACTATGACAGACTCCTTTATTGGAGGCTATCCTGTAGGGTGGTTCATCGAAGGTGGCGAAGGTGAACTGTTTAAGGATGTAATGCAGTTTTTGGACGTTTTTAAGATGCTGGTGGTGATTGATCAATTTGTCAAATTTGGACTATTGTGGTTGATCGTGTCTTCTTTCTTTCTTTCTTCTTTTTATACTTGTAACAACTGACATTTATAAGAATAGAATCTAAGCAGATTTGACTGTGTGCATAATTTGATCTCTATTTTGTAGGAGTACGAAGATCGTATCTGAACACTTGACTAGAAACTGTCACCTGTCCCTCATTTCTTGGTTCGTTTAGGGTGTTTGTATTGCATCTCGAGATGGGAGTCACTGTCTTGAGACACTTGCTAGGTAATTATCTCGAGACACTTCAAAAGTACCCCCTTTTAAAGTTTATTTACATTGAGAAGAGAACGTTTGAGAAACAAAACAATTTCTCTTTTCAAGTTTATCATCTTTTCATGTCGTTGTCTTTAAATGCTTCAATCATCTTGTTGCCCTTTCGTGGGGAGAGCTGGAAGGGTTCGACCTTTATTAATTAAAGAAAATACCTTAGTTTGCTAGTTTGTTATATGTCAAGTAGGGCCTTGCCTTTTTATTAACCCATTAGCTTACAATCGGCTAGAAATCAAAGGGAAGCTCTTTACATAACTAAGTATTAAGATTCATTTACAATTACATCAACACACAAGTGAAAGGGGTAACACTCTTAACGTCCAAAATTGCACACTCTTAACACACAAACCGCAAGTTAATAATTAACACAAGCACATTGCCACAACCTTTACCATTCACAACGAAAGTTTCCATTCACAACACCTTTCTACTTGGGTGAGGGGTGAACCTTTCCGTCCCAACCCCATCACCAAAACGCCTTTCTCCAGGAGAGGGATTACTCTACCGATCCTCCCAACCTAAGCTTACCGAGGGCGGGAATGTTCACCGGTCCCCTCTTCCCATGCGACCCGAGGGCGGGAATAATCAACGGTCCCCTCTTTCATTACATCCGCACGTTGGGAGTGGGATTTAATCACCGAACCTCCCAAGACCACTTTCTACCGAAGGCGGGAATACCTCACCGGTCCCCTCCATGCATCATTTTACCATGCACGAACGTGGAAACCCTTAAAGACGTCACATTTCCTCTATTTTCCTTGTCATCCGACACTTACACTCACAAAACCGAACACACACATACCTTTAAGGTTAAGGTTTTGCCAGCATAACCTCACCCACGTTGGATCCGAAAGGATCACATAATTTATTCCATGGGTCCGACCCTCCTTTCCTTTCTCGCACACACTTACCCTTGTCCAACACATGATCCGTAAGTCTATCACACAAGATTACCCAAAGCGACAATGATATGGCCATTATATGTGAAGATGAGTACGGAAAAGGGTTAAAGGCCTCACCTTTCTACTTTTCTGCCACAAAACGCTGCGAGTCTGCCTCCCCTTTTGCGTGATCCCACTCCGAGACGTCCTCCCTCTTCTCTGCCTTCCGGATCCTCGCTCCATTCCGCACATTTCGCACGAGATGCTCCACTTCAAGCTCTTGAGGGAACGCTTTCTCCTTCCTCCTTCACGGTGCTCCCTAATTCTCTCTTCCTTTCTCTCCCTTCCTTTTCTCCAAAATATCTAGAGGAAGATGTGTGGTGGGGAAATCCTCCCCTCTTCCCCTCTTATTCTTATCCATTCGGGAGCAATTTTGTAATATCTATCCTTCCATTTTCATAATTTTGCATTCTTAGCTTGGGGCCAAGTCTCCTCCCTTTGAGTTTCTCTCTTTGAGTCCGATCAAATCAATTGGTTTATCCAAATTCTCCCTTATATTATTTAGTTGATTCACCTTACTCTCCCTTTGGCGTGGGGATCGCCCTTGTGGGCCACAAGAATCGTTCATGAGGCGGTTTTTCCCCGTCTTTTCCTTGCCCATTTACGCGCCTCATTCCCCGCTCTTCTGGGGGACAGAGGTGGTCGAAGAGGTTATTAGAGAAGTTATGTGATTACCACGTGTACCGATGGTCCTTAACGAGGTTTTTTTTTTATTTATAAGAGGTTCGTGACGGACGTACTCTTTTGAGCTTGGTGCGCTTACAAGCCATGGTCCTTAGCCTAAGCCTAACCCCACTACATCCTTCTAGGGCCAGGCAAACTCATTCGTCCACCTAGACCGGGTACATCGGGCAAGCCCCATGCCTAATAGGGAGGAGGCTCATATGTTTTATTAGTCATCACCCATGAGACCGTCCTTATTGTCTAAGTGGTGTTGGTGAGGATTGAACTTAGGATCTCCCCCCTCCTCCAGAAATCAACATTCACCTTATACCACTTGGGGTTAACGAGGTTTGTTTTTTTGTCACTTCAATAGGCTTCTTCCCCTATTTGGTGTGTTGATGGATTTTTCTTCACGTAGAATTCGGGAGAGGATGAGGTTCTTGATCAGGGACATGCTCCGATCATTCTCAAGATTTACATGCCCATTCCCCAACAAGGAGATATTCGAGAAGTAGTAAGTTATATAATGGTCTCTCAATTCTTTACCCTGAATGCTTTCTTCTAAAAAATTATCATAATGCTCCTCTATCCTTTCAGAAAACGGTGGAACCAAGTGCATCTCAAGAGAAACCACATGTACCCTCCCTAGGAACATCTCGAGAAGTCATCCTCAAGATAGTGTCAATAACGATTTTATACTGGCTCTTGTACCCTCGAGACTTACTCGAATATTGTAATAATTCAGGACATCGAAAAGGCTCCCGATTCAGGTTCCAGATCTGTGATGCCTAGAGAGAGTCTTGAGACCTAGAGCGAGCAAGTCGACAATGACCAACACTTAGAGCTATATCAGGTTATAAGGATCTTCTCCTATGTTATCCCTTTTCGTAACTCTTAATCCCCAAAGAATTTCGAGAAGGATCTCGTTCCATTTCCTTGGATTATCTTTGATCATGTTTTAATGACATTCTTAATGGTTTTATTAATGGATTCTGCTTTTATTTAATTGTGGGTAACAAGGTGTAGAGTTATTAATCATGAAATCGAATTCCCTCGAGAAGGTCTTCATTTGTTTTTTTTACAAACTTTCCTTTCTTGAGTTCGATGAGATTTTTCTATTGAAATTTATCACTGATAACTCTATAAAAGTATAGTTATATGAAACTCATAATTGGGCTTACAAGACTAGTTATGAGAGTTCATGATAGATTTGTATAATTTTATTGTAATTTAGTTTAGTTTAGTGCTAAGTCGGTTTTTGTTAATTATTAGAATTTAAGTTTATTTCGAGATTAATAGAGATACTTGTTGATACCTTTTGGATTTATTTTGACTTGGTGTAGATAAATGAGAGGATGGGCAAGTGGAAGGGAAATGAAAAAAATAATAAAGTGTAGAAAATGACTGAATCGCGGAAGACGCGTCCTCCAATCTCAAGGACGTGACCTTCCAAAATCAGTGCATCACATAGAGCAGACAAACGTCGAATTTGAAGGATGCATCATTGGGGAATCTACTGAACGAAGGACATGTCCATCTGTAGGAGGGACGCGTCAATCTGTACAAGATCTTGCTCAACTACCGAATCTTCCTCAATATTATAATTTCAAGACTAAAAACATCATTATTATTCTCTTTAATCCTTTTAGGTTTTATTTTATTTTCTTTTATTTCCTTAGACTTATTAGATTTTTTAGAATATTAGAAAATCTTTTATCGGGATTCTACATATATTTTAGTTTTAACCTAGGGAAAGAGGGCGAACAAGTTTTAACCTAGGTTAGAGGGCGAACAATTCGAGAGCTTCCAAGAGGATTGTGATCGAGTTTTTCCACATATATCTGGCAAATTACTGCAATCAAGACCAGAGTTTATTTTATTGTTTTTTTATATGGATTGATGTTTTCTTCGGTGTTGTTGAATTTGTTTGCCAGAACTAATTTTCTATTCTAGGGTGTTAAGTTTGTGAGACTTATTGAAGTGATTATTTTCTAATGTTCTCTGATGTGCTTGCGTGTTTATTTTTGAAATACGATTCGATTTTTGAATTAACTCGGATTATCTTAGCATGTGAGGTGTAAGATTAATTCGAGAGGAAAATCAAAGAACATATTAGTAGTAGCTGTAGATAAGGATATCACAGTTAATATTAATTGGATTGACTTTTAGAAGTAGATTAATAGTAACTGTAGATATGGATATCACGGTTAATATTAATTGAATTGGATGCTAGATGTTAATTGAATATAGAGCGTATGTATACATCTAAATCATATGAAGCACATTTGAAATCCTTAGACAATTTCCTACCAACATTCAATTGATCAACGACGAGTTAAGCAAATTTATTTGTCCAGGACTTTCTTAATTGGTATTTTCTCAGTATCCTTGCTTATTTTATTTACGTTATTTTTATTTTCATTCTTCATTCGATTGGTCAAGATAATATTATGTGGTTTAATTTGGTACTCAGGAAATAATTAATCCTCGTGGAAATGATGTCTTACATTCTTTAATCGATTCGTGTGTACACTTGCGCATAACGCATTTTTAGCAGGACAATTACCCAGCTTCTTATCGAATTAGGTGGTCCGAATCCATCGCACTTCAACGAAAGTTTTGTTAGATCTCGTTTAGTCAATTGGATGAGTCTTTTAACATTACTCGATTGTTTGAATTTCCTCGATATTCCAACAAAATAATCACATGGTTGGATTTCACGCAAATGTATCTTGAAAATATCACTCGTTACTATTTGATCACTTGTCGAGAATCTCTCGACTCCCACTTTTTGAGTTAGTTTCGACATCTCATTTCCATTAATTTGTGGTTTCGCATAAAACCTCTCGGTTTCGTGATAGCCATGTGACAGAGTATATGTCGAATGCGACTCTTCCTCGAGATTTCCTATGAATGTCGGTTTTTGTTGCATATCATTGTTTGTCAAAACTCAAGAAGAGGACGACCTTGGGAGTCCTAAATTAGGTGCGATATTCATTTCAAGAAACTCCGACTCCTATCCAAGAATTTCATCATGTTCTTGAAAAGTAACTTTTTCTTTTTCAGTTTCAAGAGATCAACTATATGGGATATCTTGAGACGAAGTGATTTTCTTATTGTTCTTGTCGGACACTTCTGTAATAACCCTTTTGAACTTATTTATCGCCTTCTGAATTATCGTTTTGCAATCACTTCAAACATGACATGGGACTCTGGCCATTTACCTAGTCATTTTTCAACTCTATATACCCATGAAACACATAATCCAAAGTGTTATCTGAAAGGACTCAACATTCTTCGAATTATAGAAATTATATTTAATTCCTATTAATAATAAGAAAGAATGTCTAAGTTTGAACTTTTTTTTAAATATGATATTTCAACTATTATGTCACCAAGTTAGGTACTTCCTAAATGTATTTGAAGATGTCCAAACCTGCCAAACACAAGCAATTATTAGACTACAAACCCACATACGATCCCTGAAATTGTTTTCTGGAAGTTCTCCCAACAACGAGCCACTAATGATCCCAAACGAGTTTCGTCGTATGAAAACGACATATTCTGTCAAGTTTACTTTCCACGGAGGATCACACCTCTCGCCTGAAATCCAGCTTCCGGAGTGGTATCAATTTCAGCCATTCACTCGCCTTACGAATCCTTCTCACCACACAATATTCCTTAGCTAGTCTATTCCAGGATCATATACCCTTTCCGACTAACCATCTCGCCTGCGATTTTTCTGTTCGTGTCTCAAACAGGGCCACTATACCGTCCATTCGTTCTGTCATAAAAGTTGATCCCGAGGGGCTCCCCTCTTGTACCAATTCCCGATATTAAGAATAACTCCTCCAAATGGACCGTTTCCCGTCTCTTATTCAAGCACTCATCTCACGGGTTTCCACACAACCACGAACGAAATTCCAGCCACTCTCAAGCCACTCCCATCCCCGTTCTGGACATTCTAATCTCAACCGAAGTGTCCTAGAATGAAAGTTAACCTAGTTATCCTAATCCCCTTTTAATTTACATTACAAATCTACTCACTTACATGCATACTACACATTAATCACGAACCCACGTTCAGCCAATGTTTATAGCACGTCATGCACAGGTTCCATGCAACCGAATCACCATCACACATCACCCTCTCAATCCAAGAACAATAGTAGCAGTTCCATAACCGATCTAAGGAAGGACCAATAGAAGGAAGCAAGAAAACTTACCTCGAGCTCGAATCCTGTACAAGCTCCGCAAGTTCTTTCCTTCTCCTCAAGACTTCTCCTCGCAGTAGGACTTCCTGAGCTCTCTTATTCTGTGCGCTCAAGCCTTCTCGTGTCCCTTTCTTGTGAGACTCCACCTTCGACGAACTGAGGATTCCCACTTCTTTTTCTTTTCTCGTGTGCTTTGCTCCTCTTCTTCCCCCTCCGTCTCACATCTCCTGTCCCCCCTTCACTTTTAATTTTGACCAATTTTGTTTTCCCCTTTTGACCATGCCCCCCTCCTCCTTTTTCTCTTCAAGAAAAAGGAATTTTATTTATTCATGCAAGTAGCCACGTGGTTATGGCCTTTATGGCTTAGGTTTCCTACCTTGTGTCCCTCTTCTCCTTGGGCCGAACTCTTTATGGCCTTGAAATTGGAGTTTTTATGGGGTCGTTACAAACTCTTCCCCCCTTTTTGGGAATTTCATCTCCAAAATTATTCTACAAACAAAGAGAATTTCGTCCCCGAGATTATTCTAAAAACAAGGAAGGGTAGTTGCCCCTCATCACGGCCTCTGATTCCCAACTTAGTTGTTCTTTCCCGGCTCCACTCCAGTGCACCCTCACTAATGGCACGGTTTTTCCCCTAAGCATCCATTCCCCCATTTCAACAATTTGTACAGGTTGAACCGTGATGCTCATATTGTCATTCACCACAACCTCTGATGTTTCCACTCTCGATTCAGGATCTGGCTCATGCTTCCGCAGTATCGAGACGTAGAATACATCGTGACAGTGTGAAAGTTCAGGGGGAATCACTACACGATAAGTGACTTTACCAATTCGTTCTATGATCTTGTATGGCCCAGTTTATGTGCTTTCCCCGTATTATACATCGACTTCGTCGGTGATAGTTTCAAGAAAACCTCATTCCCGATCTCGAACTCCAAGGCCTTCTCCGTTTATCCGCATAGCTTTTCTGATGGCTTTGAGCCGTCTTCATGCTCCCTCATAGTAGCCACAACTTCTGAAGTTTCGCGTATCAACTCTGGTGCATTAAACGCTCTCTCTCCTGGCTCATTCCAACACAGGGGCGACCTACAACTTCTCACATAAAGGGCCTCAAATGGAGCCATACCGATGCTAGCGTGATAACTGTTGTTGTACGCAAACTCTACTAGAGGTAAATGATCAACCCAACTTCTTTTCCATTCCAGAGTGCATCCCTGAAGCATATCTTCCAATGTCTGAATCGTGCGCTCTGTTTGTCCATCAGTTTGCAGATGGAAGGCCGTTCTCATATGTAAACTCGTTTCCAATGCTTTCTGAAGATTCCTGCACAAATTGGAAGTAAATCGCGGGTCACGATCGGAAGTAATAGTGTGAGGAATTCCATGATACCGCACGATTTCCTTGATGTATATCTTAGTCAATGTTTTAACGACCAGTTGATTCGTATGGGAAAAAATGCGCCGATTTCGTAAGTCTGTCCACCACCACCATACATAATCTACATTCTGACCTCCCTTGGAAAGATTTGTTACAAAATCCATCGCGATATCCTCCCACTTCCATTCAGGTACATGAAGTGGCTCGAGTAACTCACTAGTCGTCGGTGCTCAATCTTCACCATTTGACATGTAATGCAGTGCCCCACATACCTCGCTACATCGTTCTTCATATTTGGCCACCAGTAATGTTGGCGCAAATTCTGGTACATCTTCGTAATACCAGGATGTACGCTATATTTACTTTTATGCGCTTCATCCATCAGTTTTTGTTTCACTTCCTTCGCATCTAGAACACACACTCGACCACGGAATCTCAATAAGCCATCGGAAGCGAGTTTAAAATGTACATACGCCTCCGTTCCTAATCCTTCTCGTACTAGCTTCAAGTATTCATCATAAGCCTGAGCATCTCGTATAATGGCCAACAATTTCGGTTCAACTTGCCCCTTAGCCATACACAATCTTCCTTCATATTCTTCGAAGCATATCTCTAAGTTGCTCATCTGTTCTACCATGCGAGCTTCGTCCACTCTTAAGTTCATAAGAGAGCCATGTCTACGACTCAACGCATCTACTACTACGTTTGCTTCCTCTGGGTGATATGAGATGGTGCAATCATAATCGTTAACCAACTCCATCCACCTTCGTTGTCTCATATTTAATTCCTGTTGAGAGAAGAGGCATTTTAAGCTTTCATGATCCCTGAACAGTTCGAACTTCTCCCCATACAGGTAATATCTCCACAACTTCAAAGAAAAAATTACGGTCGCGAATTCCAAATCGTGCGTAGAATAATTTTCTTTGTGCTTCTTTAATTGTCTAGATGCATAAGCAATCACCTTTCCATGTTGCATTCCTAATCCTTGCGCACATGTAGCACAATGCACTGCAAATCCTCCCTATCCATCTGATATCGTCAACACAAGAGCAGTAGTCAATTTATGCTTCAATTCCTCAAAGCTTTGTTCGCACTTTTCCGTCCATTCGAACTTAACTTCCTTTCGAATCAATTTAGTCAAGGGGGCCGCGATTCGGGAAAATCCTACCACAAATCTACGATAATATCCAGCCAAGACCAGAAAGCAGCGAATTTCCACCACACTGGTTGGTTGATGCCACTCCTTTACTGCCTTAATCTTTGCTGGATCAACCTCAATCCTAGCGGCTGAAATCACATGCCCTAGAAAGGCCACCTTCGTTAGCCAAAAATCGCACTTGCTGAGTTTCACATATACCTTATTTTCCCTCAGTGTACTCGACACAACATGCAAGTGCTCTGCATGTTCTTCTTGACTCTTTGAGTATACAATGATGTCATCTATGAATACCACCACGAAACGATCTAGGTACCGTCTAAAGATCTGGTTCATAAGACTCATGAAGACTGCCGGTGCATTTGTCACTCCAAATGGCATTACACGAAACTCATAGTGTCCATATCTCGTTCGGAATGCCGTTTTCGGAATATCATCTTCTTTAACACCAATCTGATGATATCCTGATCTCAAATCTATCTTAGAATACACAATAGATCCATGTAACTGATCGAACAAATCATCAATGCGTGGAAGGGGATAACGATTCTTTATTGTAACATGATTCAACATACGGTAATTGATACACAACCACATAGTACCGTCTTTCTTCTTTACAAATAAAATAGGAGTACCCCACGACGATACACTAGACTGTACAAAACCCTTATCCAAAAGATCATTAAGATGTTCCTTGAGTTCCCTAAGTTCCGCCAATTTCATAAGGTAAGGTGTCCTCGAGATAGGTGCGGTCCCTGGTACCTGGTCGATGGTAAACTTCACCTCTCGTTTCGGTGGTAGCCGGGGAAGCTCTTCGGGGAACACATCTCCAAAATCTCGAACCATTTCTAATTCCCCAAGAGTCGGCAACTCCGCCTTCTTATTCATTACTACTGCAAGTTAAGCCTCGTGCCCTGTTTCCAAAAGACAACGAACCTTCAAGGCTGAGAGTATCATCATCTTCCCCTGCCTTCCATGTCCTATGTACAATCGAGTCTCGTCGCCCACCCTCAACAAAAGGTGTATCCTTTCGCAATCCACCTGAGCATGGCTTGAAGACAACCAGTCAATACCCAAGATTACATCAAAATCAGGGATCTGCAACACAATAAGATCAACCAGCATTCTCAATCCTGACACCTCTACTTCACATTCCCTACATATCTCATTCGCAATCATATTCATCTCATTCGGTAATACTACATTCAAAGCACAACTCTTCCTACAGGTCATCCATTTAAATCTCCGTACGCACTCTCTAGACATAAAAGAATGTGTTGTACCCGCGTCAAACAACGCACACACAGCCTTGCCTCGTACTAGAACCGTACATGAGATTACTCTGCGAGACACGCTCGCGTCTGCCTCCGTTACAACGTTCAACCTCGTCATCTCCGTCGATCTGCTAATTGCCTCCGGATACTCCTCTTGATCCTCAAGGGCACTCCTTACGAATATGACCTGTCTGCCCGCATCTATAACACGTCACCTCTCTTGGCGCGCACACATCCCCATAGTGGCCTCTTCCACAATTCTGACAGTGGGGCCAAAGCTCCTGTCCTAGCTCCCTGCCCCTCCCCTGAGATAACGATCGCACTGGTATAGGTGCCCTCCGGGGTCGACTCGCCAGGAATCGTGAACTAAAAGAGGATGGATCTCCTGACCGGAACTTCTTTCTCGGAGGCAATCATACTCCTAGCATCATTTTCATATTCGCCTCCTCCCACGCGGCCTTCATATCTTCCCACCCTTCTTCGGCGCTTTGTGCTCTCATATATATTTCCTCGTAGATAGTGAGCATCAAAGTCCTCAACTGGAATCTGATCTCCGGCCTCGGTCCTTCCTCAAACTTCTTGGCCTTCGCCTCTGCACTTATAGGCTGGCCGTACCTCGACAGGGCAGAAAATTTCGCTTCGTACTCATCTACAGATAACCCCTCCAGTCGTATATACAAGAACACTCTGGCCTTCTTCTCACGGAACGCATGAGGATATAACTTTTTGAGAAATGCCGTCCTGAATACTGTCCACTCATCTCCAGAGTGTAAAATCCTTGCTCCATCTCTATTAGCCTTCCACCAATCGTTTGCTTCTCGCTTAATCGACTGCTGTACCAACATCATTTTCTCTTATGTCGAGCATCCTAGCACATCAAAAGCGTTCTCCAGCTCCACGATAAATTCCTCCGCCTTCTTAGGTCCCTCTTCACCTGAGTAGATAGGCACTTCAAGCTTCTTGAACTGCCCAATGAGTGCAACCATTCTCTTGCGTTCTCCCTCCTCATCTCCAGGAGGAGACAGTGATATGTTCGTTCTCTTCCGTCATCCTGTAATGTCATAACACCTTTCTTTCAGCTCAAGGTTCTCACACTTAATGTGTGATTCCACACTAAGTTCCAGCAGGAAGTAACTCATACGATTTACTCATTATAAAGCATACCACATATACATACATATTATCATACACAACCCACGCCAAGCGTGCAAGACAATTTCCCCATATCCAGCCTATATTAAGCATGCTTATTCCTCCAAACATCGAATATTCAATTTCCGGCAATTACTGTTTTCATTCCAACACCAATACTTCCCATTCAAAATAATTACATTTTTTTTCATGACCTAACTTCTTCCTTAACGAGTCTTAAAGATTAATTCCAGAATGAGACGTTGGGATCACCTTCCCTCAAATTTCAGGTTCGGCCAACTTTCTGACACCTTTCAAATCCAAGTATACATCAATACTAAAACATTATGCAGAAGTGAACTGTGTTTCAGTTTACTTTTCACTTCCCGGGAATTGTCCGTAAACTCGTCAAACGAGTTTACTCTTCCCACGTGCTTAGCGTCATTTACCGAGTCCAAAACCAACCCGTTTACATCTCCAAAGTTCCACCTTATCACTCCAAACTTAACCTCGCTCTGATACCACTTGAAAGGACTCAACATTCTACGAATTATTAAAATTATATTTAATTCCTATTAATAATAAGTACGAATGTCTAAGTTTGAACATTTTTTTGAAATATAATATTTCAACTATTACGTCACCAAGTTAGGTACTTCCTAAATGTATTTGACGATGTCCAAACCTTCCAAACACAAGCAATTGTTAGACTATAAACCCACATACGATCCTTAAAATTGTTTTCTGGAAGTTCTCCCAACAACGAGCCAGTAATGATCCCAAACAAGTTCCATCGTATGAAAACGACATATTCTGTCAAGTTTACTTTCCACGGAGGTTCACACCTCTAACCTGAAATCCGGCTTCCGGAGTGGTCTCAATTTCGGCCCCTCACTCGCCTTACGAATCCTTTTTACCACACAATATTCCTTAGCTGGTCTATTACAGGATCATAGACCCTTTCTGACTAACCATCTCGCCCGCGATTTCTCCGTTCGCGTCTTAAGCAGGGCCACTATACTACCTATTCGTTCTGTCATAAAAGTTGATCCTGAGGGGCTCTCCTCTCGTGCCAATTCCCGGTACTATGAATAACTCCTCCAAATGGACCTTCTCCCATCTCTTACGCAAGCACTCGTCTCATTTCTTATACCACGGGTTTCCACACAACCACGAGCGAAATTCCAGCCACTCTCAAGCCACTCCTGAAAGGACCTAACAAATTCGCTACTTGGGAAAACTATAGATTATCGTTATTATTAACAACCGATTACATAATTTGTTACGGTATCTTTATTACAATAACCTTATGCACAAAACACGTAGATAGAGTGAAATACAAGCGGAAGACTTTGATTGACCAGTAAAAATCAATTAGAATAATAGTTCAAAAACTAAGTACAACCCAATAACTTAATACCGTAACCTTCTCGTCCGATCTATTCCCCTGAGTTCTAACTGAGCTACTTCAAGGTTTCCCCAACCTACAATCAATTTCATCCTATGTGGAGAACTAGTCTCCTACTTGTTGGCGTAAGACGAGGCCTCCCTAACACGTTCATTAAACCTTGTGCAAGACCATTCCCCCTTGACAAGCTCTCTGCGAATTCATTTCACATCATTCCCGAATTAAGATCAACCATCGCATCAACCACGACATTCGTCTGTATTCCGTCGTATCATTCCGGCCTTTGGTCTAGGCCAACACAACCCGCCCTTCAGGCATTATATCCGAGCATTCTGGGGTCGCCAAATTTTCCTCGCCCTTGCTCATGTGCGTGTCATAGTAGTCACTTTCCTTTCAACTGTAATATGCCCCCCTTTAGTATATAACGTCATCATTTTCCTTCACCAATCCAAGGTGAATCTTGTCTAAGTTGTTCTAAGGAGATGACTTTACTTCTAGCCATTAATTCCTCCCATTCAATGATCTAAGACCCATCCAAATCGTTTATTTCAGCTCAATATAACTACCAAACACTCCATTCACGACCACTATGCAAGACACAACGAATTCATCGCATTCATTTCCTTCCGATTTACCTAGGAAAAACAACATTATTCCCGTCGTCCCTTGCTCCTTTTATTCGGCCTCATTCCTAGGCATAAATGACGCATGAGTCACACATGAGTTCCGCCCAAACGCACACGATCTCAACTACTTTCAGCACATGAGTTTTAGCCAACGAATCGCGCACTCCAAACACGGGTCAGTCGCCAAACTACGCATTCAACACTCGATTCAGCCCCTTGCAATCCACTCAGCTTCACATCCCGTGTGGGACCACGAAGAGTGTCACATAAGGTTTGGGAATCGGGGCGCCGTTGCCCTAAACACCAAGGAATCGGCTAACCCTTCCTCTCCAGGGGTCGGGCGTCCCTTCTCTCTCTCTCCAAGGGTCCGAACGTCCTTCCCCTGTCTATGTATCTCACGATCGAAATCCATGCAGAAAATCACAACGATGATACCCGGGAAACATGATATGGCAGCAATCACCATGGCCGATTACGGAAAGAAATAGGGAAAGAACGGGGAACGTACCTTTCGTCTTGTTCTTCACACAATCGCGCGAGCTCCCGTCTCCTCTGGACAATCTCCTTGCGAATGAGGTGATTCAGAGAGTCTTCCCTTCGTTGGCCTTTGTGACTTTGCCGCCTTCTAATGACGCCCTCCGTCTTGTATATTCAGCCGAGCCTCTTCTTTTCAGCCAAAATTCTAGTTGATCTTCCTTCATGCAAGGGGAAATGGTGTTCGGATTTTTCTCTCCTCCACAAGATGCAAGGAGGGGACAGTGGGCATCCTCTCCAACCCTTCGAGGAAAAATGGGGAATGTCCCGATGGGGATTTTAATTTCTCCTCTTGGCTTGTGGGGAAAACTTTCCCACTCTCAACACCAAGAAAGATCTAAGTGCCAAGATCCCTCTAAGAATAAGATGTTCCTCTTTAGTTTCAACGGTGAGGATTTAGTTAAATAGTCATCCCCCACTCTCAAAGTATGGTTGAAGGAAATCAAAGGTAGTCTAATAGTTTAGGATACTTATCAAGGCTTATAATACAAAGTATTCACACACGTACGCACATTTCACACGATTTCCTAATACGCACTTATTATCATATCTTCTTATTTCGATATTACAAAGAAAAACTTGGGTTGTTACATTCTTCCCCTCTTAGGGGATTTCGTCCTCAAAATCTTATTTCTCAAACAGGGAGGGGTATTTGTTTCTCATTTCTGCCCCACTCACCCAAGTTTGTATGCCAGCTCCACTCCAGAGCACCTTCACCAATGGCACCACCTTTCCACGTAACATTCATTCATTCCTATAAATAATCTGTATAGGTTGCACCGTAATGCTCATGTTATCGTTCACACCACTTCCACATTTCCACTCTCAAATCTGGACTCGGCTCATATTTCCTGAGCATTGAGACGTCAAAGACATCATGGCAGTTAGAGTGTTCCGATGGAATCGCTACACGAAAAATCACTTTCCCAATTCTTTCCATAATCCTAAACGGCCCGATGTATCGGGGACTCAGTTTGTGTGCCTTCCGCGTCTTATACATCGACTTCATTGGCAAGAGCTTTAAGAAGACTTTATCGTCAACCTTGAATTCTAAGGGTCTCCTTCGACGGTCAGCATAACTCTTTTGACGGCTTTGCGCTGTCTTCATACGCTCCTTGACCATGGCTACTACATCCGTCCTGTATCAGCTCTGGTCCGTTAAACGCCCTTTCTCCTGGTTCGTTCCAACACAGGTGTGATCTGCAACTTCTTCCATAAAGGGCTTCAAATGGTGCCATACCGATGCTCGCATGGTAACTGTTATTATACGGAAATTCTAGTTATGGTAAATGATCCACCTAGTTCCCTTTCCACTCAAGAGCACACGCTCTGAGCATATCCTCCAATGTCTGAATGGTACGCTCCGTTTGTCCGTCAATCTGAGGATGGAAGGCAGTACTCATCTACAACTTAGTGTCCAGTGCTTTCTGCAGATTCCTCCATAATTTGGCCGGGAACCGTGGATCTCGATCGGAAGTAATAGTGTGTGGCACTCCGTGATATCTCACGATTTCCCTTCGACGAACTGAGGATTCCCACTTCTTCTTCTTTTCTCGTGTGCTCTGGTCCTCTTCTTCCCCCTCCGTCTGACATCACTTGTCCCCCCTTCACTTTTAATTTTGACCAATTTTGTTTCCCCTCTTGACCATGCCCCCTGTCTCCTTCTTTTTCTCTTCAAGAAAAAGGAATTTTATTAATTCATACAAGTAGCCACGTGGTTATGGCCTTTCTGGCTGAGGTTTCCTACCTTGTGTCCCTCTCCTCTTTGGGCCGAACCCTTTATGGCCTTGAAATTGGAGTCTTTATGGGTTCGTTACATTATCACTTTCGGTTTGTGGCATTTTCACCGTTCTGAATGTTTACATATCATGATTTTTCGTCTCGACTGTGATTGCAAAAAACGTGTTAACGCATAATTGTGTTTTGCGTTACACATATTGAATTTTTCTGACGAGAGAATCTTTTTGTGGTCGTCGTACAATAATTAAATAAGAGCAGAAGAAAGAACAACCGAGTTATATTGGATAACTGAGTTTCACAAAGGAACTTATAGCCATGATGAAGTAACAGAAAACAAAGGAAAAGGGAACAACGGACGGCTCCGGACTGTGGGATATGATAGCGGCTACGGCAGACTCCTTTACTGGAGGCTACCTTGGTGGATGGGTAGGTGGCGAAGTTCAGGACGCAAGGGGGTTTCTGGACACAACACAACAAAAGAAACAAAAGAAAACACTTATAGAAATTAAAGAACAA